>CM045447.1:26629304-27364882 GCA_024666655.1 Dascyllus trimaculatus | reverse complement strand
ATGACTGTGACTTGACCCACCTGTGGCTGTGCTCATGCTGGATACATTTTTCTGCACACCGTAAACTGTGGAGAGACACAAACACCTCTTTTATAACACTCATTACATATGTTTTCTCATTAAATTCACTTTATCGGAGGAAACAGAGTACACGTTACTGGTTTAACGCCAACACTCAAAGTTCATTTAAGTATAATAATTACACAACAAACATTCCATTTCAATGAGAAACACTGTATAAGAAATCCTGTAAAAACGACACTGAATTTCCGGCAGCAATGTCGCCAGAAATATACACTTAAAAGCGGTGGATGCAGAAATGTTCAAAAACTGTCAAATAAAAAAATGTTGAAAATAAAATCAAATATTTGTAAAATAATCTTGTCTTTTTTAGCGTGAAAAAGCCATTTGTACAGATTTTGGGTTTTTTAAAGTTAATATGAGAATACTTTTTCTGTGATTTTACCTGATATTATCTTTAATTTAACAAAACAGAGGAAATCTGTAAAATGTACATATTTTCTTTTCTGTAACTCAATGACAAATGTCTGTAGAAACAATTATATTTTAGCCGATATAAATATAGTAGAACAGTCATTTCAAAATAACACGCTATGAAAGAACAAATTACAATTTGTAAAAATACTGATTTTTTTTTAACATTAAAATAAATGTATACTTTTTTAAAAACAATTTTGCATTCCTGTAATTTTAGAAAATATTATCCGTAATTTAAAAATAATTTTAAAATTGCCAATTTTAAATCCTTTATATGCATAGCTGGTCTTTCAAATGTTAGCAGATGCCTGAGAAACAACGGTATTTTTCACAGACATTACAGTAAAACAGTAATTTTACAGTAACACATTGTGAAATAACAACAGTTTGTGAAAATACAGATTTTTGTTCTGTTACAGCTAATGTAACATGTTATAAAGTTTTATGTTTTTCTAATCACATGCTTCTATGCCACTGAGGACACTTTAAGAGTGACAGGAAGTCGTCAGTATCAGGAAGTAACAGGTTATCAGGAAGTTCTGGTTGTATTTGGGCTAATCCACCAACATCTACATACATGCCTTTGGCAGCATCATGGGTATGTAGTGATTTATTTTGTCTTTATGTACGATTGCAAAAGTTTATTTTTGGGACAGCATTACATTTGGGGAGTTTGTTGTTGGAAACTTTCTCCAGCTACTGTCGTTAACAGCTGTTTGTTGATATTCCACAATAAGCTCATATGAGAGTAACTGCAAATAAATAGATTCAAAGACAAGTGATTTAAGTTAAAATATGTTGTCATATATTTCATTTTGAGGTTGAGAAAAATAGAATACATATAACTTGTAATATTAAAAGGCAACATCTATGAAAGATTTAATTTAGTTTAAATAGTGAGTTGAAATGTTTACAGTGTATATTTGTACATGTTAAAAGCAAGCATGGCATTCGTCGTCCCTTTTGTCTGTTTCAGTTTCACCTTTCTTTAAGGGGTAAGGAATCTAATGTCTTCAGATGTTTGGAAGGCGTTTATTTGGTGGTCAAGTTATATTCAGCACACATACTGAAGACAGTACTGCCGGCATTATGTACAGTTTTGGCTAGTTTTCTTTTATTAACGTAAAAAAACACTTTTATATTTCTTTGATTTTACTGGACATTATTAACTTTTTATGTTTTTTTAAATGGAAAAATCTGTAAAATGACAGTCAAAAGGCTTTTTTTTTCCCCCTAATTTTTGAATCCTTTGCGTAATTTTTCTTTCAAATAATTTCAAATCTCTGATAGTTTTGCTGATTTAAATACAGAAAAAAATATTCAGTCAATTTATAGTCAAACATTATAAATGAATGACTTACTAATGTAAAAAACTGATTTTTTATGTACAAAATTATTTACACTTTGACCTGGTTTCATGTTTTACATGTAAATTAATATTTTTGTGATTTTACTAGATATAATCTGTAATTTACCAAAAGAGGGAAAATCTTTAATGTACCAATAAATTGTCAAAAAGTTAGAATTAAAAATGTATATTTTTTTTCAGTGTAGGACAGTAGAGGGTGATAATGTGAGAGTTTGTGTTCAGGCGTTTCTCTGCTGTGACTTTAAATCAGTGTATACCGATGGGTGTGTTGGTTCCAGTCGGAGAGAGGACAGTCGGACTGCTGCTGACCAGGTTGTTCTGAACACCATAAACTGGAACTGACAGAGCAAAAACACCATCAGAGACAGAATGAAACCTCTGGAATCTGAAACCTCTGGAATCTGAAACCTCTGGGGGCTGAAATATGATAAACTCACCAGAGCTGCTGACAGAAAGTCCACCGTTCACTGACGGAGAGCTGAGAGTCAGGTTGTTCTGAACTCCTGCACAGACAACGGCATCATTTGTCCATCTGTCACTAAAAAAGTGCTCTTTTCTGCTGAAACGCCACTTCAGTCAGGACATAACGGTGCATTTTAAACCGTGACTCAACCACACACATTCACAGCCAAGTGTAATGTGAGAATGTGAGGATTAAGATGTCGGATGTAATGATAATCTGCCGTTTGTTGTTATACTGTGTGGATATTGTAATATATAACTTTAATTTACAAGCTCAGAGCATTGCTAGGTTAAAGCACATCATTTACACAACAGTAGTTTCTGCTGTGGCTAAACAAAAAGGTCAGTTCTGAGTATGGCTGATTATATGTGAGATAATTTCATTACTGTGTGCAAACAAATCCTAGCATATCATTTAGTTAGATAGAGAAAACACACTGTGCCTTTGCCAAGATGTCCAGTATAGTCTTTACTACTAAAGATGCTAGTAGGGGGGAAATGTTCAGAACTTTCATTTCACTAAAAGTACCAGTGTAGGAGTGTAAAAATACTCTATTACAAGCAGCAAAAGTTTTGCAATAAAAGTCCTGGTTTGGTCCGTCTGGCTGATAAATTATTTTATTAATAAGACAAAACAAAGTTCTGATCTACAAATCTGTTTTTGCTTTTCTCTACTCTTTGAGACATTGGATCATGTCAACATTTACTGAGATGAAACAGAAGTTTAGAGGGAAAAATCATTATTTGGTGGAGCTGTTAACAAACTTATAGACATTTAAAAGGCAATTATAGTCAGATAGATGTAGTAGAGTAGAAAATATAATGGAAATACTCATGTAAAGTACTTCAAAATTAAGTATTTGGACACGTGCACTTGAAGTCACTGACCTGGCTGGTACAGGGTGGAGGTGGTTGACAGGTTGTTGGGGTTTGTGTTGTAACTGTAGCTGCTGCTCACAACTCCAGACCAAACGCTGCCGTACTGGTCTGGAAGGAAACATAGAAATATTATTAATATTATCATCTCATAGCAACAGTACATAATATTTATGCCTGATCAGTGTATGTCTAAGGTCTGTGCTAAAATGCAAAGTGTAGCCGCAGAGAGAGGCAGCAAATTTTGCATATAAATATTGTAAACAGTCCACTGTTGAAGTAAATTACAATCGTGACACTGTGAAAATACAGTAAAATACTGGCGACCACAGCTGCCAGCAGTTTACTGATCTTCTTGAGCAGTATTTGTTGAATTTTAATCTCTGAACCTGTGCTGGAGCTGTCGGACATGGTCCTGGTCTCCACGCTGGCCTTCTTGGGGATCGGCAGCGTGTTGTTGGGGGACTGAGTGGGGCTGACGGATCGATTCCCTCTGAGGAGACGCTTCACATCGTCCAGCTCCGTCCCTGCACAGGAAACAGTAAATATCAACCAGAGGACCGCTGATGCTGCAGTGTTTCATTTATGCATTAAGACTGTTGAATCTTACACTGTTAAGGTTTAGACATGTGGAAATATGTGATTGTGGTTTGTACTCACAGCTCGCTGTAGGAGAAGCACTCTGCAGCCTCGCTCTGATCTCACTCTCTAAACAAAGCAAATCAATCAGTTGGTTTGATGACTTTACCTGATAACAACTTACAAATTAGTCAATGTACAGAGCAAAGTGGAAAACACTGAGTTTGTAAAGGCTGTGAAAATGCAAATTGTTAAATATCTATAGTATGTGGAGCCTCTAATTTTCCTGTGGGAGCTTGAAAAAGTGTTGTACGTGTTGATTCCAGTTTTTTCTCATTTTTGTATAGAGAGAACTCAGCTCAAGTGCTGTGAAAGTATTTGCCCCCTGACAGAAATCTTTTTGCATATTTCTCACACTTAAATGTTCCAGGTCATCAAACTAATATTAATATTTATTGAATATTAGACAGAGACAACCCCCCAAAAAAGTACAAAATGCCATTTTTAAACTATGATTTATTGAAGATTTATTGAAAACTTTTATCACACCTGAGAAAAGTAATTGCCCTTCTAAACCTAATAACAGATCGGGCCACCCTTGGTATCAACAACTGCAGTTAAATGTTTGTGATAGCTTGTGATCAGTCTTTTACATCGTTATGGACGATTTTTTGCCCACTCTTCTCTGCAGAATAGTTTTAATTCGATCTCACTAGATGGTTTTGCAGCATGAGCTGCCCTTTTAAGGTCTTGCCACATGGCTCCATCACTTTTGACAGTCGTATAGGTCCTGTGAAAGCAAAGCAACCCAAAACCATCACACCACCACCATGTTTCACTGTTGGTATGATGTCCGCCTTGTGGAATGCAGTATTAGCTTTATGCCAAATGTAATAGGACCCTTATCTTCCAAAGAGTTCCACCTTTGACTCATCAGTCCACAGGATGTTATCCCAAAAGTCTTGAGGTTCATCCAGATAGTTTTGCAAATGTCAGTTGAACCTTTATGTTCTTTGTAGTCAGTAGGGTTTTTGCACCTTCCAACTCTCCCATGGATGCCATTTTCACCCAGTGTTTTCCTTATTGTGGATTCATGTAGACGGACCTTAACAGAGACCAGTGAGGCCTGCAATTCTTTTGATGTTTGTCTGGGTTCTTCTGTGACTCCTGGATTAGATATCGGTGCACTGTTGAAGAAGTGTTGGTAGGTCCTGGGAAGGTTCACCACTGTTCCATGTTTTCTCCATTTGTAAATAATGTCTCTCACTGTGGTTCTCTGGAGTCCCAGATCCTCAGCAATGGCCTTGTAACCCTTTCCAAACTGATAAATGTCAGTGACTTTGTTTCTCAGCTGTTCTTGAATCTCTTTATGACATGGCATCATGCGCTGCTTTTTGAGATCCTGTAGCTATTTCACAGTACCAGACAGGTTCTATTTAGTGATGTTTAGATTCAACAAGCCTGGCAGTAACCATATCTTAGTGTGCCTGGTGAAACTGAACCCAACTGCCAAATTAATTTGGTCATTTGGTAGATTGGAAGCCAAGGGGATCAGTACTTTTTCACTTAGGGCAAGATGGGCTGGATGGCATTTTTCCTTCAAAGAAATCATCATTTAAAAACTGCATTTTGTGTTTTCTTGGGTTGTCTTTGTCTTACTTTAAATTTAGTTTGATGATTTGAAACATTTACGTGTGACAAATATGCAAAATAGAAGAATTCTGTAGGGGGCAAATACTTTTTTCACAGCACTATAGCTGAGTTCTCTCTCCTTCTTCATGGTTGTTCTGTTTTTACAGAGGTGTAGGACTTTGTAATGCAGTTAAAAATGAACCCACAGTGAGGAAAAATGTGACAGGAGAAAAATATGTATGATATATAGGGTTATTATGAAGATTTATTGTTTTTGTGCAGTGACTTTTAAGTGTCAGATGTCAGTGTACCTCTGCTCTGAGTTCTCCCTCTAGTGGCAGACATTGGTGTTGAACTTGAACTGACTGCAAGGCAAAAACACCCCTGAATCACTGATAGTTTATACCGTTCAGGTTCATGTGCACATTCCAGAGTTTACCCTGCAGCTCCAGTCAAACTCACCGTACTCCTTCCTGTTGTACTCTGGAGAAGAGTTGGGGCTTGAACTTTCTAAAAACAGGGAAATAAAGATCTCATTACTGCTGGAAACTCTTTACAATGGCAAACAAGGGGAGATTTGACTGCTGACTGACCGTCAAACACCTCAGACAGAGCTGCAGACATGGTGGTCACGTTCTTCCTCTCCTTTGGAGCGGGTGAGTAAGTGACTGCAGAGGAGGATGATGATGATCCCCTCTTCGCCTCCCCACCTCCTCCTGAGCTGTAGCTGGTCTTGGTCACTGTGGAAACCGTCACAGCACCAAGACCACTTTCCCTTTTCCCTTGACTGCTTCCACTTGCAAAACTATAGGATGCTCCTCCAGCAGAACTGAACCCTTCCATTGTCTTTGAGGCCCCAGATGCCCCTGATGCCACAAATGCCCCTGATGCCCCGGATGACCCTCCACCTGCAGCAGAGGAGGCTCCTACGGTGGTGATGTTGATGCCTCCAGTGCTCTTGCTGGATCCACTGGCGGCGTTGGAGCTGCTGGATGTGATCAGAACCGAGCTGCTGGTCCTGCTGGAGCCTCCTGCTGCAGCTCTGCCACCTGACCCACCTGCACTCGCTGAAAGATCACCTGGAGGACAAGAAAAATGCTCATTTTTGTTTAATGACTTTGATTAATTGTATCCTTTTCATGCCATGATCTCTGCAAGACAGACGATAGTTAATCAAAAACCTCGACTGGCTAAGATCCGATCGCCTGAATCCACTCTTTGCTACAAGACAGAACTGGAAACGTTCATATTTGACCTATCATGTGCCACTTCAGCGTTTTTTGTGATAAAATAACATTCCTCAGTGATTCTCTGCCTCCCTACTGCTGCGTCTGAACATGCCTCTTATTCTATACTGTTAAACCCTCCACTCCTATATACGAGATGGATTTATGACACGCACACTTAACATATAGAGCTATAATTGCTGCTGCAAGTGCTGCCCGAGGTGAAGAACTTCCTTGTCAAATAAAAATAATAAGCAGTCAGCTGGATAGTAGCAATATCTTTGACATTATCACCATAATTCTCTGCCTCGGTGTAGTTTTCATCTGAACTCTTGGAGGGAAATTTTGAGAATTGAGACACTTCTGCACCAATTTAAGATTTTTCTGCATCCATTTATGGTTGGCATGTCGGACAGGTGACCAGTGATTTAATACAGTGCATTAAGGATCTCATGCATGCAAATATTCACTCTCTTGTAGATCAGCTTTTCTTATTTAATAGGATCCCTGCTAAAACAACAAGCATACAGGCAGGATTTTCTCTTCTGTTCTCTTTTGTTTGGGGATGTATTATCTTTACATCTGCACGAGGCACCATTTCACATCATTTTAATTGATTTACACACCTCTGGACTTTAATAGCTCATAAGTGTTTAGGAAAGATTTACGCTTATGTTGAAACTTAAAAATACACCACACATATCTGAGCTTTAGGATGATTTTTTCGGCATCTCAGCTGAGTTTCTGAAGCTGACTGAAAACAAGACTGCAACACATTTTGGTTCAAAGTGACTAAAACAACAACCATGTATGGAAATGATTCAGTGGTTGTATGAACTTGGACATCAAGTTCCTAGTTTGGGAGTGGATAAAGATCCAGTGCATTAAAAAAGGTCACAACTTCAAAGTTAAACTACTTGCCCAACTCTAAGCAACAAAAACACATTGGTATTTCCTAGCATGTGAATATAGTACACATGACTTAAGATGAATGCTAACAATGCCACATACTACTGAATGTGTAAATCAAACACCTTTATAAGGAGAATAATAACAATGTTATGTTACAGTTTGTTTCCTGTTCTTCAAAGTGGCTAAAACTCAATTCATTAGTGAACATAGTAGAGTATTTTGCCTACATGAAAAAGCATGACTTTAAGTGAATGCTAATGATGCTACCTAGCTGCTGGATGTATAAAACCCACAACAACTTTATCAGGAGAAACTGGCAAAACTGGCAATATTATGTTTACAGCTCATTTCCACTGCTACCAAGTGGTTAAAAATCAATTAATTACGAAACATAGTGCAACATTTTTGCAACTTTTAAGTCACCAAGAACCCGACTCAAAATGAATGCTAACAATGCTATGTAGCTGCTAGACGCATAAAACCAACATCAACAACTTTAAGGCAAATACATTACAATGCTGTGTTTACAGCTGGTATAGAAATCGTCCAGTGCAGGTAAACAAGCAAATAAACAAAAAACATTAGCTAGTGAACAAATTGCAGTGTTTAGCTTTTAAGAGACGCAACCCAAAATTAATGCTAACGATGCAACGTAGCTGTTCGATGTCTAAAAGTTTTTTCATAGGAGAAAATGGCTCTGTTCAGATTTTTTTCAGCAAACCTACGGAGTGTTTAGCAAAAAGCAATTAGTTGGAGAACATACAGAAGAATTTAGCTTTCAGGTCACCAGAAACATAATTAAAAAAGAATGCTAACGTTGCTACATAGCTGACAGAAGTGGAGCCTACAACCAACAACAACAACATTATAAGAAGACCAAATGACAATATTGTGTTTACTATTTATTTCTACATCCCAGAGGCTAAAAAATGTAATATTTCAGGTTCCAAGAAAAAAAGAGCTTCAGCAAGTGAACACAATGGAAAATTTAGCATTTATTATGTGCTATGTTGCTACATAGCTGTTTCAATGTCTAAAACTAATAGCAACTTTAATGACAATGTTGTGTTTACAACTTATTTCTACCGCCCCCAAACTGCAAAAAATCAGACAGCACGTGAATACACTAGACAATTTATCTGTCAGGTCACCAGAGGCGCAATTCAGAATAAATGTTAACAATGCTACGTAGCTGCTGGATGTAGAAAAAATGTTAATCAATGAACGCAGTGAAGCATTTAACAGCTAAAAGAACGGAAATCTATTGAGTCACCAATAAGGACTCACAAGTATGTTTATTACATCAACTTAAAATATGCCAGATGTGTTATGGGTTATATAAGGTATAAGGCATAAATGGACCCTGTTGGCTATGTTAGTGGTTTTGTAGTGGCCAAAAACAAGTGAATTAATCCAACTACAACCGTACGATCCCCAATATGCATGTTAAGGAGTAAAAAACTTACTTTGTGATGTCAGTCGAGTCGTCGTCACTGATTTTGTGACTACTGCAAAGGGAAATTCAGTCATTAAATACAAATGCATCATTTTCTGCATGCTCAGACACAGATGCCTTAAAATCTGATGGTTATTTGTGGTTATGATATGAACTCACCTTTGCTGCTTCCTCCACCTCCTCCACCTGAACTGACTGTCTTGACTGTAGCTAGATTGTCCATCCAACGCTAGCTGCAAAAACAGGATATTCATTTCATTTGTAGGGCACCTTTCTAACAAGGCCGTAGAACAAAAACAACCACAATATAAAAGAAAAACGCAGGAACAATGAACTAAAAGCACACAATAAGATCTAAAAATTGGAGTAGTTGTCAGGTGAGAAGATAAAAATGTGTCTTAAGACAGGATTCAGCAAACACTCAATCACCTTTTGACCTCAACCTCTGGAGCTGTTAGATGGCCGAATCCCGCAGATCTATACAGTGTTTTGGACATTAAGCAACTATAAGTTCACTTTTCTAGTTCAGTTTTTCTGCTACACACACGCAATGGTCTATTCTACCGTATGAAAGACCAAACACTGCTACAAAAAGCAGATTTTCATGACACTGGGCTTTAACATTATTGCACCCTGAAGCACTATTTGCACACATATTTCTGTGGTCATATTTCTCTCCTTTGTCACCACGTCTCTGGTTGAAAAGGCTCTTTAGAGTCCAGCATGCCATCGATTCAAAGTGTTCACCTGAAGCTCCACAGAAAAAGGGACGCGGCTCTTTGTGCACCTGATAAATGTGGCTTTCCTTTGTGCAGGAAGTATAAAAGCAAAACTCCACAGCTGAAGCTCGTGGCATTAAATATCTTCCCAGCAGTCACACAGATGGACTGAAAACACTGTATTCCTTCAGTTGTAGGCGTGTATAGATTCTGACAGAAGAGACATTTGACAAGAGTTTTACCCTTAATAATGATGTGCACCTTCCGACAAAAAAGAAATCCAGGTAGCAAAATTTGCATATCTGACACTGCAGTCAGCAATATCACCATTTAAAGCCCCTATGAGTGAAATGCATGCATCCTAAATTTTAATTTGTATAATATTTAGACACTCCTGTTTTTGGGTTTGATCTGCGGGTGCACAGGAGCTAATTATATATCTACAGCATTGCCAATAATTGCACCACCACTAGAGGGCATCACTGTCAAATCAGACACACCATACTGTACATTGTTTTTTACGCTGAGAGAACAAAGTAAAGGATGAACAAAGAAACAGCAGAAAGGATTTAGCCTGCAGGCACAGGTGTCCATTTATATTCACTGAGAACACAGAATGAATTGAAATTTTCCTCATTAAAACAACAACATGAAAACACATTTAGAACACACATCATTGAACACACATCATTGATAAACCCACACAGATTTAACATCTGTGTGGGTTTATCAATGATCTTCTCAAGATGACTGAGATGCTACGAAGGTTTTTAAAGAAGAAACATCAATTTTGTTTGTTTGTTTTATAAATTAAAAAGTAAATTTATTTGTGATAAAGTCAAGTTTAATTCTGTGGCACATTTAAACACAAGTGTTTGCACACAACAGATAAATAAAATCTAATGAAATCAATTAAAACTGTAAAACAATTAAACCATTACACTCTAAAAAAAAACAACGTTTGGATGAGTTTTTTAAGAACCAAACAACTACATCGAGTGAGAGGAATTAGCTTTTACTCTACAGTCAAATTAATTAGCAGCATGCCTAATTTCAAAGCAGGAGCCTTGAAATTTTGAACAGAAGGTGAAGAAATTTAAGTTGTATTGAGTTTAAAACAACTAACACAGAAATTTGAGTTTACACTCAGTATTAAGTTGATGCAAGATTATTATGTTAGTACAACTCACCACAATAATATCTGAAGCTTAAAAAGGTATCAGATCAGATAGTTTATCTTGCAACCATGTATTTAACTAAGTGGTGGGAGTAGGCCATGATAAAAGTATGATAAAACACAGTATTAAGCAGCGTTTGCAACAGTATTGTGAAGTGAACTGGACTTCAAGGTGGCTAATGTTGTCAAAGTGCTGATATTTATTGCAGTTTACTGACTTTATGAGTCCAATCTGTTACTGTTATATTACATTTTAGAGTTTAGCATCATCCCATACTAAAAAAGCTAAATACGTACAATATAAGAGGCAGCTCATCTAAAATGCTTGTTCAGAGACCTTCCTTTAAACAGGTAATAAAAAAATCAAGACCAAGATTTAATTCAAGATCAATTATTGATGTAAATAAAACACTTTTTCTCGTCAAATTCTTCAAATTCAAATATTTATGTTATGTATTAGCGTATTAGCTTCTGTCTTTAATACAGAAAAAGTGTTTAACCAAACTGACCCTATAGAGCCAGGCTTGTGTAAGCTAATAAATGCATAAACTGCCACTGAAATATCATCTAATTGTTTAAAGTATGCGGGTTTAGTTACATGTTCAGGTTTTTTCTGGCTCAGAATGGGTCTTTGAAGGTAAAAGCAACAAGCCAATAAGTCTGTGTTACCTTATGTGACAGAAATTCATGCATTTTTTGGTATTTCTGACCATTTCATGAATAAAAATGAGTGTTAAGCTTGAGTAAATTGCATCCCAATCACCAAAACATGGTTAAATAATTGCATTGCTATTTCTATTTTTAATTCGTATCATTTTGGCCGGTGATTTTCTTTTGTTGCTGCTTATAACCTCCCTAGGGAAGCACCAAAAATTCCTTTCTGCAGGCTAAACTCTGCATTTTATGACCTTCAAGTGCAAGCAGCTTTCTCCAAACAGACACTCACAGATGCATGCATGCAGTTCTAACTTGCAATAATCTGCTTGAAGTATCCTCCTGGAAACATTAGCTTGATTTTACAGGACAGTCTGGGTATTCAGAGACAGAATGTCGCCACCAACCTCCCACACAGCTGCACACGGTGTCCAATAAACTAACTAAAATCCCCACATTTTCCTGAAATGCTTACATGCACAATTTACAGTCTCTACATGTTAGAGGAAAATATTTTGCAGACACTATAGTATATCACAGATGTTTTTTTTCTTTCTATGGAGCTTAATTAATGTGCTGCAGGCATTACAAATTGCAGACACTTTAGCAAACCCACAACTCTGTCTTCTTCAGTGCATTCTTGTGTTTAATCATTTAGTACAACTGCCCAATTATCTCATGAAGGTTTTGCTCACCTTTTAAAGTTATTTTCAAACAACACTTTCAGATAAAAATCATTTTGTAAAGACATCTTTGCTAACACCTCCATTTCCATTCTCGCAGCTAATTAACTTCCAACCACAGGCTGCTACTGTTATTATAGTCATTACTGTAATTTGCAGCTTTTTAATTGCTGCTACTGAATCTCAGAAAACGCACAGGTGGACCAGCAGCAACCATGAATCATACAAAACAGCAGTTCCAGATAGAGTTTTTAACCTGACAAACTCAACTTTACTTTACCTTTTAGATCATTTGTACAAAAATAATTCCTCCTCCGCTCATCTCCCCCAGCAGAGAGACAGAAAATGAAGAATTCCAGGTGCTGGAGGATCACGATGTGCAGCCACCTGATACTCGCGTGCACCCGGAGAGTTTATGTATTAGGTTTGTCTGACTCATAGCTTCGGTCGACAAGTTCCAACAGAGTGGGGCAGTTACTTCAGCCTGTGACAGGTTCAGTGTTCAGGCATACAGGAAAAATAGCCCCGGGCCCAGTGAATGAAAGGGTAAAACACAAGTATTAAGATAGCAAAAGTGTTTGAGATCATGTGTGTTTCACCACTGTAATACTAATTACTTTTGTTTGTTGCTGTCATTAAAAACCATTATAGGCCTGTGAGTCATATCTATTAAAAGAAGGAAAGGGAAAGGATTTTTTTTTCACGTATTGTTGTAAAAATCAACAAACATGAACAGATTGTTGGCGTTATGGAGATTGTGTGAAGCGATTTCTTAAAAATAGTGCTTCTTTGTGTAAGTCAGTGTTGTGTTTACATGCTTTGGGTCTTAGAGTTGCAGTGAAGCCTGACCTGCACACTGAGCTTTCCCACAACACTTTGTATTCATGCTCAGTGCAGCAGAAACATGCATTATCTACAACATGTGGAGATTTCCACTGGCTCACGTAATTTTATCTTCTCATTCTGCAGTTCTTTTGCACAATACATAGACACAGACTGTATATAGAGATGGATGCATCCCAACTTTCACCTACTGTACAAAAGTGAAGCCAAAATTTGCAGAACTTAGCAGGCTAGGTGGCGATTTTACTGTTTCCCCTTTTATTGCTTTTCAACAGTGAATCATGGTGAATTTAATTTGGCTTTTTAGAGGAGGAATTCACAAAAAAAGACTCTTTCACGTCAAAGTGAAAACAGATTTCTACAAATTATTGTCAATTAATAAAAAGTATAATATAATACACGTGTTTATCCGGTTTTAGCTAACAGTTTCCACTCTTTAGCCGTAATTTTAGGTAGAAGTTTCCAACAGTTTCCTCTTATTTTAGCCAGCAGTTTTAAATCTTTATGCTTAGCTAAAAATGTCATTAGTTTATCCATAGTTCTGGCTGATAGTTAACAGCTTACCTATACTGTTAGCTAACAATTTAAACTGCTTATTCATATTTTACGTAAACAGTTTGAATGATTTAGCCTTACTATTAGCTAACAACACCAGTTAGTAGTTATGCAGTGCCTATAAGAAGTATTCACCCCTCCTTGGATGTTTTCCCTTTGTATTGCTGTTCAAAGTGGAATCATGATCAATATCATCTGACTTTTTTGACAATAATTTACCATAAAAAAACTCTTTCATGTCAAAGTAAAAAAAAACATTTCTACAAAGTAATGTCAGTGATGATGCCACCACCATGCTTCACGTCATGATGCTGCCACCACCATGCTACACATCATGATGCTGCCACCACCATGCTTCACATCATGATGCTGCCACCACCATGTTTCATGTCACAATGCTGCCACCACCATGCATCACATCATGATGCTGCCACCACCATGCTTCATCATGGGGATGGTGTGTTTGTGAGGATGTGCAGTGTTTGGTGTCTGCTAAACACAGCATCTAGTCTGATGGACAAAAGGCTTCATTTTGGTTTAATTTAACCAAAGAACCTTCTTTCAGGTCAGAGCAAAGAGGTGAAAATGTAATTAATAAAATATCTACAATATGTTGAGGTTTTGTTTCCAGGATTGGTAACACCTTGGTTTTGTCTTTTTTAATGATTCATGGTATTATGACTTTTTTGTACTGCATAGAAGACCTGTCTGAGTTCTCTCTTCTTCTTCATGGTTGTTCTGTTTCCATAGAGGTGGAGGGTTTTAGAGGGTTTTAAAAAATGGACTAGTATTGTGGGTTTTCTGGTGAGGTTGGGCTGGACTAGATTTCTTAATCTGAAAATTATGTAGTTAACATACCTGCCAGACAACTGTATTTTTGTAAAATTTTAGATTTATTTTTTTTATTGATACAGACAGGGTGAATGGGGGTAGACAGAGAGGAGAGAGACATACAGCAAAGGGTCTTGAGCCGGACTCAAACTCATGACCACTGCCAAAGGACTGAGCCCCACAAGGTATGCGCATTAACTTGGTGAGCTAAACAGAGGCCCAAAAAGTACAGTTTTTACACTTTTAATGCAGCAAAGTATAAATTAACCAAATAAAGAAATATTCAAGCAAAGCACAGGTACCCTGACGTTGTGCTTAAACACAGTGACTATTGTTCTCACACTGAAAAACTTATTCCACACTTGATTAATATATTTGTACAAGGTGTGATCAAAAGACAAAAGACAGAGTTCAGAAACAACAAATGTGTGAAGAGTTTAAAGACTTAAATCTCTAATTTATAATGTTTATGTGTGATTTCTATTTTTTTTATTATTTGCTCAAACACATCTGAAACCATTTTTAATAAAACTTGAATGAGGAGTGGATTCTTCAGTGGCAGGACGCTTCTGATTTGACGAGCGTCTGTTGATTTAACAGAAATCAAATAACAACATGACTTTTCTTTTCTCTTTTGTCTTGGGTCCAGCCCACTGACTCATTTAACCTTCAATCCAGCCAGCCACGGGCTTAAACTCTTAACATGTCACTGCTTCTTTACGAGTCTTTATGAGGCTGTTTTTCAACCGTCAGACTGCTTTAAAAAAATGTACAGTTCAGGCAAAAATGAATGAGTGGCATTTAAAACTTTACACCTCAAGGCTAAATGCTATTAGTCAGGCATGTTTTAAGTACCGGCAGGTATGGATCCTTACCTACATGGTTAAAGACCCCCAGGGATATATAAGAGTTCAACTTACACCAAAGAAAGTGAGAATATAAAAATATAATAAAATGATTTGTACACTTTTGAATTCTGGTGTTAAGATTGTCTAGAATGCTGAAGATGATTGAATAATATGCTGTGACTCATCCTCCTGCACAGTCTACCAGCCACAGGTGCTTCTGTTCATCTGAAAGTAAATTTTGAGAGAATATTTTGCGTGACTCATCAGCTAGTATTAGCCATAAATCCTCCCTCACATGTTCTAACGGTTTGTCATATTCACTGGGTCACACAGGTGTCTGAAAGTTATCCTCCCAGAGCTGTTTTTAAAGGATTGATCTAATTACATTCTACATTTCTGTCAACGTAAACACATTATAGTTGGGTCAATATGCAGCTGCTGAACTCCAGGCAGTTTCTGGATGGTTTTTTTTCTTTGCTTCTGTCATATTTTTCCGTCCATGTGAGTTCATTTTTCATTGCAATATAAAGTTCTGCACCTCTATGGAAACAACACAACCATGAAGAAGGAGAGAGAATGACAGAAATAATAAAAAAGATGATGACTCTAAATACTATCGATGTTTTTGATACGCCTCTCTGCTCTACACAGCCTGAAGTTCAGCTAGAAAGTTCCATACTTTTTTGTCACATAATTATTGGTAATGGCTGAGTCACTAATGGCTTCACCATTGCATCAAGGAGCATATAATTTTATATTTTTTTGCAGAATTTAAAAATTAGCCAAGTAGAATAAAATGTTTTTGATGAGATAAGACAGAACTTTGTGAACCCCAGTGGAAATTATTTTGCCACATATCTCTCCGCAAAAACTACAATAACATGAGAATAAGTGCAGTGGCTAATAAAATATTTTATGATGAATAATGCAATAAATATAATAAAAACTAAACTATTAAGCTATTTATTGTCCCTATGAGTATAAATAGGTATGTTACTTATGCAAAGCTTATGTAAGCTAGCATCAGTCAATTTCTAAATGCCACATACTCATATTATACATTACTAACATGAACATTGATGCTTTATTTTGCCATTTATTTTTACTTTTTTTCTGTGTATGTGTGTGTAAGCAGCACTTTGTGCTACATAAATAGAGCTTTACTTTATTTACACCAGTGAGCCACAGGGTTGCACTGAGCGACATATTCTTTAATTATGGGCTCAGCCATTATGTGTTGTTTTGAAATTATCCCACGTCCTGCTGCAGAAATACTCATGAAAGCACCAAATGTGTGTTAATCCACTACTGAATAGTCCCCAAGAAATGCACTATTTAATCCTACCTGAATAACATTTACAGAGAATTACAGCTCCCATCTATTTAATGGCATTATGGAGTCATTTAAAAATGTATAATATAAACTATGTTGCCAAAAGTATTAGGACGTCTGTCTTTACATGCACATGAACTTTAATGACATCCCATTCTTAATCCGTAGGGTTTATTATGGAGTCCGCCCAACCTTTGCAGCTATATCAGCCTCAACTCTTCTGGGAAGGCTGTCCACAAGGTTTAGGAGTGTGTTCATGGGAATATTTGACCATTCTTCCAGAAGCACATTTGTGAGGTCAGGCACTGATGTTGGATGAGAAGACCTGGCTCTCAGTCTCCACTGTAATTCATCCCAAAGGTGTTCAGTCAGGTTAAGGTCAGGACTCTGTGAAAGCCAGTCAAGTTCCTCCACACCAAACTGGCTTATCCACGTCTTTATTGACCTTGCTTTGTGCACTGGTGGCAGTCATGTTGGAACAGGAAGGGGCCATCCCCAACCTGTTCCCATGACTGGAACAGTTTGGGGATGCATTGTGGGAGCATGAAAATTGTCCAACATGTCTTGATATGTTGAAGCATTAAGAGTTCCTTTCACTGGAACTAAGGGGTCAAGCCCAACCCGTGAAAAACAACCCCACACCATAGTCCCCCTCCACCAAACTTTACACTTGGCACAATGTAATCAGGCAAATACCGGTCTCCTGGCAACCACCAAACCCAGACTCATCCATCGGATGGATTGATTGATTGGTCACTCCAGAGAACACATCTCCACTGCTCTAGAGTCCAGTGCTTTACACCACTGCATCTGATGCTTTGCATTGCACTCAGTGATGTGAGGCTTGGAAGCAGCTGCTCGGCTGTGGAAACCCATTCCATGAAGCTCTCTACACATCGTTCTTGAGCTAATCTGAAGGCCACACCAAGTCTGGAGGTCTGTAGTTATTGACTCTGCAGAAAGTTGGCGATTTCTGCGCACTGTACGCCTCAGCATCCACTGATCACGCTCTGTGATTTTATGTGGCTTACCACTTCGTAGTTGAGTTGCTGTTGTTCCCAGTTTCCATTTTGTTATAACACCACTAACAGTTGACCATGGAATATTTAGTATTGAGGAAATTTCACAAATGGACCTATTGCACAGGTGGCAACCTATCATGGCACCACGCTTGAATTCACTGAGCTCCTGAGAGCGATCCATTTTTTCACAAATGTTTGTAGAAGCAGTCTGCATGCATAGGGGCTGGATTATATAAACCTGTGGCCATGAAAGTGATTGGAACACCTGAATTCAAATATTTGGAGGGGTGTCCCAATACTTTTGGCAATATAGTGTATATTTGCAATGTAATCACAGTGATGTCCAAAGTGTCTATGAAATGCTGCCATGTCCTTCTTTGACTGGAGTCCTGTGTTCTTTACTCAGTGAATTCTGTATCTGTGATGAAGCTGCTTGCTCCCCTCTCAGTGAATAAAGTCTGAAGTATTGATCTCCTGAACAGTGTAAACAGTCAGATAGAGGTGAACATGCGGCTGCAGAGTTTCAGAGCAGCCACGAGGCTTTTCAGGTGACAGCTTTGGCCTTTATCCCAGCAGGATCATAAATCAGACAAATCACTGCACTGTGACTCACTTCTAATAATGAAGCATCGACTGGCTGAACTTTTAAACATATGGACACACACAGACTTTATTAGGTACACCTGTAAAATCCAATATAAAATCTCTCTACATTTATGAAGCATCTCAATTTTTAGTTGTTGTCAAAGAGTTGATGATTCTATTTTATTTTTCTTATTGACGTCATAGTGACTGGTGGTATACTGGACTACATCACATTTAAAATTAATATTATTTATACAACACATTTAAAACAACAGCCAAAGTGATGTAAATTTTTTTTAAAAGTCTTAATTATTGTTATTATTATCAACCTAACAGGTGTAAATATTAAGGTTCAGACCCTACACTGTGATTTATAGTGCAATTTTACCTTAATAATTTAAATATTACAGATTCAAACAATACAAAAGTGATGTAAAATAGGACTTTACTTGACTATATAACTTAGTAGGACCTACACTGTTTTTTATGATGTGAATTTACCTGAATATTTTACATATTGCAGATTTAAACACTACAAAAATACAAATTTACCAAACTGTGTGACATAGCAGGGCTAAGACTCTGCAGTGTTCATATTTGACTAATTTAGAGCTAACAATGGCTAATGTTTTATTTCCATTATTGTTAATTATTATTAAATTAAATTAAATCACTACTAATAATAAAAAAGTCTTTTAAATTCCTACTATTTTGCCCCCTTTATGTATATTAGTTGAATGGCAAAAATGTTAGAAACACCTTTAAATGTATTGTATTAAATTTCACAGGTGCACCTGATGAAGAGGCCTGTGAGCGTATCCCTGTAGCTACATCTTTAAATATGTAGCTTCTGTCTGCTTAATATGAGCATACAATATAAATAACTATTTAAAAAAAAATAGAAATCTTTTCAAATGCAAGAATCAGTAGTCGGGTTAGAAATCAGTTCATGTTCCGTATGTGGAGTTTCCTCATTAGTGCAGTCGCACGTGTTCGCATTGGAGTCAAGAACCAACAAGAATTTGCCCTTTAAGGGTGGTTTCATCACAGATTTGGCTTTTTTCCACCATCTCATCTTCTAGGTGCTTAGCTGTGTAGAACATACACAAAAAACAAAAACAGGAAAAACATGACACAACAACTACAACAGCAATAATATGCAACATGCAAAACATAGTAAAGTCACGTTTAGAACAGAATAGGACATCTGTAGATATCTCATCACTCATATTCCAGAACAAATAATTAAGTTCCTTAAATTAAGTTGGTTTAAACAGACTGTATGCACCGTTTGTACTCCTTTGTGGTTCTTTGACAGAATGTCAAAGTTTTGACATGATTCAGGGTATTGATATTTTGCTTTTTGTGTCGATGATAGACAGTGGAAACCTTTGTGTTTTATTCTGCATGCTAAAACACTCCATCCTGACAGGCTTGATTTGCAACCTGGCACAAAATCATACTCTCTCTCTCCCTCTCTCTCTCTCTGTGTGTGTGTGTGTGTGTGTGTGTGTGTGTGTGTGTGTGTGTGCTTGCATTTATGTGTCATTTTACACGTATGCACATTTGTGTTTTACATATAAAACATACATATACATTATTTACATGTAAAATAATCTGTATTATTAACATGTTTACATGCATGTCTATTAGTCTCCGTTTGTAGATATATAATTTTAATACAAACAGTCATTAATTTACATTTTCATGTTTGGTTTTTGTTCAGAATTTCAGAATTTAAAGAAATTTAAATGCAGCCTGGTTACACTCTCTTTTGTATATATTATGTAAACTTAAAAAACAGAAACAGAAATTACAAGTGTGTGTTGGCTACGCCCCGGATGTTGCCTGACATTGTTCGTACTACTTCCGGGTTGACTGTCATGGAGGCGCCCTTTACCTAGTAACGAAGTGAATTCTTTATGAATATTAAACAGGCAGTTTATCAGAGCAGCCATGAAGTTCAACGACGTGTTGAAGTGGAACAAACGCGTTTCTGCACTTTATGCTGTTGGCATCTGGACCATGATCGGATCTTACGCTTTTTTCAGATACACGGGTCGATATGATAACATCTTGGGTGAGTGACATTGACTGTAGCACACACATTTGTTCACATTTTTGTAAATAAAGTTAGCCGAATTGACTATCAAAAGTTTGTTTTAACTATATATTCTGAATGTACTGAGCACTATCACTGGAAATCCTAAAATAGTAGAATTCTCAGGCACGTTCTGAAGCGCTCCCTTTCTGCTTAGTGTATGAGTACAGCGACTTGTACTGTAAATCTCGCTTTTTATTCTGTGATTGTTTATATTTTGTCGAATGAAGCACGCCGGACGATCTATTAACGGTTTGTTTTTGTTATATATCATTGAACTTACTGGCATATAACACTGAATTTATTTAATACTGGAGAAAACGTAAAAACAGGTGAATTCTCAAGCAAGTTCTGAACTGTTCCCATGCCTCGTTTTAAAGCCTTATTTGTTTACAATTTTGAAAAGTTAAGTACGTCGACGTTAACTATTCACTGCTTAAAGGCTTAATTATACGACCGTAATTCCCACTTCAATTCCTGATTCTAAATGTGAGAGTGTTTTTTCGTAATTACAAGATGATGCACAACAGAGTAATTGGGCAGAAAGCAGAATCATTCAGAACTCGCCTGAGAATCCCTTGATTTTAAGGATTACTTCAGTATTAGTTGTTTGTGCATCCAGTGGTGAACAGCAAACAGCAATTGTTCATAGCTAATTTGGCTGAGTTAATTTTCCAAAATATATTAAACAACATTGTACTTTTATCTATAAATATTCAATGAATAACCGCCCATAGTTTTAAATAGTGTTGTACTCTGCTACGGTAGCATCTGCAGCATTAGCATCAGTATATCAGCTTCAGTTGTTGATGCTGTAGTTACTAATGGATTGACCCTTTTGATAATAAGTTAGGGGTTCAAAAATTACATGTCATGTACATTTTTATTGTGTATGTTCTTATTTATGCATTTCTGTGTGTTCCATTTTATTATTATTGTTATTGTTGTTGTTTTAGTGTAACAATAATCCAACACTTAATTTAATTACAGTAATATACAATGCCAAAATTTAGTTTAGTTTTGCACCTCAAATGTTGCAATAATATTAATTCTTCTTCTTAACATTATTTAGTTTTAATTTATTATTATTATTATTATGAGTAATATTACATATGTTGTAACACTACAACAAACCACAGACTTTTATTGGCTTTAGCATAGTGTAAAAAATATTATAGTCACAATACAATATTATTTGGAGGCTGTACCTGTATTTGTGAGTAGTAAACACAGAATAATCTGAAGTGTTGCATTGCAGCAAACAGATGGAACTAGTTCCATTCATTTATTCTGTGTTAACTTTTACAGCTGTTATACATTTCCCTGACTCAGTTCACTCTGATATGATATCAGTCACTTGACTTAATAAATCTTTTTTTCCCTTCCAACTTAGACAAAAAAAAAGAAGAAGAAGAGGTGGAAGAGAATCTGAACCGGGTTGTGTATGAGACGGCTCACTCCAAAACCGTCATCATCTACAAGAAAGACTTTGTCCCGTACAGCACGAGGATCTACAACTTCTTAAAATCCTTCACCGGTGAATCTGGAGACAAGTAGCTGCAAAGGACGCTGTCGAGTAAATCTGGATGTATTTGTTTGAGGACACAATTATAATTTACGAATGAAACCACAGAGACGTCTCCACATGTCCTGGTCTGACGGAGCTGATGCTGTGTTGGGATGCGAGTGATTACAGACGTCTAATTATTAATATTAAACTGTTAACGGTGATGTTCATGTCAACCAAAGTGTTATCGAGTTGCCGCTAATGCCAATGTTGTTTAAATAAATCTTGCCTTTCCAGTTTTGTTGGCAAGCTTCTTCTTTTTTTGTTTCCTCTGAAGATCACAGCCGTCCCTAACACTGTAATACCTGTAGCAGCTGATCTGAATGTTGTTATTTACACCTGAGCTTTTCTCTTTATCTAAGAAGACATAACACCTTTTAGTATAAAGCTGCTGTTTCTTGGTGGATTCGTTTGTGTGTTTGGATCATTATTCTGCTGAAAAGACAATCTCAGGTTCAACTTTCAGACACATGGCCTCACATTATCTTCAAGCATTCTTTGATGTGATGCAGAATTCATAGTTAAATCAAAACCATCATGCTTCACAATTTGCCTGAGGTTCTTCTCTAGAAAATCAACAAAAATGTCTATTAATATTCAATTAATTTGTCTGGAGCACATTATTCCGACTGCTCTCTACCTGTATGTTAACTGGAAACTGTAGTTTGACTCCAGTTTGGCAAAGACTTTTTCTGTCATACCTCCGGTGCAGGTTAAATTATCTCTTTTAACAGCTGCAGATCTTGGGATGACGTTTTGGGGTTCTTGGAGTTTCTTTTTGTATCTCTGTTCTTGGGCTGAATTAGCTGGTCCTGGAAAAACTTGTTTGAAATTTGTACCACTTGTAGGCAATTTTCCTCACAGTGGAATAATTTATTTCAAATTATTTGGAGATATTTGAAAATTTTAAACTCGTTTTTCCCCTCTGAAGGCCTTTGGGAGCTCTTTAAAACTGGAAGACACTTCAACAGCAAAAAGAACAGCTGGACTTTGACACCAGAGGTTTAAGAAAGTTGGGTTCCAGCTGTTGCTTTCTGAATGATTTTTAATTAGTGGAACTCCATATTCATATGAAGTTGAAGGTGTCATAAATAATAGACGATGTGGCTGTTTTTTGACTGATCTGTTTATTGATTAATTTAAATTATAAAAATTAGGCTAAATGTCTCCCTGAGTTACTAATAATTAGTACCTACATAATAATATTGAACTCCTAGTTTTTAATATGTTTATTTCCAATTTTTATATCAGTTAACCTTCATTTATATGTCTACAAGTCTACAATTTATTTATTTTTTTAAAGTTATTTCTTCGTTTTCATCTATTTTAAACGAATTCCCTGACTAAATGTTGTTCAGTGTAAAGAATAGGGTTAGCATGCTAGGCTTCTACCGGAAGCTGAGCATGCGCGTTCCCGGCTCCAGCCACAAGAGGGCGACGTCGGCTCGTCCACGCTGCGGGTACCCGGAAGTTGTAACAGCGTGCTCCTCAAAACAACCACAACAATGAAAGCCATCGTCCAGCGGGTCACCAAGGCCAGCGTGACAGGTAAGACTTAGCCCGGGTCAAGGTGGCACGGTTTCAAAGTGGAGCTAAACCGAGGCTAACAGCCGCTAACTGTGCGTGCTAACTGAGCTAGCTGGGTTAGCATTAGCATTGAAATGAATGAGGCGGAGGCGGGCGCGTCTCTGAGCTGAGCTGAGCCGGTTGCAGCGCTGCTAACTGGCTGCTGAAGCTCCAAGGAAACCCGTGGAGGTTATTTCACCGCAGTAATACCGAAACAGTCCGCTGTAGTAACAGCTGGGTGACCGGACCGACCGCTGGCTGCTATCCACGGCGAACATTGATGACATTCACCCGGTCACCTGTCAGCCTGTGCCGCTTCTGACCAGAGAAAACAACAACAGTTTAACAGACATTTGACCAAACCACTCTTCCGTCTCTATAGCAACATTTGATCTTTCTTAGCAGCATTTCTCCAAGTCGACTATATATTCCTTAAGTGAGACACTTCAGGCAAAACATGCTTTTTACTGTCTATTTGTGGTTGCAGATTTTAATTACAATACTTAAAGACACTTACCTGATTTTTTTCCCATCTCGTACTTTACTCAAGAAGTTTTCCCTCCAGCTCTTCTTACACGTACCAAACCTTCCAGTTTTACTCCTGTCTGGGATCTTAAGGTTTATGCAGAGGGGTTTGTTTATGCATCATTTCATTCCTAATAATATTGCAAAACTGTCTTTTTTCACTGCTTCTTGACAGTATTTTATGATTTAAGGAGCAATGAAGTGACATTCAAATATCACTCTGTGAAAACCTTTGACTCTAATGTCAACAAAATGAAACAAGAATTCTGCAAGGCAAAAACTTAAAATGACTTCTGTAGAATTCTTTGATTTTTAAATAAATGGAAAATAGAAATATAAGGAGAAGGAAAATAAGATGAAACAGACATATGAATATGAATTTAAGTCAAATTAAAACAAGAAAAGAACAAGATAAACCATCTCAAAACTGTGTAAGGGTCTACAACAAACAAAATGCTACTGACTGACATTAACATTAACATTGCACGTGTTAAATAGGATAGCGTTTCCTCAGTTCCCCTGTGATTTAGAGTCTTTTATTGATAACTTGACTGTGGGTTTGGGGTTATGGTATGAGTGGCGGTTGTTTTTACTGTTTTTTTTGCACTTTTTTATTCTCTGTAAAGCACTTTGTGTTTCATTGTGTCAGTGTGAAAAGTGCTGTATAAATAAAATTTGATTGATTGATTGAAACAAAAATGGGAAAGGGAGGGAAAACTCAGTTTAACCGCAGAGGAATTGGAGAGGTCATGTGAATTACAATAGCAAGCTTCAAGTTTTGTTAGATATTTCATTACCTCAGCTCAAAGGAGACACTATACCAAATCTTCTGGAGACACTGTGGATCTTCTGAGGCACGTCACTGTGGTGTATTTAGCGTTTGCCCATTATTAAATTCTTTCTGGCTGAAGGCTTATAAGATTTTGCAGACAGTATTCTGTCTGGACGTTTTATCTGAACTACAGGCCTTGTACCTTGTAAGCTACCTTTAATATTGGATATTTACTACATATTTGAGGTACCTATTCATGTATATTTACAAGAATAAAGTAACACAGTAGAAAAATACAATCAAAAGGGAGGTATGCGATAGTATGGAGGTGCTGCCTCAAATATAGTATTACACATGATTTGTATAGGTACCAGTCTGCATTGTACATGATTGTGTTAGTATTCCAGTTTGTCCATCAAAAGATTACACATAACATTTTTATATTGATATATTGATATGATTTTATGTAAAGCATCTTTGAGTGTTTGAAAAGCGCTATACAAATAAAATGTATTATTATTATTATTTTTATATTGGCCAGTGTAGCAGAACTAAGTGCAATGACCGCTTTGGGATTAAAAGTGGATTTCAGTCTGCAAAATCAGCAAAAGCATCTCAACAAAACAAGGTAAAACTCCTGCAGTTTACTGCTGAATCCCAGCTAGAGATCAGCAGCAGTAACAGAGGGGAGTGTATATATACAGTATGTTGTGAAGAAGGATTCACACTGCAGCAGGATGATGAACCCGATCACACCTCAGAGCTTTGAAGACGAACACGAATAACTAAATTGCCGTCATTAGTCCTTGAAAGAGTCTAAAGTGTGACTCATCCACCTTCTTGTGTTTTCCTGCAGTGGGAGAGGAGCAGATCAGTTCAATAGGACGTGGACTGTGTGTGCTGCTCGGTATTTCAGTGGAGGACACCCAGAAGGATGCTGACTACATGTGAGTGTAGAAACTGCACTCTGATTTTAATGTAGCGAAGTACATCTACTCAAATACTGTTTAGAAGTACACATTTAAGGTTATTTTACAGGAGTGTTTTCTTGAAATTCCCCTCTCTGCTTCAAATAGCTTTTACTCCACTACAGTTTATTTGACAGTTGTAGCTCCTGGGTAGTCGAAGATAAGATAAAACTTTATTAATCCCGAATGAATTCTTACGCCAGCTATTGCTCAGGAAAAAAACAAATGACATCACCTAAGAAATGCAGTGCCTAAAAAATAGAAAAACAATATAAGTAGGATACATTACTGAAATAAAATAAGTAAACTAAAATAAGCTCAGAATAGAACAAAAAAAAAGTAATGCTGGTAATTATACTGAGGTAATAAGTATTATCACACATAATATGAAACAATTAAGTGGAATATTGCACCTGAAAAATTAACTAAAAATAAATATGCACATGAAGCCAGAATGTTACACCCGATACATGAAAATATTAAATATTACACATGAAATTAAATGCTACTCTTTATTAATATCATATAAAGAGTGTACAGAATGTAAACTTCATATATTAAACCAAATTAATGCTAAAACTGTTATTGTTAGGTTTATAATTAATCAGTGTATCTGGATCTAATTGAAAAAATAATAATTGTTTTATGCCAAAATGACAAATATTCCATTGTTCAAGCTTCTCAAAGTGACGTAACTTATACTGCTAGTGTCTGGCTTTAATATTGCATTAATTAGGTTCACCTCCTTATTGAATACCACTGTAGGATTATTAAATGTGGGTGTGAAGTACAAATTTGAGCTACTTTACTTGAGTGTTTTCTTCAGATGACTCTCGTAATTCTGCTCCACAACATTTCAGAGGGAAATAACAGCTATACTCTCTGTTTAGTTTAGAATTTCAGATTTTAATGTCATATAAAGACATGAAAGTTATCTATGAAACTAAATTAGAACTCAGTCAATTAATTTTTTTTATCCCAAAATAACAAATATTTCATAGTTTGAGATTCTCAAACTATGAGACGTAACTTACTGTAACTTAAAAGTGTAATCTGTAATATTAGTATTATATATAATAATATTATATTAACAGTAACTGGGTTAATCTCCGTAATAAATAACACACCAGCCATTCAAAGTGGGTTAAAATGTTTTAAACTGGCTAAAAACATTCAAATTCAAACTAAAAGAACAGAAAAGGGGAAGATCATGACTCCAGTGTGTGATTAAGCAGTGATTTCAGACCCGCCTCAAAAATCCTGAGTAGAGAAATGTTAAAAAAACATTTTAACTTCACGATTCAGTGCTACATAGTTTGTGTAATTTGTTTAAAAACAAATCTCTGAATCACTTTTATTTCCTACACCACATAAAACTTGCAATACAACCCAACAGTAAGTAACTTACATGGTGCAGACTTACAGTTTAGCAAAGTAAGCATGATTTTTACTTAGGACTCTTGCATTACTGAACATGATGTTGTAGCTCTGACCAGTGATCCTGATGGTGAATCGATACGTTTTATTCCAGTATTGATAGCATTGATCAGAGTCGGCCTCCTCACTGCTCCTGACTGTGTGCTTTCAGAGTACGTAAGATCCTGAACCTGCGGCTGTTCGAGGACGAGAACGGGCGAGCGTGGACCAAGAGTGTCATGGACCGGGACTTCGAGGTTCTGTGCATCAGCCAGTTCACCCTGCAGTGTGTCCTGAAGGGCAACAAGCCGGACTTCCACTTGGCCATGCCTGCAGAGCTGGCCCAGCCCTTCTACAACAGCATCCTGGAGAACATGAGGAGCGCCTACAAGCCAGAGCTCGTCAAGGGTGGGTGAAATGATAAATTAGTGTCCTCCTTTCTGCGTTTTTTCTTCCAGATTTAGTCTAAATTTGTTTAATTTTTGGTGTTATTCCTAAACATATTTAGATCAGGTATTGAGAAGCTGATACCCAGTTTGTAGTTTGCAAGGAGCAAAAACTGAAAAGCAAATTTGATCCACAAACAACAGCAGAATCAACGAATGTGGGAAGAGGTACTTTAACAAGTTTTTCTCTTACCTTGGTTGCTAAGGGCTTTTGCACAGTTGATTTAAAGAGTTTTTCTAAGTGTAAGACGAAGATAAACAGCAAAACTTAAGTACTTGAGTGAACATATTAAAGAAACCTTAAGGCTTAAGGGTGTTTTGTGCATTTTTTTCTGATGTAGTCTGAATTCTATTGACAAATTTCCCCCTCTTGGGTGTTTTTCCTAAACATTTTACACATCTACATAGATCAGATAATGAGGAGCTGATTTTGTGAGGCCAGAGTTAAAAATTAGTCCCAGTTTGAAGGGTCATGGTGAAAAAGTGTAAGACCAAGATAAGACTTAAGATAGCATGAAGCAGAAAAGGATGCTTTGTGCGTTTTTTTCTGATTTACTCTGAAAACTGTTAATAATAATAATAATGCATTGGTTTCATATAGCACTTTTCTAGGCACTCAAAGATGCTTTACCTTGCATTATTCTTTCACTCCATACTCGATGGTGGTAAGCTACGTATGTAGCCACAGCTGTCCTGGGGTAGACTGACGGAGGTGAGGCTGGCAGTCTGCGCCATCGGCCCCCCCGACCACCACCAACCACTCACTCTCACACTGCATTCACTCAGGCTTCCTGGTGTTCCCTCATGCTCTCTCATCCAGGTACTGGCCAGGCCTAACCTTGTTTAGCTTCCGAAATCTGATGGGATCGGGCACCCACAAGGCGGTACAACAGTTGATGAATTTCCCTCTCTCTGGTGTTTTCCTATTTTGCCCGATTTTCTAACGTCAGCCTTAGATCTAATGTTGAGGGGCTAATCGTGTGAAGCCAGAGTTGAAAAATAGCCAGAGTTTGAAGGGTCATGGTTAAAAGTGTGGAGACTGGAGATTCTCAGGAGGTTGCAGGACTGTTCTGTGCCTTTTTTTCTGATTCAGTGAATGATGTTTCAGCTTTTTTGGTGTTTTTAAAAAATGTTTTACATATTTAACATTGATCGGATTTTGAGGAGCAGATTTTATTTATAGTCACGATTTAAAGGGTCTTGGTGAAAAGTGTGGAGGTCAAAAAGAGAGGCTCAGGAGGTTGTAGGATTTTTTTCTTCCTTATTGTAGTTGCTAAGGGCTTTCGTGCAACTTTAAGGGATTTCTTAAGTGTTTGGCGTAGATAAGAAGCAACCCTTAAATATTTAAGTTTTTATCTAAGTAATTTTATTTAAGTAATATTTAAGTATTTAAGGGAAACCCGAAGGAGGAGACTTAGAGGTGTTCTGTGCCTTTTTTTCTGATTCAGTCTGAATTCAGTTGATGATTTTCCCCCTTTTGGTCACTTTTCCTAAAAATGTTCTGATGTCAGCCTTGAATCAGATGTTGAGGTAACCAGAGTTGGAAAATTGTCCCAGTTTGAAGGCTGATGGTGAAAAATGTGGAAGTCAAAGGGTTAGATTAAGGTTAAAGAGTGGTCAGACTTCCTGTTACTGCCTCACAAAGTTGCTCGATAGCTAGAAAAATGTGACAGAAGATAAGAAAAGGAAACTGGTCAGAGGAGGAATTGGTAAAAATAATCACAAACTACAAGGTAAATCTGATCCACAAATAGCAGCAGAAACAACAAATGTGGGAAGAAATTGCAGCTTAACTGAATTCTAGGAGTCTGAAAGTTTTTTCTCCTTATTTCTGGCCACAAACTCAACCATGTTGCAGTTAAGATAGATTTAGAGGTACCTTGAACACTTGTTTTCTTTACTTTGATTGCTAAAGTCTTTTGTGCAACTCACTTTAAGGGATTTCTTAACCAAGATAAAAAGCAAGCCTTAAATATTTAAGTGAACATTTAAGGGTGTTTAGTGCTTTTTCCCCTTTTGGTGTTTTTCTTAAACATTCTTTATCATCAACCTTAGAGCAGATATTATGGAGCTGATGTTTTAAAAAGTGGTCCCAGTTTGAAGGATCATGGTGGAAAGTGTGGAGGCCAGAAACAGAATAGAGTCTCGGGAGGTTGCTGGACAACAAGGCTAAACACTCGCAGCTACTTTATTTGGAGCTAATTAAAAACAAAAGTGTCGAGGGTCGCCGTTATCGCCGCCCACTCGTAGCCGTCCCCCTGCTATTTAATTGCCATCTCGATGCAGCAGTTCAGGCGGTGGATTATCGGCGCTGTGACGCTCTGGCGGTGACGGTGGCAGCGAACTGGGTCAGCCCACCGGGGAGCAGGTGCGGAGAACACCTTGTCCCAGCAAGGGAGGCATAAGGCTTCCTAATTAGTCCCCCCCTCCAGAGAGGAAATACGATGATGCAGCGCTTCTCCGTCGCGGCCCACGGCTTTATTGTGCAGATGGTGTCATTAATCTCAAAGACCCGCTGCAAGAAAGGAGAACATTTAAGCTGAAACTTACTGTCCTCGCACAGCCCCTTCATCTTCTGTCCCCAATGTCTCAAAGGCAGGATGATGAAACACTGAGTCCACTTGTGTTTAGCGTTTAACTGAGCTAACAGATGAAACAGTCTGATCAGACGTCTTCTCTTCTCACCGCTGCTTTGTCTTGTTTTTGCAGACGGGAAGTTCGGCGCCTACATGCAGGTCCACATTCAAAATGACGGGCCCGTTACTATTGAACTGACGTCTCCTTCTGGTCCCACAGATCCCAAACAGGTAAAACAGGAAACTCATAAGTGGATGCAGTCCATTTTTTACCACATGGAATTAAATTAGCATAAAAAGCACCAGCTGGTTGGACAAAACACCTCAAGTTTCCTCCTTCGCTGGCCCATTTAATGGTCTGGATGTACATTATTAGAAAGAAGAAAAACACTGGCTTGTTTGTATTTCGAGGGAGGCGAAGGATGCAGCTTTATGTTCCCTCGACATAATGATGAGTGAAGTTGTTTTAGTGGAAAACTGTCATTAAAATGGCAAATTTTAAAAACTAGCAGAATTGCCTCACTGCATCACCAAAATTTGCAGCTAAAGTTTAAATCTTCAGTGTGGAATGTTGCTGCTTGGAAGGAGAGGAGAAAGCCATCTGAAATACGCAGCCAGAAGTCAGATTATTTAAGGTTTAATGTAAAATTTGTCTTCGCTGACCGACAATCTTAAGGGTGTTGTACAAAAGGTTTCCCTACTGAATTGATTCACACTCAACGTAGACCACTTGTTTATGTTTATGATTCCTGATGTCGCCCCAAAAAGTACAGTTTGTACCAAAGGTGGAGAAGGGAGGCAGATCAGAAGAGGAGAAGATGGTACTTCTGGAACTGAAAAGTAAATCTGATCCTCAAATGACAGCAGAAAAACAAATGTGGGATGAAATTTCAACAACAATAAATGGAAGAGGTCTGTTTTTCATTTATGTTCTTCATTTATGGCCACAAAATCAACCATGTTGCAGTTAAAATTCAGAGTCAGATGTAGCTCAAGCTTTCTTTCTTTTTGGCTGTGGTTGCTAAGATTTTGTGCAGCTAACTTGAAGGGATTTCTTAAGTGCAAAGTTAAGATATCTGCTGTTTCTTTTATACACAAAGTACCCACTGTTTCATGCAGTATATATACAGCTGTCATAAAATGTCCTTAAATTTGTTCATGTGAAACACTGTAGGACATCCTTGTGTTTTTGTCATAGTACATTTGACATATTGTGACATAATGAATCTTTTTCTGGTGTACTATATAGTATATATAGTATGGGAGTATGGATGTTGAAACAAAACCCAAGATAAGAAGAAAACCTTAAATACTTAAGCGAACATTTTAAGGGAACCCTAAGCAGAAAACTGAAGAGTGTTTTGTTCAACTGGCCTCAGACTCTGAGTTTCAGGTTGTTCTGATTTAATCAAAATTCTGTCGATGATTTTCCCCTTATTGGTACTTTTTCATCATCTCATCATACTTATATAACATAGATCAGCCTTAAGGAGCATTAAGTGAAAGACTTAAGGGGGTTTTGTGCAACTGGCTACAGACTCCTTGGTGGAGGTTTTTGTAAGATTTTCTTTGAATAAATACAGTTTTTTTAATTGATTCTACCAGTATACAAAAATAAAAATTACCTGCAGCTCTTTGTACAGCTTTAACTCATGTATGATGTGTTTAGGAGTTCTTGTATTTCTTGTGTTGAACACTAGGTGGTGATATTTGCTCTCGTGATGTGTTCAGTGACTCTTGTTTCTCATGCTGCATTTAGAGCACAGTGTTTGTAATGAGTGGAAGAAGAAACAAGGATCATCCAAACCCAACATTTTAGAAGCTGTTGCTTATTTTCCACCACTTTGTTGTTTATGTAGGTGGAGATTATACATACAACTTGAGCTCAACCTGATTTTGGAGGCTGACATCAAAGTTGTGCTCGCATCCAGCCGAATTTTTTCAGGTGCAAGAAGCGAAAAAAAGTATCTGCAGGTCAGGAAAACATCTGCACACTTTCAGGCTCCAAATAATTAATTTAATTCTCTTCAAAGGCAGCGTTTCAATGCAAAAGATCTTCTTCAGGAGGGTACCAAAGAGTAAAAGGGGCATTTTTTGGGTTTTTTTGTTTCCTGCTGACTAGCAGGTGATAATGATTTGATTACTGCCTCTTTTAGAAATTCCTCTTTGATACTTGCGTGAGGAAAATCTGTTAGAAGTGTTGCCTTTGAAGAAAATGCTTTTAAATTAAATTAAATTAGTTGTTTGGAGCCTAAGAGTGTCCAGACTTTTTCTGACCTGCACTGAAGATTAAAAACATACAAACTATTTTAATATGAATTGCATAGATGTGGTTATTGAAGAGTTGTGTGCAAGATGTCTATATTTCAAAGCACCAGTAACAGCATGCTCACAGGTCCACAAATACGTCACAAAATTCAAAATGAACCTGAATCAGAAAATGCATCTGTTAAATAGTCATCTGAAGCACAGGATGAAGTGTCTGGTGCTGGGTTTTTATATAAAGAAAGGATCAAAAGTTTGTGTGCATTGTGAGAGGTGTCGCTCATCGTGACAAACTCAAAGAACTATCGCCCACCTCTGCAGCTCCCCTTCAGCTAGAAGAGCTTTTTAGCTGCTTTTATGTTACCTGCTCAACACTGACGATCGTTTAGCAGCTAAAGAGATGAAGGTTTGTCTTGGGAGGCTGAAGAGGAACAAAACAAATTCTGATGCTGCTCTGCGTCTGCTGGATGTGTAATTAGGCACCTGTTTGCTCATATGTCCACCATTACTACTTTATTAGTGCAGCTGCAAGTGGGCAAGAAACAATGAAGGGTAACCCCAGTTTGTTTCAGCCTGCTGCAATTCCCATTAATGTCTGTTGTTGTGTCTGATAGAACACAGAAACTAGCGTCAGCCTTTATCTTATTTCTCAGTTTGTACATCCTTGAATCCTTTTATTATAAAGATATGATTTGAGAGAGGAGTCGAGGCAACAACATTTAACAAAATGAGACATCCTTGCTTTGAAGCTGTTTGTTTAGCTTGTAGCACAGCTGCGTCATCTGTCTGTTGTTTTGTTACAGAGTGCTGCTTGTTATTTATGAATCTGTCAGATGGAAAGAACAGTGTTCATTACAACTCATAGTATTAATTCACTTTTAATTTACTTTACAACATGGCACAATGTGACAGGAATAAACAGATTTATAGTTTTAATCGAGACATGACAAGGAAATTTGTACTGTACAAAAAAGTGGCTTATTATGTTTCGTGGTATGTATTATATAAATATGTTAGTCAGTCCTGCTCCCAACATGGTTTGTTGCTTTTTTATACGTAATGGAAGCTGACCAGACTTCCCCAAGTATACCTGTTCATCTTTGCTTATGGCTCTTCTGGCAGCCTCTTCGAACCTCAAGAGCATCTAGTCATTTATCGCTGCTTGCTTGTTTGTTTCCATCAGCAAGTGTGACTTTCTAAAAGCTCGGCAGTTACTGGACAGTTGTGATAATTTTTGTGAGTTTCCACAGGTGTTATGAATACTAGGAAAAAAATAGTGACTCTATATGCTATAGTTTTTTGTACGTTTGCATTTTTAATTGGTGTCAGTCCTTGCCTCCTCTCTGCTCTGCACAACCTGCAATCAGTGGAAAATTTCCTGAATTTTTGTCACATGACTGTTGGTCGTAGCAGAGTCACCAGTGACTTCATGATTATGTCGAGGAACGCAGAATTTTTTGATTTTTACAGAATTTGGTTTGAACAAACTGAATAGTTTGGGCGAATTTTTAAACTAGACATGTAGAATAAAATTATTTTGATGAAATATCATGATTTGAAGCTGTAGTCCACTCTGACACAGATACTCTCACAATAACACCCTCACTATTACATTATGCTGTATTTATAGACTTTACTTAACATCAACAACATGCTTTTCAAACCTGTCAGCAGATTTTGGAGGGTTCAGAGGGTTAAAATACCTTCTATATGTCACCAAGGACCCATTAATCCAAATTTTGGAGTGGTTGCTTATATTTTAATTTTCTGTATCTACCTGCAGCAGTGGTTACTGTTCTTAGCAGTTCTAAAGGGGGAACATGCTACATACATACACCAGTTCAGCTGAAAAGCCCCTGAATTTTTGTCACATGACTGTTGGTCACAGCTGAGTGACTGATGACTTTGTGGTTGTGCAGAGGAGCGTAGAATGTTTTGTTTTTTACAGAATCTGTTCGACGTAAACAGTTCATTTTTGGTAAATTGTTAAATGAAATGTAGAATAAAGTGATTTGATGAAATGTTAGGATTTTAAGCTTCAGTTTGGTCAAGTTTTGCAGAGGAGTAGTTGAAAAACCATTGGAAAGTTGGAAATCCAGTAATTCGTTCTGTTTTTACAGTTTCTGGATGGTACATGGTGTCATTTCAGTGACTTTTTAAAAAACAATAACATCTTTTTAAACCCGGTGGCAGGTTTTTGGGGACCAGAGGGTTAAAATATCTTGTATATGTCATTCATGACCCAAAAGCATGGTTGCATATTTTTTTTAATTTACTGTATTGACCTCCGACAGTAAAAGTAGTTATTAGCAGCTCTGAAGGCAAACAAGCTCTGTAATTATGACGAATGAGGGTTGAATTGAGCAGTTTTAGGAGGACAAAAAAGAACTTGCAACACTAAGACGGCAACAATCACGTCCTGATGATTGACGTGTGCCTTCACCACCTCTTCCACCCCTCGCTGAGCCAGGCTGATTCACTGTGTTCTCACTCAGTCGCGTAGTGGAGCTGAAAGTCCCCCGACTTGGCTCAGTCGAGTGTATGAGCGATGTGGGCGACAGGCTGTTATGTGTGGGCTTCAGATGATTGGCAGCTCAGGCCCACATTCACAGGCTTTGGGGAGCTCGCTGCAGCCGCTTCACCCTCTGCAGCGCCGGCCAGGTTTAGAAATACTGTACATGCACTGTGTGAAACCAACCTGGATGCCTCGTTCTGAGCCGACTCTTTGATTCTGACACTGTGCGCTAGGATCAGGAAGAGTTGATATGTAATTTGCAGAGTTTGACTGTTAGACAGGTTTAAATGTACTCTGTGCTTTTTGGAGGTCTGTGTGCTGCAGGAATGAAAATCAGATCAGCAGGTGACTTGATTCTTTTTACTTGTTAGGATGAGCTCGGTATTGAACCTCAAGATTTTTTTGTGGCGGCCAGAAAGAATAACAGAAGACTGAATCAAATGTCTGATTAATATATAGAAACAGAACAAACATGAAGAAGGAGCGAGAACTCAGAAATGGCCGTTGTGCAGTATGACACAGTTATAACACAATAAATCTGAAAAAAGTTCAATGTCTTTGATTAATTTAGACAAAAATTTAAAAACATCTTGAAATCAAGATGTACAACATTTTCCTAGTGCCTACAGGTGTTACCAGTACTGGAGGAGGATACTGAGTCTACATGTGATACATACTTTACCAGTTTAGATTTTTAATTTGCTTCCATACTTGTCTCTCCTCTGCGTAAACACAGCCTGCAGTTCATCAGGAAAGTCTCATAATTTTTGTAATGTGACAGCCGAGTCACAAATTGTTAAATGAGATGTAGAATGAAGTAATTTTGATGAAACATCGTGATTTTGCGCTTCGATTTGGCTGAGTTTTGCGATGGAAGGGTTGGTCGCAGGTTTTGTTTCTGGTTCTGATAAATGGTCACTTATCCTCGAGTGGGAAATTGCTCACGTTTTAGTTGCTCCCATTCAAACTCTAAGAAATACAAACAGTAAAAAAAAATATATAGATAAACACAAGTAGAAAAATATATCCTAAAAATATTAACATGAGTAGAAAAGTATAAGCATAACATGTAAAAAGTGCATTTTCTAAGAAATACAGTGTAATAACTTGTGTGTTATTGTACAGGAATATGCAGTTATTGCACATTATTGAACATTAGCTTGAGAAGTGAAGTGAAAAAATGGTAAACTGCTTGCATTGAAACATAATGAGTCCAGTCTGAGTATTGACTCGGATTGTCTGACACTCTGAGTGAGGAGTATATAGTTTGATGAACACAGGCAGGAATGATTTCCTGTGGTGCATCTTGGGGGAATGAAGAGCTCCTGTGGCTGATCAACATGTCAAAGAGTGGCTGTGAGACGTTGTCCAAGATGGCATGGACAATAGTGTCCCTACATACTGTAGATATTTTACTTTTAACATTTTAATTTGTTTTAATACTTGTCTCGTCTCTGCTCTGTGTAAACACAGCCTGCAGTTCAGCTGAATAGACCCGGAACTTTTTTTTATCAGGTGTCTGTTGGTCACAGCTGAGTCACTAATGTCTTCACAATTACGCCGAGGTGCACAGAATTTAGATATTTATTTTTTTTTGTACATACTATAGATACAGTGCTGTGAAAAAGTATTTGTCCCCTCTACAGAATTCTTCTATATTTGCGTATTTGTCACACGTAAATATTTCAGATCATCAAACTAATTTTAATGTAAGACAAAGATGACCCAAGAAAACACAAAATGCAGTTTTTAAATGATGATTTTTTTGAAGGAAAAATACTGTCCAGCCCATCTTGTGAAAAAGTAATTGCCCCCTTAGCTACCAATCTACCAAATTCATTTGGCAATTGGGCTCAATCTCACCAGCGACACTCACATATGATAACTGCCAGGCTTGTTGAATCTAAACATCTCTAAATATAACGTGTCTGACATGTAAAGTAGCTAAAAGGTCTCACAAAGCAGTTTTAAAGTATGTTCTAAAGAGATTCAAGAACAGATGTGAAACAAAGTCATTGACATTTATCAGAATGGAAAGGGTTACAAAGCCATTGAGGGGGCAAATACTTTTTCACAGCACTGTATTTTACTATTTATGTTTTTATTTTGTTTTTTGTTTTCATACTTGTCCTTATCTCTGGGGGTGTGTATGAGTATTCGGATCTCAAAGTTATTATCCAGATACCACCACAACAACCGAATATTTGGATATTTGGGTCCAGCCCTAGTGATTTTTGATGCAATTTCAATATTTTAAGCTTAGGTTTCTGATGGAACCACACAGCTCAGATGAGTAACTGAAGGACCTGTGGAAAGTTGAAAATCTGATGATTCTATTTGTTTGTACAGTTTGTGGCTCTGATAGATGGCGTAAATTTGGTGATTTTTTTTTAAAGATAACATGCCTTTCAAGCTTGCTGCTGGATTTTGGGGTTCAGATCGATGTTAAATGAAAGGCAAATATTTCCTCTCGGTGACAGGGGTGCTCTTCACTCAGCTTCTTCCTCCAACATCTAAAAGAGGTTCATGTATCCATCTTCCTGAACTGACTCTGCTCACTCCTGCAGAACCCAGATAAAGTCCTGATGCCTTGGCTTCTGGCCGGCTTTGGCTCGGTGGGCTTGGCTCGCTTGCCCAAAGGGAGGGATATTAAGCAGTCCTCAGAATTTTAATCTTGTCTGTTTGGGATGTTTTGCTGTGGGGGCCGAGGAGCCAAAGCCAAGGCTGAACATGAGGGATAAAAGGCCAGCCAATAGGCTAAGCTTGGCACTGCAGGGAGGAGGGGGAATGAAGCAACAGCCAACAGACACTGTTCCTTTCTTTCCATGAATCAGGGATTTGGTCCACCGCAGGGTCAAGCAGCCAGCAAACAATGGAGTTATCCAGGGCAATGAAAATCATCCCGTTCTCTGGAGGCTGCGTTCGATAGCAGCGCCGTGCTGAGTTTTTCTGTTTGTGCATATTTTCTGTTTTTTGATTTGGGCTCCGGGCTAAGAACCCAACATGCACTGGAATTATGTAACATCTGATCATGTTCGCTCGGGCTTTCATCGGGTTCTGAACTATTGATTACTTTGTGGCACGGATATGTTTCCTCACAGTGTCCAGTTTGTAATCAGAACGCATGTGTCCACAGCAGGCCTGGCTTTGATACTACAGCATGTTAATGGCTTCAGCTGACTTTTTCTGGTGCTCTTTAAATAATGTAACGTCTTACGCAATGCTTTGGATTTTTAAGATGACATTTAGTTCATAAATATTTTCCCGGCAGCCATAAAAGTTTCAGCATCTGTGTTTACAAGCCTCCTTCAGATGACGAGTAGCTTCATCATTACAGTAAAGAGCACAACGAGGACGGAGGAGGCTTTGATTGGCTTTGAGTGAGAGTGAGTGGATCCAGTCACAACAATAGACTCATTGAGGCGATCATATGACAGCTGAGAAAAGCAGCAGTCTGTATTCAGGGAGTGTCGGTCGCCGTCGCTCCTCCTTTGTGTAATTAATTATACTAATTCTTATGCATGTTGGGACCTTTGGGCCACGACTGAACATATTGCAAAGGTCATGATCTGCAAGTCATGATGCAGCATGTTCATGGTGTGACCACTGAGGCTGGTAAGGTTTCAGCTCAGCCAAAAGGGGAAATGTTAGATTTAAAAGTTAAATTTCAGAAAAAAATGCTCATTTTATTTCTTTTATTAAGAGTTTAACACTGAAAAGCTCAGCTAAACTGATTCACGAGGATTGTGTGGATGTGGTGTGTGCTCACATAATAATGGAAGCTCTGAACTGAAAGGGCTGAAAAATAAAAATGGATCAGTATCAAGTTATAACGTGAAAAAATATCACATTATAACGGGATACTGATCCATTTTTTATTTTTCAGCCCTGGCAGTTCAGAGCTTCCATACATAATAATATGGATGATAATAATAATATTAATAACTTGTTAAAATATCTGTCTTGATTTACTCGATATTCTCCATGCATGGACTCTTAATAGTAATGAAAATGTGTTCTAGGTTATCTTTTTTTGTGAGTTTGGTGTGTTTTTGAAGTATTTTATGCATACATTATATTCTGACAGAATAAAACCAAACCACAATAATGCATAGATAAATAAACTGTCATCTGTTGTAGTAGCATTGGACAAACTGCACAATCCAGGAATCAAATAATGGGGATTTTAACCTGCTGAACCCCAGGCAATTTTGGGGTGCTTTTGCTCCTGTCTTGTTTTTCACTGCAGTACAAAGTTCTGCACCTCTGTGGAAACAGAACAACCATGACTTGAAGGAAAGGGAACTCAGACATGACTTTTGTGTAGTGTGGCATAGTTAAAATGCCATAAAACGTTTTAAAAAGGCTGCTATGTTTTTCCAACTGAGAAACCAGTAGTCCTCTAGTTTAAACTCTGTATAGCTTCACCCCGTCACTTCTTCCAGATGAACCATTCAGAAAGAACAGCTGCCTCACAGTCTAACAGGTTTAATTACTTTCTACAGCTGCTTCTGCTAACTTTAAAATGTCCGAACCACGAGCAAAAGTCACCAAATGTTCCGGCTGCAAGAGTGGACACAACAGACTTCATGCACACCCAGCATCTTAGGAACTGAACACCCAGTGGATAATTTTGTTACTGATGGGAATGTCCACACAACAATAGGAAAATCTTTAGTGTTAGCATGTCATGCAGCTAACATAATCTTTAATGGTCTGACCACAGGTCAGAGCTCTGTAGAAACTGTAACACTGAGGGAGATTCAGATTTGGCAGAAACTTTAAATTAAACCAGTAAACAAGGACTGGGTGGATTACTGTGTTTTCATGTCGCCTGTTGTGCTTCAGTTCAACCTAAACTCAGCTGTTGTGTACATCTGTTGGCTTCTCTCCTGCTCTCTGTGCTCATATATACTGTTTAATACAGCTGAATTCACATTAAAGCTGTTCTCATTTACATTGTTTTCTGCTTCTGTTGTTAGACAACAGAACGAATATGAAATAGGGACTGAAATGCAGCCCGTGAAGGCTACATGTTAACCAGCAGTCACTTCCAAGCTGCTGTTCCGCAGCTAAAACACTGATTTTATAACCACAAAGTCACCTGACAAACTCACCAAAAACAGGAGTTAAACACATGACTGTGCTATGAGTTCTGCTATATTTCTGTGTCAACTGATCATTCAGGGAAAAACTGAGAAACTGTAGAAAGTCCCTATCTTACACACTCATTCACATCTATGTCAGCTGCTTCAGATTCAGAGATAGCCTTCTTCCTGAAGGGGACAGGGACAGAAGCAGCTCAGTTGCATTTAAAGCTACAGATACAACAGGATGAATATCTGGTGTTATACATTCAAATGCACCATATTTGTGGTATTTTGTGCTGAAAAATTGAAAGTCACACTCTGTGGACGTGAGCATTTCATTAATTTGCTGAAAAGGGCCACGATGTTAGACCTTTTAAACAATCTAAAACAAAAAATCCACCTTTAAACAACTCAAAAAAGCAAGTAGTGATTGTTTCTGGCATAAATTATACATGATCAGGACCCATGAAAGAAACTATAAGTTAAAGAACTTTTCCTGTTACTGGTGTTTCCTCAGCTGTCAAAGCAGGAGAAGCAGCAGCAGAGGAAGGAGAAGACGCGCTCCAAGGGTCCATCAGAGTCCGGCAGAGATAAAGGCGCCCTACGAGCCCGTCAGGACCACAACGCCAGCAGTGGGGCGGAGGGTGACGTGTCATCGGAGAGGGAGCCTTAGGTCAGCAGGGTGAGATAAAAACACATCCAGTCAGTTACAACAACACACACAGCAGGTGTCAGCAGGCCCTTAGAACACCTCACGTGTCTTTAATTTAATCTCTGAAATTGTAATTAGACGTGTTGATTATAATTTAGCTTTGCCATACATTTACAGTTTGTTTCATAAAGAGATTCATTTTGTCTGATGCTGTTTAGGGTAATTAAAAAATATGTTTCTACTTCTTAATCACACGTTTGCACACTTTCGTCTTGTATTTTCTTATTTAACAGCTTCTTTCATTGTTGTTTTTGGCCACATAGGAAAAGCAGGAAAACAAAACATTGGGTTTTTTTTGTTAGTTTCCAAGGCTTAGCAATGGTGGTGCCATGAGCCAAAGAAGTTGATGAATTGAACCAAGAAATTAAAGGAACGATCCAGGTTAAACTTGAGAAAGTCTCTGCCACTAGTACAGCACTGAATTGGCCCTGTGTGCTGATGTGAAGACCTCTATAACTTCATACAGTTACAGAAGGGCAGCTTGCTGTTTAGCCTGATTACCTGTATATTCATCCACGAGATGTCCAGCATTAAAATGACTTTTTCTGTGTTGTAGCAGCTTTTACTGACTTTATTTAAAGCTGTTCAGTCTGGCCACTTTTGAACTTTTCCTTCAGTTGATGTTGAAGAGGTGAAACAGCATCTGGATTTGCAGACAATTATGTTAACAAGCAGGTATCACTGGATGTAGTTCTTTCATGCGGTTGGCTAATTACTGTTCTTGTAGTTTTTAGCTCATGCTTTTTGCTCCAATGTACGCCTCATGTTTCTCCAGAACTCTACAACTAAAGTGGGGAGTGCAAATGTGCCTGTAGAGACACCAAAGAAACATTAAAGGGGAATATGCCAGGTTGAAGAAAACATGAATTATTCTTCAACGGCCCATTTTATGCTCATTTAGAAGTTCATAATTTTATATTGTACATTGCTGCAACACCTTTTCTGAGCTCCTGTCTCTTTATAATCTGCCTCCTGTTTGCTCTGATTGGTCAGCTGGTCTGATATAGGCCAAGTATGAAGACCGATTGCACCACAATGACTCAATGAAGGTTGGGCAAATTTGAAGATTCCTAGAAATGCATCACTTATTTCCTGGGCAATGTAGGATCCAGCAGATGGATGTTTAAAGCCCAACATGCCACATTAATCTTTGAGAATATGGCGGACTCTGAAAATGGAACTTTGGTTGCTGAAGATTACACTTTTAAATGTAAGCACTGGGTAATCTTAATTTCTTCTGGTATTTGATAAAACAAGAACAAAAGCATATATCTAAATTTCCACCTCATCTTGACAAAACAACTGAAGTCTTTGCTTTTGCCTTGATTGTCAACTTCATCTGTCAAGAATGAAACAAGGACACAAGGGTAGGGACACGAACAGCTGGCGACGGAAATAGAAAGCCCTCCATAAGCCAGCACAACACAACCTTTGCATCTTTTGAAGGATGAAACTGAACTGAACTGGGAAACAGCTTATGAGTACAGGCCGAGAGATGTAGCTCAAGCAGACGCTGCTCTGGTGAGGAAATACAGCTACTTGTTCTTTGTTTGACAGCTGAACTAGCTGCTAGACAGGAGTTTTACAAATATCTTATGTGGTGATGTAAATAGAAGAAAAACTTCAAATGAGGTGTTTTCTTTTTTAGACAGGTAAGGAGACAATAATTCCCTTTGGTATGAATTTTGGAAGCTCTCAGGCCTTTTTGATGCCCCGAAAAGGAAAAAGACAACCCAAAACTAGAATATGGGTTCTTAAAAGTTGCACAAGCACTGTTATGAAACAAATCTATACACTTATACTATCCGTACTGTTTATACTGATTATACTACTAATAGCACTATTTATCTCTACCTGTAGACTTAGGCAATTTATTTTATATTGTGTCCATATCTATGTATTCATATACTAGTGTGTTCATACTATTCTTTCTGGTTATACTGTAATATACTTTATATACTATACTGTAAACAATACACTTTACTGCTAAACTGCATTTCATTGTCGCTGTGTTTTTATATGTTGCAGATTCCAAAAAAAGGAATTTACCGTAAATTTACATTTTCTTTGTGGTAAAGCATATTCTGTATTAGTAAGTGTTTATTATCCTAAATTTAGTCATAAAATGGAACGGTTTGAGTTGGAAATTTACAGAGAAACAAACACTTACAGCTGTGCTTCTGCGCAAGAGATTACACCGTTGTTGTTTTTTTTTCCTTTTGTCTTTTGCAGTGTCGACAAATGTAAAAATAGTTCTCCCTCATTAATTATATTAGCGAACTGTGTCATGTGCAATATGGCAGCTTTAAACATGCAGCGAGAAGCAGTTTGTCTGTTTTCCAGCGTCTCCTTCCCCTGTCTGCTCTCTTTGTTATTGTTGACGTTGTGGTGAAACTCGGCAACGCTCATGAGAGACAGACCTGTTTGTTTCTGTGCTTCATGTTGAGGAGATGACGAGGAGGGGGAGGAGGAGGAGGAGGAGGGAGGTTGTTCTTATTTGCCTTCAGTATTTGTTTACTAGCGCAAAAACAGACGAGTTTTGGGCAAACAGAGTTGGGGAGGCATTGAGTCAGCTCCCCCCACTGAGGCTGCTGCTGCCGCCTGCCGTGGCTCAGCTCGTCTCCCTGTATGAACCCTCTGGCAGACACGCAATCAGCGGATATGCCGTCAAACTGGCACTTCAACAGCGGTCGCACTTCCTGATCCTGTTCACAGAGGTGGATTAGCGCACTAGCATGTCTGACAACATCTAAAAATTTGAGGTGTTTCGACTCTCTCATGCCGGTTAGCCTGTCCCAAACTCTACTGCGGCAGGGGGCCTTACTCTGTAATCCCCGAGTGCATGTTGGGTAAATATGTGCCCCAAGACTTGGAGGCTTCAGCAGCTCGTTACATAAGGCCGTTTTTGTCTGACAGAGAGCCAGGGATGGGAAAAAAGAGGGGGAAATGAGAGAAAAAAAAGAAGAAAAATGTTTGATAAGTCAAGAGAGTTATTTGGATTTTTTTGTGTGCACACGCAGCAGTCCGAGGTGGAAGAGGGACATTTGGATGTAAGAGAGATGTCAGACAAGGGCCTTGCTTGCTTGGCTCTGTCGCTGCATATTTTAAAGAGGGAGTCGGTGCTCCCAAGGTTTGCTTTGCATGACTTAAACATGAGCAGTGTGCGCTTTGCTCTGAATGAGGAATTTGTGACAGTCTTGCATTATCTTCTCTGGTTTTACTTCATGTCTGCAGTGTTCTGACTTTGATATAAACAGCTCAAGAAGGTGTCTGCTGCTCATCACACAGACACATTCCTGCACTAGTTTTAAAGAGTCACAGTAGAAATAGAAATAGTCAGAGCAGATGTGCTTTCTTACTTTAAATATTATTTAAACATATAATCCAGACCTTTGTTTGTGCAGATCCCACAATATTAAATGCAACTTTATCATTTGCATTTGTTTGCCTAAAACAACAAACTGCACTAGCCATTTTTAAGGGCTGTATTCCAGCAAAAAAAAAAAGTTAGGTCGACTGATATATCTATTCTTTAACCAATCGATTGGTCACATTATCTGTAGATGAGTGCACTGAGTGACTCTATTTGCAGCCTTATTAATCTAAATGAATGCAGTTATATATCGGTAATATATTTTTAGCATTAACCCTCTGAACTCCAAGCAGTTTATTTGAACTTAAACGTTTATTTACTCCAATGACATTTTTCCTCACTGTGGGCTCATTTTTCACTGCAGTATGAAGTTCTGTACCTGTATAGAAACAACACAACCATGAAGAAGGAGAGAGAGAACAGAAATGTCTTCTGTTTAGTATGACAGTTATAATGCCATTAATAGAAAAAGAAGAAAAAAATAAATTTCTTCTATTTTTAAAAATATATGTCTTTTGCTAATATTGCAACAAGCCAGAATCAACATGTCTAATCAAATGCTCACAGGGGTCACCAGAACTAGAAAACACGGTGGCTCTACATACAATAAATGTTGTGCTACCTAAATTCTTCATTAGTTTACATACTTAGCCTACACAGCCTGCAGTTCAGCCAAAAAGTCACTTAATTTCTGTCACATGACTGTTGGTCACCACAAAGTCAACAAAGACTTGACAGGTGTGCTGAAGATAGCAAGAATTTTTAGGTTTTTACAGAATGTGTTTCGAGCAAACGGTTGATTTTTGGTTAATTTTTCAGTTAAACATTTTTGATATAAAAAAGGCAATTTTAAGCTTAGATTTGGTGACATTTTCTGACTGAACAGTAGATCACAGATAGTTCAAAGACTGTTGGAAAGGTGAAAATACAGTGTTTTTTTCTCTTTTTACAGTTTCTGACTCTGATAAATGGTTTAATTTTGATGATTCTGAAAGATAACATGCCTTCTTAAACCTGCCGGCAGGTTTTGGTATCCGAAGGTTAACACTGTAGTTATTATGCCATTTGTAACCACTGTGCCCATCTTTCAATAAAAGCTATGTTGTTATGCTTTAGGGTTTTCTTGTACTTTATCCAGGCCATTATTGAGTAATGATAATATAGACTAAGTGGCTGTTGTGTTTTTTCTTTAGATGTCGTACTGGGGACGTGACGATGAGCCCAATTTCCTCAGGAAGGCCTTAAATCCTCAGAGACTCTAACACCTGATCGCCGACTGTCCTTCTTGTTTGGAAATCAGCAGGATTCTGTCGAAGAACATCATCCCCTCACCGGTGTCCTCGGCCTCTCTCCTCCAGAATCAGATAGGTGTGGCAGAGACGGCGTCAAGCCACATGACAGCGCCCTGTTTTCTTAGATTTTTGAAGGGAGACTGAACATGACGGAGCATGGGACGGAGCAGACATCAACAGCGCTACATCATGTGGCCCAGTAGCTTTGTGTACTCTCTTTTTCCCACACACTGCCTTTCTTTCCATGTTTCTACCTCCATCTGTCTCTGTCTCTCTCTTTCAGACTCCCCCTGCCTGTTCCCACTTAATCTCTGCTTAGAGACATGGCACTGACCCTGAAGCATAGCTCAGCTCCAAGTCCCTGGCTTATAGTGCCGGCACAAGAACATCAGGGCAGCGGGAATGTAACAGCCTTTCCATATTGATTGCAGCAGTGACACCACACCATGACTGGCACAGTTACATATGTGGAGTCTTCTTTTAAAGGTTGCTGTACTTTTGTGAGTTGACTGCAAGTTTTATGGTCAAACTGAACTTGCTACAAAAGTTTGCGCTGTAAATTACATGCCCCTCACTGTCTCTTGAGAAAAAATCAATAGGCAAAAAGAAAAGAGGTATTTTCGATAGGTAACAACAATGAAAAAGCCTTCAAATTTGAACAGCAACACACAATAACTTTCCAGTGTCCTCTTTACCTGCTACATGCATGGAAACACCTTGGTAAATTAGCTACCAAACATGCAGCAGAAAAAGTGGTAACAATAATATTTTTAAGGCTAAATAGCTACTTAGCTAATAAGCTAAATACTACCCTTTAAAAACTCACTCTTCGACGCCACTGCTAACACAAAACACTATTATCTAGTTAGCCTGTAAGTACTAGCTTACAGGCTCATAGATGAATAACTAGCTACCCAAATAACTCAAAAAATTTTGAAAACGTTGGATTCTTTAGTTGTTTACAACTGTGGTTGTTACTCTTTAACACCACTGTTAACAACAATGCACATTAGCTTTGTAGCTAATGTAGAGTAAGGACTGCACCTGTTTGCACCTAAATCATCCAATGTTGTTTAGCAGTAAAGTTTTAACTTTCTAGCTAATGTGCCCTTTTCATGCATGGACACATCTTGCGTTTCACACTGAATTGTTAAATTAGTAAACATCCTCGAGTTTACTCACTAATAGCCTAGTTAGCCAAATAGCTTTTAAACTTCATAAGTCAACATTAGTTTATTTAGTTGGTAACTATTGTGGTTGTTACTCTTTGATACAACTGCAAACATAAAAAAATAGACGTTAACTTTAAACAGAAATGCACATTACCTTTCTAACTAATTTTGTCTTTACCTAAAAAATGCTTGGACACACCTTGTGTCACACCTTGACTTGCTAAATTAGCTAACAAACATACAGATAGAGGAAAGTGCATCACTAATAACATGAGTCTGCAGGCTAAATAGCTACTTAGCTAGTTAACTGAATACCACCTTTAAAAACATACTCTTCGATGCTGCTGCTAACACAAAAAAACCCCTTCAACTTTAAACTCGACACATTAGCTTTCTCATTAATGTAAGGTCTGCAGCTTTTAGTACCGTAATCATCCAGTGTTTAGTCATTAAGTTTTACCTTTCTTGCTGATGTCCTCTCTTCTGTGTACATGCTTGAACGCGTCTTGTGTTGCACCTTGGTTTGCTAAACTGGCTAATTGACAACCATCAGGGGAGAAGTGCACTGCTAGCAACACTGGTTTGCAGGCTAATAGCTAGTTAGCAAAAACTTAATCAACATGGAACAATGTAGATTCTAACAGATGTAGTACTTACTTCTCGTTATTACTGCTAACAAAATGCTACCTGTCTTTAGCTTGTGAGCTACAGTTAGCAGTGAAGCTTTGCTAACATTGCTTGTTTAAACTGGCTCAGCTATCATTTGAACTCATACTATTTTTGATCCCTAAAATCACAGTATTTCTGTCAATATTAAACAGATTTGAGCAGTGTATTTTAGAATTATTTTGCCCAGATATTAACTGCAAAGCCTGACGATGAGTTGTGATTTCAGTTGGACCTTAAATCCCAAAATGTCACCTGTGTATGTCAGTCTGTTCCTTGTTTCATTGTTCCACCAGACCTACTCTGAGGAACTGATTGTTCTGCAGGGGGTGTCGAGCCTCACTGACCACTTCAGATTTAGTCGATTTAAGGCTAGGACTGAGTGGCTGCGACTTACTGAGTCAGTTTGTCTCAATTGCCTGCACTTCACCTGTGTGGAAAGGGACAGCTGTGCTTCACCATCAGTGAACATCAGCACCAATGTGGGCAACACATCTACCCTTCATCAATGTTTCTCATTCTGACACTCACTGTCCTGCTGTCACTTGACAGATCTGAATGTACATTTTGTTGTTATTTTATAAAGATGTGAACAGAAAAAGAGGCCGCTGCTGTGTTTGTGTTCTTCATCCGTTTCATTCTGCTCGTTTTATTTATTACAAAAGCAGAGATGCTGTTTGTCCTTATTTCTACTTTCAGCATTACCACCTGGTCTGTCTATACTGTCCCAACTTTTTTTAGTTCATGAAGCTATTCCTGGCCAACCATACCATTTCCCCACTCCTCTTCTTCCTTGCTGGTGCTGAGCTGAGGTTTCTCCATGTTTCTGCTGCAGCCCGGACCTGGGAGCTCTTGAAGAGGGAAGATATGACCCAGATATGTCTGCTAGCCACCTAGCTTTGCTTCAAATTGGGCTAGAACTGCAGCTTTCCTCTGCAGTGACTGCATTGTGAACCCGATGCCAGGCAGGTTTACAGTAAAAGAAGCACTGTGGGGCCTTGGATTATTGATGCAGTGTACCAAACATCTCTTAGGGCTGCAATCGATCAAAGCTGTAGCTCGAGGTGGGAAGAAGGAGTGTCGAGTGTGAGGGTTGTCTCTCTGTGGAATCACCTGCGTATTTAACTCAGCTGTTTGTGTGTCTTTGTGAGGACATCCTGGGCTGCAGGGCAGGGCAGTGGGAGTGGGCGCGGTGTCAGGCGGACATGGGAAAGTGGGTTAAATTCCAGGCATTCTCTTACATCTGAAGCCGCGCTGTTTCTGGTTTGTCTTTTCTGTAACTTATCTTACATCTTGTGTGTGTGTGAGAGCCCTTTGCCAAGCCCACTGGCTATGGAAAAACAATTTAACTGGATTTAATTTGTTGCCCCCCTCCTCCTTCCTCTTCCCTCCTTCCCCTCAGTTTTTTTTCTTTTGTGTGCGTCTGGGAGGTTGGGAATTCATCTTGTTTAGTAACTCCATGCTTAGTCCGAGCTCGCTTTGCAAGTCAGACGGGCCAAGTTTCATGGCAGCTTCAAGGCCTCGAGTCATGTCTGGACTTTGTTTTCTGTATTTGAGAGTAAACATCATTCTCCTTATTTAGAAGAAGGTTCTTTAGGCCACATAAAACTGTAATTATTTCTCTTCTAATCTGATGGACGACTCTTTTCTTTGCTGCCTTTCTTGTCTTTTACTTGATCAGCTGTTGCTCCATGCTCTAAAGGGTTAATAAAGCACAATGAAACCAGTTGCCTAGAGCCCTGACCACTTTTTCCATTCTTGCTGGAAAGTTTCCAGTGCTATTTATATGAAACCTCAGGCCCGACAATCAAGAAACCCACTTTATCCTAAAGTTCTGTCTCGCTCAAATCGCTGCATTAAAAAAACATCAGAAATGGCCGAGACGCTCTGGAATCTGCGGTCCGTATCTGCTCAGTGAGTGAGTTTACAACATGTACAAGCTTTCACTAGTGAAATAAATCCATAACTACTGTTGTGTAACCAAAGAAAATACTACAACACATCTAATCTGTGCTGGGCTTGATGTCTGAGGAGAACCAGAAGCTGTCTTTTATGCTGCCTCAGAGGGAATGGTATCACTTTTGGCTGGAATATTGACATATTTTAAAATGATAACATTATTATTTGTTTTAAGGAGGCGCTGGAAGGCAGAACTAGTGTTTGGCTGCTGCCCACAGGGGTTTGTGTGAGGGAGCGTTATTAGTCCAAAACTGCTGCTGGGGTTATTAGACAGAACTTTATAGTATTATTCAGCAATACACAGTGTAGATTTCTGAAAGTACTGCCTGGGAGTATCAATAAAAGACATTCCCAGAAGAGGGCAGTCAAAGGCACACAGCGATTTCCCACCTGAACCCGACAACTCCTCCTTTCCCTTTTGATCTATTTGATTCCCACACGCTTTATTTTATTTATTAATTCCAGCTATTAAAATGTCGATATTTGCATTCCTGTTATAAAGTAAGTATTGTGTTAATGTTCTTTTCTCAGCAGGTGCACACATTCATTAATGAGAGCCTGAACTGTGAGAGGGAGTTTTCTTTGGCACAGTTTCTCACAACTGGATCAATATATGTGGTTTCGGCTGCGACTGTCGCCGCTATATAGCCTATAGTTGTGTCCAAGTAAACTTTTTACCCAATTTAAAGAAAAAAAATTACCCAAAGTCTTGAATGTACAAAACTGACAAAACAGAAAGATTTTAACAGTTAATACATTGTAAAGCTGCATTTTCATATAAAAATATCACGCAGATCTGCAATTCAGCTCCGTTTTAGAGTGTTTTAGTTCCTCTTAGCTTATTGTTTTGATTTTGTGGTCGCATCACAGTGCAAATCCTCTGATTGTAGGACACAAAGTCAGCTCCTTGCTTCTAGAGGATACTGAAACATTCTGCTTAACAGCCAAATCTGAAAAAAAAAAATGAGAGCAAATGCTGGATTTACCTCTGTCCACTGGCCAGAAACAAAATACTAATTTTGCTTATTATCTGCTGGAACAGTTTGCTGACACGCTCATTTTACAAGGTGATAATGCGTCAGTGTTGCCCAGTTGCCAGAAATCAAGTAATGCAGCTTTAATGACTCGATCTTAAGGGATAATTCCAGTTTATTTCAACAGTTATTGCGTGTATTGTGCCTCTATGGGTCAAGCTTACTTTGCACTCTCTACTTGTGTTGTGGTGATTCTGGGAAACAAAAGTTGCATAAAACAGCGTATATGGGATGCGGGGAAAAAGGACTGAGCTCTCTGCAGCTTTCCAGAAAACCTGATTTTTACTTAAATCATTTATTTGTTTCCAACTCTGACTGAAACTCCGAAATTAGCCACCTAACTGCCTTTAGCCCTGACTGAATCATCGAATATTCATCCACACAGGCTGGTTTGTTTTCGTTCGCTCCATAAATCCATAAAATGCACAGAAAATCATTAGGATAAATAATTGCCAGCATAATGTATTAGATATTAACACTTTATTTATTTTTTAAATCAACCAAATAATATTCAAATGCGTCATCGTACCCGCAAAAAAAAAACAAAAAACCCAAATAATTCACACTTCACAGTCTGTTTGTGAGACGTCCAGGTGACAGCATCTGGCATATAAGACTTCATTTTTTATGTTTTTAGCGCAGATACAGTTTAGGGCCTTGCTCCTGACCAAACCATTCAGCTTAACATTTACCACACATATGCTAATGTTGTTTTTTTTTATAATCTGTTTGGGTTTATGTGTACATCCACAAGCACTTTAAATCGGGCAGCAAGTTTATAGACATTTCATATAAGTTGACATGACTCTCACATGTAAACAAATCAGTGAAAGAATGCACAGTTTGTGCTAATGAAGTTAGCAGACCTAAAACAAACAATTAAAATAATTTATGTAAAAATATTAGTGCTTTTTCTGCCCTGACATAAGCTATTTGTGCAACTCCTCGTTCATCAGAATCTCTACAACGAAGGTAGAGAGTGTAAAGTCGGTATGACCTGTAGAGACCTAGACTGTATATAAAAGATAGACCTAGCCGACATGTGGCCTCCCATTGGTTTGTGGACTTTAGAAGCCCCAAGTTTGGCGTTTGGCTTTGGTCATCTTTTGAAACCAAATGTGACAAGGGAGGGATCTGACTGAGAACTTGAGGAAACCACACATGCCACAGTAGGCTATCCCTGTCCTAAACTCAGACCTGGAGGCTACGTTAATCTTACTATGGTGTGTGCTAATGCAGTTAGCAGTTAGCAGAATGGCCGCCCCAAACAGCTAAATTCTGTGTTTGCTTTCGGTCAGATTGAAAACAAAAACATTTCAAATGATTCATCTAAGAATCATGTTTTGGGAAGATGCTTTTTGCATTAGTTTACAGAGTTTTGTACTTCTCTTAGCACTGAGAGAGAACAGACAGCAGGAAGTACAGCAGGGTAAAACAAAACTGCAAATGCCGTTAGCAACTAGCAAAATGGCTAATCCAAGCAGCTAATCACCATGTTTGATTGTTTAGTTGGACTAAAAGCAAAGATTTTAAATGATCCTGTGTAAATCTTGGTAATTTAGTGACAGTTAGTAAAAATCACAAAGTTATGACCTGTAGAAACACAATAGACACATTAATACGACTGCAGTTAGCAGTTGGCAAAATGGCGGCAAAATGGCTAATTTCAGTGTTTACTGTCAGTCAGATTGATTAAAAATGTTTCATGTCAAAATCATGGTTTTGGAAACTACTTTCAACCTCAGTATACAATGTTTTGTGTGATTCTTTGTTTCCCAGAATCTCTACAATGGAGATGGAGAGTGCAACGTTAGCAAGACCTATAAAGACAAGAAACAGCAGGGATTACAGCAGGTTGAAATAAAATTCTGGTGAGTGCTAATGCAGTTAGCAGTTAGCAAAATGGCTGCTCCGAGTGGCGAAATTTTGTGTCTACCATTTAGTCAGACTTAAAACAAACATTTTAAATCATTCATGTTTAAATTGTGGTGATTTGGTGATGATAAAGTGGGGGAAACCACAAAGTTTGCATGACCCATTGAGGCACAATAGACACATTAATGGGACTGCTGTTAGCACAATGGCCACTTCAAAGGGCTAATTCTGGTGTTTACTTTCAGTCAGATTGATACAAAATGTTTAATGTCAAAATCATATTTTTGTAAAGTGCTTTTGACTCAATATACAGTGTTTAATCTACAGTGCAGATGGAGAATGCAAAGTTAGTATAAAGACAGGACGTAGAGCACGTTGAAACAAAACTGTAGTGAGTGCTAATGCTGTTAGCAGTTAGCAAGATGGCTGCTTCTAACAGTGTTTATTCTCAGTCAAACTGATAAAGAATGTTTAATGTTAAAATCATGTTCATGGAAAGTGCTCTTTGCTGCAATATACAATGACAATGTTTTGTGTGACTTTTTGTTTCCCTGGATCTCTACAATAGAGTTTAACAGCACAAAGTTAGCATAGAGAATCAATAGATAAATTAATGGGAAACACAGCAGAGTGTAATGAAAGTATCGTGAGAGCTAATGTCATTAGCAGTTAGCAAAATGGTTGCTCCAAAGGGGTGATTTCTATGTTTACTGCTTTGATAGACAAAAAAACAAACAAACATTTCATTTGATTCATGTTTAAATCATGGTGATTTGGTGATGGTCAAGTGGTGTAAGCTACAATGTTAGCATGACCTATGAGACACAATTAGCGGTTAGCAAAATGGCTGCTCCAAACTGCTAATTTCAGTGTTACTGTCAGTCAGATTGATAAAAAAATTATTCTTGTCAAAAATAGATTTTTGCCTCAATACACAATGTTTTGTGTGACTTTTGGTTACTAAAATCTCTACAATGAAGGTGGAGAGCACAGCATGACCCATAGAGAAACATGAACAGAAAATACAGCAGGTCCTTTAATTTTGAAATTAAAGGAATTAAAAACAATAAAAACTAAGTAGAAAGTGTGTTCAGTGTAGAAATTCACTCGATTTAAAGCATGTTTTATTCACTGTCATCGGTGTCACAGTGACAGATTTTTTTTCACCGGGAGGGTTTCGGTCACCGTGTGTGCGCGCGCCCCCCCCCAGCGCTCGCGCGCCCCTCGTTCCGTTCAGCGCAGCACGCGGACGCATCCATGGAGAGCTCGTGCAGCCGTCCGCCGCCTCACCGTCTCCAAAAACCGCGTTTCAACATGACATAAGAGGACCGGAGCGGCACCGACACCACAAGCTTGCAGGGCTTCAGCCGCTTTCCGCCCCGCTGCATCCCGGCGGCACCGATTCACAACTTTTTACCCCCCGTCCTGCACTTTTTTTCCTCCTCCAACCGGGAAACCAGTCCGGTCGGTTTTGCTCTCTGGGAATTAACGGCTCGTTTTTTTCCCCCCTACTTCTTCGGGGATCCGCATGGATGTGGCAGCGGCAGAGGGGATGTCTCCGCCGGGTATCCGACTCCGGAACGGAGCCGCTCAAGTGATGCCGAACCAGAAGAAGGTCAAAGCGCGGCGGAAAAGGCGAAAGGAGCTGGTTCTGGTCCAGATCTGCTGGTTCGGCGGATTGCTGCTGCTCGTTAAGGGGTTTTCCTACTTAGCGGAAAATTCAGGTGAGGATTGGAGCTCCGGGATGCCGGTGAGGGGAGCTGGAGTCCCGCAGCACGGAGCTTGTTTGTTCCGTTGTTTTACATGTTTTGTTTTTAACAGCTGTTTTATCCCCATAAAGACACCAACAGTCGTTTAAATACTGCAGCTGCACCGAGAAAACCTGTAAAGACTTACAGTGTGGCTCACCTCAGTCATTATAGCACTGTCAAATCACAATTAAATAACATACAGGTAGTTAAAAACACCAAGAGAAAAGTAAAACAGCTTAAAATGTAAATGATAATAGTAGAATATGCAATAGATGACTAGAAGAATGTGCAAATGTGCAAGGTTGAATCATGATATGGACAACAGTGCAAATATGGAAGCCAGCAAAGTGAATTAACAGTAATTTATTGGTAATTTAAGCCTCTCTGCAAAAAGGAGTTAAAGTTTCACCTCAAAGTGTAGAGTTTATATCACTGATTCATTTCAAAACCGTGCAGTTAAAGGGAGTTTCCACCAGTTGGAGGTGAAAATGTTTCCCACTGGGTGTCAGAGGAGCGTGAAGGTGGCACACAGTAGCTGGAAATGGGAATTCATGCAGGTGGTAATATCAACATTTGTAGAAATCACACAGAAAATGTGCAAAGTAGAAGCAAAATATGCATTAAAGTGCAAAAAATGGAAGTCTGAAAAGTGAATTAACAGTAATTTAATGTAGATTTCACGGTTTGTGCACAAGTAAACAATGTGAACTTTAAGTTTTGCTCTTGTTCTTCAGTTATATTTTAAGCTGTCTTTGCCACTATTTTCAGAAAATAGCACGATATACCAAAAGAAGTACCGTATATATTATTTGCACTCTCTTAATACAGGCGGTTAAAGGGAGGTTTCACCAGTTTAAGGTGAAAATGTTTCCTACTGGGTGTCAGAGGACTGTGAAGGTGTCATGCAGTGGCTTATAAAGGGAATTATTTAAACTATAGAGCAGAAAAACAACATGGAGTTTAAAGACGGAGAAAGAGGATATAGAACAGTGCCTAAGCTGTAGGTTGTAGTATTAAAATATGTAGAACGTGAAAAGAGAAATATGCAAATGTGTAAGGTGGAGTCAAAATATGTACAAAAGTGCAAAAACGTAAATGTGCAAAGTAGTTGAACCATAATTTAAGGGTAATTTGACCCTAGTGTGTAAAGATAAACCATAGTTTTGTTGTCTTTCTGTAATTAATTCATAGTAGACTGAGCTACTGTTTTCAAACATCAGCACAGTATTCTAAAAAAGTGTTTGTTTATGTCTTTAATAAGCTGCTAATACATACAGTTAAAGGAAGTTTTGCTCATGTTTTCAGTTGTGTTTTAGCTATCTTAGCCACTGTTTTCAAAAATTAACATGATGTACCAAAAAAAGTCTGTATTTATATTATTTACAAGCAGTTAAACTGAGTTTTTGCCATTTTGAGGTGAAAATGCTTCCTACTGGGTGTCAGAGGAATGTGAAGGTGTCATACAGTGGCCCGCAGTAAGACATCATCTGAGATTTCACTGTAGGAAACCTATGGAGGACTGCAGTGAAATTACACTTAGACAATGCAAAGTTAGAAAAAGAGCAGAATGGAGCCTAAATGATAGGTGACAATGTCAAAATACACAGAAAGAGAATAGAAAATTGCGCAAAAACGTGCACTAGGAACTGTGCAAGGTAGAATCACAATATGGTGCAAAAATGGAAGCATGCAAAGTAGTTGAACAGTAATTTAATGGTAAATAAGCCCTAATGCGCAAAGCTAAACCATAAGGAGCTTAAGTACAGCCCTTTCTTCAGGTATTTATCAGTAAACCTAGCAATAGTTCAATTGAGTAGTTAAATAGTTCAAGTTTCCACCTGTTTGAGATAAAAATGCTTCCTACTGGGTGTCAGAGGCATGTGAAGGTGTCATACAGTGGCCTGTGATTTGAATTGATCTGAGATTTATCTGTGGGAAACTATTGAGGATGGCAGGGAAGTTACAATTAAACAACATCTCTGCAAAAATGAAAATGTGCAAAGCAAATTAACAACAATTTAACTCTGTGCAAAAGCAGCATACAGGATTTTAAAGTTTTTTTTTAGTTATTTAACCAACTGAGCCACTGCTCTCAAGTATCAGCATAAATTACCAAAAAGGTGTGTTTACATCATTTACAGGCTCCTAATACATACAATTAACGGGAGTTTCCATCAGCTTTAAATGAAAATGCTTCCTACTGGGTGTCAGAGGAGTGTGAAGGACTCATACGGTGGCCTGTGATTTGAATTCAACTGAGATTTATCTAACGGAAACTATTGAGGACTGCAGGGAAATTACTATTAAACAAACCATAGTTAGACAAAGTGGACATAAATAAGTGAAACAGAGCCTGAAATGCCAGCTAATGGTAAATGAATGAACAGAAAGTGAATGGGAAAATGTACAAACATGCATGGTGGAATCCCAAGATGCGCAAAATTGCAAAAATAAAAGCGTGCAAACTAGAATAACAGCAGTTTATTAGTGAATTAACCTTAATGTGCGAAGACGAAGTATATGGAATTCAAGTTTTCCTCTCTTTCTACAGTTATTTAGCGGTAATTCAGCAATTGCTCCCAAACATTAGCATAATAAACTAAAAAAGTGTGTGTTTATATCTTTAATAGGCTCCTTAATACATACAGTTAAAGGAAGTTTCCCCTAGTTGGGTGTCAGAGGAGCATGAAGGTGTCATATAGTGACCTATAATAAGAAATCATATGAGATTTAACTGCAGGAAAACTATTGAGGGCTACAGGGAAATAGAAAACAAAACAATACGCAGTTAGAAGGTGAGGGGATTTAAAGGTAAAACGGTGCCTAAGATGTAGGTAATAATATTAAAATACACAGAAAGTGAATGGAAAAATGTGAAAAAGGGAAATATGCAATGTAGAGTCACAATATGTACAAAAATGGAAAAATGTAAGCATGCAAAGTAGATTAATGGCAGTTTAATGATAAATTAACCCCAATGTGCAAAGGTAAACTATATAAATTGAGGTTTTGCTCTCTTTCTTCAGTTATTTTACTGTGAACATAGCTACTGTTCCCAATCATTAGCATAATATACTAAAAAAGTGTGCGTTTACATCATAGATTCATGTGAGAAGGGTAAAACGGAGCTTAAATTATAGGTAATGATAAAGAATTACATGGAAAATGAACAGAAAAATATCATACTGTAGCCTTTAGTGTGGGAGTTAACCTGAGCTTTAACTATGAGAAACAATTCGGGGCTGCAGAGGCTTGTTCAGGTGTTTTCAGTGCAGGGTATTGAAATCAGGGCACTGAGCCCCAGAGTGCAGGCTGACACCTCTCCAGGTTACTCCAACTTTTTCTCATGCTGTTCTGATGCGCATGTTAACTGCAGCTTCATAAATACCTGCAGAAACAGCAAACACTTGCCCCACTTTGACTTTACGTCTACATGTTCCTGCTCCCGTTTTTATCTCCGACTGCCCCCCCAACCCCCCCCAACAACATCCAACTTGATTTCTGAGTCAGCGTCAGCTAAAGTGAGACGTATTTATCACTTTCCACGGACAGAAGGTCTGCATGAATATTCATACGTTCATGATTTGTGCATCATCAGTGAGACTCCCTCTCTCCTCCCCGCTGCGTATCCTGGTTACGTGGAAATGCAACAGTGCTGCTCACAAATTAGAGACGAGTGCCGGGCGACACATTTAATGCATTTCCCTTGTCCCCATTGTGTTCTTGTTAACTCTTAATCAGCTTGCTGGAATATCAATTAAAGTTGATTATTTATGATGCGCCTAATGAAGTTCTGCTAAGTGGAGCAGGATGCTGTGGAGCTTCCTCCTCATTAATCAATCCCACACTCCTCTTCTTCTTGCAAGATAGAGGATGGTGGAAGCAGCGTTGCATCGCCGGCATGCAAGCCTTACCACCGCCACGCCGATCCCCAATTAACATCACGCCGCCGCCGCTGCTGCTGCTGTGTGGCGGCGTGACGAAGGTGAAGGTAGGTGAGAAGTTCAGCCGTGCCCCGAGGACTACTGAATAACCGGGCTTTTTAATTCCATTTGAATCCCTCTCTCAGGCCAGACTTGCGGTTGGCAGGGTGGAAAGGGCAGCGAGCTCCTGCTGGGCTCTGTGAAGTATGAAATGAATTCATTGGTGTTGCTGCTTTCTTGAAGAATGTGCAGATGTAGCCACAGTGGGAGCCCCACTTTGTGCGCCGTTTGTTTTGGAAAATCATGAAATTCCCCTTCAATGTATGAATATGGGGGGCGGGTGGAGGAGTGGAGGCAGGGAGAGAGGGAGGGAACACACCAAACTGACACATCTGTGCAGCGATCCTCCAGCTGTTTACCGCCGCGGCGTTACATAAAGAATCAAACTTTAATGTGACAAGGAAAGACAAGCCAGGACATTAAAAATACAACAAATCGCTCGACACGCAATGTGCTACCTGCAAGATCCCCGCAAAACAAACTGGATGAAAACATGAAACTCTGAGACTTTCATGCAAACCTGGAAATCATGAGGAAGTTAGAGGATTTAGAAACATTTTAGAAGCTCTAATATGCACACTGAAAGAGAAATATTAGAGATTTGGCACTTCTGAAGCAGTGTTTCCTTGAAGCAGCGTTCAGACGACGCTCGGCTGGATTTAATTGACTCATCAGAGATTTGCTCAACTAAATCAACCTGCAGACACAGTTCTCCTGTTCCAAATATGACTCAGGTTTCCAGTAGAACTTTGCTCACTTCATTGTGATAGTGGGAAACGTGTCATCAGGTGAAAGTGTCAGGTTATGATTCTGAGCAAAAAGCGACTTTCTCAGGGTCCCACCACGGCTGGACTGAAGGTTTCTAAGGAGGTAGCTCATGAGGCTCTGAAACACTTTGTGAAAACTGGATCAGCTATACCAAAAGCAAAAAAAAAGTGAAAACACCGTGGGATCAGTACATTAAGCTTTGATCACTGACAGATAAAAACGCGGCTGGGTCATTTCTTCTCAAATCATCTGATTTTTAGAACAGTGTCTGCTCGACAGTCTCTGATTTACCTGAAATGTATATAGCATAAAATCCTGGTAGTCGTAAATATAGTTGTGAAGTTTTAACTTTTTTTGCTTGCCGACGTATTTTCAGGATGTTTTTTCGCACACTGAAATTTAAAGCTGTGTTTGACCAACCATATCTCAAGAACTCATAAAGATAAAGGCTTAAAATTGAAAAATATGTCTGTGGAAAACAAAAAAAGTTATTTATATTTGAAGAACAATTTGAAAACTCCAGAACTCGAGCGATAGTTTTGTTTTTGTGGTACAGCTTGTCATACCTGATTAATCAGTCATGAAAGCTCAACAAAAATAATCTGTCAGTTTTGGAACCAAGTATTTCTATTGAAAAGTACTATCTTGTGTTTTGCTTTGTATTATTGTGACTTGGAGCTTCATATGGTTCAGAAAATATCACTGGCTTCTACCTTATCAGTTTTTTTGTTAATGTGAGCTTCAAAGATGGGACTTTTCATGAAAGAGTACATTTTTTTAAGTCTTTCAACATAATCACAGATTATCTGATCTACTATATTGCAGATGCTGAATCAATGACCCGATAAGAAGTGAAAATTTCAGGATTTTATCTGTAATAGTTCCTGAGATGTTGTTGTTCAGCCTCAAATTTAGATGTGTGAAAAAAAAACTGCATGAAGTTGGCCAACCGGCAGTTAAAAAAATCCCCCAAATACTATTTTAAATATCTATAGCATATGAAAAACAATTTCAACCAAATCAGAGATGGTCAAGCAGAAGGCTGCTGATGTTTTGAGATGGATTAACCCAACTTTATGACAGATACAGAATTTACTAAATAAAGAACACCTCTCAGAAGAAGGATGTCTGGTCTCAGTGGATGAAGAACGTCTTGAAAACACTTATCAGGAGGAGAAACAAGGACAAACACTTGGACTGGACCAAAGCAGAGCAGCACTTCACAGTGGATGAAAGCAAAGAGTCCTATTTACTGCTGAATCCCAGTCAGAGATGAGTGGCAGTAACAGAAGGGTTCATATCGGGACACTATTGACAGTGGATCAAACTTGCAGTGAAACAAGCTGCTGGGAAGATTCAACTCTGGGGAGGTTTGGAAGACTGCAGAGAATCAACTTCATCCTGATGGAGGAGAAGTTTGCTTTTCGGAGACCTGCTTCACACTCTGGTTTGCATCTTTGTGGGTAAGATTCACGCTGCAGCAGGATAATGAGCCCAAACGCACCTCAAAGCTTCGACTTTGAGACCAGAGAAGGACTGTCATGGACTTTCCTCCACACTGAACAGTTATGAGAAAGAAAAGAAGTTCTTTCAGATGATGCAAACTGCTGGAGTCCATGTAGCTCGACTGCTGCTGTCTTTAAAGCCAAAGGAGGAGATAATCTGACTTTCATGAATAGTTTTCACTACAACTGTTGAGCTGATGTGATCATTTGTGAGGAAAAATGTTGGATTTAACTCAAAACAAATGCAAAATATCAGAATCTTCACTTGTGGTATCAGATTTTTGGACCCCACTGTGTGTAGGAGCTAAAGAGGTCCAGTTCAGTTAACGCTGAATGGTGAATGTTTTTTTGCTAATTGAGAAGCCTTAATGAGAAGTCAGTTTACATTCAGACTAGGTATCGATATCTTTGGTCAGTTCCAACCAGAATGTGTCTTTTATTGTGAAAAAGTCAGTTAGAAAGTTGTCACTGAAGGTTTTGTTTGACTCCAAGAAGATTTTGGTGTGTTCAAGGGGAAAGTTGACAATCATGACAGAAACGTGATGTCTTTGTTTTCTGAAACTAAGTTTGTACCGTGAGATAGCATCCCCCAACGGTTGAAACAAAGCTCTGACAACATAAAACAAAACGTATCTCCAAACATAAAGATTATGGAGAAATGACCTGACCGAATTTAATGAAGCTTCAAAGAGATGTGGAGTGTGGTTAAAGGATCTGGATCACATTTTTAATAAATACAAGATAAAGCGTTTTCCTTGGCAATGGACTTCGATCCCGTAGATCAAGTTTTTCAGGCAGAGCGGAAGTTTTGGTGCATCCCAAAGAAAACTAAAAGAAAAATCACCAGCATCAAAATAAAAAGAATGGAGAATAGAAATAGCTATTCAGTTTTTTTAACCAGTTCTGTTAATTGGGGATCAATTTATTCAAGCATAATAGTCATTGTTGCTTAAAAAATGGCCTGACGTAGCAGGAAAATTAATGTAGTTCTGTGAAATACAGTAACAGAGTCAACGCCTTTACTGTCTGCTGACTGGTCTTGTTTTATGTCGTGCATTTAACATCCTAAAGGCCCATTTTGAGCAGGACAAACCGAGCAAGTGCATTTCTTTTCTTCTTTAAAGCTCCATTGCTGACTTGCAGTCTTCTTCTGTCCTGTGTTTTCTGTTGCTTTGCCAGGACTCTCACATTGTGTTCATGCAATTGTTGCTGCTTGAAAAGTTTCTCAGCTTTCCATTACAAACAGCAGACCCACTATTCAGTTCAGGAACATATGGTATCGCCCCATGAATGGTTGAAGCCTAAAATTACATACATGTGAGTCCTGCCTTGGTGTGTTACTCCATCCTCACGTGCATGAGATGAACACAATGGGGACAAACTCATATAACATTGCTTCACAACAGTGGTCGAAAACTCCACACGGTTTCTTTCGATGTACAACCCACATTTACAAACCATATGACATGAGAGTAGGGAGCTAATGTCAGTCTCCTGCTAAAACTCACTTTGCAAAATCAATATATTTGTGTTGCCCTCGCTTTTTTTGTTTGTTTTTGCCAGTGTCCATCTATTTTTTGCTATTAGAAATGCCTGCATATGTTCAAATCCAATTTATTTGTTTCACAGCATTATTTTGCCACAACTTCGCTGACTTGCAGCTGTTGTTTACAGTATAGCACTCTGTGATATGACTCAAACTGACATCACACAGTTTGACACACATGGAGACCAACATGCAGTGTGGCATGCAATGAGCTTGCAAGGAGTCACCTTTTACTTGTTTTCTTTAATATCACTCAGTAAGCACAATGTACAGCTTCAGGCCCAGCATTTTGCAGATGTGATGACATATGTTGTGAATATGCGCTATATAAATAAAATTGAATTGAACTGAAAATGTTGCATCCAGATGTAGGTGTAGGTTTCAATATAAACATTAAAGTTGCCCCAGAAAATTTTTCAGCATCAAAAACTTCATTTTCTGCATTCTTGTGATTTTTTTGCACAAATTTGTGCAGTTTATGGTGAAAATGTCTTTATATACTTGAAGAAAAACATAAACTTCAGGCACCAGATGACAATTTAAGATAAATGTTGATTATAATTATAGTGTGAGCTCTTAGTTCTTATTTTGAGAGGAAAAACAACCCCGGTGTTGAAGAATTATCTTCTGTTTCCTTAATGTTCTTATTTGGGGTGGACAAATGCATCCCCCCTGATATCTACTCCTGTGCATCCAGATGACAAACTAATCAATCAGAATATGACATAAAATGACACGGAAATAGGTAGCTTTTGTAATTTTACTCCTAAAAACATGTCTACCTCAACTCAGTTTGCAAAATCAACATTTTGCAGTTGTTTTTTACAGTATAACGCCATGCGATATGACTCCCATTGACATTACACAGTCTGACATACATGGGGACCAAACTACACAAGATGTTTGCAGAGTCACCGTTACTTGTTTTATAGGTCCAGAATTATGTGTATGAAACAAACATATTTGTAGGTTTCATTTAGGCAACACATTAAAGTTGCCCCAGGAAATTTTGAGCATCAAAACCTTCATTTTCTGCATTCATGTGAGTCATTTTGCAGCAATTTCTGACTTTTCTGCATCCATTTATGATGGAAACATCTTTATTTGCATGAAGGAAAACACAAAATTCAGGCACCTCACCCGTCCCTGTCTGAGGCATCATTTTGTGTTTTTGTAACATCATTGCAGTTTTTAAAGTTTGTTTCTTTCATGTTCTTATTAGGGGTGGACTAATGCATCCCCCCTAGACATATACACCTGTGCATCCAGCTGACAACATAATAAATTACCATCAGAATATGATATAACATGGCACAGAGATAGGCAGCTAGTGTAATTCTACTGCTAAAAACACATCTACCTCAACACATTAAGGTTGCCCCATGAAATTCTGAGCATCAGAAATGTCATTTTCTGTATTCTGGTGAATTTTTTTTTGCAGCAATCAGTGTCTTTTTTGCATCAGTTTAAAGTGGAAATGTCTATTTATGCAAAGGAAAGCACAAAATTCAGGCACCAGGTAACAATTAAAGATATAATGAAATATGTATGGATCCAATTACATTTTCTGCAAAGGGTACAGTGGTTGTATGAGCTCATGATTCACACTTTGAGAGTAAGAAAATGACTGTCCCTTGTCTGAGGTAATGTTTTAGTTATTTGTACCGTCATAAGGACTTTCAAAGTTTGCTTCTTTCATGTTGTTATTCTGGGTGGACGATTGCTTACCCCAAAAAATCTACACCTGTGCATCCAGTTGGCAAATCAGAATGTGACATAAAAATTAAATGAAAATAGATAGTGTAATCCTACTGCTGAAAACATGTCTACCTCAGCTCAGTTTGGGAAATCAGCTTCAGGTGTCAGTTCCATATGAATATTGGGGGCAGTACATTAGGTGGAGGGTCTGGGATTCTCCCCAGGGAAAGTTTCCTTTTATGCATTCTGATGAATCTTTTTGCAACAGTTTGTGCCTTTCCTGGATCCCTTCATGGTGGAAATGTCTTTATTTAAGGAAAGGAAAACACAAAATTCAGGTACAATATACACTGATCAGGCATGACATGATGACAACCTGCCTAATATTGTGTTGGTCCTCCTTATGTGCTCAAAAATGCACTGAACCATTGGCCATGGACAAGAGGACCTCTAAGGGTGTCCTATGGGGTCTGGAACCAGGACGTTGGCAGTAGATCCTTTGGGTACTCTGACAGTGGGGCCTCTGTCAATCAAACTTGTTCCACTGAATCCTGTTGATGCTTGATCACAATGGACTCTAGGAAGTTTGGAGGTCAAATCAACATGTTGGGCCATTGCCATGTTCCTCAAGATGTTCCTGATTGTTTGAGGTTTTTGCCATGTAGTGGGGTGCATTTTCCTGCAGGGGTAGGCCAGTGACATTTGGGATTACCATTTGCATGAGGGAGTGTGCTTGTTCTAGGGCAGTGTTCATTTGCGTGTCTGAGTCTCATCAACACAGATGTCAAAATCCAAGGTTTTCCACCAGAACAGCACATAGTACCAATATGATCAATGTTATTCACTTCACCTGTCAGTGGTCATCATGTTGTGTCTGGTTGGTGTGTATGGATCTAATGAAAGATTCAGTAGTTGTATGAGCTCATAATTCTTCTTTTATATTTTTGAGTTTGAAACAGACTTCTTTTGCATCTTTTTCACGCTATGTTTTGGGGTCACAAATGCCACTAAAATCTCTGCCTGTGCATCCAGATGTTGTAACTGCACTGAAGCATTCTCTGATTTTCTTTTTCTCTGTGACAAACCAGGTTTTGACGTCTCTGGCCTCAGCGGCGAGCAGCAGCGGGGGAACTGGGCAGGACGGAGGCTGCTGCAGGAGATAGACAACAGCAGCCTGGAGGAGCTGGAGAGCGAGGAGGAGTCTAAGAACTGCACTGCTCCAGGTAGGACAGAGATAAGATGAAAGAAAGAGGACACCCGAGCATCCTCCCCCTCCCGGATAGGGAAAAATAAGGAGCCAAAGAGGGGAACAAATCATCCTCACCTCACATGTGCTGTCTCTTCTTTCTGGTTCCCCCCTGTTTTCTCTTCCCGATGTGGGGTAACCCAGATTGTGAGGTCAGATGATTTCCCGGCAGCTGGTGACATTCTGGCTGCCTCAGCGGTTTTCACACTCAGCCTCTGTCACATATTTTTATGGATCCTGCAGGTTTCATTCTCGCTCCTTCTCTTTCTCGCACTAAAAAAAATCTTTTTTCATCTCTGCTTCCTCTTTGTCTCCATCACGTTTCCCCCCCCTCCTCCGCCTCTCAGAAATAATATCCCTGTTGCCATGGTGACCTTTTTATCTTGTGTTTGATGCACACATGCTTGCTTCGTTTGTAAAGTTATACGTCATTCAGTCCTGTTGAAAGAGATCAACCACTTGTGATTGACTTTCAGATTTAAAACCATTGCTCCTCACGTGGATTCTCTGCTATTTTTAGAAGCAGATGGAAGGAGACGCGATGCTCGGCGCTGTTATGAGTGATGTGGAGGGAGGTGACATTTGTCTCTTTTACCTTGAGCTTGAAAACCGTCGGCCTCCCCTCCGAGGGAGTGGCCGTCCTCTCGCGAGCTCATTAAGCAAAATGGCCATCATCAATCTCTTTCCTCACCCTCCCAAGGTCGCTGTTGTCATCTATAAAGGGAGCTCAGGTCAAAGTTCAACTCATTCTCTTCCTCCTGCTTATTATACAGTCGCTGCTCTTTCCTCCGCTCGCTGCTAATTTTAAAGCGCAAACCCCGGCGGCTTCAGCCCCAGCTAGCCTCCTGAGGACAGCAGGGTTTTTGCTAAATAACCTCTATTTTCTGAAAGTCTTGGCCCGCTCTGGTGATTTCTGTCGGTAGGAGATGTAGAGATAAAACATACTCTGGTGAGGAGTTAGTAAGTCATCCTTTGTGTGACCTTTGAGAGCAAAGAATCTTTTCCAAAAAAAGATGTGTGACGAAGCAGTTGGTATGAAATGTTTAGGGTACATCAGAAAGCTGTTTAGACTATTAAAATTGAAAGAATAATAATACAAAACAAAGGTTGAAACGGCCTAGAATCCCTTCATATACATTCATTCAGTGCCAATGCAGGCTGTAGTGTTCCCTTTATGAAGTGAGGTAAGGGTGGAACATATTCCAACGTCATGCATGAGACTGCAGTTTGTGTCCCAGCTCACACCTGCTGTAATGTTTTCTCATTTATTCTAATCATAACCAGACCTTATGAAGTGAGTTAAAAAAAAAAGTTCTGTACCTACAACAAGCAAAAACTGTACCTGATCTAAATTTAAAGTCGTCTCCTTGTGCAGCACTACTCTTCTCCCAGTGCTGCTGCAACGCTTGTAGTAGTCCGTGGAAGTCCCGCTGAGGTAAAATCAAAAAGTCTACATAAAACAAAGACTGTCCCTGATTTAAATTTAAGGTAGTCTACTAAGTGCAGCGATACTCTACTCCCAGTGCTCCTGCAACAGTCCCGTTCTGTAAACATGCCAAACACAATTTGAGACACAAGCAGGATCTCGTAAACTGTGTGAAAATGGCAACCCTTGAACTGGAATTTTATTTTGGGGAAGAGGAAGAAGTCCCGGGAAGCCAAATCTGGCCAAAAAACTCAAGTTTTGGCACAATGGTACCTGCCACAGTTCAGGCATTTTGCACCAATTCTTTTTAAAAGCCTCAGGATGTTACATTAAACCCTGTTTTGACAGTCCAAACCTGGGGGACGAATTCAAGGTGCACATGCCTATAAATGTTGAAGGCAATGACAAGCACGTTCCTGGTTGCGCTCCTGACTTGACACGCTAAACCTCATAACCAGTGATCATCCTTGACGTGAAGGTTGGATCAGTTCTTCCATGGTGAAATCACAAATGCACACTTGCAGATGTTCGGAACAGGATCTCCAGGTAGCCTTTCAGATTGTGGCAGGAGCACTGGGAGCAGTGTAAAACATGATAGCTGTCAAACATAAATCAGGTTAAATCAGTTTTTGGTTTATAATTGTGCAGTGTCGGAACTTCTTGATCACATCTTACAAAGAGGGGTGCAGCAAGACAGGCAAAGCGAACACACTGTTGTTATTACTGATAGGAATAATGGTCAACTATACGACAATATTGTGAAGCCATGCTAGCGGCTCTGTGAGGTTGTATTGTGAGGTGTTTTGACCTAAATGCTATCATATGACAGAGCCAACATGCTTCGAGTTAGCAGGTGTAGTGTTTTCCATGGTTGTATTTCAGTCCAGTGTGTTAGCATACTATTGTTTGCTAATTAGCAGTAAACAGGCCTGCAAGTATTTGTCATGAAACAAAGTTCTGGACAAGTTAAAATGTGGAAAAACTGACACATTATTGAATTTGAAACTGCAAATTTTCTACACCATCCAGTAGTATTGAAGACATTTCACTTAATTACAATTACATGTACTAAACAGCAACTACTGTGGTTGTATGATAGGTTTTCTAAATTATAACATATAATGAAACACAACAGCAGTGGTGGAAGAAGTATTCAGATCTTTTACTCAAGTAAATGTGGAAGTGCAGCAAAGTAGAACTACTGCCATACAATTAAAGGTATTGCATGAAAAATCCTACTGCAGTAAAAATCCATAATTTAATCATTAGATTATTAATAGTAAAGCATCAGTGTGTCAGCAGCATGCTACTGTCGTAGCTGATGCAGGTTTGAACTACCTTATATCCAGTTTTACATACAGGGACAGAAGATAAATCTGATGATTAACAGGAGAGGAAGGAAGAAAAAACAAAGTTCTGATACACAAGTCTGTTTTAGTTTTTCTCCAATCATTGATTTTTAATGGCGTGTTGGATCACTGGAACATTTATTCAATAAACCATTTATCTCACATGGTTTATTGAAGTGAAACCATGTGAGAAGTTTAGAGGGAAATATCACTGTATGGTGAAGTTGTTATCAACTCATGGACATGTGAATTTTGAGCCAACAACACATTGTTGTTTTACAAAAAAAAATTAAAAGTGTTATTAACATGTATGACATTTTTACAACCTCTACAAACTCTGCATTTTTCACTCAACTCTACACATCAACTGTAGCAAGATGTTTCACCATGCTGAATGTATCCTCTAACAACTTCCTCCTTTTGAGCCAAGCTGCATTTTTTTCGTTGATCCAATAGCCTTTATTTTCCTGCTTGGCGTTCACTTAAAAACTCTCTGAATTTTCATCACGTAACTGTTACTTGCAGCTGAATGAATCATGATTTCTCAGTTTGTCAAGGAGCACAGCATTTTTATATTTTTTACAGAATCGGTTTAATTTAAACGGTTGATTTTTGGCTAATTTTTAAGTGAGACACATAGAATAAAGTGATTTTGAATAAACATAACTCTTAGCATAGATTTGTTTTTTTCTGACAGAAAGTCATTCCACACATTAAAATCTGATGCTTCTTTCAGTTTTTACAGTTTTGGTGCTAATAATGGTTTTATTTTAGCACATTTTTAAATGAGACATGTAGAATATAGTGATTTTGATGGAATATTACAATTCTGAGCATAGATTTAGTTATTGTTTCTGACAGAAATGCATGTCTGACATGAAAATATGATGATTCTTTTTGTTGAGACAGTTTCTGGCCCTGATAAATGGTGTCATTTTTGCCAACGTTTAAAGAAAACATAAGTTTCAAACCCACTGGTGGGTTTTGTGGTTCAGATGGTTCTCTTCTCTCACCTGGCTGAAGAAGCGATCAACTAGTTGTGTGGGATCGTGTTGTACTCTTGTATTTAGCTGATGAGGAAGCGTCCCAACGTGAGCTCTGCGTTCTGGTCGGATGCTGCACGACACGCTGATTGTTGCCTGAAATTAGAGTCCTGCTGATCGAAAGTCGAGTCAGAGAGCGAGAGAGGTCGTCTTTTGCTAATTTTTCCCTCACAGCCATGCATGACACGAGCCATCACACCCGTCATTATGTCTCCCTCCATGATTTTAATTGTGAGGATCCTGCTGCTTCTGTTGATTTCAGATGCTTGTTCTTTCCCCCCTCTCTCTGTCATTTTGCAGTCAAGAGATAAAAGAGAGGAAGTTCAGGCAACGACTGGGGCTGAAATTCATTTGTCGCTTTCAGTGATTGTTCTCCTGCCTTCTGTTCTTTTACAAAATATGTATTTGTGTTTTTGTGCAGCAAATACAAGCAATCTCGTAGAAAAAAAATTACCACTCTGTCCGGCTCTTGAGCACGAGTTGTTCATTTTCGTGACTCTGCTGCACAAATGTAACATCCAAGGTTATATCTGACTGTGACGCCTCACGCTTTTAGTGGAAAAAGAGAAAAATCCATTACCTCTGAAGATACCTGAGCAGTGCAGAGATTCTATCACCTGTTAACCCTCTGAACCACAGAACCTGCCTGTGGGGTTTGAAAGGTTTGTTATTTAAAAAAAAATCACCCACAATTTATCAGAACAAGAAACTGTAAAGACAGAAAGAATTTGGATTTTCTGTTGAACTTTCTGACAACCCTTGAATTAACTAATGTGTTTGCTAAACAGATTCCAACAGTGGTCTGATAATTATTTCTAGATATGTAGGATACAAGTATGGAAGCAAATTAAAGTAAAATATTGAGCTGTAAAGTTTATATGTACACACTACTGGTCAAAAGTTTTAGAGCACTCCTTTTTTCAAGTTTTTTTTTATTGAAAATTAAATTATGCAGTTTAATTTCTCATTCTACTCTGAAATGAAAGCACAGAACAAATAAACAGCTGAAGTTAACATGGAATCAATTTATAAGCCAAAATGTACTCTAAACCTTTGACTCATCTAAGTAGCCACCTTTGGCTGATATAACAGCTCAACACACTCGTGACATTCTTTCTACAGTGAAAATCAAATATTCTTCACAAGGTTCTTTCCATCTCTGTTACAGAAGTTCCCATCATTGTGTGGCACTTGTAGGTTGCTTTGCTTTCACTCTTCTGTCCAGTTCATCCCAAATGATTAAGTCTGGAGACTGTGCTGGCCACTGCATGTTTTCAAACATACCATCTTGTTTTTTTTCCTAAGGTAGTTCTAGCATATCTTGAACTTCTGTTTTGTGTCATTATCTTGCTGTAGGATGAACCTCTTACTAACTAGGTGCATACCAGAGGGCACTGCATGGTGCTGCAGAATGCTGTGGTAGCCGTTTTGGTTCAGGGGGCCTCTCACTCTGTACAAGTCACCGACCCTGGATCCAGCAAAGCAGCCCCAGACCATCACGCTTCGTTGTCCATGTTTGACACTTTATGTCACACATTCAGGACCCATGATGAACCGAACATTTCAAATTTTGAAAGACTGGACCTTCTTCCAGTCTTCAGTAGTGCATTGATGGTGTTTTGTGGCTCAGGCAAGCCTCTTTTTCTCATTCTGACATCTTAGCAGTGGCTTTCTTTCTGCAACTTGATCTATCAAACCTGCAACTTGAAGTCTTCTCTTCACAGTTGAAACTGAGACTTGCTTCTACAACCACTATTAAGCTGTACTCGAAGCTGTTGTCCTATGAGCCACCTATCACACAAGCTGTTGATCTCAGAAACTTGTCAGTTCCCCCTCTGACAGGAAGCAGAGTTTCAGAGTGCCTTTTGATGGTGAAGGAAACTGTACTCACTGACACCTTGACTTTCTTCACAATTTCTCTGTAAGAAAGACCTACATTTTCAAGTGTTATGATGGTCTGTCTTTCTTCCATTGTTAATTGCCTTTTCCTAGCCATTTTTATAGCAACACACTACTTTCTGCCGTACAATACTCAATATTATAATAATAATAATAATAATGCTCATGAGGGTATGGTACCACAGTGTGTTCCAACAGCAGACAGAGGGGATTGTAAGTAATCCAGAAAAGTTGTGACACCTGTAGGAAATGGTAGCACCAACTTTCAAGGCTTGATCAACCTGCATTGCTGAAGAATGGGTTTAAGTTGTTAACCCATTTCTTTTTTCCTGAAAAAGGATTTTTTTGTATAATTCTGAAATGTATATTATTTTCAGTTTTGGGTAACCTTACCTTTTTTTTAACCTCTGGCACTTCACCCCTTACTTTGTACCATTTCAAGCTATTCCTTATTCCTATTCATTATAAAAACTGTATTTTTATAAGTGGTGTTTTGTTTTTCCATGTTTGACTGAAATATTACACTATTTGCACTTAATTTAAAGCTGCAGAAAATATCGTTATTTTACATTGTTTCAGAGAAGAAATTCTGTATATTAAGCATGTTTTGTTAAATTACAGACATTATCTTGTAAAATATCAGGGAGAAATTTGAAAAGAAAGTGTAAAAAACAGGCCAAACTGTAGTTAATGTCCACAGTAAAAATCTGTATTTTTACAAATAGTAATTTCTTTTATAATGTGTGACTGTAAAATTACACCTTTCTACTGTATTTAAATCTGCTGAAAAGTACAATTATTTTACAGATATTTGCCATTATTTTCACTGTTATAGGCACCATTTTTTTAAACATATTTTTTCTGACACTGTTGCTGCCAGGTTTTCACGCTGTCTTTTATAGAATCTTTTTTACAGTGTACTTCTTGCCATGGTTGTTTCCATGGAGGTGCAGGTCTTTATATTGCATTGAAAAAAACAGCCCACAGTGAGGAGAAAAGCGAGCAGAAACTGGAGTTCCGAAGGTTAACACAGGCTCAGACTTTTTCCTCCTTCTCTGACAGTTTCGTGCAAACACTCGCGTCTCCTCAGTCTTTCTTTAACCACATTTGCAAGCACAGGTGTAAATGTACCAGCAGCAGCAGCAGATCTGTGTACAGTAGCGTTGATTCGACAGATACTCTGGGTCTCCCGACCACGTGATGCTTCTCTGCAGGGGTCTTTCCCCGGAGGCTGTCCTCCTCCGTTATTAAAGATCCTCTCCGCTCGGCTCGGCTTCGACGCAACACTCCATTTTAGGAAAGGAGGCTGCTATGACTTAATCAGGGCTTCCCTGTGAGAAATGTGGAGTGTGTTAGCGCATGCGTGTGGCTGCACCCTCCGGAGCAGTATTGATTAATGCAAGGGTGCTTTCTGCAGCCAGTAGGAGTGTGTGTTTGCTCAGTGTGTTCGTGCATGTTGGGCTCACGCTCGGCTCGCTTCACGTGCGAAGCCTCGGGGCTCCTCCCCACGTGCCGGAGGCCATAATGCAGCCGATAAATTAATCAAATCAGTAAAACATGATCTCTCCTTTGATACCTCAGCAACAGCACTCCACTAATCAAATGCAAAAACTGACCCAGAGAGTGCGCCCGCAATGATTTCCTCTGAGAAATCAATTCTACCTCACTACGATTAGCTGTGAGTGGGCTGCTGCCGCCTCACAAACACACTGTATTAACAGTTGCACATGGTGGCAAAGTTCTTTCATAATTGCCGAACGTGCAGATCGGCAAAGTCATCTTGTCTTGTTATTGCAGGAGCAGGAGCTCGGAGCTCAGGGGAATAAGACCGATCCATCACTGCAATTAGCTGAGTGCAGTCAGAGTTTCCAACACTTCGCCTCCCGCTGACTCTCTGCTGCTTCTCCCAAACACAACATTTGTCCGACGTTATGCTTCATTTGTCTCCCGCTGTGTCCCTTTATTTTCCCGTCGATTGTCAGTGTCCCACCCCGGCGTTCTGATCCCTTCCCACATTTGGAGGAGATGCTTCCTCCCAGCTCCCCTGCTGAATTATAGAGCTCTGGTTGTTTGCCAGCAGCAGAAGTGGCTCGACACTCCTTTAAAGATTCATCCTGCTGCTGCTGCGACTGTGAGCGATGCTGAGGCTGCTTCCGGAGAACATCCTCCTTTACTGCCGCTTTCCCGAGAGTTCGAGACAACACACAAAGTGTTTCTGTGAGCAGCATGCAGAGAATACAGTTAAACTACTTACTTTACTGTTTGGACATTTTATACCTTTGTTAGGCAATAAAGAGCTCACAGGAAATTAAAAGTCCTGCAACAAAGTCCTGGATTTGAATCCTGATGTTGTAATTACATGGTTTTAAACCCACAGGACGTCCCTTGATTTTTACCAGAACCCAACCGATACTGATGCTGACACCGATTTTAGGGAGTAAAAACTTCCCATATGGATGCAGCTACCAGTATTCTCACTAAATGCACTGTGCGTCTGAGTTATATCGAAAAGGAGAGATGTTTGGGTTACCTTCTGAACCCCAAAACCCAAAAGGAGCTTCAAAATACCATGCTGTCTTAAAAAAAATCACCAAAATTACCACCTGAGTCACAGCCGCCCAAACAGAAAGAACTGTAAGATTATTAACTTTCTGATGGTCCTTGAACCATTCATCTGTGACATACCATTCGGTCAGGAAACAAATCTCAACTTACAATTAAAATATTTCGTCGTAATTGCTTCATTCTTCCTGTGTTGTTTAAAAATTCATGATAAACACGATTTTTGAACAGCAGAGTCACTAATGGCTTTACAGTTGTGCTGAGGAGCACAGACTTTTTTAGTTTTTTTATTTAATCTGATGAGAACAAACAGATTATTTTTGGCTAATTTTTAAATGAGACATGTAAAATTTTGATGAAATATCACAATTTTAGGTTTGGATTTGGATAAATTTCCTGACTGCATGACACGTCACAGATAATTAGCTTGTAAACTGTCAGAAAGTTTTAAGAGTCTTTGGGTTTTTGTGATATTTATAGCGATAACATGCCTTTCAAACCCACCGTGGGGTTTTGGGTGAGGGGAAATAACACCACTGCAGCCAGCAGAATATACTGTAAACACTCTGCAGACTGTAGCATCGTGTAAACATGTTTTTATGGTTTTGCAATTAACATAGATACAAATGATAATGAGTGAAAACTGCAGACAGTGTAAGTTCACCGTCCTTTGATGTAGTTATGTGTCAGCACACTCCAGATATGAAAAGATTTTCTGTTCAGAGCTGAGCTGGAACTCCTGCTGAGCTAATGTGGGTTCAGTCTGCAGCTTCAGTCACTCAAAAAAAATGCCAGAACTCAAATCCTTACTGACATCAGAGCTACCTGCAGTTTAGTGGAAGGAGCGTTTTTTTTTAACCTGGAGATGCTTTAAACAGGCGTAAAGTTAAAGTGCTCTTCACACAAGTTGCTTAAATCGCTCCTCTCATTCATCTGACCTGAATGCAACCGTTTTTTTTCCCAGAGAGATGAGTCACGAACGAGGTGAGCTTTATATTCAATAGACTGGACCCAACCAGCTCCAGAGGAAGCTGTGCAGCCGGTGTTGTCATGGCGACGGGCGCTGTTTAACAGTGAGTCAGGCTGAAAAAGGCCAGGGTTGTACCCAAAACTTCACCCCACGAGTTTGGTTGCACTGATTGATCTCCGGGATGTGACTGGTTCAGAAACTGGAGGATTCCTGGTGCTGGACGAGCCTCGACGAAAACTCTCAGATGACGGTTTCGTCTTGCGTTTGTCTGTCTTTTGTCAGCTTTGATTATGCATTTAGATTCTTTAGCGGCGGCTCCACACAGCTCGCATTATCACACATTCCCATCTGGAGGCTGCTGAGGAGTTGCGATCAAGGAATCCGCCTGACAACAGAAACGTCTGATAAAACACAGCAGCTCCGTGGTTATTTTGTGACATGGTGATAATTTTAAGTGTGTGTCAGTGGAGGACTGAAACCAGGACGCAGGAGTAATGTTTTTGAAATAAAACAGGAAATAAACTACCAACAAAACCAACGACAGTGACAGATGAATACTGTTTCTTTAGGAATAAATGTAGATTTATGGAATAATGTCATGTGATTTTTCTTGATTTCCTTTTATCCTGTGTAGGCAAGAGATCTACAGATGTTACCAATACTGGGAATAAAACTGGTGGCTTTACATACCATAGACATTTTACTATTTACAGTTACACAACCTGCAGTTCAACCGAATTTTTGTCATGCAGCTATTGGTTGCACCTGAGTCGCTATAAATTTTCCATTACGTTTTTTTCATCGCTATGCAGATGATTCTCAACTGTATCTGCCCCTAAAACTTAGTGACTCGTTTCAGTCGCTACTAGATTTTCTACAGGACATCAAAAGTTGGATGGCGAACAGTTTCCTTCAGCTAAATGACAATAAAACAGAGGTAATCACTTTGGAGCACCCATATCCAGTATCATGGTCTCTACTAAATTAGCTCATCTCACTCCATACGTCAAACCGCACGCCCAAAACCTGGGGGTCATTTTTGACCATGAACTCTGCCTCAACACACAGATAAGCTCTGCTGTGAAGAACAGCTTTTATCAGTTAAGAACCATCTCTCAACTCAAACTCATTCTATCACGTAACGATCCGGAAAAAGTCATCCATGCCCTGTTTACATCACGGCTGGATTACTGTAACTCCCTCTACCTTGGCCTCCCCCAGTCCTCACTGACCCGGCCAGAGCTAGTCCAGAACACAGCTGCAGGGCTGCTGACTGGCACCAAGACGCGCCTGCATATCACCCCCGTTCTGGCTTCCCTGCACTGGCTTCCTGTTTCTTTTAGAATTGAGTTCAAGGTTCTTTTAATGGTTTTTAAGGTACTCAATGGGCAAGCACCGCTGTACATCTCTGAGCTTATTCAGTTTCGCTCAGTCCCTCGGACCCTCCGTTCCTTAAACGGTGGGCTCTTACATGTACCGCGGGCGCAGTTAAAAAAACAGAGGAGAAAGAGTTTTTGCTGTGGCTGCCCCTCGTTTGTGGAACCAGCTACCTACTAACATCAGATGCGCCTCCTCCATTTCTGCCTTTAAATCCCGGTTAAAAACTCACCTCTACTCCCTGGCCTTCCCCCCACACTAGTTACATGCCTGTCAGAAGGGTTCTTTTTGAGTATGTCTTGTTCTTCTTTTCTTATTTTTTTTTCCGTACTTTTAACTTTGTAAAGCACTTTGGTCAGTATGTACTGTGTTTAAATGTGCTACATAAATAAAACTTCCTTATGGTACTTACTTACTATTAGTGCTGGAGAGACAGATTTTTTAACACAATCCAGTGAAAGCAAACATTTATTTTTTGCCATTTTCCCCCCAAATAATTACAAGATTTTCCTGTATTGCACATCCGTTTCTGTCAGTGCTGATACAACAGACTCCTATGGATAAATAGGTTGAGCTGCAGTAGTTTTCTCTCATATATTAGCACCTGATTGAATTGAGCGGGCTGGTTATTTCCCATCTTGTACTTTTTTATCCTGTAATCAGTGCAGTCACGAAATGACATTTAACTCATTTGATAGACTAAGTTTTGATGCCGCTCCGCTCCTCGTTCTACCTGCTCCTTAATGACCCTCCTGTTATACTTCAGAAAAATGAAAATCTGGCCTCCTGACGTCAGCAGATGGAAGCTCCTCCACCAGAAAAAGCTCCGTGCTTTAAATAGACGCCCAGTTTAGCTGAACTTATTTGAAAATGAAGGTCTGTTGTGTGCTTTGTGTGCACACAGAGAATTTTGCCAACATTTCTGCTGCGCTTATCTTTGTTTTTACCTCCAAGTACAGTTGGTTAGATAGTCGGGCTGAGCTTGTGCACAACCTGTCTCATGTTTCACAGTCACTCAGCTGTTACTTTATCATATAGTCCAGGATTTAAAGGACAATTCTGGTTTATTTCAACCTCCTGTTTACCATGAATATGTCTGTTGTGTGCTTCCTGGTTTTCAAAAGAAAAATGTTTTTTTTGACATGAATCCTTTTGTTTTCATGTGTGAGTTTGTTTATGTGTTTCTGTTCAGAGTTGGTTATTGCTGCAGAGGTATCCAGCATATAAAATTACTGTTGGTGTAGCAGTCTTTACTGAGCGCAGAGCTGAGTGTTCGGTCAGTTCATGTTGTGGAGGTGAAACGGCATCTCCAGGATATTTATTAGAGCAAGTTTCAGTAGTTGTAGTTTTACAGCTGGATTCCTCTCACCTGTGTCCACATGGAGGTTTTTAATCATTTTCTCAGTCTTTTTCAGCAAATTTTGAGTCATCTTAGACAAGTTTTGAGTCTTTGTGGATATTTTTTGAGTAATTTTAGACAAATTTAAGTCATTGTGGATCGTTTTTTAAATAATTTAGGACAGGTTTCAGGAAATTTAACTCAACTTTTTAGTCATTTTAGACAATTTCTTTAAACTCATTTTGAACAGATTTCTAATCATTATGGATACTTTTTGAGAAATCTGGACATTTCTTTTGTCAGTTTTGGATGAGTCATGAGTTGCACTTCCTTTTATCCATGAAAACATGGAAGTTTTCTCAATCTGGACAATTTTTGAATCGTTTTGGACAATTTTTTTGTTATTTGGGGAAAATTTTCAGTAATTTTGGACAAGTTTTGAGTAATCTTTGACAGATTTTGGTCATTATTTATGAACTTGTTTTGTCATTTTCATCAAATCTCTGGAAAACAAATTTTTAGTCAATTAGGACAAGTGTTTTACAGCTGGTTTACTCTCTTCATGGACACATAAAGATTTTCTCAGTCTGCCATCAACAGATTTTCTCTTCAGTCGGCAGCAGAGCAGTGAGCAGAAACATCACCAGTTTACAGAGAGATGTTGTCTTTCAGGATGTCCTGCTGTCTTTCTGCCTCCGTCCTCAGAGCTCCATCTTGATTCAGTTCCACATATGTGGACTCTAATGTGTACATTCATTTTGGACACATTTTGAATCAATTTGGACAATATCCAGTCCTTTTGGACAAATTCTGAGGAATCTCAGAAAAGTTTCAAGTCATTCTAGAAAAGGTTTGATGTCATTTTGTATATATTTTAGTCACTTGGGTTCAATTTTGGTCAATTTTGCTTGACCAAAATATGTCCAAAACTTTAAGTAATTCTTCCTGAGTTACCTTAGCAAGTTTTAAGTCATTCTTCAAAGTTTAGTGTCAACATGGCCTATTTTTTTAAGTCAATCCCTTAATCAAAACATTTTCAAGTCATGAAGTTTTTTTAGTCATTACAGGTAAAATTAGAGTAATTTTAACAAGTTATAAGTCATTTTAGACAAATTTTGTGTCATTCTGGACCTTTTTTAAGTAATTTTAGACACATTTTTGAGTCATTTTGCACAAATTTCAATAATTTTGGACGAAATTTCAGTAACTACTGAAAAAACTGGTGTTGTTTCAAGATATTCTGGAAATTTTCTGCATCATTGGAGACAGTTGTTAACTTATTTTGGACACGTTTTATTCATCGTTGGCAAATTTTTAGTCATTTTGGACTGAGATTCCTCTGCTCCTGTTTTGTGCAGCTCCTTATTTCCTTGTATCTCTACATCAGAGGTTGAGGGCTCAAAGTCACAACAAACACATTTATTGGAAACACAGCTAAATTGATATAAAAAGTAGAAAAATCCCATAAATACAATCCTGAACTGTTTGATTGATTGATTGATTTGATTGCTCAGCAGTAGATTTTTAGGGATGATTTCCTTCCTTCATTACTTCAAACCAGATTTTCCTCAGTTCACTGTTAACTCACGATCCAGCTTCTCCAGCCTCAAACTGCTGCTGCAGCTGTGTGTTCATAAATAATCTACATAATTCTATTCTTATGCAAGTGTTCATGCACAGTTCATGCATGTGATTACAGTTTCTCACACAAATGTGTAGTCGAATAAACCTGGAGTCATGAACTGGTGAGTGATGTGTTGCACTCAAACCAGGCAGAAGGTGATTCGTTGCTGCTTATCTGAGCTGGATTCATGATACATGTGTGCATGTGTGTGCACGTGTGTGTTTGTTCAGGCATGGTGTGTGCGTGCTAGAAAACAACGCGATGAAGGGCAAAAAAGCGGGAGTCCTTAAATGTCACACATTACTCAGCACGGTAACTACGCTCACGACATGCAATGTGTCAGCTTGCATCATCGTCGCCCACTGAGCATGTGCAGAACAGGCCCCCAGCCCTCCACGTGCTCCACGAGTGTGCACAGGGATGAGCTTGTACACGTCCCCCTGGGTGTCAAATGCAACTTTAATCATTTGTTTATTTGTTGCGCCGCTGTTGCCATCCCTCCGGTTGTTTTTGTTGTTTGTTGTCCCGTCGAAACTTCGGCGCCTTCGTTTGAAACCTTCTTCATCCTCACTGTGTGAGAGTGTGTCAGTGTTACGTGAAATCTTTCCTCCCAGTTGGACTCCCAGGGTGCTTTGCTTCGAGCCATATGGTGCAGGGACTAAAGTTCAGCTGCTATTTTAGGGTCCTGTGTTTTTTTTTAATAATTTGCCATTTTCATCCAGGGAGCATCCAACCTGTTTTCACTCTTCACAGAAAAAGTCTGATGCAGATTAGAAGTGCGAGTGTCTCGTTTGTGCTGTTTCTGTTGGTTTAGATGAATCTGTTTGCCCTACAGCTCATCACACAGCTTTAGGAAAGTCAATATTAGTCTGTTTTCTAAATCAGGAGGAAACTCAGATTTTTTGTGTTGTTTTTCTGTTTGTTTTTTTTTCAGGGCGATTGCTCCACGCTTCAGCGACTTTATTCCCTTTGACTGGATACAAAATAAGTGTATACATGCCAGCTGTGGCATATTTTTTTCTCCATTATCTAGAGATTTGTGTTTAGATGCTGATTAAACATGTCCACACGGATACTGATCCTCCAAAGATGAAGAGCAGAACAGATGCACCGAGATAAAGACGCTCAGATGCTTCCAGCAGTTTACCTTTTATACAGAGCAAACTTACTTCCCTTTTACTTTAAGGAGAAATATCTTGAGTCAATCTCGAGTCTTTTATCCCACCACCAAACAATGAGAGTCAGAAATTTCAACTTTATGAACACCGAGCAGTTTCTGCGTGTTTTTTCTTTGCTACTGTCACATTTTTACTCAATGTGGGCTCATTTTTCACTGCAATATAAAGTCCTACACCTCTATGGAAACAGAACAACCATGACTATGAGGAGACAGAAGGTCTGTTGTGCAGTGTGACACAGTTGTAACATCATAAATCATAAAAACAAGAGCTGCACAGTGTCGTACAGTTGTGGGTTATTTTGTAACGTGATGATAATTTTAAACGTTTTGTCAGTAGAGGACTGAAACCAGGATGCAGGAAGGATCTTTTTGAAATTAAACAGGAAATAAACTACCAATAAACCCTAAGATAGTGACAGATAAACCCTGTTTTCAACTTTTTCTTTATGAATTTATGCAGATTTATACAGTAATGTGATGTGAAATTTGATTTGTGGAGGTGTCTTGTTTCCCCATGTGGAGCAGAGATTATTCATGAGTCAAAAAAGACATTTTTACCAACTATGGGCTCATTTTTTCACTAGGGGTGTAACGGTGCACAAAAATCATGTTTCGGTACGTACCTTGGCACGGAAGTCATGGTTCAGTTCGGTACAGAACCGTCTGGGCGCGTCGGGGCGTCAAAATGACATGACCGATTTAAGATGATGTAGCAGCAAGACGCACCCTCGCTGAGTCTCCATTTCAGCTTGTGTTGAAAGTGTGGATTTCAAACTATCTACCAGTTTTTGAATTGTGTTAATAGGCCAAGTAAAATCAGAGTTATGACAAATAATAAACGCCAAATTTTTTTGCTCATTTGGAGCGCCTTACGGCTTTGGTCTTGTCCACTTGTTTTACTCCTTTTTCATACTTCACCAGGAAACCAAAGTCATCCCAAATGGGTGATTTTAATGACGGCGGAGCATCTCCCAGATCTGGCTTCTTGCTGTTAGCATTAGCCATCCCATTTGCTAGCCATACGTCACAGAAGCGCCAACAAGAGAAAAAATGGTCCGTCACATCCTGTGTTCCCCTGGAAACTCCTACTTGTTTTTAGTTCCTCAATACTGTGCAACTGTGAGACAGAGAAGGTCCGCCACAACTGTGGGCACTACAAGGTTTGAATTTAAACATTTCTGTACATTGACCATTCTTCATAGTCTTAAACTTTCCGTACTGCAGTACACCTCTGTACTGAACCAAAAGGGCCTGTATGGTTTGGTTCGGTGTATTGTCACAAACCTATTTTTCACTGCAATAGAGTCCTGCACCTCTGTTAGGCAGGAGAGAGAACTCAGAAATATTCTCTGTGTAGAATGACACCGTTGTAGTGACAGAAATCATAAAAACTGAAAAAAATGAAGTTAAAATTCTTTGCATTTTTATTTTGCGAAAATTAGTGGCTCTACATAGTATAGTTATTTAACTGCAGTTCAGCCGAAAAGTCTCTGAATTTTTGTCATGTGACTGTTGGTCGCAGCTGAGTCATTAATAGCTTCAAAGTTGTGATGAGGAGGACAGAATTTTTATTTTTTTTCAAAATCTGGTTTGTGCAAATATTTCATTTTTTGTGAAACTTTAAATGGCACTTATAGAAAAAAGATGGTTTTGATGACATAATCACAATGTCAACCTTGGTTAAGTTTTCCAACAAAACAGCACAGATGCCAGTTCGAGCGCCGTCACAAAATTTAAAAATCTGACAATTCTTTTAGTTTTCACAGTTTCTTTATCTAATTAACGCTGTAATTTTGGCATTTTAAGAGCATAAGATGCCTTTCAAACCCTCCGGCAGGTGTTTTGTTGTTCAGAAGGTTAAATAAGTGACTATCACATCGTTCAGGAGACATTTTTCTGTGTTGTTTTTCACCAAAGGGAAAACAGACAGCGACACAAACACACACATGAAAAAAATCCCTCTGTGCATAATTAGCCAGACGTGTGAGATACAAAATCATTGCATTCATAATGGGCTGGACAGCTTCCAGTTCATGGTGATTTGATGAGCAGAGGGAGACTTGCTGCAGATCCATAGGGCTTCACACCTCTGAGTTATCGAGGAACTCATCAATGGCATTTTTACCTGTAATTTATCACCACAGATCTGCTAATAGAGAGAAACATGACATAAAACTGCCCCCCCTGTTTAAGCCAGAGAAACCTCTGATGGCAGAAAATCACACCGGATCTTTTTTAATGACCTTTCCTCAAGTGCACTGAAGTTTTCACTCATGCAGGAAAATGTCACAAAATGTTGACATCAAATTTGGTTCGTGTTCCCCTCAGGATGAATTCTGCTGCACAGTCAGAACAAATGGCCTCATCCTTTGTTTGTATCTGAATATTTGGAGAAATAATGACTTTAAACCAAGACACTGAACACAGTAAATACTTTATCTGAATATTAGCATGTTAGCATCATTACTATGAGCATAAAGTCAGTAGTGTAGCTTCGGCTGTACATCGAAATCTAGACGCAAATGTCCAGCAAACGCAGAATCTGCAGTCCGAACCAGCTGTAACCAAGTACATTTACTGAAATACATAAGTGAAAATTTTACATTCTTGTACTTTAGTTACAGTTAAACCATCTCATATTGATCCCCACTTTCAGTGTTATTTTGTTGATTTTACTTATTTATCCAAGATGATCTCTTTTTCGATGGATGCTCGACTGAAATGGCAGCAGTGGTAGAGAGTAACTAAGTACATTTACTCAAATATTGCACTTAGATGCAGGCAATTAGTTAATCAGTTAAAACATCTCATATTAATCCCCTGTGGTCTACATTAGAAGGTCCCAGGATATTTACACAAACAAAAACACACAGTCACACACACACACGCACACACACACACACACACACACACACACACACACACACACACTCAGAGGTCAGTCCTGCTCTCTACCAAACTGTAGTATAATATGCTGAGTCATGAGAACAGCAAAACAGCAACGGCCACAGCATCTGCACTCTCTCTCTCTCTCTCTCTCACACACACACACACACACACACACATATGTTTGCCAAATGCAGTTGGACAATCCCCCCCCTCGCCATCTTCCCCCCCAATGCCAAATCCAGCCAGCGGTGCCGGCTCGTTTCCATGGCAACAGCCTGAAAGTATTATATCATCAGTAAGGAGGAAGCGGGGCAGAGTTTGGCATGAACGCACACACATGTATCCCATAGTGCCTCCCCCTCCCCCCCTCTGGAGCCCTCCGAGCCTAACCCGGCCTTACATAAGATTCCCGGGTGAGGTGACATCATCAGCGCCAAGATGGAGTTGAGGTTCATGGTGTTCACACCGAGACGTCTGTCAGCACGAAATTAGTGTTATGATTAACAGTAAAGAGACATTAACATCTAACAGCACTTTGTATTAATGAAACATCCATGTAGGGCCTGCAGAGGTTTCTGCTGCGCTGGGCTCTGCTCTGTTTATTCAGGATACACTGTAAAAAATAAAAGTTTTTAACTGCAATTTTTAAAAACATGTTACTATAATTTTATAGATGTTCCCTGTTTTGGCAAATTACAGATAATAACTAGTAAAATCCCAGAAATAAAATATTTATTTATTTTTTTATGTTATGTTATTTATTTATGTTAAAAGTGAAAAACAGCCCAACTCTGTGAATAATGTCCATATATAAAATCAGTCACCTCAGTTTTGTCTGACATTAAATGAAGAAAGTAAAAACTCATCCAGGCCTTTATGTCCTTCAGACATGCTTGGAGTTTGACCAACTGATTGGCTTCACTGGGCTTCATAGGTAAATATAACAGGGTATCATCTGCATAACAATGGACGTTTATTCAGTGCCTCCTAATAATTGTGCCTAGAAGAAACATGTACAAAGTAAATAATACTGGTCCCAACACAGAACCCTGTGGAACTCCATTACTAACTCTGCTGTGGGTGGAAGAATCGTCATTGACATGAACTTGAAATTACACTGTTTTACTGAATTTAAATTGGCAAAAAATAATTATTTTACAAATATTAGCCTTTTAAAAAAACAAAACACCTGTATATTAAATATTGAACATTTGTAAATAGTTTTTAACTGTTATTTTTATGTATTTTCTTTTTTTAAAAAAAAAAATTACAGATAAAACTATTAAAATCACAGAAAAAATCATCAATTTACATGTTAACCATGAAAAACAGGACAGAAATTAAAATTATGCCTCCATCTAAAATCTGTATTTTCACAAATAGTCAATAATTCTCTTACAAAGTATGGCCATAAAATCACACAATATTACTGTCTTTATAATTCAGCAAAAAATGTCATTTTTTAAAACTAATTTTAGCCATTATTTTCACAGTTTTCACAATTTATGAACGCTACATGATTCCATTTTTTACCATATGTTTTCTGGAATCTTTGCTGCCAGATTTTTCTATTTATTCCTAGTTTATTTGCAGGTTTTTTTTTACAGTGTATGACATGAGCATCCAGATATTTCTTGCCATTAGCTCTGGTGTGCAGCTAAAATGTGCAGCTAAAATATGCAGCAGTCAGTGATTTTGCTGCTCTTGATGGCAGCAGATCAGCAAAGCAGAAAGAGAGTCATAGCTGGGGCAGAGCAGCAGAGAGGGTGGGGGGGTTCCGGGTTGTATATTTTATATTTAAACAGCAGAGATTGCAGGAATTCCCCACAGACTCCAGAGCATTACTCCACCTTTCTAACCTCAGCTCCACGCTGGCTATAAATAAACGTGGAAGATGGAGGCAGTGAGGGGGCGTCGGTAGCGATGCTGAGGTCCGCTGGGATTTGTACAGTAGATGTGTGAGGGAGAGTTTCAGGCCAAGACATCTGCATGTGAACAACCTTCTACCTTTACCAAGTCTTCTCAGATTTACTTTTTTTTTTATAAATAAACACACACTCTCGCCAACATCCGCGGTGTCATGTGCTGAAATGATTAACCAATCAACAGACCTAATTTACCAACAACAAATTCATTTGATAGTTTTGAACGCTTGCAGTCTTTTGTGACATTCCGTATAGAAGGCATGCGTTAACCCTTGAAAGGCATGTTGGCTTTTTTTTTAAATTCCAAAACTACATCATTTATAAGCAACAAGCAGAAAGAAATGTCAAATTTTCAACTTTCTGGTGGTCACTGAACTGATCATGTGCCGTTCTGTTGGAAAATTATCCAAGTCTGAGCTTAAAGCGCTTTATTCTGCGCGTCTCATTTGAAAATTTGCCAAAAATATATCATTCTGTAAAAAAGACTAAATTCTGCTCTCCTCAACGCACCTACGAAGCCATTAGTGACTCAGCTGTGACTGGCAGTCCCTTGACAAAAATTCAGCAACACTATGACACCATTTATCTGAGCTGGAAACTGTAAAAGTAGAAAGAATCATCAGATTTTCACGTGTGGCATGAGGTTCTGTCAGAAAAAAATATACAAATCTAAGCTGAGAATTGAAATATTTAATCAGAATTACGTTATCCTACATGCTTTTTTTTTCAAAATAAACTAAAAAAAAACAGATAGAATTCAGTAAATTCTTTAAAAAACCTGAGAAATTACAATTCATTCAACTGTCATGCAACGAAAATTCAGAGAGTTTTCAGGTGAACTGCAGGCTGTGTTTCCCCAGAGCAGAAGAGAGACGACACAAGAGACTGAAATAAGACATACCGGATCAATAAAATAAATGCAGCATGGCTCAAAAACAGAATACAGAGGAGAAAGTTGATGAAAGATACATTCAGCATGGTGAAACGTCTTTCTGGAGTTGAAAAACACAAAACCTTTAGAGGTTGTAAAAATGTAAATCGTAAAAAATCTTGTGAACAATGTGTGTATGTAAAAAATGTTGTTGACTCAAAAATTATTGTAAGAGTAAATGTGCAATTTAAGAATGCTCTTAAAACAAACAGTTTACTGTAGCACGTTATGATAACTAAGTAAGTAAATACATTTTTTTTATGTAGCACTTTTTAAAACACGTGGTTACAAAGTGCTTCACAAGAGAAATAGATATGAAAAAATATGTGTAAACAACATGAACAAGGAAACAGTTTCAACATGCAGATAGAAAACTTTCTGACACAAGTGGCACAAACACAACACACATACTGTGTGAACACCGTGGACATATGTGTCCCAACAACCCTGTAGACAGACACATAACCAACACTTCATGCACAATATAGACATAAACAGACAACTGTACACACACTACACATTCCTGGTTAGTAAAAGGCTTGTCTATATAGGAGAGTTTTTATAAGCCGCTTGAAGCTGTTTATAGAATCAGATGATCTGATTGAATGGGGCAGACTATTCCAGAGGGTGTCCTGCAATAGGCTGGCGACCTGTCCAGGGTGTCCCCTGCCTTCGCCCGAGTCCGCTGGGATAGGCTCCAACCCCCCGTGCGACCCTACAGAGGATTAAGCAGTGTATAGATATCGGATGGATTCCAGAGAGTTGTAGCCAGGATAGCGAAGGCACGGTCTCCTTTTGTTGAGAAGTTGGAGCGGGGGATAGATAGGAGGGTAATGTTTGGCAAGACCTTTGGATGCTTGGAAGAATATTATACATGGATTCCTCTTTTATTTACAGTTTTTCTGCAGTTTTCTACAGTTTTGGGGCGGCTGTGGCTCAGGTGGTAGAGCGGGTTGTCCACTGATCGCAAGGTTGGCGGTTCGATCCCCGGCCCCTCCACATGCCGAAGTGTCCTTGGCCAAGACACTGAACCCCAAGTTGCTCCCAATGGTAGATTAGCACCTTGCATGGCAGCTCTGTCGCCATTGGAGTGTGAATGTGTGTGTGAATGGGTGAATGTGAAACACATTGTAAAGCGCTTTGGATACCACTAAGGTAGAGAAAAGCGCTATAGAAGTGCAGACCATTTACCATTTACCATTTGAAATGAATAATCAATGAAATTCAGCTGTTTGTCTGGAGACAAGAGAGACAACAAATAAAATATTGGTCATCCGGATCAATAACCTTATACTGAGCAGCAAGTTGTTGGAAGATACGTTCAACATGGTGAAACATCTCTCTAGGGTTTATTTGCTGAGTAGAGTGAAAAACACCAAATCTGTAGTAAAAATGCAAGTAGTTCAATATCTATAGTTTGTGGAGTCAACATTTTTTCCAGTATTTGTGATTCCTGTAGGCGCTTAAAAATGTTGACCATGCTGATTTTCAGTTTTTGTAAAATGAATAATAAAAGACCTCTTATACGGCCCAGAAGATGTTTCTGAGTTCTCTTTACTTCTTCCTGGTTGTGTTGTTTCTGTAGATATGCAGGACTTCATATTACAGTGAGTGAAAAATGTGAAAGAAGCAAATAAACAGAGGGTTTAAGCTACCTTGAAATATCTCTCCCAACAACCCGGAATTGAGTCATCGGTAAATGTTTACACAGTTCTTTGAATCAAAGTGAACCTGGAGCAATTTATTGTTGCTCTGCAGTGAAGGTGGGCTCTGAGTTTGTCTTATTTGTCAGTAGAAAGCTGGTGAGTGTGTGGGTGAGCAGCACACACACATACAGTATGAGTGTGGAGATGTTATTACCTTGATTTAATGCTCATTTAATATTCAGATGATTACAGGTTTGTTTGGCTTTGTGCAAAGAGGAGAGTTCAGTATTTGCGTACGTCAGTTTAACTGGATATATAACAGAATTTGCACATTGTGACTCTTTAAAAGCAGAAACGCTCCTGCTGCCTTAAAAATGTGAGTTAAGGAACCAAGTCTCCACAAAATGGCATTCTTATAAAACATTGTTAGTTACATTTTGGGGGAGATGAGAAACATATTTTATGTAGTCGTAGTTTGACAGAGCCACAAGTCCACATAAGGAGGTTGGACTGGATCACACCTTTTGTTTTCACCTGTTTGCTTGCAGTTTTTACTTGTGTTTAGTTCGGTTTAGGCACAAAAACTATCCCGGTTAGGTAGAGATACATGCTGCAGTGACAACTACATGGTAGAAGCTAATACACAGGCTAAAATTCAAACCGTACACGACACTGATGCTAACTTTATCCACACAGTGGATTTCCATATTGTTGTGGTGACATTGGCAGCAAAAACAAAAGCAATCCACTGGATCTTGAAGCTGTGAGTGCATGAAGACTCTTGTGTTCACTCTTGCAGCCAACAGCAGAACATTTGTTGGGTTTTACTCGTAGCTCAGACATTTTAGAGTTACACAGAAGCAGCTCTGGAAAGTAAATAAACCTGGTGGAGTGTGAGGCAGCAGCTCATTCTGAATGGGTCACCTCACATAAAACAGTGTCATTTTTGCTGTCATACTTGGATAAACAAACTATTATTTTTTAAAGTACAGATTTATGATGTGGACATCATTTCGAAGTTGGCCTGTTTTTTGTTTGTTTGTTTTACAAGATATCATCTGCATTTCAACGAAGCAGAGAAAATATGTTTAAAAATGTTATGATTTACCATTTTTCAGTCTTTACTATACTTTTTTCCCAAATAACTGCAAATTATGGTATTTTAACTGATTTAATTGCAGTAAAATTGTGAAATTTTACACTATACAAGAACAAAATTCTACTTGTAAAAATACAGATTTTTGATGTGAATATTATTACAGTTCTAGCTTCTTGTGTTTTTCTTTTTTAGTCAGCATGTATATTAATAATTTTTAAAATGATTTTAATAGGAAAAATGGTTAATTAACATTTTAAAAATATTTTTAAATTTTCAGTCATTGATATATATATATATATATATTCTTTCAAATAAAGGAAAATTAAATAATGTATGTAAAATAATAATTTTTTTTGCTGATTTAAATAAAGTAAAACAATGGTGTATCTTTACAATAAAACGTACAATAACGATTTTCTATTTGTACACACGTATACAGATTTTATATATGTATTTTATTTACATTTTTGACCTGTTTTTAATTCTTTTTTTTACAGTAAACATTGACTTTAATACTTATTTCTGTTTTTTTCCTAGATATGATTTATAATTTGACAAAACAGAAAAACAATCTATAAAATAATAAAATAAAAATTATTTACTATTTTAAAATCTTTAATCTACCCAGTGAAAAACTATAAATTTCTAGTAATTCACTGAGTGTTCAGTTCCTCATGCTGGGAGTGCATGAAGAGTCTTGTGTTCAGTCTGGCAGCCAACAGCAAAATATTTGGTGAATTTTTTTCGTGGTTCGGACATTTTAGAGTTAGCAGAAGCAGCTGCAGAAAGTAAATAAATCTTGTAGACTGTGAGGCAGCAGCTCATTCTGATTGGTTCACCTGGAAGCATTGAGGGGGCGGAGTTATACAGAGCTCGATTGCTATTAGTTAGTTCGGTGTGAGGTAGCACCTTAATTCTTACTGGCTTGTAAACTCGAGGAATGGCAGAAGTTAATGTCTTTGAATCTTAACGGCTTCTTGTTTAGACCTCCAAGTTTAAACCAACCACAAAACACAATAAATTTTTGGACCTTTAAAGTTGTTACAGCCTGTTGAGTCTGTTCACTTCTGACACATTACACTTGAAGTAAGGTGAATGAAATGGGGAAAAAATGTATACAGTAAGTGCAGATGGCCTGGAGGAAAGCCTGGAGGTGTAAATACAATTTTAAGGAGCAGGAAAGCATAAAAGGAGATTCTGCAAATATGCTGAAAGGCAGCAGCTAGCATGATGTGCTTGTTTATCTGAATGTGTTCAAGGCTGCATAAAGTAAAAGCGAATGTGCAGAAGTCGTGTTACATGTGGTTTCAGATCTCCTCACAGCGGTTTCCTCCAAATTGGCTGGTAAATTAAACTGGCATGAGATGACGCAGTTCCGACTGAACGTGTCCCCCTGCAAGCCGAGGCCTGATTGCTGATTGAAGCATTGACTGCTGCTGATTGTGCATCATGAGTTAGAACAGCGACACCGGGGTGATTGCAGAAGAAGGGAAACAATGGAAATCTTAACAGCTTTGTTTTTGTGTTCGTCTTTGTGTCTTTGTGTTTGATGCTGGTGTGTCTTTATGTGTGTCTACTACAGTCAGCAGAGTAGTTCAGGTCAGAGCACCATCAGCAGCTGTTAAAGGCTCATCAAAGTGACCCCACTAACTGCAATAATTACCAGGCCGACATCACTTTGAAATAAATAAAATTAAAACTAAAAATAAATCAAGCAGAACAACAGTGAAAATCTTTACAGACAATGTGTAAATTATTCTGGGATTTTAAAAGATATTATGGATTAGTATAATGTTTAGAAAGTGTCAAAACAACATAATATATCTATAAAATAATAATATGTGTAAATGAAGATATTTTTCTTTGATTTTACTAGTTCTTGTATGTAATTTAACAAAATAGGAAAAGTGTAAAATTTGAAAATGTTTACTGTTTCTAAATCCTTAATATGCATCTTTTTTTCAAATGACAACAAACATAATTATGTTTTTTGCTGATTTAAATACAGTAAAAATAGTGTAAATGTTACTGTTAGACATTGTAAACGAATGAATTACCATTTTTAAAAATACACATTTTGACCTGGAAATTATATATAGTTTTCCCCTAATTTTTTTTATAGTCAACATGTAATTTATGTTTTTTCTCTGGGATTGTCCCCCTGCCTGCATCCCACTGGAAGCCTCCTTCCTCCCATCCACCACCAGCATCAGGACACATGTATTTCTTTCAAATCTCCAAACATCATGCATTATGCACCGGACTCTGCATGCAGCACATCAAAACGTCATCGTTAATAGCAGCAGCAGAGTGACTCCCTTCAGGTTCATTCTGTTATTTGTTCCTCCTTTCTGCCACTTAAACTCACTCTGCCTGAAGGAGACTCACTCTGTTGCTATGGAGTTTACGGATACAGTCGAAAGCACTTTACCGGCACGAGTGCTGAAATTGACAGAAACAGATCAAATGTGTGTGTGTGTGCAGGTTTGTTTATGTTGTATTATAATTCTACCTGCCCTCCTAGTATTTCTCAGATGAGTAACTGTAGTATTTGAGAATAATTTGCTAGGGAGTTACCAGTAACTACGTCTGAAACTGTACTTTGGTTATGAACATTACAGGATGCAGCAATTTAATCATGGAAGTTTTTATTTAACATCAAGTAGCTTTGACGAGAAAAGTGTATGTTATATTATTCCATTGTCTATACATTTTTAACTGATAACAGCCTTATTGAGTGTGGACCGATGTTAGTCCTTTATTTACATCGAGGTGTCGTAAAAAAGAGCTTAATTCTTCTCCTTCAACTTCTTCTTTTTCCTCTTCTTCTGCTTCTTCTTCCCCTTTGTTTTGCTTTGGTTGGCAAATTAGTTTTAAATTTACTTTACTGCTAACTACTGGACTGGAGAGTGAAAGAAGAGTATAATTTGTTGCAGGATGCAGCTAAAACTACTGGTGGCTTAAGGGGTGAAACTACCCTTGTATAGCACAAGACACAGTCGGACATAACAATAAAACTCTATGCTGCATGTTTGACCTTTTTATGGAGCTATTTCAAAACCACAGAATAACATAATCAAGATATATTAACAAATTTTTAAGGACATAGTAAGTCTTCACATCAGTACATGTGATTTTGCAGCAATTTGAGATGTTCTCGGTAGAATGTAGTGCAACAACATCAAACCACTACAACACAAAATCAGGATGCTTCAAGAGCCCAGTTGTAACTGGGATGTCCTCGTCTATATGAATGAAGTTACTGTGCTGAGAACAGTGACGGGTTTCATCTTACGTCAACAGACACACAGAAAATCTCAATAGCTGTTGTGTCTGAGCTGCTTAGCCTTCAATCAGGACAGTTTATCTGCTCGATGACCGGCAGCAGACAGATCCCAGGAGTCTCAGTGTGTGAAGGTAAAGTGAGACATGTTGGACAAAGTGTGCTCAGTCAACTACAAGAGGTAGTGTTGCTGTGTAAGGCCACATCAGGTCGATACAGTCACCTGATTTGCACCAATCAGTCACAAAATTAAAGCCATATCAGACTCCAAGATGTTAGCAGCAGAGCCCTAAACCCTCTAAACTCCCAATTGTTATTTTGAAAAAAATCACCAAAATTACAACATTTGTAAAAGCAAAAAACTATAAAAACGGAAAGAATCATCAGATATTCAACTTTTCAGCGGTCCTTGAACGTACCATCTGCATGATGCATGCCGGAAAACTTAACTAAATGTTTATTTATCAAAATGATTTAAAAAAAAATCAACAAAATAATGACATATAACAAAAAATTCTCCAAAATTCAGTACAAATGTGAAGTTATTAGTGACTCAACTGCGACTAACAGTCATGTGACAAAAATTCAGGAACTTTTTGGCTGAACTGCAGGCTGTGTTTACACAGAACAGAGAGAAGCTTGGAAACAGGTTTAAAATAGTATGTAGTGTTACCATTTTTTCCACCGACTGTGTTGCACTTGAAAAAGAGTGTATATGTGGATTCTATCTTTTATGTATCTTTTTCTTATTTTTGTAAATAAATCATCCAAAAAAATCAGCTTTAATTTAATCTTTTTTAATAGTTTATACCATTAAGCTAACGGGTGTGGAATTACAACTTTGTCATACTGACAGTTCTGAGTTCTCTCAACTTCTAGCCATGCTTATGCTGTTTCTATAGAGGTGCAGAGCCCACAGTGAGGAAAGACGTGACCAGAGCCAGCCTTACCCAATGTGGCGCCCTAGGGAAGATTTTATATGGCACCCCCACTCCATCAGCGATTTACAGACGCTTCCCGATTTTGTGGCGCCCGTATCAATTGTCTGTAATGTCTCTGGATGTGACAGAAGCAAAAAAAAAAAAGCCAGAAACTGATTATCGTTCAGAGGGTTGAGGGGCCTCCATGAATTGCACATATTTTTCCCACAGATTCTCGATCACATTGAGATCTGTGGAATCTGGAGGCCAAGCCGACACTTGTCTTGTTCCTCAAATAGTTCCTAAACAATTTTTTCAGTGTGGCAGGGATCTTTATCCTTCTGAGAGAGTCCATCAGTGAGTAATGCTGCCATGAAGGGTGGACGTGGTCTGAAGCAATGTTTAGGTGTCAAAGCAACATCCAAATGAATGCAGGACTCAAGGTTTCCCAGCAGAACATTGTCTAGAGCATCAGATTCCCTCTACCAGCTCACCTTCTTCTCATCATGCATCATGCTGCCATATCTATTTAATGTTGTGGCTGTTTTGTGTATATACTGTACTTAATGCATCCTTCTGTACTGACGTTACAGTAGTTTGAGGTTCAGTGAACTAAAAGTTAACGGCTGACACGTTGTAGTAGCATGTAGCAGGTGCTTCCTGTGCAAAGCGTCCTCACATTGACCTAAACCAGGCGAGTCGATGGCGATGAGTACATCTGCTGCCTGTGTCTCTGTGGACCCGACGATCGCCATCGTGTCCACTCGACGGGACTCAGCTGCTGCTCATGTAGAGCAACACTCACCTCCACCTGGCTACACTCCCAGAATCCACTTCTCTCTCGCTGATGCACAGTTTCCAGTTCAGGTCGACTGCGGTTATTAAAACTGTGTTTATTTGCTGTGCTTAGTTTCATCCATTTAACATCCTCTCAGCCTCTGACAGTTTGCTATGCTATGACCTCCTTTGTCATAAAGCCTGTTTATATTTTGTATAATTCCAGTTCATTTCAACCTGACATCGCCCTTTGAACCTCAAAACTTGCTGGTTTAAAAAGTGTGTTGTCCTTTTAAAAATTGCTAAAACTATACCAGTGATTTGCCATTCTGTTGAAAAACGTAAGCAAACCTGAGCTTAATCATGATATTTCATCAAAATCTGTTTTTATCCAACATTACCTACCTCAGTTTATATGAGCAGATCTTTTTTTCTGCACCATAAATATAACAGGCTTTTTTTTTTTGCACTAATCCTGCATATTCATATTTGTTACATATTAGTGTGCCTGAATGAATGTGTAGAATCAAGAATTTCGTCACATGCATAACTCATTTAGCGTTATGACAATGAAACCTTTGAATCTTTTAAATGCTTTACTCCTTTATTCTACATGTCTCATTGAAAGAATTTTCTAAAATGAACTGTTTGAACAAAAACAAAAAATTCTGCTCTCCTTGGCACAACTGCAAAGCCATTAGTGACTCAGCTGTGACTAACAGTTACGTGACAGAAATTCAAGGACTGAGCTGCAGGCTGTGTTTACATAAAGCAGAAACGAGATAAATATGAAAACTAATTAAAAAGAGTAGTAAAATATCTAGTATGGAGAGTCGCAGTTTTGTTTTGTTTTCAGTAACAGATGTGGACACTTGGAAAATGTTGTACATGTTGATTCCAGGAATGTTCCTTTTCTGTAACACAAATATTCAAAGAAATTCACCTTTTTTAAAAAATGATTTATTGCATTATAACTGTGTCGTACTGCAAGAAACACATTTTTAAGTTCTCACTAATTCCAGCCATGGTTCTGCAGAAGTGCAGGACTTTATATTACCGTAAGAAATGAGCCCACAGTGAGTAGAAATTTGCAGAAACTGCTTGGAGTACAGAGGGTTAATACAGCTATTGTGTCTTAATGGGTCATGCTAACTTTGCACTCTCCACCTCCGTTGTTGAGGGACATGAACAGTGGCACAAAAGTATGTGTATTAGGCCAAAAAGCACAAGCTCCCGAAATCTGAAAGACATTTAAATACAACCTGTAATCCCTTAGAATGCTCCTCTTCCTTTGAAATACGGCGGATTTACTTCTGTAGATGTTTAATGCACTGAACATTTTGCTCTTGTGTTTGTATGCTTTTGTAAACTCTAAATAAAGGAGGCAGCTTCCTTGCATGCAGCACTGCGGAGGAACATGCTGAGAGCTCCACACGATGACAGGCAGTGAGTGGACAGTCGCTGTTTGGGGAGTTGGAGGGTTTTTAACAAACAGCATGTCTGTGTGCCAGCAGCATGTGTTTCTGATTCAGGTTTAGAAGGAGCTTGGTGCTGTGAAGTGGAACCTTTCAGCGTTGGTGTGTATAAAACACCTTGTTTACACGAAGCTTCGCTGGGTTTCTTGTGGGAGTGGTGGTTCTGCACGTGTACTTATTGCCTCTCGTGGGAAATTCTTGAAAAAGTAATTAGCTGTTTTGGTTTTATCTTGTGGCTCTTTGAAGAATTAAACAGTGACTTTGATAGATTTTGTCAGTTTTTCTTCTTCAGTGTCAGTATTTCTGTTGATTTTGGCTCCACACAGGAGTGTTGTCTTCCTCTCCTGTATACTGTTCCCTCCCTTCACATTGCTGGCTGGCATTTTGGCAGGATGGAGTTTGAGCGAGCTAACACCGGCTTGCAACAGTAAATATTAAACACATCCAGCTGTCGCGGTGAGATGGCTGTCTGCTCTGCTGCCTTGTAGCCTCTGTGGCTTTTTACAGGCTGCTCTGCATTGTGCTGGGCTTAAGAAGTTGTAGCAGCAGAACACAGTGCAGGAGAGGACTGCAGCCACTCAAACAGCGAGATACTGTAGATGCAAATAGGTCAGCAGAGTAGAAAAAAGGTGCAGGAGTGGGAGAAAACAGTGGGAAGGTTGTGAACTATTCTTTCTGTGCTTATTTTCTCTCTGTTTTGAGGGAGTTAAAACAATATGAGTGTGGGTGGAAAGATATTCACTCACAAATGGATTATTCATTCATTCTTTCACCTACTCGCGGTTAGCCTACCTTCCTCTTAAGTTACTGTGAATGATGCAGAAGGCATGCCATGTAACCTCACCACAGTGCTTCTGATTCAAACCTCCATCCTCGTGCTTCTTGTCTTTTCTTGTCATCAAAGGCATTTGCTGGTTTAGAAATAATAATGCTAACATGCTACAGTACAATGGTCAATGCTGTGTTATCTGCAGAGGTGGAAGAAGAACACCAATAACAGTGTAAAAAGACTGTTTTAAGTTAGAGTCACCCGTTTATTTTACACTGTGCAAAAGTGTCAGCATGAAAATATACTTAAAGCAAACAAAGTAAAAGTACTCGTCATGCAGTGTCACATATTTCAGAATAATGTACATTGCATCATTGGAGTCTAATTATTGATGCATTAATGTGTTTATCACTTTAATGTTAAAGCTGGTAAAAGTGATTTAACTACTTTGTATCTGCTGCTTGAGGATCCAAAAGGAAATTTACAGCTCTATACAACTACAGACAACAAAAGTGCACAAGTAGTCACAGAGTGAACCATGTATATGTAAAACACTGTTATGCTTAATAAACTAAATCATCAAAATAACTTGAGGTATCAAATAAATTAAGTTGAGCAGTGGCCAATTCTTTATTTATGCATAACTTTCAGCCTTAATACAATTTAAACAACTAAGTTATATAAAACTTCACACTTTGTACAGTTTTCATGAACGGGGAAATTAGCTATAGAGGCTAAAACTGTAATTTATTACAGGTTGTAAACATGTTTCTTTTCTCTCTAAAGTTGGGCATTTTAGCATGAGGGTCTATGGTGACTTGCTGTTAGAGACAGCCTCAAGTGGACATTTGAGGAACTGCAGCTTTTAGCACTCTGGTCTTTTGTTTAAACTTTGGTTTCATATTAGGACAATTTTAGGGTTAAAGCTGAATTTTTTGTTTGTTTTTTGAAGGCAATGATAATTTCCAAAATAGAATAAAACTGTATTACCAAACAGTGGTCCATATTGCATAGCTGGCCTTTATTGGGATTGGGGACAGTGGGAAAGCACACCGTATGTTATGTCCAGGTTTCCCTTTGACTTAGCTTGACTTCACAAAGCTGGAAGAACTTCATTGACCCCTAACTCAGATTCCAAGACTGTTGCTCCGCACTTTAGAAATAGTGAAAGTTAAAGTAATGTAATTTTTATTAATGTCTGTCTAATTTATGTCTTGTTAAATCAGTCGTACACATTGTTCTGTCCAACTTCAGTTCTGTATGTGCAAATACCACATATTGCATTGTTATTAATAAGAATTTCTAAGAGTTGCCAATCTGACAGCAAAGGTTTTCTTGGAAAGGTGGATCTTGGTTTTTCTACTTGTTGAAGTAAAATGTTGTCAACTCAGATGGGACATCCTTTCCAGCTTTGATTTCTGACATCTGAGGTAAATGAAACACAGCAAAGGTAGCATGTTGTCCTGTTGGGTCAGATGGCTTTTGTTTGTCCTTCACAGTCCATAGTGTTCCTATTATGGATGTCGATTGGGGGCAATTAAGGCAATTTTTAACTGACTGGTATTGGCATGAACCTAGGCCCGATAACAAATAAAGCATTATCAACCAATGATTGATTCATTTATAACACATGTTAGATATAATGGTCATCTGCATCTGCCCTGCGCTGATAATGCTGATTGCTGTTTTAATAAATAGACACACGATATGGGCAGCAAGAGTGACTCTGTCGAGTATTGTCCTCATCAATCCTGGGTATTTTCAACACATGAGCTCTGGTTGGAAGTCATTAATCACCACAGAAGACTTTGTCATGGTGGCCCTTTCCGAGATAAATCCCCATAACAATATAAAACTACAGTACCAGGTACTACAGCTAATCTGCAATTCTTGAAATGTGTGTAATATTGTATAAAATGATTTAGAGTATTTGCAGATGCTATACTTTAAATGACTTGCTTTGAATCAGGGGCAAAAAATTGATTGCAACATCCTTACTTATTATATTTACTTCATTTCTGCGTTGTCATTGCCGTTTAATACCTCTGTTAGTTGTTTTTTCACCAGCTTCTCTTAAGACTGGTCAATAAAATGTTTCTGATTCAGATTTTCTCATGACATCTCACCAGCCATTAGCCTCAGCTGTAATCTGTGCCTGATGCCTGGTTGACCTTTCCTGGTGAAAGCTGAAATGTGTAGCAGATGTGAGCAGTGGCCTGTGGATGGGCTTGAGATTTGTGTGGGTGGAGATGATGATGGGTGACTTGATGCGTGGGGGTCAAGATGTGAAGCTCGTTTCAGCCCAGCTCCCGTCACTGGTCTTGGCATGCCAGGGGGGGGCTGTGGGGCTGAGAGAGTGGGCAAATTAAAAAAAAAAAAAAAAACTCCGGCCACCTTTTCAAGCCAAACCCCCTGCTTCTTTTCACTTCTTCCTGTTTTTTTACTCTTTCTCTCTGTCTGCCAACTTTCCCTCAGCCGCTCCATCTTCCGCTCAATTGTCCTCACATTCCCATGCAGAGTGTTAAACTCCAACCACCCTTTCTCTCTCCTTTGCTCTCCATCCCACTTGCCGTACCCTAAATATCCCTCGCTCTATTTTTACAATGCTCTCTCCTCTTTGCCCTCGCTTTGTCCTCCTACCGTTTCCCATTTCTCTGTTCTCTTCTCGTCGCTCTCCGAGGAAGCATGCTCGTGCACAGTCCTTGGCCAAGGTGCTCTGTGGGCAAACCTCCTTGTCAGTACACATGAGTTCAGTGGGGACCTCAGCTCGGAGGGTTGACCTCCCTGCTAGGTGTCAGAAAACTTCCTTCACACACTATATGTGAAGTGTTGTAACTCCAGGTTTCTGTGTCTTGCAGCTCTGCACGAGTTCCCCACAGACCTGTTCACCAACAAAGAGAGAACAGAAGGAGCTGTGGCCCTGCATGTCCTCTGTGTAAGTTTACATTCACTTGTACAGCTCTGCATTTATAACTCTGTGTGTCACCATTCATTCCTTTAATTTATCAGAAAAATCCCTGAGAATTCACAGATTACCAATGAATTGATCCTACTATCAAGTCTGTGTATCTAAAGCCTTGCCTCTGCCATCTTCAGTAAGATTCACTGTTGCAATGACTGACTTATTTTTTCATTACCATGAACACACACACTTAACGTAGTCATTTAACACTTAACTGTAGACTAGCCTTTGTAGTGATACCAAAACTGATTTAGGTACTGATAGATAGGCAGTGCTAAATGAGAGACCAGCAGGATCTCTTCATCGATATTACTAGAAGACAAGTCATTTGGTGTGCCAGATAATTCACACCCCTTCCTCAGCAACCCATCGGCCATGTTACTAATTTCACCAATTACTGGCATTACTGGACCAACAACTAGCATTCTTAGGCTAGTCACTGTCACCCCGAAATGACTGACTAGTATCCTCAGGCTAGTCAGTATAATCTAAGATTCCTAGGCTAGTCACTTGCATCCCTAGGCTATTGATTAACATTCCTTAGCTAGCAGCTAGCATTCCAAGGCAAGTCACTAATATCCTAAGGCTGGTCACCAGCATCCATTAGCAACCAATAAATTTTTTAGGCTATCCCTAGGCAAGTCACAAGGCAGGTACCATTTCTTGACTAGCATTCCTAGGGTAGTTAGCATCCCTAGGCAACCAATTAGCATTCTTAGACTGGTCTCTTGCATTCCCGAGGCTACCGATTCCGATACTCTTGCGTTCCTAGGCTTGCAACTAGCATTGCAAGGCTGGTCGTTAGGACCGATAAGCAAGTGATTGGTATTTTTAGGCCAGTCACAAGCATTTCAAGGCAAGTCATGTGTTTTCCTAGGCTGAACACAAGATTTTTTATGCCAATCACTACAGGGTTTCCCCCAGTGCTTTATAAGCCTGGCGGGCCGCCAGGCTTTCCTTGCCCCCCCGCCAGGCTAAGCGTCCCTGGTATATTTATTTTAAATAGGTTGTTTATGCACCAAAACAGTGATAGCAAAGACGGTATACAAAGCTTTTAACAGCATCTCGCGATACAGTTGAAACCGCAATGGCGACATTTTATGGTCGATACGTGAACTTTTTCCGAAGTCGGAGGAGCACTGGAGGAAACGATGAGCCGCTCGTTCACCTCCAGGCCAAGGGGAGTTCATCCCCGGCAGCCGACCGAGCCGCGGCTCCATGATGAGGCAGAACCAGTGGAGTTAGCACGGATGTTAGCACGTCGTCGGAGCAGCCTTCTGCGAGCCGCGATGGTCAACATCCAACTAGTGGATTTAATCCAAAATGGTTAGCTGACCCTAAATTTGCTTTCGGATTGCTTCACTGATCCAACCTGCACATGTGCAGCAAAAGTAGGAGAGGTCACACAGGACAGCATACCTGTTAGGCCTCTGAGTTCCCTGGTTTAACCCTTTGGCCATGTTTGTACTTTTTTATTTTGTTTTAATATTCACTAGGATGTAACTTAAGTGACAACAATTGATATTATTTATTTAATTGTATTTTTTTGTGTTTGTTAAAACCGTATTTCAAGATTATGCCTTTTAGTAAGACTTTACATTTAAGTATTGTTAATAAATGGCTTATAATAACACATAATAGTCATAATTTCAAAATTCCTGTCAGCTTTTATTTATTTTTATTTTTTTTACAAAAACACGGTGGGCGGCCGGTGGGCTTCTCTACCACCGGGCTTAGCAAGTTTTCTGGGAGAAACCCTGCACTAGCATCCCAAGGGTTGCGACTAGAATTCCTAGGCTAGTCAGTAGCATCCCTCATCTAACAACCGGTATGTTAAGGTTAGTCATTAGCATTTGTAAGTAGATGATTAGCAGTCCTAGGTTAGTCACTAGTATCCCTATGCTATTGACCCTAGGCTAGCAGCTACCATTCCAAGGCTGCTCCCTAGCATCCTCAGGCAACCAACTAGCATTCCTGAGGTAGCAACTAGCTTTCCAAGGCTGGTCACTATTATCCATCAGAAAGCAAATAGCATTTTTAGGCTCGTCACCAGCATCCTTAGGCCGGACACAAGGCTGGTCATTAGCATTCCAAGGATAATCACGAGCATTTCTAGGTTAATTATTACGACTAGCTTGCCAAGGCTAGGCACTAACATCCTAGGTTAGGGATGCTACGCTAGAGGTAAAACTGATACTACAAATGGCATAATCATTTAAAAGTAGTTCCAGGGTATAATGTAAGTTAAGAAAACAAAAAACCTCATTTACATGTTACATAAATATAACTTTGTTAACTAATACACAAAGTGCATAAAATGATTGAGAGCACGAAGTGCAAAAGAAAAAATGAATGTTCAAGATAGCCTGAGTGTGGTGTGTATTAAGCTGTAAGATAGAAGCCAAACAAAGGGTGCTAAATTTTGACCTCTATAGTGCAGGTCGATACTCGCTGTCAGTCAAGTCTTCTCATTGGCGGCAGCATCTCATCAAGTCAACACATGCATGACCAGCCACACTAAACTGTCCATCATGGCCCAGCAGGGATCGGTATAGAGGGTCCAGGCTGCCATCATCCAGCATGCAGAATGTTCCAGTACATGATGACCTGTGTTGTGTTGCTGAGAGTCTCTGGGGGTTCTGACTGTAGTGGAAGCTAATGCAAGCCGAGCTGCATCTCCAGGGAACTTGGCTGTGCACAAACAGAGCACTAAGAAGTCCAGAACGAAACATTTTCCTCTATCTGACGTTACAGGCAATGTCAGCGCAGCCACCCTCTGAGTTAGCCTTTTCCTGCTGCAGAAGGGCAAATGAAAGCGACCTTTTCCAGGGTACTTGGATATTTAAAAAAGCAAAAATATATGTAGGATATCGTCATCAGCTATTTTCACTGTGATATCTAACCTTTCAAGTAATGTACTCGGTGTCATTTCGGAGCTGGTGTTATTGTACATTGCTCTGTGTACAGCATTTATGAAAGACAGTCAGGGCTGATGTCTACAAAATAATCTGTTACTGTCATGCTGTGCCTATATCTCTAAATATAAATAAATTTATGTAAATATAAATAAATGTACGTAAATCTTTTTAAACGTGCTTGCAGGCCCCCTTTTGCCTGCAGCAGCTCCTTTTCACTGATAATCAGACTGTACCTGTAAATCTTGCTTTCCTGCTAATTTCCTGGTTAAAGATCAAAATAAAAAGCTGTGTGAAGCCAAATCATTTTTAAAAAAACCTTTCAGAGTAAGAAAACAAATTAGAGCAGATGCCGTGTCACCCTGTGGTTTATGTTGTCAGAACAGTAGCAGCATATGGTCTCGGTTCAGGGATGTTGATTTAAACACTGGATTAGATCCTGCTGCCTTTTTCTTGTATTATCAGTATTACAAGTGAAGCTGCTGTGAACTGATCCTGAAGGTTGTCATTGATCACTGAGGCTTTGTGCTTTATTGCTGAATTGTAATATGTGCAGTTTTCTTTACATTAATGCTGCCGTCATCACTTCTTAGAAATCACAACTTCAGATTTAAAGAACTTCGTCGACTTTATTCACGTCGGCTAGCGACAAATGTACATCCAGCAGACCCTCTTTCGCACACAGCTGCTTGACACGGAGATGAAGGCTGTTGTTTTTCCTCCATCTCAAGCCTAAATCCAGATTAAACCCAGTTATCAGGATTACAGGCGACCTCTGACCTGTGGATCGACAAATCTCCACCCCAGTGACTGATGGTCTTGAGCTTCTTCTGGTTCATGTAGACACTCTGAGTGATTCGATGCTCGGCTTTTTCTCAGGTGTTTGGGAAATAGAAGAACTCCTGGCACTCGCTGAGATGTGACTCATTTGCTGAGCACGAAGAAAAAAGGAAGATTCACTCAGCATGTCTTTGCAAGGCTTCGTATTGTTCGTTATTACGAACTGCAAGGATATTCACGCCTCTCCTTTGTCGCCACTACCCGACATTTTCTCTCTTGATAATCGCTTTTTCATCCACTTTCCTCTATGCAGCATATCATATGTATAATGTAATACCAAGGAAAAGTCCCATGTGGTAGGTGTTTACAGTGATGAAGCAGAAAAGAAAAAAGCACAAATATAGAGCATTTCAAAATAAAAGCTTCGCACCAGATTTTGTAAAAAACAAACAAAAGATTCTATATTTAAGTAAGAAACCACGACTAACCCAGCTGCAACCAGCGTCCATTTGACATAAATTCACAAACTTATCGGCCAACACCAGATTTGTAGAAGCTGAAAAATGTAAATAGTAAAATATCTCCTGAGCAACGTGCATATTTATAAAAAGGTTGAGAAGGGCTGCTGTAAAAAAAGACATTTATGGAGCATGTGTGTAAATAATTTAGTAAACAAACATGCAGCGTATTAGCTTGTCACAAGTCTGTTTCTATTTCCAGCTAAGTAACATTCGAGGTCAGATGTCATGTTGTTTTGCTTCCAGATTAAAGTCAGTGCAAATAGCCTTCCTCCTGGGCTTCTTTAATGCCAGTATGTTTTAAAAGTGAAACCTAACTTCTCTATTTAAAAATGTAAACGAGCGGGCCCGCAGTTATGTTACTTGTAAATTTTTAACGTCGGATCCGGTAATGTACTCCGCTGAATTTGCATGGGATCAGATCTGTGACTCGCTGTTTCATTTTTCATGGTAATTTACATGTAAATTTAATGTCGCGGTAAAAGCAAAGAGGTATTTTTTAACTGTAGGGTTCAGAGGTCCGTTCAGAACAGAAGGAAAAGTCATGGAAGGTGGTGGAAAGTTGAAAATATCACTGGAGACTGTTACTTTTGCACATTTTCAGGCGATTAATTTGCACAAATTTGCATTCCTGCACAATCTGTACATTTGTCTCACGTGAATATTATTTTTTGTTACTTTTGTTTGACTTTTTTTGTTGTTGTTTGTCATCTGATTGTTGGTGTTTTACTGCCATGCACCAAAACACAGATTCAAAATCCTCGTATGTATCCTCGGATATATTTATCCTGGCTCTGGTATCAGCCCATAAATCACAGCTTTCCACACTCATCTTCACGTGATATTTTCACCCTCTTATATGTATAAATCACATCAGGCAACATGTTCATATTTCACTGATTCCTGTAATGTTTCTTTTTCTATACAGACTATTTACATGTTCTGCGCTCTGGCTCTGGTCTGTGACGACTACTTCGTTCCCTCCCTGGAGAAGATATGTGAGGTACTGACTTTATGGACTTTTCCAGTTAAAACTTTATATTATAATTTATAATAAATGAGCTGGTTAAAGTTACGTTGGACATTCAGTGAACTTTAATGAATATAAAGTTCAGTTGAAGTGTCTTCCTCTAAAAGCTGGTGTTTATTTCTAAGGAATCTGTCACTTTCTTGAACTTTTGGTTGCATCTTGAAGCTCAAAAAACACATCTTTTGCTGTCTTTGTGAACCGTTCGCATACAGAAGTGTAGTTTAACTAGCAGCACAAGAGCTACTGAGGAATAAAACAAAGACAAGTTAGCTGCTGCTGAGATGATCTGACATGTTGGTTGTTGCACTGTGATATGAAAACTGATGTCTGCAAACTTTATGGCCATCCATTTGAACAAAATGCAGTGCACTGTAAAAATATGTCTTTTAAAGAATGTTTTTCATAAGAACAAAGTAGCTGTTGTATTAGTTTTTTCTGTAAAAAAAAAACTTGTAATAAATTACTGATAAATTACAGATAAATTAATAACTATGAATAAATTTTGTTAAATTACAGAGAATACCTAATAAAATCATAGGCAAAAGTATTAATTTACATGTTAACCTTAGAAAACAGGCCAATACTGTAAATAACATCCATAGCAAAGACGTCTTTTTTGTGTATTTTTGCCAATATTTAAAAGAAAAATTTGGTTTGTTATGGACTAAAAAAAGTTAAATACTTTTTTTTTACTGTTAACAGTTAATTTAAATTCAACAGATTTTCACAGTTTTGTCAAATTAGAGGTAATATTTAAATAAACATAAAAAAGAACTTTACAATGTGTGACTGTGAAGATACTACTTTTTAAATTAGCCTCATTATTTTATAGATATTTGTCGTTATTTTAAAAAATATGTAAATCAGAGACTGAATAATGTTCTAAACTGTAATTTTACTGATGTTTCACGTTTTGTTTCATTACAGGTAATATCTTGTAAAATTACAGTTTTTACTGTGTTTAAATCAGCAAAAAATATATTTATTTTAGAGATATTGGCTGTTATTTGTTATTTGAAAGAAAAAAATAGATATATTAAGGATTAAAAAGGGTAATGAATAAATTCTTTACTGTAAATGTACACATTTCCCCAGTTTTATTCAGTTACATGTAATATCTAATAAAATTACAGAAAAACTGTGTTAATTTATGCATTGATTGTAAAACAGGCCAAAACTGATGTGAATAATGGAAAAATCTAAGCTATGTATTTTTGCAAGTAGTAATTTAATCTTTTACAATGTGTGACTGTAAATTATAATGTTCTGCTGTATTTAAATTTATTTCCTTATTTGATTATTTTACAGACATTTACTGTTATTTTTGTTGTTTTTGTGGTTTTTGAATGTTACAGTATTCTACTGCTTTATTTATTTTTTGTGGCACCATTGCTGCAGGAGTTTCACTGTTTTTTTTCATAGGGTTTTTTTCACAGTGTGAGGTTGAATCAAGCTTAAAGTCAAAAGTCTCTCTCTAAGTTTAATCCAGCCGAGTGGAAAGAGTAAAGAAGGACAAACAAGGTGTTTTTGGATGGTTCGAAGATTAGTGGGGTCTGAGTTATCTTCTGCTAATATTCAAAACTGCCTCCTAAAGACGATACAACCTGCAGAGCCCCTTAACAGAACCTCTTTATCTTACTCACATCCTTCATAAGTGGTACAAAGTTGACAGAGACTCATTTCTGCTCTGTGGAAAACAGAGTTTCCACGTTTCTTATCACCTATGAAGGTCCTGAACAGGTGAGCTGTTGGCAAGAGTCAGGAAGGTTACACAAAGTCCAGGTGTGGATACATGAGTGAAGAGTAATAATCAGTGTCAGTTAGTTTGGAGATGAGCAAACATTTAGTAAACGTTAAATAAGTCAGACCAAGCAGTTTCCAGTAGGTTCAAATCTGTTCCTTCCCCCGCCAAAAAATATAGATTAATCCTGAAGGATGTTGATGTTTTTCTCCTAATGAAAGTAACACCAGAGACTGACACATCGATACAGCCCTGCTTATCTCAAGTTTGAACAGCCTAAGTGCATCCATCCATTATCTGTACACCGCTTAGTCCTCTGTAGGGTCGTGGGGGAGCTGGAGTCTATCCCAGTTGACTCAGGCGAAGGCAGGGGACACCCTGAACAGGTCACCAGCCTATCGCAGGGCTACATATAGAGACAGACGACCAAGCACACTCACATTCACACCTACGGACAGTTTAGAATAATCAAGTAACCTCAGCATGTTTTTGGACTGTGGGAGGAAGCCGGAGAACCTGGTGAAAACCCACTCTGCACAGGGAGAACATGCAAAGTCCACACAGAAAGATCCCAGGCGTCCTAACCGGGACGAGAGCCAGGGATCTTGTAGCTGTGAGAAAAATTTGCAGTAAATTTTTGTCAATTAGGAATAAGAAAAAAATGATTTATTCCACTAAAGCCCTGCATTATTTTTTTTTTAAACTGAGAATGTCCCTTTCATTCTCTTTGAAAATAATGCTCATGTCTACTGGGTGCATTCTAGTATCCATACTACTGTACTAATGCCAGAAAAAGGTTTTGTGTGTTTAAATACATTGTATGTCAAATGCAAAAATACTAGGGTAGTTGACCTGGACTGAATGTTTTGTCTCAACAAAAAAAAAGGTACAGCGACATCTTTTTGAATTATGGCGACTTCTGGTGAAATTATGTTGAAGTAACAAACTACATTTAGTCAGGGGACATAGATTTTTTCACTAAAATCAAAGTTATTTTTAATTATCACTTAATTATGGGTCACTGCTGGCGTAAACACATATTTTAAGTTGATTACTCATAAAAAATTAAGGGAATTTGTTATTGTTTTTTTACCACAATTATAGACACAAGTTTTTTTTAAGTTGGTAAATTTGAATTAGTTAATTTAAATTAATTAGTTATTAGTTAGGTTGCTACAGTGTTTGGTAGGAAGGGAAGGTGACTCAAAATCCTCAAAGTGAAGAAACATTTAGTTACCAAGTCAATCTTATGAAGTTTCTTGTTGAAACTGAATGTCTCTTGTTCTTTGCAGCGTCTCCAGCTCAGTGAGGACGTAGCAGGTGCAACCTTCATGGCCGCTGGCAGCTCAGCTCCCGAACTCTTCACATCCGTCATAGGTGCAGTATTTACTTGTTCATTAAGATGGATAAATACACCATGTTGTCACCTAAATTTTTCCCGAACAGCAGTTGTCTCCATCTTGGCAGTGCCTGACTCCTCCATAATTCCTGGTTAATCCCCCAAAAAAAAAATAGGAAAGAGGTGGAGCATGACTGGAACCTAAACATGTCTTGGATGCTCCTATGACTTAAAGTATCCACTCCCATAATTATGCGTAGCTGTAAGCCTTAATACAATTTAAACAGGTGAGGTAAATAAAAATTCACCCCATGTACAATTGGCATAAACTGGCACGTTAACTATCAAGACCAAAAGCAGTTTTGTTCCAGGCTGTAAACATGTTTATTTCTGCTGTAAAGTTGGACATTTTAACATGGGGGTCTATGGGGATTGACTGGCTTTTGGAGACGGCCTCAAGTGGACATTCAATGACCTGCAGTGTTTAGCGCCTTCATTTTTCAACCCCGGAAGTTGCTAGTTTGTGTTTAACTATGTAAAAGATGGACAAAGCCTTCAGATCTGAAAAAACTATAAAGCCTTAAACCTGCGTTCTGCCCAACAGCCAGCAGGGGGCGACTCCTCTAGTTACAAAAGGAAGTCAGATTGTATAGAAGTCTATGAGAAAAGGACCAAACTTCTCACTTGATTTGTTTCCTCAGTAAACATTTTCCTAATGAGTTTATGGTCTCATTTGGTAGTTTCGAGTCTCCTTCAATACAACGTGGTGTTTATTTAGTAAGTTATTGTTCCATTTAGAAGAAAATAGATGATAAAACATGTTATGTTTTAAGGTGTGTGTAGTGTCCTCAAGTTCTCAGTCAGATCCACTTATCACGTCCAGTTTCTACAGATGACAAAGACTAAAATTTCTGCGTTAAGGAGGAAACCTGCATGGCTTTTGACTGATGCTGTACAGTAATGCTTTGATTCCAAGACACTTGCGGCAAACATATGTGAATCTGAATATTCTAAATCACATTAAAGCGATCTTGTGTAAGAAGATCTCAGACGCTTCTGGTGGGTAAAGGTCTTGTGTGTTTTTCTTTGATCGTGTGTGCTGCAGATCTGTCTGATTCAACAATGGGGAGAGCATCAAAGGCTGCAGCGTCACTTTTCATAACCGTAGTCTTTGAGCATGAGAAACTAATTATACGGAGGGTTTTTCCTGCCTCAGAAGGGTCCTTTGGGAGGCGACTGCGCACAACATTAAATGTGATGAGTGTGTACAGTAAAGGCAATGAGTCTGTTACGTTATTTGACAGAAAGGTGTGCATTTTACTGCTGTTTCTGAACATGTGATAAACAAAAATATCTGTTATGCTTTGGTGAATGAAACAAACGTGGTTATAAATTTGAACTGCTGTTTTTAGTCTTCATTCTTATCATTTTGCTGCTAGCTAAAACCTATATAGGAGGTTCCAAAAATTGCTTTATGCAGGAAGAACCCTGTATACAGAAAGTCACATTATGTGGTTTTTCAAAATGAATGTAACTTGGAGCAAATATTTCATTTAACGTTGACTCTGTGCTCATTTCTGACCACTGAGGAAAATGTAGTTATTTGATTTTAACCTTCTGAACTCATAGTTTCTGGGCAGTTTCTGCTTCTGTTACATTTTTCCTCACTGTGGGCTCATTTTTCACTGCAGTGTAAAGTCCTGCAACTCAATGGAAACCATGAAGAAGGAGAGAGAACCTATGCCACATGACATAATTATATTGCCATAAATCATAAAAAAAAAATTTAAACAGTTGAGTGTCTTTTTATAATTTTTATTGAGGTGGAAAAGTGAGAGCGACCTCTTGTCCCAGTTACCACCACTGTAGGCCCCTGAGCAAGGCCCCCAACCCCTGACTGCTCCCCCGGCAGTCCACTGCTCCTAGTATGTATAGTTAGGGTTAACTATGAACAGGATGGGTCAAATGAAGAGAAGGAATTTCCCCAAGGGGATCAATAAAGGTTAGATTATGAGTTAATTATTGAACAAAAATTGAAAACAACTGGAATCATCGTGTCAAACATTTTCCAAGTGCCCACAGATGTACCAAAAGTGGTGAATCTACATTCTATAGATATTTTACTCCATATGTTTTTAATTTTAATTTAAACACAGCCTGTTAATTAAATGAGACATGCAGAATAAAGGGATTGTGAATAGATATTAACATTTACATTTAGATTTGATTATTTTCAAACAGAACTAAGCATAAAGTCCAAAATCCAGTGATTCTTTCTGGTTTCTGGACTGCTGGTGACAACTGGGTCACTAAATTCTGATTCTGATTTATTCTGTGTATTTATGGAAAGCAAATGGTTTGTCCTTAACAGAATGGTACCTCACACATGACTAGTTCAATGACTGCAAAAACTTTTCAGTTTTTGCAGCTGGTCCTCTCTAAATGGTGTAATTTTGGTTATTTTTTAAAAGATAACATACCTTTCCAACCCGCCAGCAGATGTTTAGGTTCAGCGGGTTAAAGGCAAACATTATAATTTTGGTGATTTTTTAAAGATAATATGCCTTCCAAACCCACCAGTGGGTTCTTGGTTTAAATGCAGAGGCTTATGCATGAGCTGTTTCACTGCTGGATCATGTGTGTCTCTGTTAGTATACTTGTGTGTCTTGTTTTTTAGACGGTTGCGTGTCATCTGTTAGTCACCGCTGCAGATGCCGCGGCTTTGACATGTAGCAACTCTGCTCTCTGTGGACTCATCTCGTGTTTGTGCTGCCTCATTTCCTCCCCAGGGGTGTTCATCACTAAAGGTGACGTCGGAGTGGGAACCATCGTGGGCTCGGCCGTCTTCAACATCCTCTGCATCATCGGCGTGTGCGGCTTCTTCGCTGGCCAGGTATGATGTGATAATCTGCTGACCCAGTGGCGTTTTCACGACTCGCAGCGTAATGTCACCTTTAAATACTAAAGTGGTAGAACAGGCAACCATGTGTGTGTTTATGAAGCAAGACGGAGGATATGATATCAGTTTTTATAGAGACGGTCAGCAGAAGGAGACAGCTGAGACACCAGCACACATCTAACAGGGATTTTAATGTTTGTGTTTTCTGTACATTTTTGAAATATCACATGAGAAAAATTTGCAAAAATGTTTTAAAATATTTCTTTAAAGAGTACATGCACTTCCCGACAGAATAAAACACCTCCTCTGAATAGGTTTTGAACGTTTAACTCATGACTGATGATCTGTTTACGCTTCTAAAGGCTCTGAACAACATGAAAAATGTTTGATACCAGATGACATGAAAGAATAATTACAACTTTTCAAGACTTACCTCTATTTTATTTCCATATCTAAGCTTAGTTTTTGTTGGCAGGTTTTGTCATTGGCTTCTTCTTCTCTTCTGTATTACATTCCATACCATAATTGTAGCTTATAGCGCCACCTTCTGATCACACAACACAGTTCTGTTTATTTGTGCCAAAGGAAAGTTAATAGAAACTAATTTACATTTTATTTATTTAATTTTTGCAACATTTGAAAAGTTGCTTCAGATTCACTTCATACAGTTATAATGGAAACGGCATAGCTATTGAGACCTTATTACAAGATGGCGTTGTGTGCATATGCAGAGCTGTTTATTTATTTATTAATTCATTCATTTAACCTTTATTTATATTCAAGAGTTTGTTGAGGAGCGACTCCACATTGAGGCAAATTACAGAAGCAAAACAAGAAAGATGAACAATAAAGGAAGAAAAAGTGAATTGGTTCAATAAAATTATTAAATTTGCCTTTAAGATAAGGTGATTTCATTGATATATTAGTTAAAATATAATTTTAAAACATAGTAATATAATAAACCCTGAAATTTACAAAGAAAAGAAATATTCAAGAAATAAAATGACTAAGTACATTTTGTGATCTGTGTTGTTTTTACATAGTGTTGCAAAATGTAGGGATGTAAACCATGGGTTTTTTGTATATATACAATGACAATAAGCATCTTATTTTAAAAAGTTAAATTAGAATAATGGAAATAAACAAATCTGGCAGCATCCTCACCTGTAACATGGATTTATATCTGATTTATTTCATTTTTTTTCTTTGAGATTTCCTTTTCATCCTCCTCTGCCAGTGTGATTACGATCTATAGTTTGTATCTGTTCTCTACTTTACATCCTCGGCATTGTGTGTTTTGCACGCGATGCACTGATAACTTTATATGCTGCAGCCTCGCTCTGATGCTATCTGACATGCCTGGGACATGGAAATGAGCAGAGTACAAGGATAAGCTCTCTGCTCTGAAAAATATATGCGCTGGACTCCAAACAGTGATGCAATCCCAGATTGCACCTTATGTAATCATAGCGAGATAATGAGGGAGAAAGACGGGCGCTGCGATGGGACTCGGAGGGATGGGCTGCGACAAAATCATCTCCAGGAGTTTGGTTTGTTACCTTTGGCAGCAGGTTTCTTCTACAAAGCGCCGCCGTTCAGTACAAGCAAACATGTTAAAGCTTTGTTGTGCTGTAAGTTCGCCTTCAGCCTTGATTCCACAGCTGGGAGTGGCTCATTCAAGATGTAACCCCTGACCCTCCACTCATATATACAGAGAACGCTGTGTGGGAGAGTGTTAAACATGAGTCACTGCACTGTGGGCACCTGCATTGTATCTGATTACATAAAGCCGATCAACACAGCAGCACCTTTTTCACGTGGGATGGAACCTTGCAATTGGCTTTTTTCCGCTGATTGTGATTCAGGAGGTCAGATTGTGTTTACATCACTATGGTAATGATGTCAGAGGCTTTTCTGTATCACCAAGGCTGCGTGTTACTCCACACACTGATGCTGCATACTTTCTTCTCTGCTTTTTCTTTGCAGGCGGTGAAGCTCTCTCACTGGGCTCTTCTCCGAGATTCCATTTTTTACACCTTTTCTATCGTAGCCCTCATTGCGGTAAGAACATATACATGCAAATACACAACTCACATGATCTAGTGTGTAAAAACAGGAGCACAGTGGAGCATTCTACTTTAGTATCAATACCATGTTGCACTTACTGTCCCGGCAGTGGAGCCTACAGAGTCGATGATTGTCCCACAATCTGTTAAACTCAATCAATCCAACTGATCTTGTGCAGAACCTTTCATGCAGCTCAAACACAGATGACTGATAATTAGGCAGAACAAGTAGAGAGTAAAATAAAGCAAAAATCAACTCACTGAGACCCAAAGCAGTTTCTGGGCCTTTTCTGCTCCCGTTACATTTTTACTCAATGTGGGTCATTTTCCACTGCAATAAAAAAGTCCTGCACCTCCACGGAAACAGAACAAGCAAGAAGGGAGGAGGGAGAACTTAGAAATGTCTTCTGTACAGTGTGACACAACTGAAATGCCATAAATCATCAAAAATCAAAAACAAAAGTTACATTTCTTTGATTATTTATTCTGCAACAATTGAAAAAAACCTGGGATCAACATGTGCAACATGTGTTCAAGCTTCCAAAGGTGTTACCAATATTAGAAAGCATGTTGACCCTACAGACTGTGGATAATTTACTATCTACATTTTTACTTTGCTGCTACACTTGTCTCCTCTCTGCTTTGTGTAAATACAACCTAAACAGCCAAACACAGGTAAGCGACAGAGTTTTTCTCATGTCACTGTTGGTCACTGCTGAAGGTTTTTTGGCAAATTTTAAAACGTAATGTGCAGAGAAAAATGATTCTGATGAAATATCACAATTTTAAGTTTTAGATTTTGTTCATTTTTTTCAACCAAACGACACATCATGGTGGAGTTCAAGAGAGAGAGAGTTTAAAATCTGACATTTTTTCTGTTTTTGCAGTTTCTGGCTCTGATAAATGGTGTAATTTTGCAAAGGTAACATGTCTCTCAAATCAGAAGGCAATTTTTGTAATTCAGAGAATGGAAAAGGAAGTCAAAGTCAAAAGATTAAAGCGAAATTAGAAATTAAAAAGGATGCAATGCATAAAAAATAAAGTGGTATGATGCACATTGAAGTTTTTTTTATAGTTTTAAGGTAAATATTTAAATGTTTTCATTTTTGTCATTAGTTTGTTGCTTTACAGATTACAATTTTATTAATTTTAAAAAAAGATCAGCCTCAGGTATCAAATCAATTTTCCATCCATCCATCCATTATCTATACTTAATCCTCTGTGGGGTCACAGAGGGGCTGGAGTCTATCCCAGCTGACTCGGGCGAAGGCAGGGTTCATCCTGGACAGGTTGGCAGTCTATCGCAGGGCCACACAAACAATCAAGCACACTCACATTCACACCTACGGACAATTTTAGAATTACCAATTAACCTCAGCATGTTTTTGGACTGTGAAGCTGGAAAAACTCACACATGCACAGAGAGAACATGCAAACTCCACACAGAAAGACCCCTGGCCGGGACGCGAACCAGGGATCTTCTAGCTGTGAGTCGATGGTGCTGATCAATTTTAATCATCCATCCATACATCATCTATCCACCGCTTAATCCTCTGTAGGGTCGTGGGGGTGCTGGAGCCTATCCAAGCCAACTCAGGGCGAAGGACCCTGGACAGGTCACCAGCCTATCACAGGGTCAATTTTAATCAATTTTATTTATATATAAAAACAACTGTAGTCGACCAAAATGCTGTACATGTCGCAAGAATAACAAATAACAAAATAACAAATGTATGTGCAGCAAAACAGGACAGAAAAGACAATAACAAATTAAGTCAAGTCAATTTGTAAAATAAAATAAATCACTAAATCACAAATAAAACACTAAAAAATAAGACAGAACAGAATAGTAACTGGTAGAATCAATCATTAAAATAAAACAAATATAAGATACTAAAATATTACAACCTCTAAGAGCAACCAAAAGCCACTGAAAACACATTCGGCTTTTTATTAAAGGTGTCAATGGAGGAGGAACATTGTTTACATGAAGTATGCTCAACATTAGTAAATTAACTTCCCCATGACCACCTGCAACAGTAAAAAGTACACGATGATGCGTCTATATCTGTAGATAATAGTAGTAATAAACTTTATTTATGTAACAATTTTCAAAAGCAAAGCTGCAAAGTATTTTATGAGACAACAATACAAACAAATGCTTTTTCCTAATGACATTTATTTACTTTTTCTTGAGTCCAGATTTAAATAGTAAGTGATTATTTTAAATTACGGTACTAATGCTTTTACTTTGATAAGCTAGTAATCAAGTCTGAATTTTTATTTTACATTTAAATATTTGCCAAAAATAAACAAAATACTATGAAAAACAAAAAATTCTGCACTCGTCATTGCAACTGAAAAGCCATGAGTGACTCAGCTGTGACCAACAGTCACATGACAACAATTCAGAGACTTTTCGGCTGAACTGCAGGCAGTGTTTACACAGAGCCGAAGGTAGGGGGACTGAAACAAAATTAAAACAAACTGGATCAATAAAATAAATGCAGCACAGTTCAAAAACAGTAAACAGAGGAGCAAGTTGATGGAAGGTACTTACAGCATGGTGAAGCATGTTTCTACAGCTGATGTACAAAGTAGTGTAACACATTTTGCTAACTCCTGTGGGCACTTTCAAAAATGTTGTACGTGTTTTTTCTTGCAAAACCAATAATCAAAGAAATTCAACTTATGTTTTTTATGATTTACAGTAATATAATGACATTATTCTGCTCAAAATACACGTTCCTTTTCCCTCCTCTTCCTGCCGTAGTTGATCTGTTTCCATAGAGGTGCAGGACTTTACATTGCAGGGGAAAATGAGCCCACAGCGAGTAAAATGTGACAGGAGCAACAAAAAAAGAAAGACATCGGAAACTGTTAATAAACCAGAATGCCAGATTTAAAAAGAACAGCATGTTTTTTAGTGGCTTTCTGTCTTTAAAAGGGATGCAATGAACCGAAAGGTCACGCTTTGACCTTTTCTGGAGCTCTGGATTTGTTTTGCCCTCTAGTGGCAAAGATGATGAAATGCAGAATTAATGTCACTCCCTGTAGCTGATGTGTCCTCTTTGTTTTGTCTCTTTTAGTTCATCTACGACGAGAAGGTGTGCTGGTGAGCACTCATATTTACTGCAGAACCCAAACATACACATGAAAGCTGTTTAAACTGCTGAATTGCAATACAATTTTTACTGTGTGTTTCCATGCAGGTGGGAATCGCTGGTCCTGATCCTCATGTATTCAGTTTATATCCTCATGATGAAGTGAGTGCCATCTTCAGAACCAGACTATTGCTTTTGTTTGGCTGCATTCAGTCACTAAATATGTGTCTCCGTCAGGTTTAACGGCAGGGCGCATCGCTACTTTGACCGCCGAAAGAAGAGCTCGGTGAATCTGGCCAACGGGCTGACAGGCAGCACTGATCTGGAGGATAACGTCACGTGCGATGCCACTGCAGTCCTGCTGAAGAAAGGTATCACAGTGTGCTCTGTTTCACTCCATCCTCTAAAAAAAGGCTCCTGCAGCTTGTAGTTGCTGAAATTTGCATACGTATAAAGGCAGCCGGTCCTCATCTATTTTTACTCTGCTCCACGATGAGACAGTCAAGGAGGACCTCATCGAAAAAAAAAGTTCTCTGCATGTTGTCCTACTTTTTTGTCTTTTGGGCTTCATATATGGGGTTATTCCTTCTCAGATATTTGATATGCTGTCTGTGGAATTTTAGCTTGATGTATAGTGATGATTACTTATTTTTCACACACTGAAGTTTGAGGCAGTCTGAACAACAATATCTCAGGAACTATTTAAGATAAAAAACCTGAAATCGTCACTGTTTTTTCTCATTGTGTCAGTGATTCAGAATATGTAATGTTGGACAAGTAGATAGAATAATAAATAAATGAATGAAGGTGTCATGAAAAGTCCTTTCGATGAGCTTATTAACAAAAAAATTATCATGCAGAAGTCACCTAGTGGTATTTTCTGAACCGTATGTAGCTGCATGCCACAGTAATATAAAACAAAACATATAGAACGCTTTTTAATTTGAAATACTTCATCGTGAAATGAAAAAAAATAAGTTGTTTTTGCTAACCTTTATATCATGTCAAGCAGGGATGAAAAAATGTGCTGAGAGTGGGTTGACAGGAAATGTTTAACAAGAAATTATCATATCATTTTATATTGTAAAATTTCACAGGTACCATTTTAAATATCCATAAGTTGTGATAATTCTTCAGGTAAATCAGAGACGGTTCAGCAGAAGGAACCTGATGATTTCAAATGGAAGAACCCAACGTTGAGTTGTGCAGTGATGTAATTATCGGAAAAGTAAACAGTAATTTATAAAATTGACAAAAAATATAAAGAAACAATAACATTATAATATTTTTATAATGTGTTAAGGGATAATAATACTAGCAGACTTACTCTTTGGTCACAAATGTTGCAGCTTGAATAAAACTGCATTAAGCTCATCTGGGGTTAATTGATTAATATGAGCTATAGTATCTAGACATGTAATGCATACATATACAGAATGTAGCATACGTTGATTTACATAAACATCTGGTGACTCTTAGACATCAAACAGTCTGAAAAGTCTATAGAGAAGATATTTAGTTTATTGTCATTGAGGAGGAAAGAAACCAGAAAATATTCACATTTCAGGAGCTTTTTTAATGACCATAGTAGTTAAACCAATAGTTTAATTAATCGTTGTGGTTCTTTTGTTCAGGACTCTGACAGAACAGTGAGAAAAAGGTGAAGGTGTCACTGAACTGCTGCAGCAGAATCCTGAGAGATTTCAAATACTCTCAGCTCTTTACATGGAAAAGTTGAACTGTGTGATTAAAAAATCATCCTGACAATTTAAGTCGGGGATGTTCAGGAAGGAGGATTTGAAGTTTTTTGCTTAAATGATGCTTGATTGTCCTCTAAGGCTTTCAGTCACACACAGTTTGTATACCAGAACCAAATGCTCTGTTGTGAACTGATGCATTGCAACCACAGCACCAGTCCTGTCCGTCACCAGCTTCTCAGCAAGTTCTGCTTAGAATTTGCTTCACCAGGTAGAGCTTTTGGGTGTTTTTTGGGGTCACGTCGACGCTGTTGAGCTTCTTTGGATGACCAGGTAAAATGTGTCTGTCTGTTTTTTCTCGGGTCTCGTATACGTTCACTCATGATGCAGATGTTGTCCTGAGTCCCATTCAGATCTAACTGACACCTGGTGCTCACTGGGAATCAATGTTTTAGATGATGAATTAATACGTTTTGGTCAAAATGCCTTGAGATCGGCTCATAAATGATAAACAACCTGTTTTTTTTTCAGTCAAAATGCTCTCAGTAAGAATCTTCTTAACATGGCCCCTCTTCAAGCTCTTGAATCTGGAGCTTTTACTGATCTGATCTAAGAAGGACGTTCACACAGCAGCTGTTTCTTGCCTCTACAGTCGAAACATTCTCTCTGAACATGGAGTCGCTGGTTTTGTGTTGGCGTTTCTGACTGTGTGTTGGCAGGGAGGCACTTAAACCAGCAACCATACATGTACCATCCATTATTCATGTCTGCTTTACCTTTCTGCTGCACTTCATGTTAGACATGACTCCAGTATTCAGTATACGTGTGCTTTTACTGTATTGTGCCACAGTATGGTATTGAGAGTTTCTTTATAGATATATTTAAATAACATCCAACAGAATGGACACATGACTTTACAGAGAATGTAAAGGACAAAGTCAGTTAGTTTGTAGATCCACCTCAAAATAAGGTCTTTTTCTTAAATGTAGTTTAAATTGTGACGTTTCCCTTGGTAATTTGAAGCGTTTACAGATCCCGTCTGAAACCACCAGACCTGTCCTAAAACCATCCAACAAGTTTGATATTTAAATAATCAAATCTGAATGAGTGAATGAATTAAACATTCCAGCAGAGACGTTGTAAGATACAGACTCACCGCTTCAAGAATCCAGGATGGAAATCCTTCTGTAACGTCAAAGAGTCAGTCTTCTGCTTTGTAAATGCAGAGGAAACACCAAGAAGCATCATTCCAATCTTGTTGTTGTTCTGGCACAAGCGTAGTTTAGTTTAGTTTAGTTTAGTTTAGTTTAGTTTAGTTTAGTTTAGTTTAGTTCGTAGCGAATAATTTGCATCTGTTGTCCTTGGGCATGTCCAGAAAAAGAGAACAATCACAGAGCAATAAATACACTTCAGAACTAAAAAGTCCATGATGTTGTGAAACTCTATACATGCATAGTGGAACTACGGTTTTTAAACCTTATCTTGGGCCAAATTCGCAAACTTTTTGAAGCAGTTTTCATGAGATTTGACTTGTGTGATCTGTGTTGGTCCCCTTTATGTGCTCAAAAATGCTCTGAACCATTGGGCATGGACAAGAAGACCTCTCAGGGTGTCCTATGGGGTCTGGAACCAGGACGTTGGCACTGGATCCTTTGGGTACTCTGGCTTGTGCAGTGGGGTCTCTGTCAATCAACCTTGTTCCACTGCATCCTGTTGAAGCTTGATCAGAATGGGGTGTAGGAAGTTTGGAGGTCAAATCAACATGTTGGGTTGTTGTCATGTTCCTCAACATGTTCCTGATTGGTTGATGTTTTTTTCCATGTGGTGGGGTGTATTTTCCTGCAGGGGTAGGCCAGTGACATTTGGGATTTCCATTTGCATGAGGGAGTGTGCTTGTTCTGGGACAATGTTTATTTGGGTGTCTAAGTCTCATCAATGCGGATGTCAAAATCCAAGGTTTTCCAGCAGAACACCACATAGTACCAATATGATCAATGTTATTCACTTCACCTGTCAGTTGTCAGAATGTTGTGACAGATCGGTGTACATAAGTACTGATAATACTGTAAAGATTCTTCTACATGTAGGAAGTTTAGGTATTGCACAGATTCCTCTAAATGTGGAAAACAACAAAATTGCACAGACTCTGTAAGTGAAAAACCACTGATGTTGCACAGATTCTCTCCGATAAGTAGAAAATACTGATAATAAAAGATTCTGATTTTGAAAACTACTGATATTGCACAGATTCTTTCATAGGTATGAATATGATTTAGACAGGAAACTGGTTTTGTTAGCCCAAAATAACTTCTACTAATCAAGAGCGCGGCTGGTTGGCGAGATTTGTTTCAAAAAGACTTTAATTTTCGACAAATATTAAAACTGATAATTAAAATCTTTTCTCCAGTTCTCGCTGAAGAATAAACAAACCATGTTGCTGCATCTTACGAGCCATTTTCTCATCCAAACTCGTTTTTACGTTTGTTTTATTGGCGTTACAGTCTGCTTCTCCATGAGTTGCTGCTCTGCCTCCTTTGATGAGACAATCTGAATAATTTGCTGCAGTGTTTGACGCTCGGTTATTTTCAGATCTTGCAGTGTGTTCATGTCTGAGATGAGAGAAGAATATCTGTGAACTTTTTCCGTCTGTGCAGCCTGATTTCAAACGCCTGTCGTCTGAACCCGTTTTAAAGGAAACTATTTGAGAATCGACAGCAGATAATCAACGCTGCAGTTCATTTTCTGTTATTTCTTTGCAGCTAACTTCCACTGTAAGCCGTCTGTGCTGATGGTGGACGAGCTGCTCTCTGCTTACCCCCACCAGCTGTCGTTCTCCGAGGCCGGCATGAGGATCATGATCACCAGTCACTTCTCCCCCAGGACCCGCCTCACCATGGCCTCCCGAATGCTCATCAACGAGGTTAGAACCTGCAGTTTAAGACAAGTCACTGCAGAAGAAGAAAAAAAGTTTATCATAGTTTTGTCAGTTAAAGTTGCTCTGAAAAGTGGCTGCCAAAACCCCAGAGTCTTAGCATAAATACAAACTAAATAACTCTGTCTGGATTCAGCAGAAGAAGCAGTGGAATGAATGTTAATTTTCTGTTGGATATCTCAGACACCTGTCGGCTGCAGACTACAGTTTGGGTTTAAATCCAAACCAAACAGCCACATTTGGAGGTTTGACAGAGAAGAAAAGAACAGAATACTAACTTCTGTCTCACATAAATATAACTTTTTAACTTTTTCTGCTTTGTGTTGTGCAAATAAAACACAAAAACAGTTTCAAATACAAAAGATTTAATTGAAAATGTCAATGTTGTGGTGCAGGAGTAACAGCTACAACATCAGACACATATCTAAACAGTAACATCAATATTATTCAGGTGTAATATTTCATTTTAACATGGCATATTTCATGTTTAATATTTCATTTTAATTTTAACATTTTGAACACGTCCATTATTTCATTTTCACGTATAAAATTATCAAAATAAGCTGCAATATTTAAGTGAGTTTCAGTGCATGAGCATTTAGGCACTACTTTTCATGTGTCATTTTTCTGAGCAATATCTGGCACAAGAATTTCCTTCAGGATTAATAAAATATTATCCTATTTTAACTTATCTTATTTTAACTTATTTTACCTTAACTTATACTAACTTAACTAATTGTAATTTAACTTATTTTACCTTTACTTATCTTGACTTATCTTAATTTAACTTGTCGTATCATATTCTATCGCATCTGATCTTATCCTATCTCAACTTATCTTAACTTATCTTATTTTATCTTATCGTATCTTATCTTAATTTAACTTATTTTAACTTATCTTAACTTTTCTTATCTGATCTTATCATAACTTAATTGATCTGATCTGATCTGATCTTATCTTATTTTATCTTATCTTATCTTATCTTATCTTATCTTATCTTATCTTATCTTATCTTATCTTATCTTATCTTATCTTATCTTATCTTATCATATAATTTTCCAGAGACAAAGACTGATCAACACCACGGAGACTCGGGTCAATCGCATCACCAACGGCGACTCGGACTCGGCAGCCCGAGCTCAGGGGAGGCGGGGCTTGGAGAACGGGATGGGCGGGGCCGAGCAGGGCCTGAACGGGAGGTGCAGGCTGCAGCGGCTGGAGTCCGGCAACGAGACGGAGAACGAGAACGAAGACAACGAGAACAATGAGAACGACGAGGAAGGAGAAGGAGAGGACAGCAACGAGGGACCACTGGTGCCCTTCAAAATCCCAGGTAGGACACAGGTCAAGGTTTGAAGTAACACGACTTCTCTCAGGTGTTTCAGTCGTGGTCACACCTGGTTTCTACCTGCAGCTGGTGTTTGCAACAAGGTGAAGTGGTTGACCATGTGGCCGCTGTCCCTGCTGCTGTTCTTCACGGTGCCCAACTGTGCCAAGCGGCGCTGGGAGAGGTGGTTCATGGTGTCCTTCTTCACCGCCACCATCTGGATCGCTGGACTCTCGTACATCATGGTCTGGATGGTCAGTTCACTCCTTAACCTGCTGAAATCACACTCTGATCAACTGTTTTAGGAACTGTGCCAAATTGTTTGCTTTTCTAAATGTAATAAAGGAAACAAACAGCACAGATATCGCTGATATAACATCAATATATCAGGTTTTAGAAATAGAACAGACGTGCAGTGTGTCAACCCATCGTAAGTAATCACATTTGTCAGGACAGTTTCTCCTCAACCATCTCTGATTTGTCTGAAAATTTTATAGTATGAAATATTTTTTTTTCAAAATCCCCGTCGTTTTTCACACATTGAAATTTGAGGCTGTGTGAAGAACAATATCTCAGGAACTATTAAAGATAAAAGCCTGAAATTTTCACTGTTATTTCTCATCATGCCATTAATTCAGAATCTGCAATATTGGACAAATAAATCAAATAATCTCTGATTATGGGTGAGTTGAAATATGAAAAAAAATTAAGCCATCATGAAAAGTCTCATCTTTGAGCACATTAACAAAAAATGATTATAATACAGAAGTCAACTCGTGATATTTTTCTGAACCATGTGTAGCTACATGTTGCAATAATAATAAACACATACATAATACTTTTTAACATGTAATAATTGCTCAAAAAAAAGTTAGATCTGCAATATTGGACAAATAACAGTAATATGAAAAAAAATTGAAGCTTTCATGAAAAGTCTCATGTATTAAGCATGTATTAATAAAAATAGATACTACAGAAGTCAACTAGTGACATACTGAATATATGAGCAAGACAGTCAAAGCTTAAAGTACAATATTATGACAAAGTAGTATTTCCCAACTATACGATACTGAACGCAACAGTATGAACTTTATAAATGCAGCTTCAGTACATGTGGTACATGTGATTCAGAACACAGCTCTGGATGTGAACAATGCATGAATTAAAATGTTCTTTAAAATCTGTATCATAAATGTTTAATGAATAAAGAAAATCTTTCAGCAGCTCAATGCATTTTGGTAGACCGTTCTACCTGCAGTGTAATAACTGTTCAGATGGTAGCTTTTGTTTCTAAAATAGTGACAAGCTGCGGTGTTTAGTGACCAGATTCACAATTTCATGATGTTTGCCATAATTTTGGAAACAGTTGACTCCACTTCTGTTATTAACTCCCTCATGCTCTGAGCTATTGTTTTGGATTTCAACCTGAAAAAAATCATAAAGTTGCAGCTGTACAACTGTGAGGCCAAAATGAACAATCTTGGGCTCCGTGGACTGAAGACACTTTGCAGAATTTTGCAATAAAATAAGCCTTTGAGTGAAATCTGAAAAACTAATCAAATAAAAATTATAACAATGAGCCAGTGACTGGGATGTTACTGAATCTGTTTTACATAATCTAAATTGTACTTAATCTGATGCAACAGAAATGAAGCACAACAAAGCTACATCACTCTTGAACTCTGCAAGGACGCCCTAAACATGAACATATTTGTTATCACAGGATCCAGAAAGTCTTCATCTTTGCAAAAGTAGCATCAACTTTCTTTTATTTCTCTTTATTTCTATTTAAGAGCAGCTGAAACATGCACTCTCCAAAGTATAAGACCACTGTAATTTGGCAAAGTTACAGAATAACAAATGATTAGTTATAGCAGTTCTAAGTGGTGCTACAATATTCAAGCTTCGAAAATGACAACAGTTTGCATTTTAATAAGAATATATTAACAATATTTAAATATTAAGCAAGACAAATCGGCCCAACACCAAATAGGACTGGAACTGAAAATGACAAATACCCTGTTCTTTTACAGAGAATTTTCCAATGACTGCAATATAAATATTACAAAACACACAAAACAGACTGAAAAACTGAATCCCTGTCGTAAACATCTACTGTCACCAGAAGAGGGAGGTTCTGAGGGCTGCAACAATGAACCAGGAGGATTTTTGTCCCTGCGGGAGGCATCAAGCTAACAGGGAAAATTAGTCCAATTTAACTCCAATTAGTAAATGATGTTGCTTTACGGTCTTAGCCTTAATATTTATATGTTTTTATTAGTTTAGTTAAGTTCTGAAATTTATAATGCTGCAGGGTCTTAGCTATATTATTACATTAGTCAGGTTTTTCTCCATAATTAATCATGCTGTAAGGTCTCACCTTAATACACCAATCAGGCATAACATCATGGTCGCCTGCCTAATATTGTGTTGGTCCCCCTTATGTGGTCCAAAATGCTCTGAACCACTGGGCATGGACAAGAGGACCTCTCAGGGTGTCCTATGGGGTCTGGAACCAGGACATTGGCAGTGGATCCTTTGGGTGCTCTGGCTTGTGCAGTGGGGCCTCTGTCAATCAAACTTGTTCCACTGCATCCTGTTGATGCTTGATCAGAATGGGGTGTCGGAAGTTTGGAGGTCAAATCAACATCTTAGGCATTTGTCATGTTTCTCCAGATGGTCCTGATTGTTTGATCAATGTTATTCACTTCACCCGTCAGTGGTCATAATGTTGTGGCTGATCAATGTATGTGTTATAGTCAGGTCAAGTGATAACAATAACAGTTATAAAAGCTTTATTTTTAAAGCACTTTTTGAAAGGAAAGTTACAAAGTGTGTTACAATAAGACAAATATCAAATTAGAAAGCAGTTTCAAGAAATAAGTAGAAACACAAAAAATAACATAAAATATCAAAGTTGTAAAGTAGTATTAGTAGTATTTTCTAACATTTCTGTAGGGTTTTAATCCCTACAAAAATTGTAAACTATTTAAATGAAATCACACCGTAAATAACACTGTAGGGTCTTAACCCTAATATTTAAGCTCACTGAGTTAATGTCATGATGCCAATTATGGTATTTTTTCTTTGATTTCTGCTTGAAGAATAAATGAGTGAAGGTCTAAACTGAGTCGTGTTTCAGGTGACGGTGATCGGCTTCACTCTCGGCATCCCAGACGTCATCATGGGCATCACCTTCCTGGCAGCAGGAACCAGCGTCCCCGACTGCATGGCCAGTGTTATAGTGGCTCGACAAGGTACAAACAACATGTGGGCAGCTGAAATCAATATTTGTTGTTAGGAAATGTGTTGCTGCAGCAGAATATTGCAGTGTGGCTTTATTTACCTCAGGTATGGGAGACATGGCCATCTCCAACTCCATCGGCAGCAACGTGTTCGACATCCTGGTGGGCCTCGGCCTCCCCTGGGCTCTGCAAACTCTCTGCATCGACTATGGATCCATCGTAAGTGAGGTTCTGCTGGACTGGGATCAGAACAAATCAGATGAGAACATGAGAGTTTGTTTGTTAGACCTCTGCAGTTCATCATCTCACACTCGGCTGATATTTGTTAATCAACCTGCTGAATATTCTTTACATGGGAAAAATACACTTGGAATAGGTGAAATAAAAGTTTGTGGCCATGAACAAACAGTTTTTTACCTTCTGAGCAAGTCTCATTTTTCCTCACCTCAGTATGAAGTCCTGCGCCTCTACAGCACAACCGTGACTAGAAGTAGAGAGAACTCAGAAATATATTCCGTGCATTTTGACACACAATGAAAGAAATCCTAAAAAATAAAAACAAAATTTGAATTTCTTGGAATATGACTGTTGGTTGCAACTTCACAGTTGCGCCAGGGAGTGTATAATTTTTTGATTTTTACAGAATCTCATTCCTGCAAAGGGTTTATTTCTGCCAAATTTTAAAATGAGACATGTAGAATAAAGTGTTTTTCATAAAATATCAGAATTTTAAGGTTAGATTTAGTAAAGAAAAGTTAGACGGAATTTAAAGGACTGTCGGAAAGTTGAAAATCGGATGAATCATTATGTTTTTACAGTTTCTGACTGAGATAAATGGCATCATTTTGGGAATTTTTTTAAAGTTAACATGCCTTTCAAACCCACCAGTGGGTTTTGGGGTTATGAGGGTTAAAAACAAAATCAATTTATGCACTAAACAAATACAAATGGGCCCAACATTGAGCCTTGAGGAACCCCACAAGTTACCTTCCATGAAAAAACGCAGGAATCCATATCTTTAGATAATCTACAACATGACTTTAATGCTCTATAGTATAGTTTTTTTTTTCCTGCTGTATGTTTGCCAACTAAGCATCACAGAAGAGTCTGGCAAGAAGTCAAAACTCTTCTGATTCTGTCTGTTTTTACAGTTTGTATCTGATAAATGGTGCAATTTTGGTGATTTGTTAAAAAGATGATATGCCTTTACAGTCCATTTAAAGCCATTTTGAACCCAGATACTACAACTTTTATAAAAAATAATTCTCTTTCTCCACAGATCCATCTGAACAGCAGAGGACTCATATTCTCTGTTGGACTATTACTCGCCTCAGTATTCCTCACAGTAAGTAATGATTTCTGCAGCTCACAGTCCTGGTGATTCAGCAGCTGAAGCATCAAAACGTGTGTCACAGTTTAGAAACCAGCTGCTGGCACATAATTATGTGGAGGTGATATGAAAAGCTTTGGTTCCCAACCTGCGGGTCGAGACCTGAAAGTGGGGTCACAAGATGAATCTGAGCGGCTGCGAGATGATTAATGAGTTCCTTTATTCTCCTTTTGTCTTCAAGCCAAAAAAATGTGGGAGTCTTGAGTCAGATTTGTATCATTTCAAAGAACCAAAAAGATATGAGAACACTGCTAAAGGCGCATGTAAAGTAAGCTCTCGAATTCCCTTCAAGCAAAGTTCTTTACAACAGTTGGAAAGAACCAAAAAACTTCCTCTTCACTAGGAAGGACAACAAAAAACTTCTGACAGAACTAGGCCCAGGGAGTGCGGACATCTGCAAGTTGGGGTAAGAGTAGCAAGATAGCAGATGGAAAACGGACTAACAATACGTGAGAGAACTCAACATTTTGGAGATTGGTGAGGCCAGTGACTGCAGATTAGAGACGCATGAATCCAGATCCAGAGACACCTGCAGACAGAACAAAACACAAAATGTCTTTTGGCATGGATTTTATAAGTGTTGGACAAAAAAGCAGCGATATAACACACTGAAGAGAAGTGAAATCCCCCAAAAAGCAATAACAATATGTTGTCTTTCAGATGCATCTCTAAATTGGGTCTCTTCTTCCTGCAGGTTCTCGGCGTCCATTTAAACAAATGGACTCTGGACCGGCGACTGGGCTTGGTCTGCCTCATCTTTTACGCCATCTTCCTGTGCTTCTCCATCCTCATCGAGTTCAACGTTTTCATCTTTGTCAACCTCCCCATGTGCCGAGACATCCACTGACCTCCCTCCTCTTCCTCCTCTTCCTCTTCTTCTTCTGACGGAGGAAACCTCACCTGGCTTCCAGTTTCTTGGCGCCTTGGAACCAAGTCCTACTTTTATTTTTTAGAGAAATAGAGCTCTGTATGATTTATCTTTGGTGCAATACAAACGAAAGCGAGAAAGAAAAGGGACACCGAAGGCTTTTGGGAGTTTTTCTTTTTTTTGTTCAGGACTGGAGGCGCAAAAAGAGAAAGTCCCAGCAGCAGAAGGTTGCTGCCAATCGAACCAAAAGGTTGGCTGGAGTGAACTGAGTCCAAACCGACGGCTGCTGTTGGTGAACACGCTGCTACTGACCGAGGCAAGGGGAGAGAGGAATCAGCAATTTTCAGCTGGATTGTTTGCTACTCTTTGTACAAGTTTGGATATAAGCACACGATTTAAGGTATTTTTAAGCAAAAAAAAAAAAACTGGCTTTCTCTGTATATATTTGAGGATTATAGAATATTAGCTTATATATGGGATTCTCTTATGCACAACTGGATCGGTCTTGCAGAGCCAAAATGATCCGACGACGATATTTTACTCGCTTCAACACATCTCATGCAGCATGCTGTTCTAGCCACAGCTCTAGCTTTGCACTGACAGAGAGATATTTAACACTATTCACATAGAGTCTGTTCTTGGCTGTTTTTTTCTTTCATATCCGAGTAGATGTGGGCTTTACTTTTCTTTAACCAACAAAAGAAAGGGATCTACCTGGAACTGATATCCAGCACTGTCACTTTATGGATTAGCGATGTAATTCTTTTTATTCTATTTGCAAAGCATCTACAGGTACATTAAACATGTAACTACTGAAGTTAAAGTTCCCTCTAGACGGTAGACCTCTTGTATTATATCAGAAGAGTTAGTTTTTAGTTGAGTATAACGTTGTTATTTCTTAAAGCCAAAAGTATTTTTAGTATAGAAGTTGTAGATTTGGACTTAGGAGTCGAGTGCACAGTGTGTGTGTTTGTGGGTGTGTGTGTGTGCGCGTGAATGTGTATAAATGTGTATAAATGCGTGTGTGTGTGTGTTACAATCTGATGGAGAACCAAGGAAACCACTGTCACTGGGAAGACATAATCATGATTTATTTATGAATTAATTTATTCAAAGATCATGTCTAACCACCAGTTTCAGCCCTTTGGATCGTGTACAGTGTATTCAGTGGAACGGAGCTGTACAATGTACTGTACCTAATTATATAATCTAAGTACTGGAAACTGACTTGATGTTGTTTATATTTAAGAATAGAACTTTATAATTTATAAGTTTTGTATAGTTTGGAATGATATTGCAACATTTGTATGCTAGTTCAAACACAGCAGATTTAGAAAAAGAGGATGCTGACTTGTGAGGAGGATGCAGTTTTTCCAGATCCTCACTGGCCGTAAACATTAAAGGATTTACGAAATGAACCTACCAGGCTCTGAACCAGGAGCTGAAAGGCATCAGTAGGCCCCTGGTTCAGAGCCTCTGTCAGAAATAACTGTTAACAGTTTTTGTTAGTCAAAGAAAACCACCGCAAAGAGGCACAGGGCATTGACAAAGAGATACAAAATGGCTTAAAACAACTATGAACGGACTGAAAATGACACAAAACAACTATATGGAGGGTCAAAATAGTTTAAAAACAGCTTCAAGGAGACTCAAAATGGCTCAAAATGACTCTAAGGAGACTTGAAATTGCTCAGCATTACTACAAATCAACTCAAAATTAATCAAAACAACTGAAAGTAGACTCAAAACAAGCATAGTTAAACTCTGAAGGGCTCAAAACATCCATAAATAAACTCAAAATAACCATAAAGAGACTCTAAACGATTCATATAAGCCTCAAGGAGACCCAAAACAGCTATAATTAGACTCAAAACAACTACAAGGAGACTCAAACTTACTACAAACTCATTAAAGAAGACTTAAAACAACTACAGAATGACTCAAAATGACACAAAACAACTATAAGGAGACTCGAAATTGCTTTACCGAGATTCAAAACTACCACAGAGGGACTGAAAATGACAAAACATTGACACTAAGACTTGCAAAATGAACATGAATGGACACAAAACAACCTCGGAGGCTTAAAACTACTCAAAACAGCAAAGACAGTCAAAATGACCACAAAACTGACTCAAAATGAGTCGAACCAACTGCCAAGAGACTCAAAATGACGCAAAACAACTGGAAGTAGACTCAAAATGACGCAAAACAACTGGAAGTAGACTCAAAACGAGCATAAACTCAAAAGGGCTCAAAACATATATAAATAAACTCAAAATAACCATAAAGAGACTCGAAATGATTCGTAACACCTTCAAGAAGAACCAGAACGGCTATACTTAGGCTTGAACAGCTACAAAGAGACTTAGCATTCTTCAAAACAACTACGAGGAGATTCAAAACTACCACAGAGGCACTGAAAATGACACAAAACATGGACAAAATGATTTACAAAATAAACACAAGTAGAGACAAAACAACTATGGAGGCTTAAAACTACTCAAAAGCAGCAAAAAAACTGTCAAAATGACCAGAAACTGACTCAAAATGAGTCAAACCAACTGCCAAGAGCCTCAAAAGGACACCAAAACAACTGGAAGTAGACTTAAAATGAGCATAGATAAACTCAAAAGGGCTCAAAACATCTATAAATAAACTCAAAATAACCATAAAGAGACTCTAAACGATTCATATAAGCCTCAAGGAGACCCAAAACAGCTATAATTAGACTCAAAACAACTACAAGGAGACTCAAACTTACTACAAACTCATTAAAGAAGACTTAAAACAACTACAGAATGACTCAAAATGACACAAAACAACTATAAGGAGACTCGAAATTGCTTTACCGAGATTCAAAACTACCACAGAGGGACTGAAAATGACACAAAACATCGACACTAAGACTTGCAAAATGAACACGAATAGACACAAAACAACCTCGGAGGCTTAAAACTACTCACAACAGCAAAAACTGTCAAAATGACCACAAAACTGACTCAAAATGAGTCGAACCAACTGCCAAGAGACTCAAAATGACGCAAAACAACTGGAAGTAGACTCAAAACGAGCATAGATAAACTCAAAAGGGCTCAAAACATCTATAAATAAACTCAAAATAACCATAAAGAGACTCTAAATGATTCATAACGGCTTTGAGAAGAACCAGAACGACTATACTTAGGCTTGAACGGATACAAAGAGACTCAAAACCCACTGAAGGAGACTCAAAACAACCACACAGGGACTTAAGATGATATGAATCAAATACAAAGAGGCAAAATGACAGTGACTCAAATAACAAAGACGGGTAAAATGACTGGATGTGGGCTCAAAATGATGACAACCGGACTTAAAACCGCTATAATGAGATTTAAGACAACCAGAAAGAGAGGCAAACTAACAAAACAGATGCAAAACGAAGACAAATGGACACAAACTAACTAAAATGACAGAGAAAATAAACAGAAATAGACATAAAACCCCTTAAAAAAGCCACTAAGACACCCTTTCTGTGTTGTTTGTGGTCATTTTGTGTCTCTCTGTCGAAGTGTTTTTACTTCTTGCTTGTTAAATGAGTGACGAAATCCAGATTAGGATTCATTTTCAGAAAAAAGGAAGGTCTTGAACTGTGGTTTCCTCCTTTTATTTGGTCCGTTGCCAGCAGTGTTTCCACTCTGTGTGTGTGTTCAGCCAAAACGTGGAAGATCTGTAATTTGACTTAACTTGCTGCTCCTCCTGCAGCCACTAGATGGCGCCATAGGAAGGTGGTTTGGGGGATATTTTCAGCTAGACTTTAGAGACATATACTGGTCGGTTTGCATGCCTCTTTCATAATTCTGATTATTTTGTGTGTAATTTCGATGCATTTCCGAGATCAAAAAGGCACTGTCTTGATTTTTGCTGTACATATCAGGAGGAAGATGCTACTTTAAGCTGATGAGCAGTTATATTTGAGATATTATACCGTATTTAGAATGTAGGACGGTTAGTTTTCAGATTATTATTGTCGTTTTATGCTCATGTCTGTTGAACTGTTTGTAAATCCTCATTTTTGTCGATGAGGACCTCTGGGCAGAAATAAAGGAGTTGACCGTGTTCCAGTGGTCTTCTTGCAATAAACTGATTTACATACACGCAACGTTTTCCCAACGTTTTTCTGAGCTCTGGATGCTCAACCTTAAGTTACCGTTTACATGGACAGCAAGCTGGCATGTGGATAATTTAACCCTGTGTTCCTGCGGATGTTATTTCAAGATTTTTCTCTCAAATTTGATGCAACAGGAATAAAACTGCTTCTGTTTTAATCACAGTAACGTGCAAAGCTGGTTAACATTACATTCATTGTATTTTACTACAGAATAGAGTGAAAAAAGTGAACTATCCTGCATCACTTTCTAACATGCAGTAACGTACGATTTACTATCCTATCGTCGTTCTATACTGCAGCTATCTTCATTAGCAATCATTAAGTTGGAAGTTCTTCCTTAAGAGCTAAAAAGATGCAGGTGCAGGATAATTAATTAATAATTTGTCCTTTTTTAACTTATTTTATTGTGTTTTTATTCTCTGTAAAGTGTCCTTTAATGTTTTGAAAAGCGCTGTTAAATAAAATGTATTATTGTTATTGTTTTATTAATGAATTTTTCCAACATGGCGCTCCAAAATTTGTTCTTTTTAAAGCTGTGCGATTAATAATTTTAAATAGAACAACAATAACAATCTGGAATTTTTAAAAAACACTGGAATGCTGGGACATTCAAAGGCTGTGAAAGCAGTGAAAATTACTACAAACTCCACAAATTAGAAAGACAATAAAATAAAAATAATAGTAATTATAATAATACATATTAATTATATAGTGCTTTTCAAGATACTCAAAGGGGTTTAACAAAGTAGGTAGGAAGACAAAAAAAAATAAATAAATAAATAAATAAAATAGAATTTTTTTATTTTATTTTTTTTAAAAGATACAAATCTTCCATGCGGACATTTTTATTTAATTTTACAATTTTTGCCTGTTTTTTAAAGTCAACATTTAAGTATTATATTTCCTGTGACTTTAGTCGATGTATCTGTAATTTAACATAATAGGAAAAATATGTAAGACAGTTTAAAAGATCATTTACATTTTTCAGTCCTTAACATTCATTTGTTGTGAGCATTGTCAAAGTGAAAGTTAAAACTGGAGCATTTTAGCATCTTTCAGCCTGTTGTTTTGTTTTCCTGTCTGACATCTTTACTGTTCTCATCAAACAGCAGAAGCTCTAAAGCAGCCGGCTGGTGAAGGTATTTAGCTGCTGAAGGGACTCAGTGAAACTAAAAACCTGTATAAAAAGACACGAGATGTTTGAACTTTTTGTTGATATTTTCATCTTAATGACTTTAATCCAGAAGCTCCTTCATCTGCAGGTTTATTTTGCATAATCTGGGAAATTCAGAAGATAATCTGCTCCATAGAAGAAGAACATCAAACATGACGAGTCCTTCCTCTTCCAGCTCATGGAGTAAAACGCAGGTTTATAATAAACTCAGATGCTGTAGTTTGTTTTGCTTCAATTTACTGAAAAAAATATCTGTGCTTCAACTAATTAACCTTAATTTTAATTAACATTTTAAATAGTTGTACAGACATAAATGTCAAAATGCCGCCATTAAATTAGATTATTTTCCATTTTAAAAAATTGTTTTTAAGCAGCATCAGCGCTGATTATAGCAGCCACATGGTCATTAATTATCAGGATTTTTGTTGTTTACATGTTTATGTGTTGTTTTTTAGTTTTTAAAAAAATTGCTTTACACTTTAAACCTCAAGGACAAAAATGTCTGCATCAAAAAACCGACAGAATTTTTAAAATATTATTACTGTTTTCTGTTTTTACTGAGTAAATCTTTTAACACACGTTACTCCTGATTATACCTAGAAATATTTATAGTCATCTTTAGGATTTTATTCTTTTAAACAACTGTGTGACTTTAATTTTTATGTCAAATATTCAAAAAACAAATAAACTCACATTCAGGAGGTGTGTTAAACAACCAACATAAAATAATATACATCAATATTATTTACATATCTAACTTTTTAAAACACAATATAAAACATATTGTATTGGAATATTATGCTTATATAATATTTCATGACCATGTGTGGTAATGTCAGTATTACTTCTTACTTTTTCTATTCTAGTCTTATTTTAACTCACTTATTTTTACTTTAAGTACTTTTCTATTTTATGGGGCCTGCATTTCTCATATTATGCAAATTAGGAATTTCCCTCAGCATTATTAGAAGTTTAATCTTCTATCTCTGCTTGTTTTATATGTAAAATTCCTTATTTCTGCAGGAGAATAAGCTTCAGACATTATCAGCTGATTGACAACAATGTCGATCAATAATGGCTAATTTTGTGTTTTTATAAAAGCAAAAATCAAAAATAATTTTTAAAAAATCCAGTCAGCAGCTTGTAAATATGAGGTTTATATTCGTATAAGTTGTTGTATTTGTCTGTTTTATCTTATTTTATGCAGCTGTTTATTGCTTTCACCTTCAGTTCACTCATCTGTGTAGTTTATTTAGTAAAAAATGACATTTTTTATACATTTAATGACATTTTGCACATCAAACTATGAGGTTTATCATTAAATTCCATGCGCAGTCAAACTTTTTTCATGTTGTTTTCTCTGTGGCAGCAACATCTCGGAAGTTTTAAGTGACTCACATGCGGATTGTTGTGATTTTGTGAATATTTAATGGCTCGTTAAGGAGTCGTCCTTCCAGCCAATCACAGGACGCTTCACATTTCCGCCCTGCTGCTCTCAGACCAGCTGCTCTCCGCCCCGCAGAGGAGCCATGAAGCGGCTGGAAGACTCCGAACCGAACCGACCCGAACCCTGGTTTCCATCATGAAGCAGGAAAACTGCGCCTCAGAGCGACTCTAAGGTGAGCCTCAAACACTTTCTGCTTCTTGCTGCAGGAGACGTCCAGTGTTTTCCGACGAGGGTTTTTCTTCTGCTCTTTTCGCTGCGCTGTGAGTTTGAAGTGAAGCTCAGCAGCTTTGGAAGTTAAAGAGTCTGTTCAGACCAGAAAACATAAAGGAGTCCGTAGAAAACCGATTTACACCTGACAACAGGGAGCCAGGAGACACTGAGACGTTCAAAGGCTGTGGGAAAACTGGAAATAAAGATAAACAGTATCTACTGAAACAGTCATTTCATGGCTGCACACTGTTAAAAATGGATAACTTTAAAAAAAACAACAAAAACAAAATACATTTGACACAGATATTATTTGTTTGTTTGTTTGTCAATAAACCTTGTAAATTAATAATATATTTAAATGTGATTTTATTAGATATATTTATGATTTACCAAAACAGGAAAATCTGTAAAATAATGTTTTTTTCTAAAGTGCTTTTATTATACTTAAAAAAAAACGATGTCAAATATCTGTCAACTAATGCCATTTTCTGCTGATTTAAAGTTACATTAAGACTCTGTATATTTTTATTGTCACACATTGTAAAAGAACAAAGCGCTTTTTGTAAAAAAAAAAAAAAAAACAATTATTTGCCTTTTTTTTACACAGTCAACGTGTAAATTACTACTTTTTTCAGAGATTTTATGCAGTATTAGATGCAAATTAACAAAACTGTACATCTTATGAAATTGAAATTGAAATTGAAAAAATGTATTACTATTTGTAAAAAAAAAAAAACATTTTAGAGGTTATTTAGGTTGTTCAGCTTTTGGCTTAACATGTAAATTAAAACAGTTTTCTGTAATTTTACAAGCTGTTACATGGAATTTAATGAAACAGTAAAAATCTTAAAAATACCAGTAAATTTCTAAAAAAAAAAAAAAAAAAATACAATTATGAATAGTAAAAAAAAAAATCAATCGATCATTTTTCACAGTGTAGTCTTGTTTGTTTTCATGGATGTGGGTTTTTTTCTCCTTCAGGCTACAGAAGCTTTGCTGAACTCCTGATCACAGCAGCATTTTACAGCTCAGCAGACTCTCAGTCAGACTTTGTTGCTGCTTGTCTCAAATATTTCCACTCAGTGAGACTAAAAACACTTCTGTGTCTGTGTAGATTCAACACTGTAAAAAAAAATCCCAGATAAAGGCATTGAAAATCTCACAGCAAGAGTGTTGAGAAGAAATATGCAAAAAATGTTTAAAAAAAAAATCTGTAATGTTCAAAACTGAAAAAAGAGGTGAAAACAACAAATATATGTAAAATAATTATATATGTTTTGCTGATTCAAATACAGTGTAACAGTGTAATTTTATTGTCGCATATAGTAAAAGAACAAACTATTATTTGTAAAAATACAAATTCTTGGTGTGGACATTATGTACAATTCTTTTTAGTCACCATGTAAATAATTATTTTATATTGTGATTTTATTAGATATTATCTTTAAAAAAAACATGAAAAATCTTTAAAATAACCATTTTTCAATCCTTAACATGCGTAGTTTCTTTTTCAAATAGTAGCAGATATTTATAAAATATGAATATTTTTGCTGACTTAAATCAACAATAATAATACCAATATTTTTTACAGTGCAAGTGATGGCCAGTGATTCTAAGAGCTCCAGTGAAAAGCAATGGTGGATTTTCCTTTTTGTAAAAGAACACGTGCACAGCTGCGTATCACACATGTGCCTGACAGGAACTTCAAAGAGTGTACGTTGAAATGTGAGCTCCATAGACCTCAGGCTTTGGAGGTTCTTATCAGTTTGAGGGACTGAGCACAAAACAACACAATGTAGAGGAGGGCTGAACCTTTATTAAGAAAGCAAGAACCTCGTTGGACCCTGATGTTGACTCTCACTAATATCTTTTTTTTAAAAATTATTTACACCTTAAACAGCATCCCTAAATTCAGCCAGTAGCAGCTCCACAGCTGTGACTCCAACCTGACCTGTGGTTCAGAGACTTTAGGTCAAAATTAGATCATTTTTTACTGAACGAAACGGTGAGTAAGAGAGTAAATAACAGCTGTATTGAACTGGTGTCATTGAACATGTTGATGCAACTCTGCCAGATCTCACACAACACCCATTTTAACCTCTTCCAAAAACGACATACACAGACTAAAGTGGTCATCGCTGTTGTAGACGGTGTGTGTTTAGGCGGCTCTTATGCATTAAGTATGAAAGCAGTGAAAGAAAACTGATGCTCTGATTGCAAAAGATGATAACTTTCTGAATCCAGTGAGTCTCCAAACGCAACCAAGGACAGTAAATATTGAATACAGGCGCAATGTTGTTTTCAGTTCAGCTCAATGCACTGATTGGAAGAGATGCTTGAAGGGAAACTCTACAGGGTCACTCATGTTGTCAAACCTGCTCAATCAGTTATAGAAGTTCAACAACAAAAATCTTGTCTGTATTTTCAAGAAGTACTTGAAAAATATTTCATATTAAAAAGTATTCTGCATGTTTTATTTTGTAATTTTGTGACATACAGCTGCAAAAGATTTAGAAAATATCACTAGCTGACTTCTGCATTATCAATTTGTTTATTAATGTGCTCAACGATGGGACTTTAATGACGGCTTTTAATTTGTTTGTTTTGTTTTCATATTTCAACTCGCCTATAATCAGAGATTATTTGATCTACTTGTCCAATATTGCAGACTCTAAATCAGTGACATGATCAGAAATTATGGTGAAACTTCCAGGCTTTTATCATAAATAGTTTCTGAGATATTGTTGAATAGCCTCAAATTTTAACGTGCAAAAACCTGCTGCAAGTGACGTTATATCTGTAAAATTTCACAGATACCTTTTTAATATCCAAAGTTTATGATACAAAAGTTTCAAGCAGATGGTCGAGCAGAAGGCCGCTGATGATTTGAGATGGAATAAAAGGTTGTTAAGTAAATAAACTATGAATAGGAGGTTTTAAACACGACCCTCCTCTAGTCAGTTTCATACTTTCATTCTTCATCAGTGAATAGTGAAGGTGTCCTGCAGCAACATGTTGCACCTCACTTTCACTGCGTTTCCTCTCATGTCTGTACCTGAACGTCGTGACTCTCCTTCATCCTTCTCTTTCTCCTCTGATGGAGCGTTTGATGAAGTTTGTCGGGACAACAAACGAGGCCAATTTCCTCATTTAGCCTTCTTTGGAATCTGTTAAAGCGATTAGCTTCAGGATTTTTCGGGCCAAACACTCATAGTTACATCCTGCCCCGGGGAAATGAATCAGCATGAAGGTATTTGGGTGAAAAAACAACTCGCAGCTTGTTAGATGTGAGTTACAAAGCTGATTAGTGCTTGATCGGGGACGTGGAGGCCGACGTTGTTTTTGAGTTTCTGTTTCTGTCTGCAGCTTCGAGGCTACATGTTTATGAATAACGACGTAGTTCTGCAGCCACTCGAGTCAGCGGCGGTGTGAGAATAAACGTCGCTGTGGGGGATGTTAACACTGAACGCTTTCACAGGAGCCACACTGTGATCCTGCAGCATGAAGTCCAACACTGTGTTCAGCTGCAGGAGCAGAGACCAGCTCTGGTTTTCATGTATGCAAAGCTTGTGTGAGAGCTTATTCAGACGTTATGATTTATTACTGGGGAAAAAAAAGCCTCTTAAACGAACAACACAAACTGCACAAAAGATCTTATCTGGGGTTCTTTTGGAAATGAGATTTGGTGTGTTTGTACAATACCTACAATCTGATAAATGACTGTTCTGGTTTATTTCAACCTGCTGTATTTCCCAGTACTGTGTGTTTATGCTAACTCATGCTAACTCTCCACCTAAAGTTGTCTTCTTGCAGAAACCGGCATATATTAAGTGTAAAAAGTACGAATTCCTTGCAGCTTTCCAAAGAAACTTGATTTTTATGCAAATCATTTGATATGTTTGTCTTCAGAAAGGATGAAAGGATGCCTGGAACTGACATTTAGCTAACTAGCTTTGTGTTGGTGCAGCAAACATCATAGCAAACCAGATATCCAGCACATAAAATTACTTTTTACTTGTTGCGGTACTGAACTTATGGAGAGCTCGGACAATTTGTGAGTCATTTTTGACAGTTTTTGTATATTTTTGACAAATTCAGAGTCATTAAGAGTAGAAATGTTAATGATTATTGTTCAATTAATTATTTTCTGGTAATAATTTAACCAATAAAAAAAAATCTAGTAACGGATAATAAAAAAAAGAAGGTCGTGCATGTCAGAAAATATATTGTAGATTAGCTGTAGTAACTGACTGTTAAATACTGTAGCGACCAGAGGAGGCGTCACTCAGACTGCAGACAGTTTACGTTGGCAAGCAGAGAACACTGTAGGAGTTTAGCTTAGTAAAAGGGCACCATGAGAAAGTCTTCTGTTATGCTTAATGCCTCCTTTTGGACTTCTTGGGGTAAAATTGCCAAGAATTTAAAATAAGGTTTGGTGTGGTGCTTCGGTTTGTACAGAGAGAAAAGTAAATAAAAAAGGCAAAGGCACAAAGAGCAATGTAAAATAGTAGAATCTGTGTTGTTTCACCTGATTTAAAAAATAAAATAAAACTAACCGATAATGCAAAAGAAGTTCATGCATGTCAGAAAACATATTGTAGATTAGCTGCAGTAACTGCTTGTTTAATGAGGTGGAGCCTGATGTTGGCAAGCAGAGAGCATTGTGGGAATTTAGCTCGAAACAGGCACCATGAGAAAGTTTTCTGTGATGCTTAACGCCTACCGACCAAAGCTCTTCTTTTGTAGGTGAGCTGAAAAGCACTAAGACAGCATCACTTTGGCCAATCACACAATCAAAAGTTGCTCATTTAAATGGTACTGGTTGATATTTTTTTGACATGCAACCAATCCTAACATGTGACATCATCTTTAAACCGAGCTGATCTGGCACCGACGGCATCCCTGGATGGGAAAAATATCAGTTCCACATGCTAATTTTGTGTGTTTACTTTCTGTCAGACTGAAAATTTAGAATAATTCAAGTAAAAATCTGTCTTTTTTGGAAAGCTGCAGGGAGATTCTACTCTTTGCTCCGATATACAGCCTTTAGTGTGACTCATCATTTACAACAGAGGTAGAAAGTGCAAAGTCAGCAATAACCCATAGAGACACAACAGACACCTGACACTCCACAAACTGCACAACATCTGATTTTGTCCAGAGCTGCAGAAACCAAACTCTGCTCCTCTGGACTACCACTCTGCTGCAGGTTTGCCTGGAGTCAGTTAGTTTCGAATGTGATTAAACTCAAATGTGTCTGAATTTATGGACTGTTTCACAACGCTCACAGCTGTTGGGAGGTATTTCCAGATCCTCAGCGTCTCTTCTAGCGACAGTCACTTTACTTCTCCAAAAATCTGTTTTCCAAGATTCCGACTCATCCAAACAAAGAGGGTGGCCAGAAACTAAATCTGTCAGTAGTTTCAGAATCAGTTATTTGTGCATATTGATTGATTTCAGTTTTCTCAAAATAATCAAGCAGATAAGGTGGATGTTTTAACACCTCATGAAGCTGATTCAGCATCTCATGAACTTCAGTTTAGGTTGCAAGTGATGTGAACAAGTTGGGTTGTTTGAGGATGACTTTTGTGGGTTCTGTCAAAAGTAGTGCAAAATAAGAGAGCTTCAAGTTGCAGGTTTTGTTTTTCTTACTTACAGTTGGGATGTGGTCTTACAACTACAGTTCCCATCATGCTTTGTGGGAATGCAAACCGTCAGCGTGATATTGCCACAGGTTCAGTGAGTTAGCTGGTTGCTGCACCGAATTTGTGACCATATTGTGGTTGTTATTTTTTTATACTGCAGTAAAACGTGACTATTAGCAAAGATCTGAAGCCATAAGAGGCTGATTTGTATTAATTTGCAGCTATTACATGAAAAAGAAAGTATATTAAAGATAAAAAAAAAACTGGGTTCGTGTTATTTTACAGATGCCTTTTAAAAGATTTTTCCTGTTAAATTACATTTAATATCTGGTAAAATCACAGAAGAAAGTATTAATTAACATGATCATTAACATGATAAAGAATGACAATGAAAACACAAACAGACAAAAAAAAAACAGGCCAAAACTGTAAATAATGTCCACATAAAGCATTTTTTGTTTGAAATTGGTAAAAAACAGTAATTTGTTCTTTTACATGTAACTGCAAACTTACAGTTTTTTTTACAGTTTTTAAATTAACAAAAATATGATTATTTAACATATTTTACATATTTAACCACATTTACATCAACAAAAAATAATAATTATCAGTTATTTACCATTTTTTGAAAGAACAATTGTGTTTATTATTGCTTGAAAAAAGTGTTATTTTACAGATTTTTGTTTAATTATAGAAAATATCTTGTACAATAACAGAAAAAGTATTAGTTTACATGTTGGCTTTGAAACAAACAGACCAAAATAAAAAAATAGGCCTAACCTGGACTTTAGATCCACATCAAAGATCTGTATTTTTAAAAGCAGTAAATAGTAAATAAATACCATTATTTTAGAGAAACTTGCTGTCATTTTAACCATTTTACAGTTTATGAGCGTTACCATGTGCCACCATTTGTTTTCGATTGTTTTGGTGCCCTTTTTGATTTTTTCAGAATAATTTTTTTTGTAGTGTAGAATATTTTATAGGTTCCTCCCCATCTGCTTCATGTTTTGCCTCCTTCTCTTCCGCTTGAGTCTGAAAAAAGTCAACATCCACCTTCCTGCGGCTCGATCCCGGCGTTCCTGGTACTAATTTAAAGGAGACGAAACAGTCCAGGCTTTTCTGACCTTTAGTGTGGAAACTCGTTGCTGGGCGTCGCTGGAGTCTGACACAGTTCCTAACCATAACTCAGTCCAGTGACGCCGGTATTATAAGCTGGTTTGAGCATTTGCAGGCTGCTATTGTGAGACTAACGCTGTGATTAGAGGTCAGGCTGCTGGTCCGCTTGGTGTCTGACTGACACCACATCGCATGGAACAAATTAAGGTAATCCCAACCTTCTGTCGGATTCTTCAAGTCTTTTTTTAACAAACACAACTCGGGCCAGCGGGTTCAGCTGCACTCACCAAGAACCACTGACCCACATTCTGCTCTGCGGCTCCAACACACATTTCTTTACTGCAGTCGAGCCTTTTTAAAAGAGCTGTTCTGAGGCAGATTAAACGCGACTCGCTGTGTTCTGCCCACGCCGTCATCTGGTTTTCCTCAGGGCAACGACGCAGCCTGCTGTGGGAATTCTTATCAGTGGTGGGTTTGTGCAGCTGCCTCTTCACCGGAGCTCTGAACCGATGTACAAGCTTTATATCGTCCTGACAGTTTAAACAACGATAATTGGATGTATTTTTACAAAACGGAGCGAGCTTCAGAGAAATCAGAGAAAATGTGTTCTCCTGTACTTTGGATGAACTCTAGAAACAAAGCAGGAGAGTAATAATCAAAAGACATTCTCATTATAATCACATCCAGAGGCTTTTCATCCTGAGGGGGCAGGTTAGAAACTGTTCACACTACGTGGTTTAATTAAAATATATAGAAATAAACTTTGCATTTTGTTAACAGTGGACAGATTGCATGACAAAAATAATAAAGATACACTCAGACTTGGAAAATAAAAAGGAGAATAAACTGAGGGGAAAAATAAAGCAACAATTATGAATTTTAAAAAGTATTTTTCTAAAAACAATGTTAACCCTCTGTATCACAACATTTGTTTTAAATGATTGTTTAGGGATTGAATGGAAGGTTATCTTTAAAAAGTGCCAAAATGACACTATTTATTGGAGTCTGGAAAAAAAGAGCCTGAAACTGTAAAAACGGAGAAAAATGTCAGATTTTGAGCTTCTCAACAGTCCTTGAACTATTCATCTATGATCTAAATCTACACTTAAAATCATGATGTTCATCAAAATCATGGCATCATAAATATTTTATTTTAAAAATTACCAAAAAATAATCCGTTTCAATTAACCAGATTTTGCTAAAAACAAAAAATTATTTGCTCCTTTGTGCAACCATGAAGCCATAAGTGGCTCTGCTGTGACAAACAGTCACTTAATAAAAATTCTGTGACTTTTTAATTGAACTGCAGGCAGTGTTTCCACAGAGTAGAGAATATTAAGTTGTCTTTTTTGTTATTATTCTACCAGTTTTTCTTTTTGTTAATAATCAATTATATCTAAGTTCTTTGTTTGTGTTTCTGCATCTTTTGTTTGTTTTTGGTTGTATTTTAAATGAGGCTTCTGCACCTTGATGCATTCTGAGTATAAATGACAGAAAAAATTAGGGGATTTGCTGCTTTTTTCAGCTGTGACACTGGAATATGTTGGTTTCTGTCTTGTTGGTCAGACAAAAGGACATAAATATTTATTCTATTGCTGAATAATGAAAATAACAGTAACTATAGCTTCCAGTCTAATGAAACTGCAGCAAAGTCTAGTAAATGACGTTTTAGCTGCATGTCTGTGCCCATTTCCTGGCTGTCTGAAAGTAGAACTGATCTCTGTCTGACTCTGGTGGCTTCAAGGTTTCATTTCCACAAAGGAAAAACAGTGGAGAGAAATAAAAACACAGAGAGCCAGAGAGAATGAGGGAACATTAAAACCTGCGCTTTACTAAGTGCTTCCTGCTGAGGACGTTTGTTGAAAATCAGTTGGTGATGATTCTGCTGCTGTTGATCCTGTAAAAGATCTAAAAGTTGTGTTTGAGGTGAGTAAGGTGTTTCTACATGCTTAAAGCGCTGAGCCTCAAAAGGACCAGAGAGCATGCTGGGTATTGTAGGAAACATGATGACCTCCAACGGCTGCAGCTCCTCCACTCGGCAAAAACAGCTGTGGGAATGTTGTGAGCTGAGAAAAGTTTCAAACTGCAGCACAAACTGTGTTTTCCTCAGTCAAAATTTATTCTGTGTGAACAATTTACTGTTGTTTTAGAGATTCTCCCTTTTTTGTTAAATTTCAGATAACAGCCAGTAAAGTCAAATGGTAATTTGTTCTTTTACAATGTTTGAACGACTTGTTGAACAAATGTTTCCACTATTTTTACTTTATTTTAAATCTTTTATGTATAACATAAACATATGTATATTAGGGTTAAAAAACAGTAAATGGGTAAATAATCCCTTAAACTATTATTTTACCGATTTTCTTTTTTTAAATTATGAAAATAACTTGTAAAACTGTAGAAAAAAGTAAATATTGACATGTTGACTGGAAAAAATAAAATTAAAAATGGTCAAAACTGTAAATAATATCCACATTAAAATTTGGTCTTTTACAATGGTTGAACTTAAAATTACTCTATATTAACGACATATCTGCAAAATGTACTTTTATTTTACAGATATTTGTCATTATTTGCTAAATAAAAGATATATATTGAGGATTAAAAAGTGTTTTGAAGGGGACACCGCTGCTGCATCCCGGGCTTCATTGCACTGAAGACGAATGTGATTGTTTACAGAAATACAGACAAGACAGAGTGTTTGTCGTCCCTCTAGAGCAGAATGAAACTGAGGTGCAGGACTAGTGCTACAGTAGATCAGTGAGCCACAAAACCAAAACAATGAGTCTAAAAAAGTGCTGCAGAGCTACGCTTACAAATTTTATAACAATGAATTAATTCAATGCCCCTGTCATTTAGGCCACTTTCAGGTCAGTTTTAGAGCATCGACTTTCCTATTTGATTACCTGGAAGTGTGCTATCATGATTCGACCCTGTGGGCTCGATGCTGTTCTTCTGCTGGTGATGAGGGGCTTTGATGGTTTCCTTTCTCTTTGAGATGTAACGGACTGACGGACAAACAGTTCATGAGGACTGTAAACTTCTGCCAGGAAGGGAAGGGCTGGTTTAATAGTTTCAGTCTGGCTGCAGACACAGAGGAAGGAGGGGATTCGTATACAGATTAAACAGATAAATACAACAAAAGAGAGGCGAAGTTTGGACGGGGAAAGACAGTCCTGCACGCTCATATCATTTGAAAAAAGTCAGACTGTTGAAGTCAGTTTAAAAACCACCAGAGATTTACTTAGTCGCAGCTTTGCTCTGAGGACTTGGACTTTTAAAGCTCTCTGCTCTGATGGGTGTGGAGGCAGCTGTGCTGGAAGTGAAGCCGTCTGAGATGGAAAATTAATTATGTCCGTATGAGGACATGTGAACAGGGTGAAGGAATGACGAAAGTGAAGCAGGACAGACAGGTAATAAGAGTGAAAAGGATTCCTGCACCATGATACCATTTGTGGCCAAGGCAGGAATTTCCTTTCGGCTGCACCACAACTGAAGCCTGTTTTTGACCTGCAGAGCTGCAGACACTAAGACGGACCAAGAAGACAACAACATGGCCTCCAGCACTCCTCCCCCCGGCGGCCTCACGGACCGGAGCGGCAGCTTCTTCAAGGTAAAGACCGACTGGACACGTAACCGAATGAATATCATTCAGAAAAAACACATAACACACATCACTGTCTGTGAGGCCAGATGTGTTTTTCTGGGAAACAGTGACTCAGCACTTTGTTTGGAACAAGAAAAACCCACAAACATTAAATTAAATGACTATTTTTATGCTTTTCCAACAACAACAAAACCCTAAATGATCAGAATCTTACTTTCCGACATGTTTTATTATATGAAGACGTATGTTTCCACAGAAAAGGGAATTTATTAATTTATTTTTACTTCATTAACGTGTGTGATATTACCTCAGTATCTAATCATTCAGGCTGGAGACTGCTTTGGGGATGATGGTGGTGGGCTTCAGGCAGGTGGGGACTGTGGCAAGTTGCAGGGACAGGTTGAAGATGGTGGTGAAGACTCCAGTGATCTGGCTGGCACATGCCTTCAGTGCACAGCCCGGGTCCTGGTCGGACCCTGCTGCTTTGTTGCTGTTGATTCTTTGCAGGGCCGTCTTCACCTGGTAGGACTGGAGAGTGAGTGGCTGGTGGTTTGCTGGTGGGGTGGGAGGAAGTGTTTGGTGAGGCCAGTCCTGTGCTGGGTGGGGTGGGGGTGAGTTGGAGTTGATCTCAAAGTGGGCAAAAAAGGTGTTGAGCTGATCTGGGAAGGAGGTGTCCGTTGGGGTGCTATGGATTTGTTTGTAGTCTATGATGTTCCTGATGCCACAAGCTGCGGGGGTTGTTGTTTGTAGTTTAGCTGTTTTCACTAGCAAGGACCACACCATCACTTTGAAGCTTGATTGTTTAGTGGATGAAAATGAGTGTTTTGTTGGTGATGACTGAGTTGAGCTAATGCGGTGTGGGGAAAAGCTTAGATCAACAGCAGCTCCCAGGCCAGCAGGCCCCCTAGGAAAAGGAAAAGCCAGAAAGAGGAGGGAGAACTGAAAGGAGGGTTGGTTGGTCATGAGAAGTGAGAACGAACAAGTAGGAAGGGCAGAGTAGTACGTATAGACGTATGACAGGAAGGTGAGTGGTTGAGGTGTGGTTCTGCTCCTGAACCTCAGCTAAGATGTTAATCTCCATTTAATCCCTTTGTAAAGGTCTGACCTGGCTCTGGTTCGTACTCTGTTGGTGAACCAGGGTTTTTGATTGGGGAATGTTTTTTAACACTTTTGTAGACGGTTGCTTTGTCTATAAAAAAGTTTACGCAGGTGAATAAAGTGGACGTATGGTGCTCATGATCAGGATGGTCAAAGAGTTCCCATTCAGTGTCCTCAAAGCAAACCAGCACTGTTTTGGACTGAGGTTTGGTTCTGCTGGTCATGGGTCGGTATGTAGGAGTTAAAAACAGACACAGATGGTCAGATTGTCCAAGATGGGGGGGGGGTAGGTCCTGTATGCTCCAGGTGTATTTGTGTATACTTGGTCCAGAGTTCTGCCTTTCCGTGTCTTAATGTCCACTATTAAACTTTGGCAGCACAGTGTTGACAGTGGAGTGGTTGAAATCTCCAGCCACTATGAAGATGCCCTCTGGTTGTTTATTTTGCCGCCTGCTGATGGTGTCATGCAGCCCATTGCGAACTTAGGATTAGCTCTTGGGTGGACATACACTGCAGTAATGAACACTGCAGAGAATTCCTTTGGCAGGTAGAAGGTTCTGCATCTCAGCAAGAAAAACTCCAGGTCTGGGCAGCAGTGTCTCTCAATCACTGTGGTCTGTGTGCACCAGCTGTTGTTTCAATACACTCTGCCTCCTCTCGTTTTATCTTTAAAAGTTCCTGAGATAATGTTGTTCAAAAAACCTCAAGTATTGATTTAGTTTATGATTAGAGAGTTTCAAGTAAATCAGAGATGGTTGAGCAGAAGGAGTCTGATTGTTTGAGATGGAATAACTCACATGTCCACATCTGAGGCTTCAGTGGTCTCACTTCCTATTCATTTTGAATTCTATTTTTTAAACTTCTACATACATTTATTGCATTGACTTCAGTATGAATATTAGAATTCAGCTCCTGCACAAAGTCAGTGCTTAAAATATGTGTATTAATTCAGCAGGTTTATATACAGGTGAGCAATGATCACTTTTCTAACATAATTATTAACAAATGGCCGACAGTCTTTTGTGCGTCAGTAAGTACTTTTAAAGAGAATTAATGGATTTATGCGCTCAGGGATCATTTTATCCTGTTGAGTCTTTATTCAAATTCTCACATTATTATTTCTGACTGAGCACGTTTTCCTCTCAGGAAATGTAATCAAGCACAGATTGATGAAACATTAAAGCCGAGCAGTGTCCTGACAGTTTTCCTTCACTCTCTGCCACATATTGAAGCAGAGCTGGATGTGAACGATGGCAGCTGCACTTGTTGGCATCCTGACAAACGCACTGGAGGACTAATGGAACAGCCTATCAACTTCTTCTTCTTCTTCTTCTGTTTCCTTTTCTAAAACTATAATCACAAATCATGCATGTTGTTGCTCAAAGTCTCTCGTTCACACACCAAAAAAGCACATAACCAACAGTTTTGCTTTTTTTATTTTTCCTACGGCGCCAGATGTGGCATTAAAACGCTCGATCTATTTCTGGAGAATTAGCAGATTCCAGTCAGTCGCCGTCCTCTCTGCTTCTGCTTTCCTCTCAGACTTTCGTCATCTTTAATGTCCTGCCAGTCGAATAAACTTACATTTTACTGAGAGTGAGTCGACCTGCAGTATTAGCCTGATTCTCCCGAACCTGAAGCCTCCAAATGTTTGTTTTTGAGGGTTGAAAAATACACCAAATTCCTGCACAATGCTCATTTTCAATCATCCAAACATGTGCTGTTTGTTTAACAAAGCTTGTTTCAATTTCTTTTTCATTTTGGCATGTTAAAGCTCCCACAGGTAAACAGAAAACCGCCCCAGCTGCTTGCACAGTAATCCTGCTCTGATATTGTATTATTTCATTATTTGCTGTCTAAACCTCTAAAGAAACTAGAGTTTGTTCTTCTGCAGGTTTGCGTCATGTTCAAGACTTCATACAGAGTTTGCAAATATTCTTAAAATCACTATTATTACTGCATGTAATGTTGACTTTAAGTGTGCAATGACAGAGGCCCAAAAAATCTGTCTGTATCTGTCTGAAATGAGAGACAAAAGAGGCAAAATATTAGAGAAGTTTTTCTAAGCTCAACCAAAAAGCATTTTGCCATGATGCTGTGGATCGTAATTGAACTAAACTGAACTTTTTAAAAAAAAAATTCACAGTCAGTGTTTGTTTGTGCACTAAGTCATCATCCTAACCCTCATCTCCTCTTTATTTCTGTCTTATGGCTAATCTGCTGCAAATAGGCACAAAAATACATTAACTCAAGTGTTCACTGTGAATATGACAGATTTGTCTGTGGCCATAGCTCAAGAATTCAAGTATTACTCAGTCACACAAATATCTTAAGAGGATAAACCGATGAAGTGATGACATTTTAAACCACAGAGGTTGATTTTACTTAGACATCCTAACATACACTTTTCTTGTGAACAGTAGTGGAGATTGCGACCATATTTTTCATTTCGTCAGATGCTACTTTAGTGACATTAATCTTCTTTGAAAGTCTGCACTACATATATATTATGATTGATCAAAAAGCTCAGAGACTGTTTGCACTTTTACCATCAGGACCTGTGGTTTTGCCTTGTTTCCATATAGTTTTGCTTCATTATCTGTAAATCTGTATAATATCCGGACATTAATCAACAATACTGGCAGCATACAGAGAAGACCCAGATGAAGTTATTTAGTTCAGATGGGGTCCAGCTTGTTTGTTGTGAACTTGGTCAGAACTCCCACAATGAATGCGTAGTCCTGACAGTGAAGCACAGAGGTGGGAGTGCCTTAGGAGCCTTAGGTTTAGCTTTGAGTACCCAATAAAGAACATATATTACACAACGATTGATCAAAAAGCTCAGAGACTGTTTGCACTTTTACCATCAGAACCTGGGTTTTGCCTTGTTTCCATATAGTTTTACTTAATTGTCTGTAAATCTTTATAATATCTGGACATTAATCAAAAATATTGGCAGCATACAGATAGAACCAAGATGACGTTGTTTGGTTCAGATGGGGTCCAGCTTGTTTGTTGTGAACTTGGTCAGAACTCCCACAGTGAATGCGTAGTCCTGACAGTGAAGCACACAGGTGGGAGTCCCTTAATAGCCTTGGTTTGGTGTACCTAATAAATTACATATATTACACAACGATTGATCAAAAACCTCCGTGCTTCACTGTCAGGACTATGCATTCACTGTGGTAGTTCTGACAATGAAGCACGAAGGTTCCAGTCCCTTAGGAGCCTTAGCTTGGTGTACCTAATAAACTGCACATATTACACAACGATTGATTAAAAAGCTATGAGACAGTTTGCACTTTTACCATCAGAACCTGTGTTTTGCCTTGCTTCCATATAATTTTACTTTCATTATCTGTAAATCCGTATAAGATCCAGACTATGTCTCCTGGGGTTCAAACCATGGAAATGTATTTCATTACAGATGGATGGAAACTTCACCGCAGCCATGAGAGAAGCTACTCAGTTTTTACCATCCAGTTTTATGGAATATATGCAGGAAGCAATACTGCCACTAAAACAGGAGCAGTAATACATGGTGATAAATAATTGAGTGGGTTTTCCTGCCACACATGCAGCCAGATTAGTCACATATTTTGTTAAAAGACTTATGAATCAGTACAGTATGCGTGTTCTCTACAGCTAGCATGTACTACACTAGCTTGATTTCTTTTGTAATTACACATTTACATGATTTGACTGTGAACATCGTCAAACAACTAAATAGCCTTTTAGCTAATTAATTTCTCCAACTTCCTGCTGCACACAGTCCCACATCTTTTAATGTACTCAAGCAAATTCTAGACCTGAAAAAACAGAAAGAGTTTCACGAACACTTCAGAGGTCACTGATAGGAATGGAGTTTTGGCTGATTGGTATACGAACACAGAGGTATGTGGACATAAGATATTACACATGTTATTGTGAACACTTGAAGGTCTCCAAACCGGAGCAGAGTGCAAACATCACATCCTGACAGAGAAGAAACAGTAGTTTTCACATTGAAACAGCTCACAGTTTCAAAACTTTGACAAAGTGCATCAGTTCAGGAGCAGCAGGAGCTTGTTTTCTTCAGCATTCACATGGTTATACACTGTTAATTCATCCCTCAGGGTCGGACTGTAAAAACAGAGTCCTGCTGTAATGTCCTGAAAGGTCTGAGGAAAAACATTTGGCATAAACAACTTGATAATGCAGATTGTTTTGGCCTCAACACAATCATCGCTTTCCATTTCTCCTACTCGCCAGATTTGGTTCCCTCCATCTTCTTCCTCTTTCCCAAAATAAAATTCAAGTTAAAAGTCACTGTTTTAACACACAGAAATTCAGAGGTCATTGCAGATTGTGCTTTATGTGTGTGTGTGTGTGTGTGTGTGTGTGTGTGTGTGTGTGTGTGTGTGTGTGTGTGTGTGTGTGTGTGCGTGTGTCAATGCAGAAAGAGACTATTCAATGGAAATGATCGCCAAATTTAAATGACTTGATTTTTTTTAAAGACACAATCTTAACTTATTAATCAACCCTTTAGTCTAAACAGAATAAACTGCAAATTCAGTGGTTGGCAGAGACAGTTTCTATTTGTTTCTTTACAGAATTATACATTTACAGGGCAGTATGTTTATGTGTGAACATACAATGTCATGAGTCAGTGTTGATCCAGTACTGGCTTTGTTGGGCGGCGAAGTTGGTCAGATGAGACCAAGATACATTTGTGGGGTCCAGCATGTTTGGTGTGAACCTGTTCAGCACTACCACAGTGAATGCATAGTCCTGACAGTGAAGCACGGAGGTGGGTGTGCCTTAGCAGCCATAGGTTAAGCTTGGTGTAACTGAGTGTGTGCATGTGTGCATATATATACATACACACACACTCAATTGCACAGTTAAAAAATGACCATACACTCACTCTACAACGTATGTAAGCCACAGCAGTGAAATCTTGTTTTACTGTGCAAAATCCTCGCTACAAATTGCCTAAAACGTATGAAGCATTCCATTTTTCACCTGACTGCATCTGCTCACTTCATTTGGTTTTGACAAACTGCACAGAGGAATGAATTGAACCACTTTCAAATCTACTAAAAGACAAATTTAGACCCGAAACCCAAGAAACAAACTCACACATTTAATTTGCTGTGCAGCTTTTTCCGTCCTCGACAGCGCTGTGAAAGCACTCTGTGTAAGTGTCTGTGTGTCAAAACCAAACACATAGTTTCCCATTGACTCCATCCATGGCTTTAACAGCAGCCCATGCACAGAATCACTTACCTCTGCACACACATACATGCACAACCTTAAAGGAGCTGCAGCAGCAAACCCTGTTTCAGCTTGACATCTCTGCTTCAGTCTGGCTCTGCATCTCCGTGCTGTAAATAAAACCAGTGGAAAGAAACCCAGATGAATGAAGCTCCATAAAAGTCAACGAAAGACAAACATTTGTTGTTGAGTGCTTTTCTGGTTATCAGTACTTTTCCTTTTTAAAGTCAGCAGAGTGGAGTCAGGCCTCCACAGGGCTTCCTGCCCAGATCCAGTCACTGACCTTCACGTTACAGCTCAGGAATTTCCCATGTCTTCACTTCTTCATTTTTATTCATGTAATTCAGCGCCTGTCTAATAACAGGAGGTTATGTTTCTGCTTCTTTCCATTGCTTCGTAAACTCTTTATGGGACCCTGGAGTGAAAATGCTTCCTATTATAGACCTTTGCTGAGTGGTGATTTGAGCAAAAGCAAATTGTTTTAGGATTCTTCAAGACGGAAGCACAAACTGAAACTATCTTAAAGGCCTGTAAGAGCACAGCAACATGATCGTCACCCTTCACGGAATACAACACTGACAGGCTGCTGTTTTTAGAAGACTGCATGTTTGTTAATGAACTGTGTTACACAAACTTCACTTTTACTTTTCGTAACTTAATTAATTAATTAATTAATTAGTTTTAGTGTTTTATTATTTTAATCTGTATCATCTCCTGTCTGTTTTATGTGTGCTCTCTTTTTAACCAGTGTGATGCTGGTTAAATTTTTACATTTTTAATTAATGTTGTTATGCATCCTAATGTTGCTTATCATTTACTTAATCTGTTATTATCATTTTTACTATTAATTTGTTGACTGCTCTGCCATGTCTCCTCATGTCTTGCCTGATTATTGATTTGATTGTCAAAGCACCTTCTGAACACTGTTCTTAAAGGTGCTATATAAAGTTATTATTATTATTATTATTAAATGCAGCCACACTCACAGCTTCTTTGATATGATGTTAGTTAGTTTGGAATCTGAGTAAAGGTTCAGTTAAATAAGTTGGACCTGCCGTCTCCATTAGGTTGGACGAGTTTAAAGTTGAGAAAAGTTTTAAATGTTTAATGAGGAGCCAGAAACTGTAAAAACAGAGAGAACAGTTGGATTTTGAACTTTCTCACAGTCTTTGAACTTCTCAATTTTGATGTGTTGTTCCATTGGAAAACTTAAAATTCAGATTTTTCCTTAAAACCACTTTTTCTAAATGTCTTGCTAAAAATAAAGCATCTGCTCTGACCAGATTCTGTAAAAAACAAAAAAATTCTTCACTCTCGGTGCAACTGTTCAACCATCCATGACTCAGCTGTGGCCTACAGTCATTTGGCAAATATTCAGGGACTTTTCAACTGAACTGCAGGTTGAGCAGAGAGCAGGCAACTGTGACGTAAAATATAAATGTAAATAGTAAGATATCTATAGTATGTAGTCACCTTTTTCTCACAGTATTGGTAACACTTGTTGACATTTAGAAAAATCCTGTACATGTTGATTCTATGGTTTTTCAATTTTTGTAAAATAAGTAAACAAAAAATCAACTCATTTTTTCATTTTTAAAAAATAATTGCATCAGAATAGTTTCATTCCGCATAAAACACATTTCTGAGTTCTCCCTCCTTCTTCATGGTTGTGCTGTTTCCATGGAGGTGCAGGACTTTATATTGAAGTGAAAAAATGAGCCCAGATGTGACAGGAGCAGAAAACATCCAGAAACTCCCTTTTCAAGTCAGTTTAGTGACGTATATTCACCCCAGAATTGGTGGATAAAATATCCACAAACCAGCTCAGTGAACCTGAAGCTTCGCCTGGTTTATAATCTGGAGGTTTGAGTTTAATCGGGACCCATCCTACAGAAGAAAACTGTAAAATCTGCAGTCTGGAGAGGTTGAATCTGTCAGCAGCGTCGCTCTTTGTTGCTTTAGGAAGACAAGAAGACTCCACTGTGGGATTAACCACAGTGCTGATTCAGGGGTCGACATGTTGGAACTGCAACTTTCAAGGCTCTTTGCAGCTTTTATTGGAAGTAAATGACACTTTGTTCCCCCTGTTTGTCTTCGAGAACTGTCACCGTCTTGTGTTCAAACTGAGCAGCTTGTTTGTTTTGTGCAGCGTTAAGTTCTGCAGAAACACTACAGATAACTAGTAGACTAGTATTAACTAGTAGAGTTCTGACCCGAGTCTGTGGCTGTACCAGAGCTGGCTCCATGTAGTCCTGTAAGGGGGAATCAGAGGGGCCTTGTGGTGACGCTGGTCTGGACCGGAGCCCAGTTTTAGGAGGGAAGGTTTGGAGAAGGACGCCTCCTAGTGGCTGAAATGTGCAGAAACTCCTCATTAAAACTCTCAGTGTTTGTAATGTGTGACAACTCAGCTGACAATGAGTTCTTGATCGATTCATTGTGTGGGCTCTGTGTCCAGATTCACTGTTGTGGACTTTGAGAATTCGTCTTGTTTGACCCAGATTGAGTAAAAAAAAAAAGCCTTCACATTTCAACATCTGCTCAAATATGTTTGAGGAGGCTCTAAATCCCCGGGAGCGCTCCGACATGTGGAAACAGGGAATGTGGAAAATGCAAGAAAAGAAAAGAAAAAAAGCAGGACAACATGAAATCAATTAGCTGCCATCTTTAAACAACGGAGCAGTTTGCAGCTCTGTTTTAAGGAGTCATTTGAATGCAGTTGTGCTGATTTAGGAATGAAACTTGCCAGAACGTGTTCTCATATCTTTAATTGAGGTTTTCCACCAGACATTAGACATTGCAGCAAACTTTTACTGCTTATTTTTGCACTTCTGGTCATATTTTGAACTGCATTTCGTTCGTATCATGCAATGACAATGAAGCCGAATATAATCTAAATACCTGAAAATGTAATAAGTCCTTCCTGTCTGCATTTGGTTTTTTTCTGTTCCCGTCACATTTTTATTCACGGTTGGCTCATTTTTAACTGCAATATAAAATCCTGCACCTCTATGGAAACAACACAATCATGACTAGAAGAAGAGAGAACTCAGAGATTACTTTTGTGCAGAATCACACAGTTATAGTCCTGTAAATCTGCATTTCTTTTATTATTTATTCATCAAAACAAAAATGAAAAAAATCTGGAAACAAGTTTTCTGTTTACAAAAAAAGATAGCGTGACTTTTAAACCCGCCAGTGTTCAGATGGTTCCAAAGTTATAAAGTGTGAAAAAATTGAAAAATTAAAACAATAAGACAAGAAACAAACAACAATAGAATAGAAATAGATCACAAATGATAAATAATATTATTTGTGATCTATTGCCCATCTGTTACGGCCACTGGTGTCAGTGTGCCGTCTCGTTTCTGTGGTGGACTTTTGGGTCGTAACACCATCTATAGTCCCCTCCATTGTGTGGACTTCAGGAGCAGATGAAGAAGCTTGCTCCGCTGACCACCTCCACTGTGGAGATCGTCCAGAGCACTAAACTCCTTGGTGTCCACCTGGCGGAGACCCTCACTTAGTCCCTCAACACCAGCTCAATGGCAAAGAAAGCCCAGCAACGCCTCTATTTTCTGCAGGGACTGAGGAAAGCCCACCCCCGTACTGACAGTATTCTACAGAGGGACTATTCAGAGCATCTTGAGCAACTGCATCACTGCCTGGTTTGGAAATTGCATCGCCTCAGACCGCAAGATCCTGCAGAGGATAGTGAGGACAGCAGAAAACATCATCGGAGTGTCTCTCCCCTCCATCATGGACATTTACATCACACGCTGCACCCGCAAAGCCGCCAGTGTTGTGAAGGACCCCACACACCCCTCACACCAATTCTGTACACTCTTTCCATTCGGCAGGAGATACAGAAGCATGCGGACCCCCACGGCCAGACTGTGCAACAGCTTCATTTTCCAAGCCATAAGACTGTTAAACATTCAAGGACTGGACTAAACACACACACACCATTTACTCATGTTAATATGTTGGCGCTGTGTTATATCTTGTTTCAATTCCATTATTTATTTGACATTTGGATTCGGGAAACGTTAGCTTGTTTCACAATAAGCTGTAAAATGTTGTTGAAATGATAATTAAACCTTTTGAACTTTTTTGACTTTGAAATAATAACCAATAGAATTCACACAGATATGAAAGCTTTATTTAAAAATATAAGGTTTTAAGAAGAGATTTGAAAGCAGCAATGTATTTAAAGGAAGTTTCCCAGAGTTTGGTGCCTGACTATAAAAGCACAATAGTGTTTAGTCATCCGCCGGAGTTTTGTTGGAAACAACACAAACATCAGTATCCGCTGATATGAAATGACGTTCAGGCTCTTATGGGGTTTGGCAGAGGTTTGATCATATAAGTCAGTCGTAAATTTATAAAAATCAATGTGAGAATGAACAGGAAGGCCAGTATCGGAGTTATTAAACAGTTTTCTATAAATTCAGCGTACAGGAACTGCTAACAAACGGCTTATTCGGCTCCTTATAATGGTGCCATCTTGCTGCAAAGGAATGAATAGAACAACGAATACTGCTGCTGCTTGTATATTATCTCTGCCTACCTCAGTACAAGTGAGCAGATCTTAACTGCACCATAATAATTGCACATGTTTTTAAAAAATACTGTTTTCTTTCTTTCTTTCTTGCACTGTTCCGTATATTTAATGTTTGTTAGCTCGGTATGTGTAAGTAGAGGCGAATGATAAATGTGGCACTAAGTAGAGACACAGCGAATTAAAAATTTCATTGCACAGATAATTTGTTTATTGCTGCATATGACGATAAATCCTTTGAATATTTGAATGTTTTCTTGTTTTGAGGGGCATATTTCAGTTTCCTGTTTCTCTGAGAGGAAGATGCTGGTATTCAGGATTGTAAAATACATTCAACATCTGTGTCTTTGCTGTTTTAATCCCACACTATTTGTGGTTTGACACTGAATACAACACACCTTTAGATGTTCTCTCACTACGACCTTTCATTTTGTTGACTAATTTGCGCCAAACATAGATTTAACGGACAGTCAGGATAAGCCTTATCTCTGGCACCAGACATTAGTCTTTCCAGCTTCCTGTCCAGATGTGTCCAGGTGTTTACACGCTGCACTGCTGTCAATATTACAAATTGGGTTTTCAGTTGAGACCAGAACTACATGTGCATCTCTGCAGTCTGATTCCATGAAATTTTCCCTCTTTATCTCGTTGTGGATTCGTTTTTTTATTGTCTGACTTTGCTTTGTTTCCCTGTTTCCTGCCTGTAGGAAATGAGCTCCACTCACAGGAAACATGACGAACCGTTGAACTGCCTTTTGTTCTACATTTGTCGCGTACAGTCCCTCCTGTTTTGTAATTTAGGTTGGAGCATTGCTGTCGGTTTCATTTACTGCCAATCGCCCTCCTCTTCTCCTTCTTAAACTCCCTCATCAGTTAAAGCTCCTTGCTCTGCTTTCTTCCAGCTGATCGACACGTTTGCATTGGAGATCGGAGAGCTGAAGAAGGAGATGGTCCAGACGTCTCTGACTGTGGACAAGGAGCCCATGGAGCTGCAAGGGTACGAGCACTTTTTATATGTTTTCCTGAATTCTTAGTCTGAACTTTCAACCTGACTGCTGTAGTTTTTACTCCTGATAAAAGCTGGTGAACTCTCTAAACCCCAAAGCCTGCAGGCTGGTTCGAAAGGCATGTTATCTGTTAAAAAAATCAACAGCGTGAGACCATTTCTCAGAGCCACAAACTGTGACATCAGAAAAGAACAGTAACATTTTAGCTTCACACAGTCAAACTAATCAACTGTGAGGAAAAACCATCCATCCATTTGTATTAGAAAACTTGATATGTCATCAAAATCAATTTATTCTACCTGTCTTGTTTTTAAAAAATTGCTGAAAATAAACCTTTGGCTCAAACTAGATTCTGTAAAAAACTAAAAATTCTGCATTTCTCTGCGCAACCAGGAAGCCATTAGTGACCCAATTGTGACTCACAGTCTAATGGCAAAAATTCAGGGACTTTTCAGCTGAACTGCAGGCTGTGTTTATACAGAGCAGAGGCGAGTATGGAAACAAAATAGAAATGTAAATCTAAAATACCTACAGCGTGTAGAGTCACCATTGTTATTCCAGCATGGTAACACCTGTTAGCTCTTGGTAAAACCTTGTACATGTTGATTCCAGTTTTTTAAATAAAAAAAAATCAAAGAAATTAAAAATGTTTATTCACTTTAAAAGTACCATTTACACTTACCAGTTTGTATAAAAATAATGTTTTTGAGCTTTTCAGCAGAGAAGGGGATACAGCAGAAATAAAGGGACATAAGTAGAAGATAGAAATAAAGAAGAAATATACTTAAGTGCTGTTGATATTGTAGAAAGTCTTCTGTGTGTAGAAATTCAAATATAAACCACTCATCTGTAAGGAAAATGATCCAAATCTGAGCTTAAAGTTGTGATATTTGATCAAAATTACTTTATTCTACATGTCTCACTCACAAATAAGTGACACCACTTGCTCAAATTCTAGATTTTTCAGATGAACTCTTGGCTGCAGATTCTTCTTTATGTAAAAATTTAGATTGTGCACCGATTCCTTTGAATGTGGAAAATAACAATATTGCACAATATGTTGAAAAACAATGATTTTGCACAGATTCTAAACATTTTGCAGATATTTCTCAGTGCATTTCGGCCTCAATATAATACATATAATATAAAAAATATAATATAAAATTAAAATATATATATAATATAATAATAATAATAATATATAATAATATATTATACATATTATTATATATAATATATAATATTATATATAATGTATATAATATATATATAATATAATAATAATAATAATAATAATAATAATATAATATACATATAAAATAAAATAAAATATAATATAATAATCCTTCAGCAGTATTTGTGAATGTCAGGACACACTGTTTCTCATTTTCACCAGCAGATGGCGAACCTGTTGTATGTTTCTCTCTTTGTCAGGCTGGATAGTGGTGTTTATCTGCAGACGCCCCACTGCGGCGGGTCGGGAGGTGAAAGGGATTCTGGGTACGACTCCCTGCGGAGGAGGATGAGCGTTCTGGACCGGTTGACTCAAACCCACCCAGTGTGGCTGCTGCTGGCCGTCAGTGAGGAAGACGCCAGCACCATCCTCCTCAAACAGCCTCCAGGGGTGAGAGGTCGCCGTCCTGATGTAGAAAACTTAACATACGTGCCCTGCATTTAATCTAACAGAAGGTTTCACTTCATGGTGCAGGTGTTTCTAGTCAGAAGGTCAGCAGCTCTGCAGAGGAAGGTTTTATCTGTGCGTCTGCAGGAGGATCAATCAGGAACTCCCATCAGCCACTTCCCCGTCAGAGAGAGCCAGTATAGTAAGTAGCATGTTGGTTTTAACCCTCTAGATTAAAAAAAGTCTCTAAAATTACATTCATCAGAACCAATAACTGTAAAAAACAAAAAAAGATTGATTCAAATTCCCAACAGTCCTTGAACTACTCATTTATCAGTTACATTAAGAAACCTAACCAATAATAGCTACCTAACAGTAACAGCTCATCAAAACCACTTTATTCTGCAATTCATTTAAATAAATTACTGCTAGTAAACCATTTACACGAACCAGATTAATGTATACAAACAATAGAAATGTTACATATTGCACCTTTAAACCCCCTGAACCCCAAAACCTGCAGGTAAGTTAGAAAAGCATGTTCTTTTTTTAAAACTCCAAGATGATATAATTTATCACTGTCAAAAACTGTTGCAACCACTTTACTCAATAAATGTCCAACCTGAACACTCTATAAACTCCATCTTTCACTTATATCTTACAGATTATTAGGTTGCAGGAAGCGTTACACAAAGTAAAACCTTTTCTGTCACTACACATGAACATAAAGTTCTGGGCGTTTGATCAAGATAAAAGCAGCTGTAGAGGTCTATAAACTAAACAGTTCACTTTATGGTGGATGCCAGACATCCATTAATTTAGCTGTGGATATAATAATTTAAATACAGTCAAATAGATCCCATTTAACAAATCCAAGCATGCTTTCAGATCATCTCTAAAGTCATTATTTCCATTCTTTATACAGTTCATAAACAGCTGTAATGTGCTAAAAGTGTTCTTTCAGTTTCATTCTTTCTTCTGATTAACTCTCCTTTAACCACTTCAGCAGTCAAACTGTACTGTCCGAGTTAAATATGTAGTTTCTTGTGTACCTCTGCACGTAGTGTGGAAAGATGAGCCATACAGAAATGAGAAGTGAGAGTGGGATCAGAGTCTGCTGTATGTGTTCCTTTTATAAGGCGTACAAGTCCCTCATTGTGATGCTTTTTAGCAAACTAATGAAAGTCTCACATGTCCGGGATGTGTCTTTTTAATTTTCAACTTAAGATACCACAAAGATGGTTCATTTCACCAAGATACTGCCTGGTTTTAGTCCTGTTTGACATGGACCGTTTCAGTGACTGTATCTTTAAGAGTAGCTGCATTCCCTGCCCCCTTCAGGAAGAAGACTCTCTCTGCATCTGTAGTTGACAGAGCTGGGCAAACATTTTAGAGTTAGCAGAAGCAGCTCTGGAAGGTAAATAAACTGAATGGATCACATGGAAGCAGTGAGGCTGATACTGAGTTTGAGCTGGGCCACTGTCGGTTCCTCCATTTTTAGAAACTGGATAAAATTCTGACAAGCTAGTAAACCCAGGAGGCCATCTTTTTTATAATGCACATGTTTAGTGAGTGTAAAAAAAAATCTCCAACTCCTGCAGCTTCTCCTTAGGTAGATAAGATTTGCTGAGAATGCATTTATCTTCAGCAGACATCCATTTGTTTGCAGAGCAGCAGTGAAAAGTTACGACTGCCAACCTGTACTTATACAACCATTCTACCTTTAGTGCTTTACAGTTTTACTTCTTATGAGATCTTTGTTCTACTGTGTAAGCAAAAATTGTGATTTAAACTGTAACAGTGCTCATAATATCGCAGTGATTAGTTGCACAAGTGCAGAGCTTCAGTGTTGGCGTTTAGTCATCGCTGCCAGAATGTGATGACACACCAGCTGTGGATTTTCCCTGTTGAAATATTAGAGCGCATATTGGAGGGAGGGGGACGCCTTTGGCCTGGTTTAGACTGAAGATGTGGGTCAGCTGCTCTCCAGTTCCCTTCTCATGCTGCTTTATCAACCTGGGGGTTTGGGTTGAGAAGCTTCAGAAGCAAACTGCTGTCTTTTGATTGTGGTTGTGTTTAGAAACTGAAAGCTAAAGGCTCAATGTCTCAAAGTGAAGCCACGGTGTTGGTGCAGCAAGGAGGGGTTGAAGTGGGTGATATTATACATTCTAGTCTGCCTCTCAGTCCACCAGGTTTACTTGCTTTCTAAAGCTGCTTCTGCACACTCTCAAATATCTGAGCCATGAGTAAAAGTCACAAAATGTTCTGTTGTTAGCTGCAAGAGTGAACACAAGAGTCTGCATGCACTCCCAGCATCCGAGCCCAATGAATGATAAAATAAAGTTAAACAATAATAGGAATGCTACAACTAATTATAGTGCTGTGCAAAAGTGCTTGCCGCCCTACACAAAATCTTCTATTTTTGCATTTTCTTACGCTTAAATGTTCCAGATCATCAAACTAGTATTTATATTTATTGGATATTAGACAGAGATAACCCACAAAACACAAAATGCCGTTTTTAAATGATGATTTATGAAAGATTTATTGGTAGCTTGTTTGTGTTTTCTTGGTTTATCTTTATATTACATTAAAATTAGTTTGATCTGAAACATTTAAGTGTGACTAATATGCAAAAATGATTCCTTTCGCGCAAATACTTTCTCACAGCACTGTATATTATTCTCGCCTTTTGCTGCTTCATTTTTCTCCATTTCTGGTGCAAAGTTTCATGCAAGCATATACAAATGTACTGCACCCCCACTGGAACAAACAGGTCAATGAACCAGAAGTTATTACTCAGTTTTTTATTCATTTTCAGTTCATTTCTTTTGAGGTTTAGTTTAATTATTGCAACATGATCCTGACAATAAATGCATAATTGCTGACAACGCTGGACATAATTGGCAGAACTTTGCCCTCATTGACTGTCATTGTGTGAATATTTATTATTCTGTGTGCATTTTGTTTGCCTGTAGCCTTTTCTCTTGAGGGTTCTGGGATCAGCTTTGCAGACCTGTTTCGCCTCGTGGCCTTCTACTGCATCAGCAGGTAAATGACCGGCGCGTCTCTTTGTTGTTTTCCCTCGAGCTGCTGCTGCTGCTGTTGCTGTGATGATGATGAGAGGGTGATTCAAGGATGGAAAATCCATGGATGAAAATAATGTTTGTTGAGTAAGCACAGTGCCCCGAGTTCTCACTTCTTGTTTTATCTCGTGCCAGCTCACTCAGAGAGACGCAGCGAATAGTTGTGCTGCGAGAAATCCTCAAAACAACTGATTTGACCACAGAGACAAACCTCGAATCAAACATGGGTCCAAAATTTCACAGATGATCAGAACTTTTCTTGAGTTGCATGTGAAAACCCTCTCGAGCTTCATGTCTGCAGCTGTGTATTGCATGTTCACCTCACTGATGGTTCAGAGTGTTTTCACTTCTCTGTATGCCAACATTTGAGTTGTTTTTGCCAACCAAACTTATGGCGTCATCACTTATGTTGCAGGATTTTACTGGACAGTAATGAAAACACACACTGGTCACGTTCATAATAAATGTGCAGAGGCATATCAGCATTGCATTCTTTGATTTGTTTCACAGCATATTTTGTGTTTTTCTCAATATCTCTCGCCTGTTTTTCTTTAATATAGAGACGTCCTGCCCTTTACGCTCAAACTCCCAGAGGCCATTGCATCTGCCAAGACGCAGAAAGAGCTGGAGGAGGTGGCTCAGCTCGGAGCAGGTACACTTTTTATTACTTGAGCTTCAATCTTCTGTACTGTAGAGGTCAAATTAGGAGCAATAAAAGACCAATATTGTACCACTCATTTCTACGTATGGAGCTGGAGTCAGGAGGTGATTAGCTTAGCTTAGCATGAATACTTGAGGCTCTGGGAAAACACCAATCCTTTGACACATGCACTCAGCCTGACAGCATCTGAACATGTCGGCTACATGTTCAAACTACTACTCTGCTCGCTTCTCTGTAAAAGCTGCACCGGCAATCTTACCAGATCAAACCAAGTAACAATTCTGCATCAGTTTCAACATGACTCAAGTCTAAACATTGCAGCGCTAATATGAAGCTGTACTTGTACAAACTATTCTTCATATATTTACTATTTAATACTCTGAGATGCAGTTGAGTGCAAATATAAAGCAGCAAAAATAGAAATACTCCAGTAAAATACTAGGGGAGATATTTTTAACTTTGATGAGAGCCCCTTGGTTCCGGTGGACACTGTAGCTCATGAATGTGTTTTTACCTGTCAGCTGACCTTCAATATGAGAAACATGAAACTTAAAACATGAAAATGTAACATACTGCTCATGGTCTTCACTGCAAAATGTTTTCTGGACAGATGCCAATACGTAAAAATACTCCAGCACAAGTTTTAGCAGCAAAATCTAGTTAAAGCATTAAAATAAATATCCTGGTTTGGTCCTCGGCTGATATGTTGTTATATTATGAACAATGAAGCATCAGCAGCAGGTTACTGCTGTAGCTGCTGCAGGTTTGAACCACTTTATATCCAGTTTAATAAACAGGGACAGAAGATAAATCTGAAAAAAATTGATTAATATGGGAAAAAAGAAGAAAAAGTCAATTCTGACACACACAGCTGGTTTCAGGTTGATCTAATCTTGGATTTTTTACAGAGATATTAGGTAATTTTACTGAAATGAAAAAGTTTTCATTCATATATTCAGTCGTTATTTGAACTCCGAGTACAATGAGGCCTCATTTACATGCAGCTGAGTAAGAAAATACAAAGATGTTGCTGCATGAATGAGAAACTTGGTCAACAGAAATATTAAAAGGCAAGGTCAGCATTATTATGAATAACATTAAGTGGAGTGTTTAAGTTTTAAAAAACAACAACAACAAAAAACATCTGGAAGTGAAATATGATGGGATGAAACACCTTAAGGATAAAAATGGATCCAGCTTTAGATTTTTTTTTGTATTTTAGAAGCTTTTTATATTATTTATTGTGTAAGATGTGCATCTTGAAAATGCTGTCAGATAAATGTAGTGGAGGAGAAAGTACAATATGTCCCTCTGAAGTGTAGCGGACTGGATAAAGTAGTATGAAATCGTACTTGCGTTTGAGTAACTGCTGGCAGGAGCTAAATAAAGCTGCAAACAAACAGAGATAAAGCTGGAAGTTTTCGTGTTTACAGGGTTTTTGTATTTGAATTGTGAGCTCACACTCGGTGCAGTTTCACATGAGATTCGGTCGCTTTGTTTCCATCGAAGTTATTCTGGGATGTGAAGCTGCTGTGAGTCAGCTGCATTAAAGGCCTGCGACATAACTGAGCGCTGACTGTGGAGCTGAAGGGAGTGTCGAGTTGGAAATCTGCGCTGTGCAAACACACACATACCATCATCGCACCACATTAATGCACGAAAACACACAAAGTGAGTTGAAGCTGTGTCAGAGCTAAGAGATGAAGCGCCGTCATTGTTTGCTGCATTCCTGTGAAAGGATGTGGGCGTGCAGAGTTCTGCCTTTTGAATCGCACTTGTTGCTGAAGAGTTCTCTGAGTGTCAAGCAGCTTCTGAGCCTCTCATTTCAGACCGACCCGTCATCAAAGGGAACTCCCCTCCGACGCTGCACAGCTTCTATTTAAAGACGGAAAGCCGACTGTGATGTGGAATCTGTGGAAAGCAAACTCACGACACAAACTGTTTGCAAGGACTTTGCCTCCCCAGAGTGCAGCGAGGGGGTTAGATTAGGAGAAATTGGATTAGATTAGTCTCTATTCTTTGGAGAAACTCATCTGCAGGCGTTTGGGAGAACAGAGTCAATGTAGTAGCACTTGTGTACAATCAAGAACACATAAAAAAATACTTTACTCATATTGTACATTGCAGTCACAAACACTAAGTTTTAGCTCCTCTCTCTACTACTTTAATATTATTTTTTTTGTAGAATTCAGATACAAGGACAACTCAGAAATGGATAAATTTAGGAAAAGTTTATGTTCATGCTTAAAAGAGTATTCCCAGCTGCCTAATAAGTGTATTCATGAGCATTTTTCAGCTTTAGGCAACTAAACATCCATGATTATGTGGGGGGAAAAAAGATCAAGAACGACTTTAAGATCATTTTGGCTTTTATGGGATGGAAAGTGTCGTAGCAGACAGGAAACAAAGACCAAGAGAAGCATATGGCATTCAACACAGGTTCACAGAGCCCATATTCTGCACATTTACAGGTTCATAACATCATTTTGGGATTTTATCAGAGCAGGTTTACATCTTTAATTTTCAAAAACACACTGTTTTTCTCATGCATTGCTGCAGCAGCTCTTCTCACCCTTTTTAGCTCCTGTCTTTACTACTTTAATATTATTTTTTGCAGCATTCAGCTACTAGGACGCCTCAGAAATAGGGATAGATGTGTTCATGATTAAGTGTCTTCCAAACTGCACACACAAGTGTATTCATGAGAGTGTTTTTCAGCAGTAGACAACTAAAACAACTTGGATTAGAATTTTATTTTTGGGGTTTGGATAGAATATGTTTACAAGCTGTCCTGCGCGTTGTCTTAGTACTTGCACTGACTTCAGTGACAGTAAAGTTGAATCTAATCTAAATACCTGCAGAAGTAACAACTACTTAATCTACACTTTTTTGTGTGTAGTAAAGGTTAGCTAAAGTTAGCATGCTATCATGCTAAACTCAAATGGTGAATGTGGTGGAACACTCAAGCGGCTGGATAGCAGTGTTATTGCTGACTTGATTCTCTGACCCCTCTGCATTTTTACTCACTGTGGGCTCATTTTCACTGCAATATAAAGTCCTGCACCTCTATAGAAACAGAATAAAATGTCTTCTGTGCAGTATGACGCTGTTATAATGCCAAAAATATAAAAATGACCAAAAAAAATTAAGTTGAATTATTTATTTTTCATGTATTTTACAAAAATGTAAAAACCTGACATCAGCATAGACATCATTCCCCACAGGTGTTACAATACTCGGGGGGAAATGGAGGCTCTACATACTATAGGTAGTTTACTGCTTACATTATAATTTGTTTCCATAGTCCTATCCGCTTTGTGTCAACACAGCAAAAATTCCATTGAAAAGCCACAGAATTTTTGTCTCATGACTGTTACAGAATTTACTTTGAGCAAACATCATATTTTTTAGCCAGTTTTTTAAATGAGATGTAGAATAACGTGATGATATATCTTGATTTGAGGCTTAGACTTGATTAAGTTTTCTGATGGAACAGCGCAGCACAGATGAGTAGTTCAAGGACTGTCAGAAAATTGGAAATCTGAAGATTCTTTCTGTTTATGCAGTGTCTGGCTCTGATAAATGATGTAATTCATTTTTATTTTTTTAAAGGTAGCGTGCAGGTCCTCTTGCAGGGAATTCCATAACTTCGGGGCACAAACAGCAAATGAATGAGATCAGGAATAAATGAGTGAATGAAGCCAGTATTTATTTATACCAGCATTTTACTCAGCCTTTGTTGCTGTCTAATTGTTGCTTCTATTAGCTGGATAAAAGGGAACTAGACTCGTATTGGTATAGTCAGACTCTGGTCAGTCAGTATTGCATGTGCTTGTCGTGTTGCAGTGTTGCTCTGCAGACGGACGCCACGGTGTCAGGTGCTCTTTGCTCACATGGACCAGTAAAAACACGACAGACACATGAAACTGTTTCACCAGCTGCAGGATGTCACTGCTCCAGGAATGCAGGAGCTAACATTTCTATTTTCAGGCTGCAGCACTCAGTCGTCCCTGCTGCTGTCACTGTGTACAGATTCTGAGCATGATTTAGCAGCATGTTTATGCTCGGATACAGTGGAATCTTTCTTTTTCAAGCAGTTATTACAGCAGAGGGTCAGAATGAGGAGTTTTCTTGCCAAATAGCTGAAAGACAATAAGATGATTCAGTGGATAAATGAGAGCACATGTCCTCCACTGTTATAGGAAACATGAGGACAGAGAAGAAGCAGACAATCATGTAAATAAGTTTCAAAGACAAAAAAAAATGAAAATAAAAATTGAAAAAAGAAACAGCAGCAATAAAAATCCTTTTTGAATAAAAGTACCTAAGCTGTAGCAGCAACATGTACTTAAAGTACTAAAGTAAAAGTCCTGGTTTGGTCCTGTGACTGTTTAATTATTAGACTGCTGTTGTAGCTGCAAGTTTGAACTACTTTTGTTTTATGAATCTGCAGCCTATTTTATTTATCTAAGTGAAATACCTGCATTGTCCTTGTGATTAAAATGAGTCTAACATTCTGCTGTTCTGCAAAAAGAAGCCAATCTGTAGCTATGAGTTGTATTTTAAAAGCTTGTTATATTATTCAGTGTGTATGAGGACAGAAAAGAAGTAGAGAATCGTGTTTGTAGAGTTCAAAGACATGAAAGTTTTCAAAAATAGAAATCAAAAAGAAAAGCAGGAGGAGCCACAGTTTGGAGGAAAGGAGTGGAGGAACTGGAACTGTGTGTTTAGTTCCTCCCCCTCTGTGATAAGTGTTGGGCGACTCCCTCTCTGGGTGTCGGCATCCAGTGAAGCAGAGCCAAGAGGCTGAAGCACACTTCAGCCGAACAGCAGTCAACCAGGCAGGGAGGCAGTAAAACTCTGAAAACCCTGAAGAAACCGGTGAGAAAAAAAAAGCTGATGTTTAGCTGTTGAACTTTCAGCTGTTTTCCAAAGATATTCCCTTTGTAGGAATCTTCTAGCCTAAAGTTGTGTGTTTGTGTATTTCAGGCTGTGTTTTTTTGGTCAAACTTCCAGCTGCTGTGTGAGGATAGTCCCTCTGTAGGAATCTTCACTTCTGTGTGGCTTAAAAGTGTGTTTTGTGTTCAAGGCTGCTGTTTCCTTGTTGAACTTGTTGCTGTTTCTGAGGATGTTCCTGTGTAGGCATCTTCATTTTGTGTAGCTTGAAGCTACATTTTTGTGTTTTGTTTTTGAACTTCCAGTTTGTTTTCTGAGAATATTCAATCTGTAGGATCTTCATTTTGTGTAGTTTAAAGTTATGTTTTTTGTCTTCCAGACAGCAAAACTTTTTGTTGTTAAACTTCCAGCTGTGTTCTGAGGATATTCCGTGTGTAGGAATCTTAATTCTGTGAAGCTTAAAGTTGCTTTTTTGTGTTGTGTTTTGTTGTTGAACTTCTGTCTGCTGTCTGAGGATATTCTTTCTTTAGGAATCTTGACTTTATGTAGCTTAAAGTTGTGTTTTTTGTGTCCTCTAGGCTTCTGGGACTCGTCCCTCTGCTGCCAGCGCCGCTCCTCCCCTCGTCCCCGCCGCCCTCTGAGTCGGACCCTCAGCCCCCAGCGGACCAACAGGAACCGGGAGGTCGAGGGGTCACCAGGCCGACACACAGGGACTCACTGCGACAGCGCTCCTCCCACCCTACGATCGAACACTCCTCCGCCGTCCTTCCGCCTGGAGAGGCGACACTCCAGTGGCCCTTTGTGCTTCGTCAACCCGCTCTTCCTCCAGACTCACCACCACCATCGCCGCCGCCGCGAGGACGACTCGCCTTCACCTGATGCAGAGGAGTCGAAGCAAACGTTAACCGGTAACCAGATCAAACTGAACGGCAAGTCGCGGCCGCCTCCCCCTCGCCCCCCTCCTCCCCGCTCAATGCCACGCCGACGTCCTGCCCCACCTCCACCCGGACCTCCGGCGGCCACTGCCAGGCCCAAGAGCATGCCCGAGGCAGCGTCTGCGTCCAAGGTCTATTCCCCCACTAAGCGCCCGGCGCCCGCTCGACCACCAATGGGCACCAAGCAGAGCAGCCCATCCAAATCTGCCCCGATCCCGGTGCCCTCGCACCCACCACCTCCGAGACCCAAGAAGCCCGATCTGGAGGCCCACCGCTGCCACATCGCTTTGGATGATGAGACCATCGCCAAGGCTCTGTCTCGGGCCAAACTCCCGCCCTGCCAGCCTCCACCTGCCGCTCCTGCAGGGTCCAGTCCTGCCGAGAGGGGACGTCAGCGGCTCAGCGACATGAGCATGTCCACCTCGTCCTCAGACTCACTGGATTATTCTCAGTCTCCTGGATTCTCCCTTGGACTTGCCCCGAGCCCGTCGCACCACTTGGACCACCACCGGGACCCGGTGGAGGACAGCAGCGAGGAGGACGAGGATGTAGAGGAAGAAGAGGAGGAGGACTACGGTGTCGGGCTAGAGGCTGACCTGGAGATGCGTCTCCGTCCGTCGTTTAAAGCTCGACGCCGGCGGGTTGGCGTGAGCCTAAGTGGAGGATCCTTCATTCTCCCCAGAGCCCTGAAGGGGCGTTTCCGGAAGGTGAGCGGGATGCTGAGCTCGCTGATGACGCCGGAGAGGCGGGCGGTGAAGAGGATCGCCGAGCTGTCCAGGGACAAGAGCTCGTACTTTGGCTCCCTGGTTCAGGACTACATCAGCTTTGTTCAGGAGAATCGGAGCTGCCACACATCGGGGATGGACTTTCTGCAGACACTTAGGCAGTTCATGACACAGACGAAGGCTTACCTGCGGCAAAGCTCCGAGCTCGACCCTCCGATAGAGTCGCTGATACCTGAGGATCAGATTGGTGAGTTTTTTCCGAGTTTTCTGACTTTGTATAGAGTCTCTTAGGGATGGACCAATTGTCAGCCGGGCTGATTATCGTGGCTGATGTTTGGCTTTTTTTCAGATTATCAGTATTGTGGTTTTTTTTGACCGATTATTGACAAATTACATTCAGGTGTGATGCAGCCTCTTCTCTGACTTTAGTCACTCTGTAGTCCTAGAAATGTCTCTCAAGCAGAGACTGAACAAGAAACACAAAGAAAGAAATTAGCTTCTCTCACGGTGGTTAATGCTACGCTAACGACTAGCGGCTAAGCTAGAAGGCAGATACAGATTAACCTAAAGCAGAGTCTGGAAGAAAATTATTAATAATGATTTAAGTTCTGGACCTTAGTGGACAATAAAAGTGATAGAACAGTGAAAGATGAAGAAAACAGACGAAGAACAGACGTAACTACGGGAGACAAACTGACCAATCTCAGTCAATCCCACATAAACAGAGGAGAACGTCCTAATTCAATCACTTCTACTCCTATTTGAGATATTCAGTTGTAGTCACCCTCATTAATGAAGAAGTCTAGTTATGAGTGACAGGTTCTCTGCTATCCCATGCTGTTAAAACATTACATTTAATGTGTACTTGTTCCAAATATCGGTTATTGGCCTTGAAAAACCAATACTGCTTGATCCCCAGTGTCTCTATATACATGTGCGTGATGTTTTTCCAGATAATGTAAGGGGTAAAAGGAAAGGATTTTAAAATGACTTCATTCATTGTTGAAGTCTGCCACTGTGTTGGAAGTCACAGCTGAAGTTTTCCATATTAGTGAGCCTCATTGCTGGTGTTGAGTTACAGAAATGCCAGCGTGCTGCGTCCCACTGAGTTATTCTTGGCCTGTGCTTGTTGGTAGAATCTCACAGTGCAGCTGAGGCCGGCTGTGAAGGGCAAGATTTTCATTTGTCCTGTGCTTTTTATTGGGTTCCTGAGTATTAATTGATCAGATGGTTTCTGATTTAAGGCAGGAAAAGTTCCAGCATGGCTAGAAAGAAGAAACAATGTTTTGCTGAATTGTGGCACCAAAATTCTTGCAGAAAATGTGATTGAAGCGCTCAAAATGCTCCACTGAGGTCGTGTCAACGTTTGCACTTATGAAAAACTCTATCAAAGGGATGTTTCATTCCAGTCAGATAACTGAGAGACTGGATTTGCATGAATATGTCAGTATGTCTCTGCACACATCTCGTGTCTCTTGTTCATTGTAAACAATAACAGCAAAGCCTTGTTCAGGGACAGAAGTGATCCTTTCCCATTGTGTGAACAGACCACAGAGACACACAAATGTTCCCTTTGGAGAGAGAAACAGTGAATAAGTGTGAAGGTGTTTAATACAGAAGCAATATTAGAGACGTGGGAGAAATCTACCTGAGTGTCACTACATTGTTAGAACAATTTCTGCTCTACTATCTCTGATTTGTCTGAACATTTTATAGCATAAAATATAGCTATTCATAAAGACGTCCGTTTGTTCTTTATATATCAAGCACTTTTCGGGATTTTTTACTATTATTTACTATTACTATTTACTAATTACTGTTTTAACAACACATCATCAGTAGGGTAAAACTAACCTGTCTCACAACGGATTAAACCCAGCTCACGTTCCCTATTGGTGGATGAACAAATCAACGCTTGGTGAATTCTGCTTCTCAATGATAGGAAGAGCCGACATCGAAGGATCAAAGAGCGACGTCGCTATGAACGCTTGGCCGCCACAAGCCAGTTATCCCTGGCTTTCAGCCGGTTTTCTACAAGCATTGAAATATCAACACTACAATAACAGTATCTCAGGAACTATTAATGATAAGTAACCTGACATTTCTCATCATGTCGTTGATTTAGAATCTGCCATATTGGACAAGTAGGTCAAAAAATGTCTGATTATGGGTGAGTTGAAATATGAAAAAAAAAATAGAAGCCGCCATGAAACTTCCCATATTTGAGAGCATATTAATGAAAAAATGTGACAATGCAGAAATCAAATGGTGATATTTTCTGAACCACATTTAGCTGCATGTCACAATAATACAAAACTAAACATATAGAATGCTGTTAATGTGAAATATTCACAAAAATTTTAAAAAAAAGAGTACAGATGTAGAGTTTCTAAATGGTTCTCCAAATATTTATAGATGTATATTAGATATAGGCATGTTTTCCATTTTCAGCCCCCACTTTGTAGGCGTAAACCTGGTGTGGAGGAGATTCGTCTTGTAGTTTTGTGTAATTTCTTTGTGAATTATCACTGCATTAGATCTTTAAAATGACATCAGTATAATATAACTGAACACACAGATCTGTTGTGATGATGGGATTTGTTTAGTGGTACATTTTTCATGCGTTGACATTTATTTAATGGTAATCTGATGCACATTTGTAAGCAAGACTGTAGTGGTAAATTTATTCACATGATGATTGTGGAATCCTGTTTGACTGGATCAAACGGGATTCTCCTGCTTTGGGAATGAAGTTGTCCTTTAAGTCCAAAGTCACAGCTGGACTCTGTGCAGAAAGTTACAGTGTGAGAACATGAATATTTATAGGACCTGCTGAAGAGTTGACGTTCAAGCATCTCTTCTAGTAATTAGCTGGGCAATGCATTGAGCTGATCGAGTGATGTCCAAAGTTACTGAAAATTTTGTTATATGCCTGTGATCAAAAGTATTTTTCTTAGTTTTATTCATATATTTATACATATAAATGCCATAAATGTCATCCTAATCACTGAATGCAGTGATAATTCACAAAGAAATTACACAAAACTACATAATCATTTTTATATTCCATAATTTAGAAGCTTTTTATAAAGTGTAAATACTGTATTTCATCTTCTTTTTCACTTTCTTTGATGTTGCAAAGTCTGTTTTTTGTGTACATGCTCATTTTAATACTTGATTATTGTTATTTTCTTGTATTTCTTTCTTATATTTTTTGGATGCTGCTGTTGCAAGTGAATTTGGAGTTGCATCCAAAGCAATGTTTATGTCTACAAAGTCGGGTCCCGAAATGAAAAATTTGCCCATAATGCAAAAAAATTGTTTCGGAAAACTATTTTGAAACTCCAGAAGTTTGCGCTACTTGGTTTCAGACTATCAGCAATATTTTAGTTTTTGTGGCACAACTTGTCACACCTGCTCAATCACTTAGAAAAGTTCAATGAGAATAACTTTTCATTGTTGTCACCAAGTATTTCATATTAAAAGTATCCTGTATGTTGAGTTTTGTACTATTGTGACATGCAGCTGCATAGGGTTGAATTAATACTACTAGCTGACCTTTACTTTATAATTTTTTTTTGCTAATGTCAAAATTTAACTCACCTATAATCAGAGTTTTTTATCTACTTGTCCAATATTGCCATTTTGAATCAATGTCATGATGAGAAATAACAGTAAACGTTTCAGGTTTTTATCTGTAATAGCTGAGATATTGTTCTTAAAACAGCCTCACATTTCAGCGTGTGAGAAAATGTGCTGAAAGTGGGTCGACAGGAATTTTATAAAGAGTGACGTTAAAGTATTTGATATATCAATCTACAATTCCACAGATACCATTTGAAATATCCATAGTTGATAGGGGCATTGGTGGTTCAACGGTTAAGTCTCTGGGCTACTGATCAGAAGGTCAGAGGATTGAACCCCAGTGCAGCCATTGTTGGGCCCTTGAGCAAGGCCCTTCACCCTTCCTACTCCAGGGGTGCTGCACCATGGCTGAACCTGCGCTCTGACCCCAACAGGGATATGTGAAAACAACATTTCACAATGCTGTAAAAATGTATTTGCGACAGATAAAGGTTTTTTCGTCTTCTTCTTCTTCTATGATTACAAAGTTTCAAGCAAGAAGGCCGCTGATGATCTGAAATGGAAAAGCACGTAAAGTTTGAGTACACATTGCGGCTAATGTCATGCTACAATCCCACAGAATATGTGTTCTTAAAAAAAGGAGAAGTGAGCAAATCTGATGACTGTCCTCCTCTGCTTGTGTTTACAGAAAGGCCTTTGCGGTGCTTGCAGTGAGTGCAATATGTCAAGTTTTGTTAGGAGGTCAAGAAGTAAAGCGATGAGCAACAAGGTGTTTGTAAAGGGAGTGTGTTTGAGCATGAACACACACCCTGACTGATCTGAGAGGATGTGCGTGAACAGGAAAGGCTGTCATCTCTGGACTGTAGATCAGTAAATAAGAAAGTTTAAAGTTTGCTCTGCCTCACAGACTCTCTGTTAGTTTATTGCAGTTACGGGAAGCCTTTGAACAGTTTGCGGCCGAGGTGAAAGCCAATAAGAAACGTTGCTCAGTATACAAAGGAAATGAACCTTTCTGGAGAAAATCAGGAAGTCCAAAGTCCAGAAAACCCGTCCTTGTGTCCACATGAGGATCTGATGGATTCATCCAGCCTCTTTGTTTATGATTTGTTTGTGTAAACAGCCTGAAATAAAGTACAAACCTTTACCTGAAGCGACCCACAACGCTTGGCTCTGGTGCAGATCGAGGGAGATTACTGGAAGAGCTTCTGAGTTGTTCCACTGACTCACCACAAAAGCAGCAAAATTCTCCATAAATCTCCTGTACGTGCATGCTCACTAATTTACGCAATTGCAAAACGAAGATTTTGCTGCGTGCTGCTCATTGCATAATCATGAAGGTGCCTGGAGGCTGGGGATGCCTGTGCAGAATGAACAGCTGCCAGGGAACAATGGCACACAGTTTGTGGAATACTTTAGGAAGTGATGAGAAGAATATGTACGTAGGTCTGAGGTACAGATGGAGCCATTGTGGTAGTTCAACTTTTCAGTGCATGCCAGCTGAATGAATGAACAAGAGTGTTGGATCTGGTTCCAGGTACCAGAACATGTCAAGCTCAGACTCAAGGTCAGATTCTAAACAAGCCAGTGACTCTTTAACTCCGACTGTAACTGAATAGCAAATATGTAATCTCTGTGGTACTACATGACTTTAACCCTCTCCCACAGACGTTACCAGTACTTGAAAAAAATATTGTCTCTACATACTACAGATAATTTATTTTTTATGTTTTAGATTAGCTTCAACACTTGTCTCCTCTCTGCTTTGTGTTAAAACAGCCCGCAGTGCAGACAAAAAATCTCTGATCTTTTTTTTTCACGACTGTTGGTCACAGCTGAATCATTAATGACCTCCTGGTTGCTCCAACAAGAGCAGAATTTTTAGTTTTTTTCACAATGTTATTACTGCAAACCATTTATTTTTGGCGTATTTTCAAGCGGTTGTGTAGAATGAAGTGAATTTGAAGTTTTCCAGTGGGATGGCGCATCACAGATGTGTAGTTCAAGGACTGTAGGAAAGTTGAGCATCTTTAGATTCTTTCTGTTTTTACAGTTTTTGGTGCTGATGAAAGGTGTCATTTTGGTGATTTTTTTGAAAGACAACTTGCCTTTCAGTGGATTTTGGGGTTCAGAGGGTTGAAGTGCTTGAATGTTGAAGCTGTTGAAAGTCGGGAGTTCAAGAGAAAAACATTCAGTTTTGAGAAACTTATATATATTCAAAGTGCTTCTATTAAGATGTACTAATTAGATTCCTAAATATACTAATCAAGAAGGAATGGTTGGTGTGATTACTGATGTTCAGATGCAGAATCTGTTTGTTCGGCTGTCATCACCTGCAATCGTACCAACTCTTCAACCAATCCATTGGTTAGTAGGGAAAATTCAGCCATATTGATGTCTTCTTTGACATGTTGTCAGTTAGTTTGGAGCCAGTAAACATTCATCCACCCCTGGGCTGGAGTCCATCCCAGCTGACTTGGTCAAAGGCAGGGGACACCCTCGACAGGTCGCCAGCCTATCGCAGGGCTACACATAGAGACAGACAACCGAGCACCCTCTCATTCACACCTACACACAATTTAGAATAATCAGTTAACCTCAGCATGTTTTTGGACTGTGGAAGGTAGCCGGAGTACCTCGTGAAAACCCACGCATGCGCAGGGAGAACATGCAAATTCCACTCAGAAAGATCCCAGGCGTCCTAAACGGTATGCGAACCGGGGATCTTCTAGCTGTGAGGCGAATCTGCCACCATGCCGTCGTGCAGCCCAGTAAACATTCAGTAAACATTAAATAAGTTAGCCCTAGCTGTTGCTGTTAGGTTGGACCAGTTCAAAGTATTTTGGTGGTAACTTATTTATTTTAAAGGCAGTGCTCAGCTGCTTGTTTTATGGGGCACTGTTGCTGTATCCTGGGCTTAGCGCCACCAAACATGACTGTGATTGGTTTAAAGAAATACAAAGAAGCAAAGGTTTTTATTCCCCTATAGCAGAATAATAATGAGGCGGCTACATGAGACTCCATATAGGTGGATGCAGGATGCAGTTCGAGCAGCACAGGAGACTTCATTAGCACTGTTCATTGTGTATGGACAATCTGAGAGCTTGATTTGACTGTTCGTGATTTGATATAGAAACAGAATTATTAAGTTCTTTTAAATAAATCCACGAGTGGGCAGGAAAAAGGCGGATGTTTCCCACTTTTGTTACTAACAAATGGTGCCACATTACTATAAAGGAACATTTCTGCAGCTTATTTTTTTCACTGTTAGCCGTGGGAGCTACGTTAGCTTTATGTAGGAGTTTTCACATGACATACTGGTTGTTGTTTACATCCCTCTGCAAACCTGGCAACCCTCATGTGACGTCAGCCATCTGCTACCATGAGACTCCACACTGTGCAGCCGCTGTCCTCTTTATTCTTGTAAAAATTGTATGGCTTTCACATACTGTTTAATCTGTCTCCAGAGCAATAAGTCCTTTTCCACCGTAGACGTCCCCGTGCCAGGACCAGACTGTATCTGTTATTAAAGCAGCAACCACAGACATTTTTAGAAGTTTGCAGAGCATGAAAAGGCGGCCCGGTACTGCTGGATGAAAATGGGTGCAGCAAAGTTGTTGTGATTCATTTCTGTTTGAAACCCAGTAGAGCTGTAAGGGAATTTTAGAGCACGTTCAATAACATCAATGTCAATGACCCACTGTTACTGACTCTCTAAGTTACAGTTTTGATTATGTGCAGTAAAAATGTCAATTTTTACTGCAGTTTTTCAGGTTTCCTCTGTTTCAGTGACAGAAACACAGAGATTTATTGTATTTTAAAATCCTCCCAAGTGTTTTTGGTCTGTAGAGTCCAAATCTGTCAATTTCACCTCACAGTTTCTACAGCTCAAGGATGATTTTCAGCTGGAGATCTTTAAAAAATAGCCTCGTCCGTATGGGGTTCAGCCCAGATCTGCAAAGCACATTCAAACTTTCACAGTTATGTGGGTCAGAATGAAGATTTTTAGGGTCAACACCCTTCAATGATCTCATCTCCAGATAGAAATGACTCTTCAGAGATATGAAAAATGCTGGTATATTTGATTTTTGCACGTGACAATGTGTTAAGAAACCATTCTGTTGATGCTCTGGTTTAATTTCTCATAATTTCACCCCTAAAATCTAAAGTGACCAACTTAATTTAATAAAATACAATGAATTCTGTTTTTATACTATAAGTAAAAAGATAAACTGAATTAAAACCGTCTGGAATGAGAAAAAAAGCATTAAACTATGTATTTAATGAGAGTTTGTCATCAGAAAAATATACAAAATGTTGAAGCTTATACCTGCCTTATTGTAGGCAAATAGTTTTGATTTTTGACCATTTTAAATAAATTTAAGAAGACACAGGTTTTATTGATGACTTTTCCTAAGAAATTAAATGTATTTTTGACAGATTAACAGATTAATTTTACCCTGTATTAAGAATGTTATCTCACATTTTTAGGTTTTGCTTTCACTCTCATGCGATAAAGTATCTGTATTTTTTCCAGTTAATTATTGCAAGTCCTTTATTTACAGTAACTGCAGCACATTTTCAGTTTTATGTGACATGTCATGTGTTCAGTGATGTTGCACAACAGACAGTGATGCATTTTCACTTGTAAATTATTACTCATTTGTTGGCTTGAAGAGTTAATAATATCCTCATGTTCTGGTTTCTCATTAACCTGTGTGTTTTTTTTGTGTGTGTGTGTTGTCATGTTCCACAGATCAGGTGCTGGAGAAGGCCATGCATAAGTGTGTCCTAAAGCCTCTGAAGAGCGTCATCGAGGTGGCTTTACATGACTTCCAGGTGAGAGAGAAGTTGAATCCTCTCCATCTAAAGAAAAATGTTGGAATAAAAAGCAGTTTCTGGGTGTTTTTTTTATTTGCTCCTGTCACATTTTTAGTCATATTTACTTTAACTGACATATCCAACATTTCTCCAAGGCCCCACAGGTATTACCAAATTGCAAGAAAAAAATGGTGGCTCTATGTACTGTAGATATTTTTATTTACATTTTTACAACCTCTACAAGCAAGACATGTTACACACAACTCTGCACATCAACTGTAGAAAGATGTTTCACCATGCTGAATGTATCTTCCAACAACTTAATCCTCTGTATGCTGTTTTTGAGCCTTGATGCATTTAGTTTATCGATCCAGTTTGTTTTATTTTCCTCTCAGTCTCTCTAATTTGTTTCTGTACATGTTTTTCACTCTGGTCTGTATAAACACAGTCAGTCATGGCTTCTCAATTGCACTGAGTGTAGAGTTTTAGTTTTTTACAGGATCAGGTGCATTGTGGTGGCTTATTTTTTGGCAAATTTTTAAATAAGGAATAAAATTACTGTGATGAAAAATGAAATATCTCTAAATTTAAGCTAAGATTTGGTTCCTTTTCCCAATTAAACCGCACATCATGCAGTTTGAAGACCACCGCAAAGTTGAAAATAGGCCTTTTCTTTTTGTTTTTATAGTTTCTTGCTCTGATAAATAATGTAATTCTGGCAAAAAATAATTAAAGGCAAAGCAACTTTCAAACCTCCCAGCTAGTTTTGGGGTTCAGAGGTATAAATTAAGATTATCTCTACTCAGCTAAGTATATAAACTTTTGTCTCTTTTGTTCCTCCAGGTGAGCAGTGGAGCTTGGCAGCAGCTCAAGGAGAATCTGGCCCTGGCTAAGACCAAGAGGCCTCATGAGCTGGGGGTGGACGGAGCGGTTCCCCCCGACTCTGTGGCTATTGAGAAGATCCGCCAGAAGTTCCTGAACATGAGGAAGATGTACTCGCCTGAGAAGAAGGTGTCGCTGCTGCTGCGGGTGTGCAAGCTCATCTACACCATCATGCAGGACAACTCAGGTGTGTAAAAGTTTTTACCTGAAGACGATTTTAAGTCAAATTGAATTTCTACAACCTTTCACCCTCTTCAGTTTGGTTGTTTACAGTTTAGTCTTCTCTGACCTGTCTCACCGCCACACCTACATCTGCTTCCTTCCAGGGAGGATGTACGGCGCAGACGACTTCCTGCCGATGCTGACCTACGTGGTGGCTCAGTGCGATATGCCTCAGCTGGACACGGACATCCAGTACATGATGGAGCTGCTGGACCCGTCTCTACTTCAAGGAGAGGGTATGTATGGATAGATAGGATAAGATAAAACTTTATCAATTCTAAAGCAATTCTTGTGCCAGATATTGCTCAGAAAAAACAAAATGATGCAACATAGAAAAGCAATAAGCTAGAATAAGGCTAGAATACAACAGTAATAAGTACTGCCGGCATTTATACTGAGGTAATATCACACATGATAAAGAGATTTTGCACCTAAAAAACGAGAAAATGAAAACGAGAAATGAAACGTTTCCCACCACATTGACAATGTTGTACAATAACGTGAAATATTGCACATGTAATTAAGATCTTGCAAATGAAGATGAAATATTACACATTAAACTGATATATTACACCACAGAAATGAGAATATTGCACATTACATGAAATGAAATGCTGCACATGATACAGAAACTGATACTGGTATTGTGAATAATATTGTTTAGATCCAAGTGTCTGATTTTTTAGCTGCCATTCTTGCACAAAGGGGGAGGATTTATATATGTTATAGTTTATTGTAAATGTCCCAACTGCTCAGTGATCCATAACATTGAAGAATTACCACACATACACAGCATAGTATCACAAATCTACCCCCATTCTTTGTCCATTTGGAGGCTGCGTGATGTTAGCCTAGCTTAGCAAAGGGATCGAAAAAGTCTGTAAAACGCGTAAAATTCTCTAGTAAATACTGTGAACCTTCTTTGTTTCACCTGGACATGTCTGAGATAAATGCTGTAACCATTATTTGATTTAAAATTTATTATATGTGTATGCCAGAAATTTTAAATCACTTCAAGTTTCCAGTCTTCATGCTAGGCTAGGCTAACCACATGCTAACTTTGGCTCAGTACTTAACACACAAACCTTTATTTGATTTAGTTTATTGCATTTATATCCTGGAAATTTTAAATTATTTCAAGTTTTGGCAGTTGTTCAGTTGATTCTTTCGTGATATTTTGCCTGTTGTTGAACTTTGAACAAAACCAGTCTTCATGCTAGGCTTGGCTAACTACATACAACAACCATCAGGTGGCAAAGATTTAGGGAGTTTTCGACTGAAGTGCAGGCAGTGTTTACATTGAGCAGAGAGGAGAGAAATATGTCATCAAATCAGAGCAACTGAGAGGAAAACAAACATACTTGATCAAAAAAATAAATGTAGCATGGCTCATACATGGTAAACAGAGGAGTAGATTATCAGCAGCTGCCAGCAGAAGATACATTCAGCATGGTGAAACATGTTTAAAGTGTAATTGCAGAAATAGTAAAATATCTTTAGCATATAGAGCCACCATGTTTTCTCCCCCCAGTATTGATACACCTTTAAGCACTTCAAAAAATGTTGTGGTTGATGTGGTTGATTCCTGGTTTCTTAAACTTTTTGTGAAGTGAATAATCAAAGGAATTCAACTTTCGTTTTGCCTTTATTATGAATTATTGCATTATAGATGTGTCAGATTGGACAGAAGACATTTCGGAGTTCTTTCTGCTTCTAACCATGGCTGCGCTGGTTGGATTGAGGTTCAAATTTACAATAAAAAAGAACCCAGAACCTTCAGGGAGGTTCTGAAGGCTTAAGAAGTTTTATTGTTTTTTAAGGCCTGTTTTTGAACATTGATTTTCTCATGTTACTGTCAGAAAGATGGCAAATATTTAAAACCTCATAGTACAGTGAAACCCTGAAAAGCAAAGGGCACAACGATCTATAGGCTGTGTTGGCGTTTATGTTTCCAGAAAACATCACCTCTACTTGAGGTTATATAATGTTGGATGCTTCCTTCATGAGGTCAGACATAGTCACAGTGTGGTGTGAGGTCAAAACGAGGTCCACCGTGTTGTATAACCTGGTCAAAGGAAGGTCTGTGCAGGAGGAACCTTTAGCTGTGTTGATGGAAGTCCTCCAGTTAAATCTATGTAATATCATTAGACATCAAGGATAGGGGTCACGTGTTAGAAGCTGCCTATACTGTACATCAGTGTTGTGTTAACAGCTTGTTGTGTTACTCCCTAGTGACCCAAACAATCAAGAATTCCTTTTTTAAAACTAGAAAGAAGCAATGTAGGCTTTGTTTTGCACATTTTACGACACTGAAGAGGTAAAGAGACTTCTCCAAGTTCTTTAATTTAAGAGATCCAGACATTATGTATTACATCGTATAGTAATTTGAACAATTTTATCCATGATTTCGTCTCCTTGTGTGTGAAATTCATCTTAGATTTGTCAAAAATCTGTTAAAGCAGCAAAACTTACTGGTTATTTTAGACAACTTTAACTATTTCACATTTGTAGAAGTTCGAAAAGTACATCTATAAAAATCTAAAACTGTACCAGAATTAAATTTGGCTGCCTTCCTCTTTAAAGTAATACAGTCCTTGTACAGCAGTACTCTGCTCCCAGTGCTCCTGCAATGTTTGGAACGCTCCCTAAAGGTCAAATTATTTGATGTTTGTTCTCTACGCAAGTTTGAGGTCTGTAGTGAAATTACAAATGTGTCCCTGCAAGTGGTTAGAACAGGACTTCCTGAGTGTTTTGAATGTGGCAGGAGCACTGGGAGCCATGTACTGCTGCACAAAAACTACTTTGAAGGGGATAGCGGCCAAATTTAAATAATCAAAAATTTAAATCAGGGCACTTCTTGATATCAACTTGCCACAGGCGGCATTTGCAGGATAAAGATAAATACTAAAATGTGGCAAAACAGTTGCACATTATGCAAAGTGAATTCTCAGTTGCACAATAATTTCTGTCTGAATTAATCTATTAGCTAATATTGGCCACTGGTCAACATTTTATTTGCAAGACAATGAAAATCATTTCCTCTTTCAAGAGTGCCATAACCTCACTTTAACTGAGCAATATAAGGTTTAAGGTGAAGTATGTTACTGCTTTTACATTGGCGAGAGGTCATCCTGAATCTCTTTGGAATATCCCCATGTAGCGTAGATTAAAGATAACACATGGCAGTTATGACTGGAGTATCATAAGCTTTGTCATTCTTTAGATTTTCCTCAGCTCACAGGCCTTCCATGTCTCAGCTGAGTTGAATTTACCCGGAAGGTTCAGTGAGAAAGCTTGAGAAATGTAGGAAGGAAAAGTCCTGACAACAAGAGTAGGAAATTCCATTCAGTGTTTGATTTGAATGGACTGGAACTGGTTCAGAAGAAACAGAGTCTGAACCTGCCCAGAGTGAAATATTTTCCTATTAGCGTCAACCTGTCTGGCACATGACTGACGCAAGAAGCTGAATTAGTAAAGCATTTACTGAGAATACAGCTAATCAGTAATGAAAATAAATCTCCGTGACCTTTATGCACAGAGTCTGATTCACTTCTAATACAAAGGAGGAAGTGTTGATGGCTTCTTACATTAGTGTTTCTCACATCAGCTGGTTTCATTTGTAGATAATAAAGTTTAGCTGTTCAGTTTCTTTTTCTTTGATCTACATGCATTCTTTTTTATTTTTTACTCCAGGTGGCTACTACCTGACCAGCGCTTACGGAGCCATGTCGCTCATCAAGAACTTCCAGGAGGAGCAGGCAGCCCGGGTTCTGAGCTCCGAGGCCCGGAACACTCTGCATCAGTGGCACTTCCGGCGAACCGCCCAGCGTTCGGCGCCGACCGTGGACGACTTTCAGGTATCACGCCTGACCTGAGCCCACCTTGAACATCCAGGCAGTGAGTCTAAGTCGTACCAAATTCCAAATAAATCCCAACTTCACGTTCGACATTGGAAAGGTGCATGAAAGGTGCTGTGTTTTGGCCTCCGTCGGTGAAAATGAACGGTTTCTACTAACATCACAGCATGTGGATCTGCACACTATCAGCCCTAGTGGAACAGCTGCATGCAGTATCTTTATCTGCAATTAACTGCATGTGGATTTTCCAATATTATTATGTTCCTGCGGTATTGTTGTTACCTTTGTTTTTCGAGACTGCGCCACCTACTGAATTATATGGTAGCTCAATTGTACGACTGTGGTTCTAGAGGTTCAGTCCACCCAAAATACTTTGTTGTCCAAGTACTTAGTCAAGGACTCATGGATATAAATGTTTATTCCACCTAAAATACTAGATTATCCAAGTACTTGGTCTGCAATTTGTATTTTTAAAGGTTTATTCCACCTAAAATACTAAAGAGTCCAAGTACTGATAGTTTTAAGCATGTAAGTACTACCTTGTTTAGATTACTAATCTGCATCTTATGGCTTTATATCCTTATTTCACCAAAAATACTACAATATCAAGGCGCTTCTAGTTTTAAAGGTTATTCCACTCCAAACACCACAGTGTCTAAGTACTGCGTTCCACCTAAAATACTACACTATCCAAGTACTAAGTCCATGACGTATGGTTTTAAAGGTTTATTCAACCCAGATAGTGGTTTCTGTCTAAACACCTGTGGTTTTAACTGTTTATTCCACCCCAAAATGCTAGATAGTCCTAGGACTCATTGTTTTAAACATGTATTTCACCCAAAATACTACATTATTTAAGTACTTTGTGTGTGACTTACATTTTTAAACTTTTATTAACTTTTATTAAATGCTACAGTGTCCAAGAACTTATAGTTTTAAAGGTTTGATCCACCTAAAATTCATTCTTTTAGTGTTTATTGTTTTAAAGATTTATTCCACGGGAAAAGTACTTTCTATCTAGAAACTTATGGCTTTAAAGATTTTTTTTCCACCCACATTACTACATTGTCCAAATACTTAATATTTAAAATAATATTTATCCTAGCAAAAATATTGCATGGTCCAAGTACCTGTAGTTTTAAAGGTTAAGTCCATCAACTTTCTTTTTTCCAATTTAACTTCTAAGAGTTGCATGTTGGACCGTTTGTATAATTAGTATAATTAATGATCAGGCAGATTAAGGATGGAATCAAATGCTATGGCCTTTGAAGTCACAGGATCTCAAATAAGGAAGGATGGCAAGACACAAGAACATCTCTTAGGTCATATATACTGTATGTATACACAATAATAAACAATAACAAGCAACAACTTCCTGACAAACAAATAAATCTTGGTTCTGACTTTAATTGCAGTTCTTATGTCATTACACCACTCCCTTAATTATTTGCTTCCGTAGGTGGTGCTGTTACACAAAACAAGGTTCTAGAAATGTGGTTCTACAACTGCGGTCCTGAAACTGCAGCCTCCTCTACTGCAGACACACACTACTCCAGTGTTCTGCCTGCTCGCTTCATTCCTCAATAATGCTCATTTCATTCATTGTGGAGATTGTCTGTTTCGCTCAACACTCATCTTTCCTTTGTAGAACTATCTCCGTGTCGCCCTGCAAGGCTTGGACTCGGGCTGCACTTCCAAAACCCTGGTGGTCCACACGTACACCACCACGGAAGAGGTTTGCTCGCTCTGCGCTTACAAGTTCAAGATCCCTGACCCCGAGAACTATGCACTGTTTCTGGTCACCGAAGACACCAGCCAGCAGCTCGCCCCGGACACTCACCCTCAACGGATCAAAGCTGAGCTCCACAGCCGGCCTCGTGCACAGATCTTCCATTTTGTCTACAGGAGGGTTCCCAACCTGAACCTGTGTATACCTGCCGTCATGCAAAATGGAAACTGCCTTCAGGTTGAATAGTTGGCGATGTAACAGCTTGTGTGGTTCTTCTGGTGCTTGTAGATGTTTGTTTTGTAGATAGATTTGAGGAATGGAAACAGAAGCTGTATATTAGCAAATTGATGCAAGATATAAAATACATTCTTGATTTGCAAATGGTTAGTTGATTTGTGATTTTACAAGGAATCACCACATGGTAGGAGGGACTCTGGAAAGTGATTTGCTCAGACGCCTCAAGACTAGGTCATACTGGGGTTACAAAAAGACAGAAAAGGGTAAATTTGTTTGCACGTAGGGTTTGGCCATATCTGTTTTAGTTTGGCCAGAAATGGTGGATTTTAGCATGTGCAGTTGAAGATAAGAAGTTTGGACACGTTGGACATTTACACCATCCTCAGAGTGGACGTCATACAGTAAAGTTTTGCATTTCATGTAACTAATTTTGCCTTAACTGCTGTTTTCCAGTTGCTTTTAAAAGGAATTGAACATGAAGTGTGCTACTGAAAGCAGTCATCCAGTGGTTAGTCAGCATTCACCGAAATGAATTTTAAACTTCATGCTAAAACGTTAATTTAATAAGTAAATTGAGCTATTGTAAAATGTATGATTATGTTTTTATATTATTGCTCTACAATTGCGGGTCAATTGTAGTTTGTATTTCTGTGTAGAAATATTTTTATATTCAAATGTTTTTCAACCATTAAGTGACAAAGATTTGTATTCTGATTTAATATTTCTGTACTGGACTCAATACTGGACTTATTTATGCCAGTTATTTCTCAAAAGTCAATTTAAATCAACACTGTTTCTGTTGTTTGTAATTAGGAGCTCAGAACTGACTGTGGGAATATATAAAATACACTCTAAAAGAGGCTACCTGCTGACTCCTGAGTTTTTTTTTGACAATTCATTGCCTTAAAGTCAGACTTCACTGTGTTGCTCTGACAACATGGGAACTGTGGTAGGTTTTAGTGGATTTAGAAATACAGTCTGCACACAGATGATTTGCAGAACCTCCTATAGGGGTCTAAACTTGTAAAGGTACCCAATTGTTTTTGTTGCTTTATTATATAAAGTTAAATCAAGTGTTGCTACGAGACTCTCCCATCCGTTTGAATACAGCCTAAACAATAAAGTCACATATTCTCAAAAAGGCATTGTGCATACCTGTTTGTATTACATAATAGGAATATAAAAGCTTCCTGGAACTGATTGTAAGAAATTAAGCATCAAGCCTCTCCTTTCTGCAGTTCCAGTTCCTTGTGACTCTGACCTCTTGACTTTCTCTTTGGGCTCAATCAAATGTCGTCATGTCTACAGCTGTGGCTTCTGTTGTGAATATAGAACTACACTGCAAAGTAGAGTTTATAGAACGAGACAAACGTTGCTGCTGAGCCCTTCGAGAGAAATGACCTGTGGCCTGTGAAGGCTAATTGTGTTGGTGTATTTGTTCAAGAGAAGGGATCAAATGAAGACAGCAGATGAAGGGCAGGCGCTGAAATAGGCGCAAACACTACCGAACATCTGCAGCAATTACAAAAGTACAACTACAAAGGATTTACCAACATTGAATCATGCTCAATTTCATTTGGCTTTTTAAAGTCTTTCATGTCAAATTGAAAACAGATTTCTTCAAAAGTAAGTAAGTTTCAAAGTAATGTCAGTTAATTCAAAATATAACATGTAAAATAAAGTGACTCACCTAATTCAATACAGGTGAAGCCATTAAGTATGCAAGGAAGAGACTAGTGAGGGAGGCCACCAAGACACCTATGACTCCTCTGACAGAGTTACAAGCTTCATCAGCCGAGACTGGAGAAACTATGCAAAAAAAAGCCTCATTAAATCTGGATTACAGTTCAACCCCTTTAAAGCGACTTGTAGTGAAGCAAAGGTGCAGCCAGTTGGTGCTACAGCTGAGTAAAGTAAATGTGTCCCAGTGATTGCAGTGTAAAGACAAAGAATCAGTACTCCTGGACATAAAGACAAAAAAAAAACTCCAAGCAACTCTGGGAAAAGGTTCATGAAAAATGTAAGTCAGGGGATGATATAAGAAAATTTCCAAATCACTAAATATCCCTTGGAGTCCAGTTGAATATGTTAATAGGAAATGGAGGAAATATGGCATGTGTAAATCTGACTTGAGCAGGTCATCTTCATGAAAGTGAGAAAGTTTCTAGTGAGGCAGGCCACCAAGACACCTATGAGTCCTCTGTAGGAGTTACAAGCTATTGTACGCCACATCACCATGCTGCCACGGCCATGCTTTATGGTGATGGTCCGTGGTGATGTGCAGTGTTTGGTGTCCAACGAACATCACATCTAGTCTATGGACAAAAAGCGGTTTCATCAGACCAACAAACCTTCTTCTAGTTGACTTCAGAGCCTCCCACATGCCCTCTGGTGAACTCTAGTCAAGTTTTAATATGACCTTTTTTCAACAGTGTCTTTCTCTTTGCCACTTTCTCCCATGAAGCTTTGACTGGTAAAGAACAGATATCTGTTGTCACCTCTCCCATCTTAGCTTTTATCCAGCTATTTCAATATTTTTTTTCACTTTTCCCTGTTACTTATCTGTTTAAAACATGTATTCCTTCCTCTCTGCTGTCTATTTCTACTGCTTGTTCATTGTTTTTAGTTAACTGTTAACCTTTTCTGCTCAAACCAGTCGAGGTCCACTCTGAGTTAAGCCACAGACAGACATAGGAGCACCTTGTTCCTTTGAGGAAGTGAGGAATCACGGTGTTTCTTTGAGTTTCAACGTTAAGAAATGTAAACATCTACAAGGAAGAGGATGAGGCCAGCACAGACACGTACAGATTATTTTTCTTCAGTCAAACACTGCCTCACTGTGGAACTTCAGTGGCAGTACAGCCACCTGCACATCAGCGTCTTCGCATGTATTACTAGTATATCACAAAAAGTGTTTCTCAATAGTTTGTGCAGAATCAGTTTCTGTATCATGTGTAGCATTTCATTTCATGTAAAATATGTAATGTGTAGGCACTGCATTTCTTATGCTGTGTCATTTAGGTTTTATTTTTGTTTGATTTTCCTTCTTTATCTTATCTTAAACTAAGAAACCAAAGTATGTCTGTGACTGAAAAAAACTCTCAAAGTGAGAATGTTGACGTTAGTGTGTCTTTATTCAGGAAGTGCACAGAATCTCATACAACACAAGGGTATGAGAGAGCAGTAACAGTATTTATACAGTTGTATCACATAGCATTAAATTCTTCTTTACTATTACAGGAGTGTAACTCCTCTCACGCTTCTCCACACAGCCTTTTTCTGCACTTTGACTTAGACATTAGGTCTCCTATAAGACAATTAACATAATCTTCAACAGGAGGTTGCACCATCTTCAACATTTTTCCATCATTTCCCCCCATTTATGCTATTTATCCCATGAATTTTTAAAAATGTAATAAGGAAAAATACTGAATGAACAAAAGAGCAATATAATAAGGAAAACATATTGGGTTACTACAAGATTAATATATATGCAAATAAAAAACAACCATCTGCCGAATATTGTGTTGGTCCCCCAAATGTGCTCAAAAATGCTCTGAACCATTGGACATGGACAAGAGGACCTCTCAGGGTGTCCTATGGGGTCTGGAACCAGGACGTTGGCACTGGAGCCTTTGGGTACTCTGGCGTGTGCAGTGGGCCTCTGTCCATCAAACTTGTTCCACTGCATCCTGTTGATGCTTCATCACAATGGGGAAGTTTGGAGGTCAGATCAACATGTTGGACCATTGTCATGTTCCTCAACATGTTCCTGATTGTTTGATGATGTTTCCATGTGGTGGGGTGCATTTTCCTGCAGGGGTAGGCCAGTGACATTTGGGATTTCCATTTGCATGAGGGAGTGTGCTTGTTATGGGACAATGTTTATTTGGGTGTCTAAGTCTCATAAACATGGATGTTAAAATCCAAGGTTTTCCAGCAGAACAGCACATAGTACCAATATGATCAATGTTATTTACGTCACCTGTCAGTAGTCATAATGCTGTGGCTGATTGATTTATGTCTCAACAGGAAGTACAATCTACAGCATTTTTCTATCAATATCAACATGTGATTTTCTTAACTTTCATATTAACATGGTTTTCAACTAACAGCTAAAATACAGCAGCATAAAAGATTTCCTGGATTTTATTTATGGTAAGTTTTTGGTTTTGGTGGGCCACCCAGGATGTTCAGGGGGCCCCCGATGAAGCCCTCCAGGAGCCGCCCCTGCTCGGTAGAGCTGCTGCGGCTGAGGGCTCCAAAGGAGGAAGGACCGGCGGACACACACGCCCACCATCCTCCACAGCTGAGTCTCCCACGTCCAGACAGACGTCCACACAAGTATGCAGTTTTGGCGACGCTTTACTTTTCACTTTTCCTAAACTTAAATCGCTTTCACGGTTTTCCTCCATGTTTGTTTGGTTCGGTCTTCAGCTAGCAAAGCTGCCGTGAACCGTCTCCTCATCGTGTCTCTCCGGGAAGGCTCGGTTGTTTTTCGGTAAGTTTGTCCGAGGAAGTAATTAATTTATTAATAAGGAAAGAAATAAACACGTTAACGGCAGCAGCAGCAGCAGCTTCCACTCTAAAACCCGCCCGTTTAGCCGGATAAAGCGTGCTAGCATCAAAGACTGTTCAGCTAATTTAATGTTTTGCTTGAGTCTCATTAGCTTGTTTAGCTAGCAGCACTGAAGCTAGTTTCTTTCTCGGATGTTAAGGGAAAAGTTAATTTAAGGCTCTTAGCGACCGATTCTCCGACTTTTCTAACATGTTAATGCTATAAACGCTTGTTAGATGTGCAGGGTCAAGCCTCAATACTGTCTGAAATCCACTTTCAAATTTATGACACCGTTTTTTTTATCTGTGAACGAGCACACTAGAGAGGTTTCACTGCTTTTTTCGCAACTCAACAGCTCTAGACCAGGTACAGATCTAAGACCATGATATATAGACTTGTCAAATGTGGCCTGGATTATCCCAGAGACGATGGGGATTCTTTAAAAACAGTTTATGATTCGTGAAAGTTTTATTCTATAGGTAAAAATGCACAAATGAAAGATTTTTTTTTTTTTGCACGTAGGCAACATTAAACAAAGTCTAGATTTTAAACCACTGCATATAGACTGGTCAAATATTGACTGTATTGCCATTGAGAGGGTTGAGAGTCTTTAAAACACAATTTCTGGTTTGGGGAGCTTATATTTTATTTGTAAAAGTGACAAAAAAGGGAGATTTAACTCATTTTTAGCATTTGAACCAGACCAGACCAGTTCCAGAACTAAAAATCCAAACCAATTTGTTCTACAGAGACTAAGGAGTCTATAATGCACAGTATGTGATTGGCTAAACTTTTCTTGAATTTGTGAAAAAGTGAAAAAAAAAGAGGGAGAAATTTCATCACCCTTCACATGCAGACCACATCTACAACTACTACTTATAGACAAGTCAAATGTGGGCTAGATTGTCCCAGAGAGACATTTTAAAACGTTGCTTCTGACTCCAGAAACTTTTATTTTATCAGTAAAGATGTAAAAAAGTGACATTTTAAAGCTTTTTTGCATGTACACTATATTAGATCAGGCCAAGATCTAAAACCACTTCACATAAACTGGTTTAATCTGGACTAGGTGTCCTACAGAGACAAGCGGTCTAGAAGACACAGTCTGTAATTTGTGAAACCGTTATTGTATTTAAAATATAAAAAATTAAACCAGGTCCAGATCTAAAGCCACTGTTTATGTAGACAGGTTTAGTCTGTTGCTTTACAGAGGCTAAGTTGTTTCTACAGTGTGAAAATGTGACACAGGGGAGACTTCACGGCTTTTTCTGCAGGCAGACCACTGTAGACCATTTCCAGATATAAAACCAATAAACTTAGACTGCAAAACAGGTTCAGTTTTTTGCTTGTGAAGCCTTTATTATTTTTGTGAAAATGTAAAAAAGGAAGATTCCAAAGTTTTTTTTGTCAAAACCTTTATTCTGTTTGTGAGAATGCAGTGTGAGCTTTCACTCCTTTTTTCTTAAAAGCCTATAAAAAGCCTCGTCCCTCCATGTCTTTCTGGAGTTTCATGAAGAGCTACTGTTTCTCATTACAAAAAAGTAGAAAATGTATTTTTACTTTTTGAAACACAACCAAGACGTGTTCATAGCCTGTTTACCTGGTTAATTTCCTCTTCATTTATGTGATAAATGATGTGAAATCTCTCTTGTTTTGACATTTTCACAATTTCTAGACTCTGGAGTCTCCGTGGGACAACGTAGTCCATATTCTACCAGTTTATATATAGAATCTGTCCTGTGCATCTCTGTCACTGGGTGTTTTAGAGCAGCCACACTGCAGGACAAATACAGACTGCAGCACACAGTACGGACTGCAGAAAGAATCGCTGGAGCCCCACGGCCCTCCATCCAGGAACTGTACTCCACTAGAACCAAGAAGAGGGCAGGGAACATCATCACAGACCCTACTCACCTTGCACATAAACTGTTCTCACCCTCCCCTCCGGCAGGTGATACAGAGCCCTGCGCACAAAAACCACTAGGCACAAGAGCAGCTTCTACCCCACTTCCATAACCCTACCAGATGACCGAGCCATTCACAGCTAAGGTACTGCTTTGATTTGCACTACTGTGTATGTATATTCTTTTCTTTTCTAGATACGTAAATATGTATATGTATATATTAATTCATTATTTATTTAATTTCTCAAATGTTATTTCATTATTCTCATTTCCTCATTCCTAGAGTGACACCAACAGTCGAAAACAAATTCCTTGTATGTCGTTCGCATACGAGGCCATTAAAGTTGATTCTGATTCTGAAATCAGAAACAGAAACAGAAACCACCCTTTTTGCATTTCCACTAATAGAATAAAGGTTTCACTAATTTGAAAGTGGATTACTAGCAGCATTAAGTCTTAAATTAACATGTCTAACACAGTTTTACACCATTAAAATGTGAGGGGGGAAAAAGGAAATTGAAAGTAAGATTCCATTAACTTCTTCCTTAACTTTCCCCTTAACTGCTAACCAGCATCTGACTCCAGCCTTGTCAGCATTTATCAGGAATTTACTTTTGTTTTTTCAGTCTGTTTGAACCAGCTAATGTTGCTTGCACTTCATGTTTTAGTGGGATTTCATAAGAAGAGCGGTTATGTAAGAGAAAAGCACAGTTAAATCACATATTTTACAGTTACTTTGGTTCAGCACTTTCAATTTTGTGTACACAGTTTGTCACTGAGCATAAGCAGTTAATTCTTATCGAAACAGAATCCATAATGTCTGTTTTCTTTTCTCATGCATGCATGGCAAACCACCACCTATCAGGACAAATTAGGTTTTTGTTTTTATCAAATATATTATGCACATATTGTACCTGCTGCTGCTGCTGCTTAACTTAATCTTTTTTGCATTTTTTCTGTTAAAATGTATATATCACATATTTAATCAATACCTTGCGATATATTGTATGCATATTCAGGTCAAAATATTTATGTGTTTATTATTAATTTGACTTTTCTTTTTAATGTGATGTACCAATAGTCAATAAAGTTGTATTTTAAAGAAGATGCTAAGCTCTGAAACTTTATTTATATTTATTCTGTTTAGCAGTCCTCTGTGACTATTAAAAATCTTATGGTGTATGCAAGGCCGTGCCTTTTCTTTTCCTTTTGAAGTGTTACTTTATAACAGCTTACATAGATCTTTTTAGGAGTTTTTGCTTTCACTTAAAGCCAAAATAACTGTCAGAGCTGAAGATTGGGTTATATATATTGTTTCTCACTCACTATTGTCCCATGTTTTCAGGAACATCTGCGATGGATCTCCAAGCCTTCCTGAAAACCGCACTGAAGAACAAATACAAGAAGCTGAAGGAAGCATATTCCCTAAAAACATTGCTCCCAACAAGAGTTTGCAATCGGAACTTTAATGTAGACTGCTCATCATCTACTGTGCTCGAACACGAGTTCAGATATGTAGATAGTTCGCACATTTCTATACTTGTTCCAGTAACATGTGTCCCGCTCGTCGAAGTTATGTCATGTAAATGCAGACATTTGCTCGACAGAAGAACCATCCTCACTTTAGGAGTGAATGGAGTCGGAAAAACCACAGCAGTGCGGAGTTTCACTCTTGACTGGGCTGAGGACAGAGGGCACCACCACATCAACTACCTGTTTCTTCTCACGTTCTGGGAGTTAAATTTGCTGAAACACAAGCTGGGCCTGATCGAACTTCTCCAGACATTTTTCCCAGAACTGAAGGGGCTCATTGATTTCATCCTAAAGACAGATGGTGTGTGGTTTGTCTTTGATGGCCTGGATGAGTTCAATCTCATGCTAGACTTCTCCTGTCCAACTGTGACGGATGTTTCTGAAGAATCCACAGTAGATAATCTTGTGACCAGTCTGATCGTGGGAAGTTTGCTTCCCAGTGCTCATATATGGATAACATCCAGATATTCAGCTGGAAGGCAAATCCCCAAAAACCATTTGCTTAAAGAGACCCAACTGCTGGGTTTCAGTGATGAACAGAGGGATCAGTACTTCAGGGCAGTTATTGACAATGAAGAACAGGCCTATAAAGCAATCGTCCATGTGAAAATATCAAAGAGCCTGAGTTTCCTTAGTCAAATACCTTCCATCTGCACCATTATGGCAAATGTTCTGAATAGTCCTCTCGAAGCAGATGACCGATTTAAAATAAAACCTTTGACTCTGACTCATATTTACACTCTGGCTTACAATCTGGTAGAAACATCGGATGTGATCAGCAAATTGAAAAAGCTGGCGCTGCTTCGGATGGGAGAGGGCAGTGTGATGTACAAGGAGGACCTTTTACAGATGGGCATCACCGTTGAGGAGGCATCAGCTTTCTCCAAAAAGTGCCCACTTCTGTTGAGAGAGGAAACGGGGCTGCACGACACCACAGTGTTTCGCTTCGGTCACTTGAGCGTTCAGGAGTTTTTGGCTGCGTCCTCTAAACTGGATGAGATTGAAGCATTGGAGACACCTTTACTCTCTGATAGGTGCCAGCGTCTGGTGGACGAAGCCATGGAGGACACCAAAGGAAAATGGGATATCTTCCTCCGTTTCATCTTTGGCCTCATTAAGGAACGTCACCTATTGGAGCCCACTGATTTACTCTTTGTCTACACCAAAAAGGTAATCCTGCAAAACATTTTTTTTGACCAGTTCGACCCTTTGCTTCCCTCTTTGAGGGAGTATGACAGCCAGGCTTTCCTGAAAGAGGGGAAGTGCTATATGAAGACTGCTTCCTCCCCAATCGAGGGATTCCTGCCGATGCACTGGGAATGTCTGAAAGACAGGCTCAGAACCTTGGATGGGTTGGAAGAACATTTTGAGATTCCCTTATCGGAGAAATGTGATGAGAACCTCCTCAGGCTAATACCGGCTCTTGTGAAATCAAAGAGAGCCATGTAAGTTGCATTTTTATTGTACATATCATGATTGTTTGGACATTGAGATGTGCTTTAAAGTGCCACCTTACTCACATCACAAAAATCTGTTTTCAGGTATCCTTTGTGTTATTGAGTTCAGTAGGCTGTAGAGAACTAATGAAAATCTTGGTCGCCCGAAGTCGTTCCTACAAAATTTGCACATTTTTTGGTAGATGAACTAGGTGTATTATTTGCTGAGGAAATTTTCAATGTTGAACAAACAACTCATGAGCAGAAGAGTGTCCTTTCTGAGTTTCATTGGACAGACATGAACATACAGTTAATGCCCTTGTGCAGTTTCCTGTCTTTGGAGTAGAGGTGAGCAAGTAATAAACACATTAGTGAGACAAATATCATCAAGACATCTGCAAATGAGTAGTTCGAAAATCTATACATGTCCAACATCTTATGAGCAGTTAATGTCCTAGACAGATAATAATAAGGATACAGATTACATGAGTAAATGATGAAACACAAAATCTCCCTCACATCATTTAACTCTCTAGCCTAAATGAGTAATAAATCAACACAAAAAAAGCTCCTATTTGTGTCATGTTAACTCATTTGTATCAAGTTATTGAGGTTTAATGAAATGAAAACCTAATTTTAGTATTAAGTAAGGTTAAAATGAGTTCATGAGGTAATATTACTGCCAATACAATGCCAATAGAAAACTGGGAGCAGACCACCTGCACATATTCATATGATTTCTCCATCCATCCATTCATTGTCTTCCACTTATCTGGGACCAGGTTGTGTAGCAGCAGTCTAAGCAGAGACTTCCCTCGCCCCAGACACCTCCTCTTGCTCTTGGTGGGACCCCAAGGCGTTTCCAAGCCAGTCAAGAGACGTAGTAGCTCCCTCTTGAGCTGCTGCTCCCCCTTGAACTGCTGCCTTATCATGGTGGGGCTCGTATGGGCGCGCCTGATGTTCTGGGCCTTTGCCCACGGGTTTGCCAGGCTCAGCCCGAATGGACGATGTGGGCCTGGCCCCCTGTGGACTCACCACCCGCAGAGGGAACCGTAGGGACCAGGTGCAGTGTGGATTGGGTGGCAGTCGACGGCGGGGGCCTCGGCGGCCCAATCCCCAGACACAACTCGTATGATTTCTGAAAATAAAAATGCATCAACTGGTAATTTAGCACAAGAACTATTGAGGAATAAAATACAGACAAGTTAGCTGCCTTTTTAAAAAAAATGATCTGGCATGTTGAGCTGTGATATACAATCTGCTGTTTGCAAGGTTTATGAAAATGATTGCATCCTGATTTGCATTTGTTGAGAAAACCACCGAATGACATCACAGGAGCTTCAGCAGCAGTGGTCAAACCAAACTGGACCCACACTGTACCTGGCTGACTTTTAGATCATGGTTTAAGGTTCTACAAGGCTGTCAAGAAGCTCCTGATCAATGAGAAGCAGAGGTTAGCCCAGCGTTGTTGGGCCCAAGAACACAAGAACTGTACAGCCAAGAATTGGAAGAAGATTCTGTGGTCAGATGAGTCCAGTTTCCATCTTTATCTTCCTCCTGCTAATGTGAGGGTCCACAGAAGGCCAGGCCAAGCATTATCTTCAGCTTGTACAGTACCTGCTGTCAAACCCACATGCTCCTTTCTGCATGTGCACTGTTCCGGCAAGGTCAAAACTGGATGTTTCAACAAGATAATGCCCCTTGACATACATCCAGGGCCAGTAGAACGTTATTATTACTACAGCAAAGGGTCTGAATACGTTTATAAATCAGAGGTTTCAGTTTGTGGATTTTAAAACCGTTTAAAACAATGTCTAGCTACTACTAAAACTAAAACTAACTCTAAAACTAATTTTCACTTTCTCACTCTCAGTATTGGGTATAGATTCATGGGGGAAAATGAGTTTTATATATTTATAATGAAATATGCAACACAATAAAATTTACAAAAACTGAATACTTTCTGAAGTGACTGCTAATACAGAATGTAGCTCATTTTACCAATGTGTTTGCTTGCCCACGAAATACTATAAAAATTACACAGACAAGACAATTCTTCAGGTGAAATGTGATTTCTAAGATGAAACTGCTTAGGTTTGGCGTTTTCATTGCATCTCTTGATCAGTTCATATATTGAATGTTGCCAGCTATTTCCCAGAGGTGTGTCTAATTTGTGGACTCCCATCTCCTTGCAGGCTGCGATTCTCTAACCTGACAGACAAATCCTGTCCAGCCTTGGGAGCAGCCCTGAGCATGAAGGAGTCCTACCTGAAAGAGCTGGACCTGGGATACAACAGCATCAGCGACTATGGAGTCGGGCTTCTTGTGAAAGGACTGGGTGATATAAACTGCAGGCTGAAAACGCTCAGGCTGCAAGGCTGCGGAATGACTTTCCAGTCCTGTAAAGATCTGTCAGATGCCCTGTTACTGACTGAAGAGCTGCAGGAGTTGGATCTCAGCAAGAATGAAATAGGAGACGAGGGGCTATTCCAACTTTCAGAAGGTTTGAAAGTAGCTCCGTTAAAAACGCTGAAGTAAGTGTTGGGAAGTAAACGTGCATATGCTTTTGAGAGTATTCCTTTACTTTTTTAACACAGTTGCTCAGGTTCAATCAGACTTTATTTAACACAAAGTGCTTTACAGACTAAAGGAATAAAAATGCAATAAAACAAAGCAAACCATACTTCCAACCCCCAGCATCATGTTATAGATATAGGACTCAATAACACAGGGATTGAGGGACAGGAAACGCTGTCCTTAAATAACATATACAATGATGAAACACTAGATAAATGAATCGAAAATATAGCATCTATAAATAAAATGCAGTTACACAGTTACAAAATAGAGGTCAACATTTATAAAAGCAGAAAAAAAGAAGTAATAAACCGTACAATAAATAGAAAAATCAATAAATAAAATTGGTTGTAGAAAGAGTAATAAATGAATAAAATCCATCAAATAAATCAAAAGCCTTACTTAAAAAGTAGGGTTTGAGTTTAAATACGTCCACACCAAGCTATAATCATTAATCCATAATGACAAAGTGAAAACATGTTTTTATTTATTTATTTGCAAATTTATTAATAATCAATAACAGAAAAGTACTTTGTAGAAGCTCCTTTGGCAGAAGCACGTCTTTTTGTGTAAGTCTAGAAGTTTACCTCAGTGGACCTCATTTCTCCGTCAGATTGGATGAGAAGCATTAATGAGCTTCATTCTTCTGTTTTTCCCCCTTATATGTTCTGTTGGGTTCATGTCTGAGCTTTTGAGGTGCCGCTGAGGAATAGTCAGAAACTTGTCTTGGCAGTTTGAACTGATTTAGCTTTGCAGGAGTTATGTATGTTAGCCAGTTATACTGAATTAGTCTGAGCTGTGCATTTATTGTGTTGAAACTGCTTAGTTACAAAGCTTTTTTAAACTCTCCATATTTAGTAATCCTGTCATGTATGTTGTCTTTTTTTTATTGTAGACTATCGCAGTGCAACATTGAGAAACAGGGCTGCTGGGATCTGGCTGCAGCTCTGCAGGGGAACTCTAAACTCGAAGTGTTGGACCTCAGCAGCAATATGGTCGGAGACAACGGTGCCAACAAGCTCTTTACAAAATTCGACATTACAAAGCTAACAAAGCTGGAGTGAGTGTCACTTCATGTAAAAACACATTCAGCCATGCTTATAGATGCCAGTTTTCCAGTGACATTTTGTTCTCTTCATTTGTTTCCGGTAGGATGTACCACTGTGGTCTCACTGCACAGAGCTGTGGACTTATTGGAGAAGCTCTGAAGTCTGAAACCAGCACTCTGGTGGAGCTCAATCTGAGCAACAACAGCTTGAAAGATGCAGGATTTAGGGCCATCTGTGAAGGCATGTACGCATGGTGCAGACTGGAAAAACTCAAGTAAGGATGCTCAGATAGGTACATTAACCTTCTCCTTGGGAGAAGGTTAAAGTACATGCTACTGGAAGGAGCTCACAAGTACATTTAAGAAAAATAAGGAAAATAACGTGCAAAATAACGTGCAAATCGTGTACTTTCCGAAGCTCCTTGAACAACTCACCTGTGATGCACTGTTCTGTTGGAAAACTTTACCAAATCTAATCATAAAAACATGATATTTCTTTGAAATCATTTTATTCTATGTGTCTGATTTGGAAATCACCAAAAATACACAGTTTACATTGACTAGATTCTGTAAGAAACAAGTTCCTCAGCGGAACAGTGAAGTCATTAGTTAAGCCAAACAGTCACGTAACAAAAAAATCAGGGACTTTTCGGCTGAACTGCAGGCTGTGTTAGTACAGAGCTGATAGGAGATGGTATAGAAGCAAATTACAAACTGAAGTGCTAAAATATCTTTGATATGTAAAGCTGCCATTATATTTTCCAGTATTGGTAACACCAGCAGCTTCTTACAGAAACATTGTACATGTTGATTCCAAAAAGCATGAAAATAACCTCTTTATAAAAATACTTGAAATTTGTGTTGTTAAAATTCATATTCTGGCCTTAATTCTACATGAAATCAAGTATTTTTACTTCTTTTAAAAATGTAAAATCACAGAACCAACCATTCTTTTTCTAGTATTTGAAATGTATTTAAACAATGTCAGTTAATGTATACAAAAAGTAAATCAAATCTATTTCCCGAAATGTCAAATTATTCTTTTACCCCTCTGAACCCCAACACCAGTTGAAAGGCATGTTTCCCCCCAGTGTTGGTATCACCTTGGAACACTTGGAAAATTTTGTAGCTATTGATTTTATGTTTTTTAAATTTTTGTAAAATAGTCATTCAACTTTTGATTTTTCTTTAAGATTTAAAGCATCAGAACAGTGTCAATCTGCACAGAAGACATCTGCTTCTCTACCTCTTCAAGGTTGTGCTGTTTTAATAGAGGTGAAGGGCTTTATATTGCAGTGTGGAAAATTATGACAGGAGGAAATATATATTAAAAAAAATCATCCATAAACTGCTTGAGATTTAGTGGGTTGAAAAAAAGACGTGCAATAAACAGATAAACCAATAATCCAAGCCCACCAGGACCCATGCACCACACCCCTCCTATATGGTCACGATTTTTAGTTCTATTTTTTCATTACGCCCTTTTGTACTTTTGTCTGTCTGTCTGTCTATCTATCTATCTATCTATCTGTCTAGCATCTCAGTCTGCCTGAAGTAATGATTCCACATTTTCTTTTGTTAACTTTCAGTGTTTCAAGATGTGGAATCACTGAGAAGGGTTGCGCTTACTTGGCTAAGGTCCTGTGCACAGTGTCGCAGCTCTACAGAAGTTGGGTTCGAAAAACGAACTGGCAGGCAGTCGAGCTGACAGAACTCGACATCAGCATGAACTGCCTCAGAGACAGAGGAGTCAAAGAAATGTCACCCGGCCTGCAGAACCCGTACAGCCACCTCAAAACTCTCAAGTGAATAATTCTTTTAAACAGGCTTCTTCATTGCAGTTTGGTTGGAAGAATGCTTTGGTGATTCTTGTCTCTTTTCAGCCTGAGTCACTGTGGCCTGACTGATGACTGCTGTGCAGAACTTGCATTAGGAGTCGCGTCGATTGAGAGCGTCATCAGTGACCTGGACCTGTCCAGCAACGACCTTCACGATAAGGGAATGAAGAAGCTCTGCATGGGACTCAGAAACCCTCAGTGCAAACTGAAGAAACTGGCGTAAGTTGAAGTGAATTTTGAAAATGGTAACATGCTGAAGGGGAATTTATTTCCTTAGCTTACACCCAGTGAGTCAAACTACTGTGACTTCATGAACACATTTGTGGCCACAATTCAAGAAGTAATTTGGTGACGAAGTGATTACATTTTATTTCCAAACAGTCAGTGTTCAGGTCTGGATAGACACAGGTGCAAACTGCAACTTGTTGGGCAGAGACATGCAAGAGAGAAGCGGTAATTATGTGTGCTAATGCATAGGCATGGAAGCACACTTAAGACTATTCCTCGGACTTGTTCTTATAGATTCTTCTGACACAGGACAACTGCCAAAACCCAGCCATCTTTGGAACCCTGTTGCTCTGGCATATTTTACAGTGGAAACTCTGTTCAAGTTTAAACGGGTCACAAGGCTTTGAATGTTATTTATTTAAATCTGTGTTTTGCTATCTTTTGCGTTTTTGTTGCAGTTGCGAAGAAGCCTAGTTATGAATGACAGGTTCTCTGCTATCACATGCTATTAAAATATTACATTGACTGTGCATTAGCTGAAAAAAAACAATAGGTTATCGGCCTTTCTTGATTATCATAATCAGCATCGATAAAATAAATTAAAAAAAACATATTGGTCGATCCCTAATCTGGATTAATATTTAATGGGTTCTTCCTTTTCCCATGCTCCACCTCTCCACCAAGTTTTAAGAAATTCCACTCTGTAGTTTCTGCCTTCTCTTCCTCATAAACAAACTAACGACACTGAAATCATACCTCTGCTTCAGCTCTCTTCTTGGTGGATTAATGCTGCACTGACAACAGTTCAGTCAGGATATTTTCTGGATTAAGTGAACTCTGAAGTGCTTGTTTTGTGTTTCTCTGCAGACTGAGGACCTGTGGCCTGACCTTTAAGAGCGTTCAGTTCCTCACCTCTGCCTTGAAGTTAAACCCCCACTATCTGGAAGAGCTGCATCTGATGGGCAACAAACTGGAAGACCCTGATATCAGAGTGCTTATGGAGCTGAAGATGAGCCAGAAATACTCGCTGCGCATATTAGAGTGAGTACTGAATGTGTTGTCAATCAGAGGATGCTGCGTTCTTTCCAGTCATCAGTGTGACTTAACTGTATTTTAAGAGTAGAGTAAAAGTTTCATTTTTTCCTACTTTATTCATTTGATTTTGAGATCCAACGATGAAACTGAGATAATAGCAGAGACTGACTTCAGCTTTTATTTCATACTAATGGAATGCAAATGGGGCTGCACAGTGGCTCGGTGGTTAGCAGTGTTGCCTCACAGCTAGAAGATCCCCGATTCGCGTCCCGGTTAGGACACCTGCGATCTTTCTGTGTGGAGTTTGCATGTTCTCCCTGTGCAGCGTGGGTTTTCACCAAGTACTCCGGCTTCCTCCCACAGTTCAAAAACATGCTGAGGTTAATTGATTATTCTAAATTGTCCGTAGGTGTGAATGAGAATGTGTTTGTTTGTCTCTATGTGTAGCCCTGTGATAGACTGGCGACCTGTTTAGGGTGTCCCCTGCCTTCGCCCTGAGTCGACTGGGATAGGCTCCAGTCCCTCAACGACCCTACAGAGGATTAAGCGGTGTATAGATAACGGATGGATGGAATGCAAATGGCACACAGTGAGGTCCGAAAATCAAAGACCATGTCAAAAAATCTGTCATATTATTGCAAAATCTGAATCAGAAAGTTTGAGGAATTGGAAACATTTAACACGTTCTGAGAGAAATATTTCAGATTCTGCTCTGTTTTGTGCAAAGGTCAGATGAGTTGTAAGCAGCGTTCAATGACTCTCAGGTGAATTTGACAAACTCTCCAGAAGTTTTCTCAACTAAATCAACCTGCAGACATTGTTCACCTGTTAGAAATATCCGTCTGAAGCTCAAGTTTCCAGCAGAACATTGCTCACTAGACGTTCATTGTAGGAAATGTGGCATCAAGTAAAACAATGAAATCAGAATGTTAAAGGATAATTATATATACCAAAATCTGGACAAACAAAACATTACAAATCTATCTGTCTGTCAATCTGTCTGTCTGTCTGTCTATTTATCTATATGTCTATATATTACTTCTTTTATGTATATATATCCATATCTATAAAAGAAGTAAATGCAGGTTATAATTGTATTTTCCAACACAGGAGGCAGGGACAGACACTTGGTGTGGTATAAGACAATAGCATATTAGCATAAGCACCATTTGACAGTGGTTGATGGGCAAAAAGTTGTATTTAATGATGAATCCTAGTCGGAAATGAGTGACTGTAAGGAGACTGATAGGAGAAAGATTAATGTAATATTTTTCGTTTTATTCTTTTTACTCTTTACATATTTACTTTATTTATTTACTATTGTGGCTAATATTATTATTTATAGCCCTGTGTTTATGGTTTTACCTTCTATTTTCTGTTATCACACGTTCTTTTTTCTTAATTGGATATGACAGTTTTGTTGCTTTTATCTTATCTTGTGTTGTTGTTTTGATTCATTTTGTAAATCTTTTGCAACGTTTAACTCTATTTTTCCACTTTCATCTCTCTGATTTTTCTCTTTCAATTGTTCAGTGGTCTTCCTAAGTATCCTGCTTTTTTGCCCTGTCTCTAAAGCACTTTGTAAACTGTAAAAGGTGCTATCTAAATAAAGTTATTATTATTATTATTAATAAAGCAAAAGCAGGCACACAAATACTGAAATACAGAGAGATCCTCTGACGTTCATAGACATTTTTCACTAAAATGGAATAAAAATTGTGTCAAATTTTAAACAAATGCAAAAGGATGTATTTTAGACTTCCAGACCACGCTGTGCATATTTACTGTGTCTATAATTATCTGTATACTCCAACTTTCTGTGTAACCAAAAGTCCGTTAACAGCAGTTTGACATTTCACTGCACTTTATCTGTTCGGTCAGTTGTGGCTGCAAATTGACTGTTCCCTTGTTAATGTCTGTTGTTTTTGCTTTCTTGTCTTTCAGTGTCTCAGCAGATTGAAGAACACAAACAAAAGGACACAAACTGCTCAAACTGACTCACATTTCCCAAAATTCATCATCGACTGAACCATGAAAAGACTCATCAAAGTGTGCCCAAGTTACACATTTAGAAGTTTTGTACAGGAAAGTGATTCTGTTCTAGCTTAAAATGGCCTAAATGTAGCTCTACACCATTGGGTCCTTCATAATGTGAAACCTTTGCCTCTCTGTCGTGCAAAATTTCAATTTGTAATATTGGAGTTATTCAGCTGTATATGTATTTAATTAGTCTTGAGGCTTTAATCGCTTACTTGGCTGCATTCTAGTGTATTCTTATGAACCAATTTGTGCCTTTTCTGCGTCACTTTAAGATGGAAAAATGTTATTTAAAGTGAACAGAAATATAAACACAGCATGTAATATTTGCTTTGATTTTCTCCATTCTTTGAGGTAAGTTTCCCCCTATTATTGCTTTTTAGCATTTAAATATGGTGGATTTATTTGGATACTTACTTTTTTGGTAAGATTTTACTTATTTATTTGTAGACATCTGTTTACACTTTGACATTAAAGAGTCTTTTTTTTGGTAAAATTAAATTCTTGTCAAAAGAGCTAAATTATATCGACCATGATTTCATGTAACATGGGGGAATAGGTGTTTGTTGTAACACACAGCATGTCTACAACAGAATGGACGTCGTGAAAAAACAAATCTATTTGAAACAATTACGGCAAAACATGACAATGGAAAATTTGTAGGAGGAATTATATTTGTATGCTGTGTTCGCATTTTTGTTCAGTGTATTTTTTCAAATCTTGTATTGAATAATTCAGACAGAGACTGGGTTACATGTACCATTAGGTCAGATAGTTTTTGTCTGATGTCTTTATATTTATTCCAAGCTAACAGTTAATAAGTTACAATAATATTCATTGCAGCTACTAGAAAGCTTCTAGAACTTTTCTATGCAGTAACTATGTGAACTTTGGTTAATAAATAGCCCTGTGTCATAAAAACAACACAAAATTAATGCACCAGCTGGGAATTCAGAATATTAAGGCTCCTAGGCTTTTTGTGTTGCTTTCAGACATGCATTTTCCTGCAGATGTACTGTTGAGTCTGCACACGTTTGCTCTTGTGCTCTCTTTGGTTTGACATGAGAGAAATGACCTGTTTATTGTGAGATGTGTTCAGATGCTCAGAATCTTGTTTGAAATCTATGCCTTTGCCTAGACATTTATTTGGAGCATCTATAGATTTCAGTACCTCATTCATTTGACCTTATAGACTTTTTTATAAGATTATTTTTGCAAGATGTTTACATGTTTTCTTGCATATTTGTTTTTTTATATATATATTTTTTAGTTTTTTCCCATTACCTCATGTACAGCTCACTGTGTGCAGCTCATGGAAGTTATTAATACAGACTCCTGCAAATGCAGTATTATTTGTTGTGTATTATAAATGTGAGTGTGGTGCCTCTGTGTTAAATACATTGTCTGTGACCACACAATACGTGCAGCCCTGTTCTTTTTTGCACCAAGCTGTGCAGCATTGCTTCACTTCTCTGTTGCAGCAGAGCGCCACCCAGCGGTTGCACGCCGTAACTTGTGCACGGGGCGCGTTTGACGCCAGTTGACACAACGGTACCTTGTGTGCAGCATCTCCAGTTTCATCGCAGAGGACCAGTGAACGCACCTCGGAGCAGAAGGTATGTTTCCCTGTGCAACGCAAACATTTCATCAGCATCTTTTACCAAACACGGAGCTGCTGCTGCTGCATTCAGGGACGTGTGTCGGAGGTGTTATGTAAAATGCATCATATACTGTGCTGATGGCTCAACGCTGCTGTGTTGTTTTGGTGTAATTTGATGAAGGTGAGCGGTGCCAAAAAGTGCACCGGGTGTGGAGGGCTGCCTGGCTGGCTGTGTAGGCCCGTATGGCGCAGTTTGGGCGCAGAAATGTTCCTCCTGACCGCCTTCTGTGTCGCTCGTCATGCTGCTTAGAATAAACAGCCGTGCAGCAGCGTGAGAGGTGGAAGCTGACACACGCAGGCTTTTGTAAAAACGCCCTCAGCTCTGCAGTGTCATGCTCATTGCGGCATTGTCGCACATTAACGTCCTTTGATGACATTTTTTTACTCCACGCCAGAAGGATCCAGATAAGTAGATTTATGTGTGGATCTGCATCATTTTGTGTCATGGGCATGTTTTTCTTCTGTTATGTCTTGAGATGAAGGGAACAGTAGCTGTATTGAATGTTTTATTTGGTCTAAATTCCCTCAGAGTCTACAACACTAATAACACGCAGTGTGATGCATCAAGAAAACTTTACTCATCCGCCTCTGCGCATGCGCGTGACTGAGGCAATATTGCGGTGTTGGACCGTTATCTTTTAGCTAACTAGCTTATCTCCAACTACAGGGAGGTGACACGGTAAGTTAATATTTGGGCTCAGTATTTATGCTGGGGTTTTGTACTCAGAAATAATTTTTACAATATCTGTTCTCTTCCTAAAATGTTAATAATAAAATGTAACATTGTGGGAAGGGAGTCTCTGAAAAAGTTAGCATAACGTTAGCTTCGCGCCTGCTAAAATTACCTGCTATGAAGCAGTTGAAAGTCCCGCAAGCTAACTAAGTTTAACTTTTTAATTTTTTTGGTAACATACTTGTAATTACCAAATTGACTCCGATAGCAAGTTTTCACTTGACTGTACCGATGTAGCTATTGGCGCCAAACATATGGCTAACTAGCTGGTTGAGACATGACGCAGGTGCAGGGCTAGCAATTAGCCAAAGTTAGCACAGTTATAAATTTGATTGATTTGACATTGTACTGCAATGGATGTCATTGTAAATTAATAAGGTTATCCTGGAATAAATATTTAGATGGTTAACTAAAATTATTGCAAAAGATTTTTGTCATTGTTCAACAACAACAAAAGGCAGTTTAGCAGCTCTTTGGGTTAGCAGAATACAACAAAAGAGGACAAAGTCATTACAAAAAAAAACCCAACAAAAGTTATTGCAAAAAGTAAAATAAAGTAGTATTACTATTACTATTACTATAGTATTTTTTAACACTTTCTCAAAGTCAGAAAAGAAGGCAAACAGCATGCAGATTGACTTAGAGGAAATGTAAAAAGTCTAGTTTTTGTTGTTGAATTGAATTTAGTCAATTCAGAACAAAACGTTTTTGAGCTGTTCAACAGGTGACAAATAGTCAACCATTGAGTTACTAAGTTAGTCCACACCTTAGTCTGGTGTGGCTTAAAAGGTCAACAATCAGATAGTATGACCGGTATACAGACACTCCTTTGAGCAGTGGAGTTAAAAGACCACCTTAAAAGGCAGCTTTATTCCAGTGACACATAACGGGAAGACGAGAAGAGACTGTTGGCTGCTGGGGATGTTGCCATTTTAGTCTGGGCTGCAACCAGACAATTGAATGTCCACAAACCCAGCATTTATCATCTATGAATTGCTTCAGACAGCTCTGGATGTCCAACAACGTGATCCTGTCCCCCAAAATGTCTGCCAACTTCACCAAGCCCTTCATTAAGAAAATCCACAAGATCTATCAAAGTTAGAAATAAAGCATTCCCACATGAGATACCTCAGAAAGATTGACTATCACATAAGGTGGACGGTATGAATTTTATAAAATAATTGACACGACACTTTAAACCTTGGGCCAAATTTGCTGCGAAATTCTGACATGGCTAATACATAATCAGACTGGGCGTGTGCCAGTAAAACCACAGTGTGCAGTCCTGAACCTGGTTATATACATTGATCAATGGGCTAGCTTAAGCAGAGTTACAGTCTCCTTGAGTTACATGAAACTGAATTAGAGCGTTGGTCTTTTTTTGTAGCTGCTTGAGTTTAATGAAATTGAATTAGATCATTGTCTTATTTAGTAGCCACACCTTGTATATTCTAAATTGCAGCCTTTACAATTTGCTTATTGCTTTGATTCAAATTGCAATTTCGATTTGAAATCTAATAACTGTTCGGCCCAAGTATTCTATGCGATCTCCTTTTGATTACTAATGTAATATTTTTTCACTGCCATTCACTAAGCTACCCCTGTAACTGTTTTAAGTGCCCCTGAGGAGGTCCTCTTCCTGGTTTTGAAAACCTCTAGGCTAATCTGTTAGCTTCATTTGGATTTTTTGCGAACAATCACAGGATCAATGCATAAGGCTTACTTGACAAAATACAAAAACACAAAATATAGATGAACTTAACCTGCATGTGTAATGAATAAAAACTAACAAAGGCTGATATGCTTTTCATTTAATATAAACAAATAAAGTAAAAAAAAAAAAAAGACGTTCTGTGCTCTCTCTGGGAATGGATTTGACAGCATGTGAGAATTACAATTCTATCTGTGAATGTAAAACTTGTATTCAGTGCTCAAATGTTGAGCTGATAGCCATCATCCATATACCTTCTCCTCTCAATGTGCCATCTTTTAACTTGTATGTAATGCTTTATGGACGCAAACTGCAAGTCCACTTCTCATGTTGGCGTCTGTGGAAGAGTGCTGTTTCTTTATTTGTTCACTGCATATTATTGATTACTATTTGTAGCCATCTTTCTGTTTTTCAGAGTGAGCTGCAATGGGGAAGGAAAAGCTCCACATAAACATTGTGGTAATAGGACATGTCGACTCTGGCAAGTCCACCACCACCGGCCACCTCATCTACAAGTGTGGGGGCATCGACAAAAGGACAATTGAGAAGTTTGAGAAGGAGGCTGCAGAGGTATGAGTCATTTTGTTCTCACCTTAAAATAGATATTTTTACAGTTCCCTACTGTGTTGCTTCGATTTGTTCTGCACTTTTTAACTGTGCGTCTGTCTAACAAGTATTGTCAGACTAGACACAAGGTTATATATGCCATCAAGTGCTTGCTCAATGGGAATTGTTAGATAATACTGTAAGGTCTTGATCTTACTATGTATGTGCACTGAGATAAGATAATGTGTTGTGTGATGTGGCATAATATAAATTTAAGTGAAGAAACAAGAAAAAATTATATTGCCAACAAACCTTGAGCATACATAAAAATTTAAAATACATCATGGAAAGTTTGAGTTTCATACATAAATCTATGCATGTCTGTATATATGATAAGTAATTATTCACTCACTTGCTATTCACCAACATGCTGGAAACATTCCTTAGAGGTTTTGGTCCATATTGATGTGATAGCATTATATAGTTGCTACAGATTTGTGACCTGCTAAAACGTGCTATTACAAAATGGTACACTGTGGCCATACAGGGATGAACATGGCGTTAAAGTCTTACTAAGAGGCTCAAAGTTGGCCGTGAAAAATCCCCCACACCGGTACCCCACCAGCTTGAATTACTGTAGCTGTAGCCCATCAGCTTCAAGGTTTGAAGTGTTGTGTGGCATTCAAAAATGCTCTTCTGTATACCTTGAGTATAATAAGAGGTTTCTTTTGTTTTTGTTTTTTTTAGTTACTGTTGCTTCTTTATCAGCTCAAACCAGTTTAGCCTTTCTTCTTTTACCTGTGACACAAAGTTTTGTTTTTTTTTGCCAGAGTACCGTTACTAACTGGATGTTTTTTCTTTGTCAAAGTCACTTAAATCTCATGTCCTCCCCTTTCTGATGCTTGATTTCAACGTCAGCAGATCCTCTTGACCACACCTACATGTCTGAATGTGCTAAGTTTGACTCAACACAATTGGCTGACTAGATTTTTTGTTGGTAAACTAATTAATTACTGAAAAATGTCAGAAGTAGAGAATAATGTATTGCTACTGGCTTTGACACTTTTTATTTAGTACGGAATAAATCTTTTATGCAGCTATGAGGTAAATGTAATGCAGGTCACAGCTGCACTACTAACATTCATGACTTGTATGTCTTCATTGACCTCCATCCTGCATAAGGGATTCAGGAGGGTGACTCAGACAACAAAACATTATTGTAGCTGTTAGTGTGTGCAGCTTTGGGCAAAAGCATCTATCAGACATCAAATTATCTTGTGTAAAAGTGACATGACTTTACCTTTGTTTCTCCTCCGTATCTGCTAGATGGGAAAGGGTTCCTTCAAATATGCCTGGGTTCTGGACAAGCTGAAGGCTGAGCGTGAGCGTGGCATCACCATTGATATCTCTCTTTGGAAGTTCGAGACCAGCAAGTACTATGTCACCATCATCGATGCTCCGGGACACAGGGACTTCATCAAGAACATGATCACCGGGACCTCTCAGGTTAAGTTAGTAGACAGGTAGAAGAGTGGAAAATGGGTGAAAGAGAGAGTAAAGATACTTAAGGAAGGACTTTTTCGATATCTTATTTCAGGCCGATTGTGCTGTGCTGATCGTGGCTGCCGGCGTTGGTGAGTTTGAGGCAGGCATCTCAAAGAACGGGCAGACTCGTGAACACGCCCTGCTCGCCTACACCCTGGGAGTGAAGCAGCTCATCGTGGGCATCAACAAGATGGATTCAACTGAACCCAACTACAGCCAGAAGCGCTATGAGGAGATCGTGAAGGAAGTCAGCACCTACATCAAGAAGATCGGCTACAACCCTGACACTGTGGCCTTTGTGCCCATCTCTGGTTGGAATGGAGACAACATGTTGGAACCCAGCCCTAATGTGAGTGTACTGGGAGACCAGAACGTAGTGTATGTTTACAGATCTGTGTCTGCCTCGCTGGAATCTGATATGTCTATAGTATTGTATGGAAGAAATACGATATCACCTTGGAAATTAAATCTTTTGTGAGGGTTACATGTCTACAATTGTGCCTTCCACATTTTGTGCTTGATTGAAGCACCCCAAAAGAAAAAGAAAATTCTCAAACTAGGAACTAGTGTTGACTTAAGATTATTGGCAGGTCTTAACCTGAACTGCAAGGTCTTACAAGGTTTCTGTGAGTCTTTAAAATGTCCAAATATCCAATAATGTGAATATTTTGACAATTCGTAAAAACCAACAAGTTATTGTGGCTTTTTACAATAAGTCCAGCCTCACTTTTAAATGTGTTTTTGGCAAACATTTATGTTGATTACGCTGAAACAAAACTACAAAACCTGCATGAAACCATGAGCCACTCACTTAAACTGTCTGGTCAGAATTTATCAGCACATACCCAACTAATGTGTCAAGATGTGGTATGTGGTGACCTCTCAGCAAAAAACTCCAGCTAATTCTAGAAATAATTAACTTAAAATTGTTTCTGTAAATATTATTTTTTATCTAATGAGTGCAAGTTCAACTAATATGGCCTGACAGCAGCACATTTAATGCTTGATTAAAATCTGTTGAAGACAAATTTGAAGGCAGCTGCACCTTGTCAAACAAAACACTCAAATTAGGAACTAGTATTAACTTGAAACTATTTAATAAAAGACTTAAATTGAACTTGCTGAAACCTGCAGAAACCGTGTATGTGCACATAATTTAAAAAAAAAAAGAAACAAGGCAGAATGTTAACATGTTAAAGACCCGCTTTATGCCCAGTAGAAAAATGATCTGTGTTAAAAACAAAGGTAAAAAGTTCCTCAAGTCAGAATTTTACAAGAAGAGAACATGAAGACAGTGCAACCATTTCTGTTTGGAGGAACCTAATACACTGTTTCTGGAAACTTTGAAAGGAGTATGGACAAAATATATGTATGATTTTTGAATCAGTAATTGCGTCTAATCTAAAGTAATCACATATCCAGACACGTGTTTTCCATCCTGAGCTGCAGAGGTAACACTGAGCTTCTCTCCCTCCAAAGATGACTTGGTTCAAGGGCTGGAAGATCAACCGTAAAGATGGAAATGCTTCAGGCACCACCCTGTTGGAGGCTCTGGATGCCATCCAGCCTCCAACTCGCCCCACTGACAAGCCTCTGCGGCTGCCTCTGCAGGACGTCTACAAGATTGGAGGTGAGGCTGGTGTCGATGCAGGTGGCTGTGATGTGACAGTTATGTGATTTGTACTCGTGAAATGTAACTGTCCCCATTAACAAGTGTTGCTTTTATCAGATTAGGTGTTGAAAGTATTTTTGGGAATGAGAACACCTTGTGACAAAAACAGCAGAACTAAATGAGGTCTTGAAAGAATTCCCGTTGGCTCATTGTGTCCTAAATGTTCATGCATGATTTGGAGGCTTAACCCTCTGAACCCCAGGCAGTTTATCTAGTACATTGTTCTTTCCACATCCAGAGGAATTTGGACAATCTGAACTTGTGCTTAGTTATATTTTTGTTTTACTTTTACTTTTCTACTATCCCCTTTGCTACTGTAACAAGACAAATTTCCTCAATGCAGAGTTAATAAAGGCTTATCGTATCATATCGTATTGTATACCTGAGGGGTCTTTAATGTATCCTTTGTCACATTTGCAAAGTTGCTAACCTTCCTATCTTCCAGGCATCGGTACTGTTCCTGTGGGCCGTGTAGAGACAGGAATCCTAAAGCCTGGCATGGTGGTGACTTTTGCACCCGTCAACGTGACCACTGAGGTCAAATCTGTGGAGATGCACCACGAGGCCCTGACCGAAGCGCTGCCCGGTGACAACGTGGGCTTCAATGTCAAGAATGTGTCTGTGAAGGATATCCGCCGCGGCAACGTGGCAGGAGACAGCAGAAACGACCCACCTCAGGAGGCGGCCGGCTTCACCTCTCAGGTCTGCTTACAGGAGTTAGCAAAAATCAAAGCTTTAAAAAATTGGAAACAGATTTGTTCTCCCGTTAATCATGTTTGGAACCCTCAAATTTATCATCTGTCCCAGTTTATTAAAATGGATATAAAGTAGTTCAAACCTACAGCAGCTACAACAGTAACCTGCTGCTGATGCTTCATTGTTATTTATCTAATAGTGGCACATGCAATCATATATCAGTTAAAGGGACCAAATCAGGACATTTCTTCAACCTCTGACTTTGAAAGAGATTCTGTTTAAGTATGAAATACGCTGTCTTCTGATCTGCTGTCTGCAGGTGATTATCCTGAACCACCCTGGTCAGATCAGTGCTGGCTATGCCCCTGTGCTGGACTGCCACACTGCGCACATTGCATGCAAATTTGCAGAGCTCAAGGAAAAGATCGACCGTCGTTCTGGTAAGAAGCTTGAGGACAATCCCAAATCCCTGAAGTCTGGAGATGCTGCCATTGTGGATATGATCCCTGGCAAGCCCATGTGTGTGGAGAGCTTCTCTGAGTACCCGCCGTTAGGTAAGTTTGTTATTAGAGCCGTTAGGTAAGTTTGTTATTAGAGCCGTTAGGTAAGTTTGTTATTAGAGCTGCAACAAATCAATTATTGGATCAGTTGTCAACTATTGAATTAATACCTAGCTTTTTCAATAATCAGTTGGTTTTAGTAACTGTGTAAGAAAAAATAGGTCAATACTCTCTGACTTAAGCTTTCTAACTTGGAATATTTTCTAGTTTCTTTAATTTTTTACAATAAACTAGGGATGTCTCAGTGGAATTTTTTGCCCTCCATCTGATCCGAGTCATTTAATTTAACATCTGCTGATACAGAATCCCATTCAATATCATCTACCTAGAAAATACACACTTCAAGGATTGTGGATTCGCTGTACTACCTGGTTGTTCCAAATTCAGCCTCTTACTTTTTGATACTCTTGGACCCTTATTGGTACTTTTTGATTGTTTTCGTTTGTCTTTTTAAAAGATAAAAAACTAAACAAATTTAGATCAGAATAAAGATTACTTTATTTTCTCATATGCACTGTATATAAATTAACATTTATATCAACAGTAATGTTGTACTGATGGGAATGATCAGTGCACTGTGGAAAGTGTGACAAGTTTTTATTTGTAAAATATTATGCAACTGTCTAGCATCACATCGTAATTAAAAGCTCCATGTTGAACAGATATTATGTAAATGTCATAAATGACATTCAGTTAGAGAAACGTTGAAAATAAAGACAGTTTGTCTGCAACCTCCAAATCACTAACTCCTGCTGCTCCGTGTTCTTATATATAGACAGTTCACATAATACTCTGAATTTTAGACTGAATTTATGAACACAGCTACAGTTAAACAAACAGCTGGGGAATATTTACCATTAATCTTGTTAATTAATATTTATCATTAGCGTATGTTAATATAGTTTAAATAACTCTATGTTCAGGCCGCTGACAAGCATAACATACCTGTTAGTGAAGGATGAACTATGAGCTCAGCAGTCAAACATTTCTCTTTCTGTAGCTTCAACAGATTGATCATGTTTCTTCACTAACATGCGAACGACTTGTTGCTCTTGTAGCAGCAGTCATTTTCTGTATCAGCTGTAGTAAAGTGTAATCATACTGTTGGACGTTCATTACCTGTGTGATGCTGCACAGCGCTGCAGGTGAGCTGCTTCGCCCCTCAGACACCAGGAGCTCTGCCAGACAGAACAGCAGCCCTGCAGTTTGAACGATGTTTTATTTACAATGTTTGCGAATTCTTAACAAACATTAATGTGTTCTTTTTTTGTGACCCCTTCTCAGGGCGGTTTGCTGTTCGCGACATGCGTCAGACGGTGGCGGTGGGTGTGATTAAAGGCGTGGAGAAGAAAGCCCCGACAAGCGGTAAGATCACCAAGTCTGCACAGAAGGCGCAGAAGGCCAAATGAACGTTGTGCTGGGCTGCTGCCCCAAACGCTCACCATGGCCGAAGACACACTAGCACCCCGCCCCTTCTGCACACCATAGTCAGCGTCTGGTCTATTATCACAATGCATCGCAAAAGCAGACGAAGGAAAAAAAATAACCACTACACAGTTAGTGATGTTAACACACTGTTACGTGTAGGTTTATTGTAACTCACTTCGTGGAAGAACAACACGACAGGTTTGCGTTACAGTTCTCTGTGTGCTGTTGAAGTTAGAATTTAAGCTGCTCGTTGATGTAGCGAACAAACGTAGTGATAAGGTAGAGACGTTCCTTTGCCAGGTCTTTGTTGAAGTAATGCTCTGTGTTCTAGCTTTAAAACAAAATATGCTCACTAGCCAGATGTAGATTGGCTGCTTGCATGTTTGCTGTTTGCACCTTAGAACTTCAGAAACTCTTTGTCTGATGACCTAAAACCTTCATGCCTCGCACTTTGCTTAACGTAAGCTCCCTCGCAGTAGCTCTGGTAAATGTTACTGTTAAGTTCATGCACCTTATCCACTGTAATTTGTGAACATACGTTCATAAAAGTAAAGATGTTTAAACAGTATCTTGGTTCCTGGTATTATTGGCAAGTCTGAACCTGGACCGCAAAGTTTTACAGGGTTTCTGCAGGTCACTGAAACATTGAAAAGCCAATAATACCACTATTTTGATATTCCGTAAAAACCAATAAGTTAACGTTGTTTTTTTGCATTAACTTCAGTCTCACTGTTTAATGTGTTTTGGGGACACATTTGTATTTATGACACTATAGCAAAACTACAAACCTACATGGAACCATGAACCACTAACTTATACTAACTGAATTTATCAGCACACTACCAGATAATGTGTTTAGATGTGGTGTATGATGACCTCTCATCCAAAAAATAGCGACTTATTAACTTACGTTTTTTTCTGTAAATGTTACTTTTATCTAATAAGTTCAAGTTCAACTATATCTGGCCTGACAACAACACATTTAGTGCTTGACTGATACACCTTGTGAAAGAAAAGGCTCAAATTGGGAACTAGCATTGACTTGAAATTTCTAAAAGCTTTAAATTGTACTCGCTGAAACCTGCAGAAACCCTGTTTTAGTGACTGATGATGAACAAGCACGAACCCAGCTTTCCGTAGAATTTACTTTATTGATGAATGAGAATAAAAGTTCACTTGCATTTTCATTACAATACAGGCTTCCGTAATCTAACTGAGATTATTACTAGAGTGTAAATATGTGCACATAATTTAAATAAATTAAAAGAAACATGACAGAATGTTAACATGTCAAAGGCCAGTTTTATGCCCAGTAGCAAAATGATCTCTGTGTTTAAAAAAAAAAAAACAAAGTGTAAAATGCCTCAAGTCAGAACATTTACAAGGAGAAAACATGAAGAAAGTGCAGCAGTGGAGGAACCTAATGCACTTTTCAGGAAACTGAATAGACATGGGATTGCATGTGTACCACAAAAGCAAGGCACCAGTTTGCTGTATGTTCTGCACATGTTGTAGACTTCTTATCAGAGCTGGGGTCTTTTTTAAAACTTCTGATGCAGTCAGTGTGAATCGAAAATAGTAAGTTTACTTGATAACAAAGCATACGTTCTCAGTTATAGATACGTTTGGATATGACAGTCTCTTCATGCAAAATATACTTAAGTATCTGACGGAAAGCAAATGTGACCCCGGGCCTGATTCTCTGAACATTTCTTTAAGTGTATCTGTTTCCTTCTGATCTTTGATATGGGTCTGCAAAGTTCACTGAGGTACTGCTAGCTAAAGGTGAGCACTCACCACTGAGGCTTTATGGGTACGATTGACCTACATCTCATGGTTCCATCCTGAAACTAGGAAAGAACCAGTTAGGCCAGTGTTATACTTTCTGCATCTGCGAGTACAAGACAGTCTAAATGACTAACTTTCGTCAACTGTCTAAGTTTAAGAATTCAGATTTTTCTACGGACAATCTGAGCAGCAACGACTTTTCATGAGCAGTAGAGCACATACTCAAAATACAGACATTGATCTACTGCTCATGAATTCAGCATGTCCTCCAAGTGGACTACAAAGTATTAAGAACAACTTATCCGTTATGTCTGCAGCTGTCAGTTTTTTGCATCCGCTAAGGTTTTGCGATGTGGACCAGTTCCAAAGTTTAGTTTTGATTCTGCCTATCAGTTCCTAGACAGATTTTAGTACCATTTCTGTTCCATTTCTATCACTATCTGTCTGTGCCATTAGTCATGCAAGCTGAATGCATGTGTGTCTTCCCATCTCCTAATGCATTTGTCTTAAAAATCTGAGCATTACTCTCAGTTAGCCTACTTAACTGACAGGTGAACAGCACAAACTATCAACAGTCACCTTAATTCAGCAAATGCTTCTTCAAAACACTTTACACGGAAAGGATTGAACTTCGTTGTGAAGTAGCTAAAGTAAACACAGATTAAAAAAGGAGCAGAGAAGAGACCACTGTCTCTGGCAGTCAGGTTAAGAGTTGTGGCTTTGCTGGTTAAAAACGAACACAGTAACTATATTAATTCATGTAATTATAAAGTGTTTGTTTGCCTTGATAGACAGATGGGCAGTAGTAGATGAAGTACACCTTTACCTAAGTAAAACCTATAAACCACACAAAGGTCCTACACTGATAATGTTACTTAAAGTGTGAATTTGTAATTAGGAAAATGTAAAAGTATTTGCCGCAATATGTTTCCTGCGGCTTAGATTATTATTACTCATGCATTAAGGTAAAATCAAGGATTTTACTGTTATCTCTGCCAAGGAGGTTATGATGGCTGGCATTGGTTTGTTTGTTAATTTGTTAGTTTGTGTGCAAAATAACTCCAAACGTTATGGACGGATTTGGATGAAATTTCCAGGAAATGTGTGAAATAGGACAAGGAAAAAATGATTCAATTTTGGGAGTGTTCTGGATCACCGTCTAGATCCAGGAATTTTTTATAATGTAAGTGTAACTGGGTGGACAATTAAATGTGGTTTACTCTAAAAGCCACCAGAGGGCACTCTTGTTTTTGGGGTAACCCCAAAAACAGGCCACGCCTGTTCATTAGGTCGAATGGGGTGAACGCTGCATTGTCGGTAGGACATTTGAACTTTATGTATAACATCTGTATCTGTCATGTTCCATACAAAATATGTGAATTGGGAGATTGCGTTGGGGGTGGAAGCTCCTTGGCGGAGGTAAGCACTCTCTGAGTGCTTTTCTAGTTGGAAATCTAACTACCTGCAACTCAATGAACTGGAATCGATAAGCAGAATCAGAATTGTTAAATAACAAATGATACTCAAACATAGTCTGTGCAAATCCCTCTGTAAACGTCTGTTCATGATTGGAATATTTAGACACAGACTAGAGAGTACTGTAGTATAATTTAGAACGAGTACATGTTCGAGGTGTCTACAGCTGTACATGTGTGCATCCGCAAGAAGAGTATAATCAAGGCCTTAATCTTACCCAACACACTGACTCTGTACCATGCAATAGGAAGAAGAAGTTGGCAAGTATTCATCTTGATGTCACTGCTCAGCAGTTCAAGAAATAGATGTTTTGATGATACTAATAAGCGATACATTCTGCAGCAAGTCCACTTTAAAAAAGCGAAAGTAATCCCACATTAAACTGTCTAAAAAAAGCAGACACGGACTGATTTAAATAAGATCTTAAGATCTTCCATTCATGTAAAAACAGGGTGGCAAAAAGCCAAATGCAATACAAAGTTAAATCTCTGAACATTTCTTTCAGTGTATCTGTTTCTGAACCAAAACAAAGTGCTTTGCGAGGTCACGCCTACTCAGACAAAATATCAAGCATTTTTTTGAACCAGGAAATGACATTCAAGATGTGTTTAAATCCATGGCAATGATCAGCTGGAAAACCAACTGATCAGTGCATAATTGATCTGTTCCTCTACTAATCTGTACCAAAGATCCTCCACAGGATGGTAACATGTGGCCTCCTTGCTGGCTGTATATGTGAATGGGCATTCTTATCTGTACATGTGCGTAAAGACAATGTGCATACATGTGCTTTCAACCTGGTGCAACAAATATGTGTTTAAAAATAGGATATCTACCTAATAAGAAGCCAGTTGAGATGAAATGTTCTTGCATGTTTTAGCCTGCTTACTAAGAGTCATGGGGGCATCACGTTAGGGGTGGGCAAGCTGATGTCGTGGGCGGTTTGACTTACTTTCTGCTTTTCAAAATGTCAAAAGTAAAAATGTTTCTGTCAGAGATGTAGCAGAGTAAAAATGCCATGAAAAGAAAAAATAAGCAAAGTACAAGTGCCTCAAATGTGTGCAGTAATGCAGTATTTGAGTACTATTCTACCACTGGTTGCTGGTCTGCTGCTGTGTGACTTTGTTGTTTCAACACACTAAGTGACTGAGGCAGCAGTTGGTCGTGTTTTTGGAGGTAAAGTTACTGTTTTTAGAAAGGTCCATCTGATGGCAAAAGAAAGTTGTGAAAATACACTAAATAGGGTGTACTCCAAAATGGATTGATTCCTTTAGGTGGCTAAAATATGTTTTGCTACTGTTCCCATCCACAGCAGTACTCCTCAAGTTGGGGACGCACTGACCGCCAGCTACTGTAGTTAATGGATCGAACTATCTCTTTAAAATGCATAACTGATGCTCACTGTAACAGATTACAATGCTGTAGCGTGTTTCAGAGGTCTGCTAATTGATTGACTGGACAGAATGTACTAAAGAACAAAGTAAGGATGCCTGAGACTGTAGAAAGAATCCACAAAAATCTAAATTGTATTGCCTGCGTTCACATTACTGCTATGGTCCTTCAGAGTTTGGTATATTTAAAGAGATTGTGGGCAACCAAAATCATCGGTTTGATTCGTGGTTTAGGATTCATATAATTCAAGAATATAAACTTGACATGATCTGGTTACGGATACAGAGAATGTCAACATTTGGCAACTGTGAGGTAACATTCATTTCAGTGTGGAAACCTGTCATGTCATGGCAGAGACAGAAATACATCTTATATATCTGTGCAACAGATGTCAGTGGTGTTTTCTCAAAGGGGGTTTCCATCAATGTCAGGTCGGTGTAAACTGCACCTTGTAAATCTCTGTACCTTTGACTGAAAACATGCAGTTCATCATGCTGTGTGTCAAGGTCACATTTTACCCAACCGTCTTTCAGGGGCCACGTTTCTTATCAAAGGTGTTGTGGGGGTCTGCGTTCTTGTTTCTCAATCTTTCATCTCAGATTTGTCAATCCTACTTCACAAAAAAAAATAACTCATGCAATGATATGCCGTACGTGATCAGCCTGTATGAAAATACTATGATTCTTATCAAATGGATCAACATGAAAATAAACAAACAAAAAAAGGGACCCCGTGTTTCAGTCCTACACTCCAAAAAGGATAAAAACCATCAGTGAGGTGAGATTTGTGTGCCTTACGAACGTGTAGCTGGGTCTATTTTAGCCGTACGTGCGGCATGTTCAGCAGTTCAGTGCTGCCGGCAGAAGGGGTGGATGTTTGACCGCTGGCCAGGCTACGGTTAGAGCCCTGGGACCCTGCCCCAGCTCTGCCCCCTGTCCTCAGGAGCTCCGAGGTGTAGGTGTGGGCGTCTGTAGTCCCCTGTGACAAAAAGTCAAACCCCTGCGCCTCTATGTCCCTGTCACTGATAAAGAGGTCCTCCTCACCCCACCCACCGCCGCCTCCCCCACTCCTGCCTGTACCGCCTCCCCTTCCTCTCCCAGGGTCTTGGCTACAGCTGTGAAAGCCAAGGGGGGAGTCGCTGCTCGTACTGGGGCTCGGAGACGACAGGCTGTGGCTGTGTCGGGCATCGTGGACCGTCCCTGGTGCTGCCTGCATCAGGTCCTGCACTGACATGGACTTGCCCAGTCCTCGGTCCATCTGGATGGGCCCGGAGCAGCAGCCCAGAGCTGGCGGCACCAGAGGCTCCAGCTCCAGGCTCATATGTCTCCTCCAGGAACCCTCCTCCTTAACGTTAAGCCTGCCGTTGCCTTTGTCCTGTAGCTGCTGCCCCAGTCTGCCCAACCCCAACCCCAACCCAAGGCCAAGGTCCTCCCTGACACTGCTGTCCTCCATCTGCGTCCCTAAACCTCCACAGAAGTCCTCCATGTCTGGGGACACTTCTGTGGACGTTGCCCGCACCATGTTGCCAGAACCACTGCTCCGGCTGGGAGGTGGTGGCGGCGGAAGCCTCGCCAGAAGAGGAAACCCTCCGTCTCCAACTCCTCTACCCCCAGAACTGCTGACACTGTTTGGGGTGAGAATGGGTGGAGAGCTCCCCACCGCCTCATCCGTGACACTTTCAGGCGTGGTGGCCTGTGCCTGGGTGTGGTGATGAGGATGAGGATGATGGTGGTGGTGGTGATGGTGATGATGGTGATGAGGCAGCAGTGATGGGCTGAAAGAGGAAGATGCGAGGCCGGAGGGAGGCGTTGAGGAGGAGGCGTTAAGGTTGAGGTTGAGCTCGCTGGGGGGAGCCAGGATGAGATGGAGTCCCCCCTGGGGGAGGTGGGAGTTGGTGGAGGAATGAGTGACAAAGCCGCCTGGGGGAGGTGCTCCACCGCCGACCTGGGGGGAGCAGGGCAGGTCCTTACTGAAGACGGAGGAGTTGTAGTCAGAAGTCTGTTCCAACTCAAAGAGTGGGAGGGAGGAGAGCGTGAGGGCTGAAGACGAGCCTTTACGTAAAACCTGCCGATAAATGTCGAGCAGGGAGTCGAGCTTTGACTCGATCGACTGGACCTGCAAGGAGAGAAAAGATGGACAAAAGTGAGACGAGAAGTTACAGAAATTCAGCCAAATCTGTCAAGCAAGTCTGTCAGAATATACTGACGCCTTAAGTGTTGATTTCAGCTCCTTGCACTTGGACCTGAGTATCTACCAAAGTCGGGTCCCAAAGTTTTTAAAATCTACATGTAGCACCTTTAACAAGTAAAGAGGCTTCCGATCTCATTTGAGTAATGTAATATTTTGTATCTACCGATTCCTGAAGATCAGCTGTATTACGTGGCTTCTGTTTAGGTTGGTTACTGTTTAGTGCTATAGCAACCAGTGGAGGGAGTCCCTTCCATGTTGGCAAATGGAGAGCTTTATGGCAGTGAAGGAGCACCGTGACAGAAACTTGTATGAGGCTTTTTGACCTCAGACCAGTGAACGAGTGTTGAAATAAGCTGGGATAAAGTAGGACAGCAATCTTACATCTAAGGAGAATATATGATAGCCATTTTTGCAGGGTTTTTTTGTACATTTCCGCATGATAACAGATGTAGACTAAGAACTGGGCAAAGGTTTGTGCCAATACTGATCACTTAAAATTGCCATAATCAATCCCAATCTTAGGACTGGACTCAGGACACTCCAATCTAAACCTCATTATTTCCAGCTGTTTGTCACTGCAAAGTGTATGCACCATAGTCCAAATTCAGATTAGCTGAACTTTGACCGCTCCACAATTTGATGAATACGTGAGTGACCAATAGAAAAGAGATATCCAGTCAGACACGAAAAGCAAAATGGAGGAAAAGCTATTGTGTGTAATTTATGCAACACAAGTTTGTAACAAGACAGAAGGAGGATGGCTGGATCTTGGAAAGAGATTTCCATCCAAGTAGACATGTCAGGTGTGTTTTATCAGTCAGATCGCTTTATGGAGGAAGGCAATATGTGGAAACAAAGTTTATGTGTTCCCCTCAATAATTCTGCAGACCTATTTAACTTTAATCATTTAGGTAATGAGATAAACTTTCCCTGTTTCAAATTCCTTACATTCCCTTCTCTCTTATGACAGTCAGGAAAGGAACAGACCTGAGTAAGGATCATGTCTAACAGACAGTAGACTCTTAATTTCTCTATTTTTAGAGAATGATTATCCATCCTTCTGCGTGTGACCCAGAAATCAATTTTGTGCATGTCTGGAAAGATGTCTCAAATCTTAAAATGCATTTCGAGGACAGAAGAGGCTGCTGGAGTGAGAATACACCTGTACATCTGTGCTGTAAGTTTTGCAGAAGTCTTTTTAGCACAATATATAAAAGAGGTGTGACGTTACAAGAGAGTAGTATACTTCAGTGAATATATGTATATATTTGTGTATTTTTCTTATATTTGTCACACTTCTTTTGTACTTCATGGCACATGTGAGTGTGTGAAATATTTTTAACACACATTATAATTAACCCTCTGAACCCCAAGCAGGTAATGTTTTTTTCCTCCTGCCACATTTTCCCCTCACTGTGGGCTCATTTTTCACTGCAGTATAAAGTCCGGCACCTCTATGGAAACAACACAACCACGGCTAGAAGGAGAGAGAAATTAACACATCTGTAACCATAAAAAATATAAAACAAAAGATTAATTTCTTTGATTATTTATTTAACAAAAACTGAAAAATGCTATAAATATTTTACTGCTTATATTTTTATTATGTTTTATTACTTACTCATATCTAAATTAGATATGGTCTCACCAGTCACTAATGGCTTCCTGGTTACATAGAGCAGCGGCAGTAAAATGTCATGATTAGTTGATGTTTCAAACTTAAATGAGGTTCAGAGAGTTAAATATAAGTTGACCTGAACCCTGTCCTGCTCACGTCACAGAGAAGAAATTTTAAAAATGGCAACAGGCTGTAACAAAACAATGGACAGATGATGCAGCTGAGCTACATAACATATTTGACTGACGTCGCTATAAAGTGACGACTCCAAAGCAAGGATTTTGTTAAATGCCTGCTACCTGGACTCCGCTGCTCACATCTCAGGAAATGAGTCGAGAATGTGCAAACTGAGAAATAAGCAAAGGCCTACTATCTGACACTGTTTTAACGGAAAAAAACATGCTTCTGTGAAGCATTTTAAAATAAAAGTTTGAACACTGACCTGCCGCTCCACCTTACAGACTCGACCCAACATGCTCATGTCCTCCAATAAATCTCCATCAGACAGCAGCTTCTCCCGAATCTTCTTATCCAAAGGGATCTGGCCCTTCCCGAGAATTTGGTCCACCCTAGAAAAAACATACGGTAAGAGTTTAATACCTGCAAGAAAAAGAGCGACAGCAGAAATCCACTTGGCAGGAAAGGAAGGAAACTGCAACACAAGAACAGATGAGCTCATTTTCTTTTCAAATACAGGCACATCAGAGGTTACATCTCCTCACTGGATTTAGTAAAAACAGTTAAACAACTTAAAGATGGCATGTTGCTAAGTATGTGATTCAAGACTTTTCAGACTGAAACAAGTCATGTCCATTTACAGGAAATTATTCTAATGAATGTGTTTCTTGCATTAAATCCAGTGAGGCTAAGTTAATGTGGTTAATACAGTCAGCTTGGGTTAAATTCAACAGAAAGCAGCCATAAACCACAGCAGTGTCATGCGATTACCAGGCCACCAAGAGTGTGTGGAATTAAAGTTTTGACAAGATCCTTGAAATAAGAGTGTGATTTCCTTGAATCTGTGTTTTTATACTTTTGTGAGTGTGTGTATGTGCTTTGAATCACTTACAACATATAAATAAAACGTTTGAGCGGTTACTGTTATCAGCTCAAACTTTGACTTTTCTGAAAATGAGCAAAAGAAAATGCAAATTAATGCAACAACTCTTAAGATTAGGAATTGGTTTATCAAGAGTATAAAGCTCTTTATAATAAATAAAGAGCTGGTGGTGCTAATTTTCTGTTAAAAAACTGCAAAAAAAGAGGACACAACGAGGAGACACAAATAAAAGAACACCGGTTATTCCTCTAAAGAATGGAAAGTACATGGAGAACTGGTTAAAAGTATAGCATTTCTCTTTTTGTTCCTATTTCTGTTTAACTCTAGTGGTTGCAGTTTATTTTTCTTCATTGTGTGTTAAAGAGCCCATATTTTGCACAGTTTTAAGTTTAGAATTTTATTTCTGCAGTCTCCTAGAAAATGTTTTAATGCTTTGATGTTCAAAAAAAAAACAAGTAAATGAGTTTTCAGACCTTTTACGTTAGCTAAAAAGCAGCAATATAACACGCTAATGAGTCTGAGAGCACGTCCAAATTCAAAAGTGTTTTTTTCCACATGAACTTGGAAATAATCAAAAAAAATTGAGGATTTGGAAACCGTTTAAAAGTAGTTCTGACAACGGAAAATGAAACAAACAGTTGAATCCATGCTGCTTGAGTGCTGCTGTCATGAGAACTGAGAGAAACAAGCAAATACTGATAGATTCTGACATTAATGGACTTTTTTCCATTGATGCTGATTTTGTAATGAATATTTTTGTCTTAGACTTGCTGTCAGACATGTCAGAACATTAACTTTGCTTTTTTGCAATATTTTTATGTCTTTACCAAAAGTCTTTTTTATGCACAAACATACCAATGAGCATGAAACAGGTGTATAAAAACACTTAATATAAAGAGATCAAGTGTGATGGTAGAGCGTAACTCAGGGTCCACTTTGTTGCTTTTTTCAGAGCTTTCAGTTACTTCTCTCAGTTTTCTTAAGTGGAAGGATGCTTTCTATTACAACAATGCATTGATGAACACCATGAAATACGACTGAAAGCAGCTGAGGAAAAAGCAAACAGGAGGAGCTTGAGTTGCAGTAATTTTGTCAGTCTGTGTGATCAACTCCATCTGCATTTTCAGACATGGACAGCAGAGGTCAGTGTTACAACAGTAATGGCAGGTGGTTGTTTTGTGTGATTGTGTTACAGATGTTTTTGTGTCATTAGCATCAGGCTGCAAATGTAAATGAACTGAACAGCCAAGTTGAACCAAAACAGAACAGCCCAAATCCAGAGTTTTGTTAGTGTTTGATTAGTGCGGACTTCACATTCAGGACAGAAGTTTGTAGATGAGATCAGTGTTATCCCTTTTCCACCAAGCTTGTTCCAGTGCTAGTTCAGAGCCAGTGCCTGACTTAGCACCAGTTCTTTGTGTTTTCACAGCATAAGCACTGCCTCCAGGTGCTAAAAACTGGTGTTTAGTGAGCACCAACTCTTTGCTGGGCCAAAGCTAAGCACCGAGTACGTCAGGGGCTGAGGGTGGGGTTATCGTGACCAAGGATCACCGCTGGAAAGGGATACGCGAGCAGTAATCTGTGTCCTTTTTTGCAGGACGTCCCTGGTCCGACCACAGATTTATTAATATGACTCTAGGGATACACTTAAGTTTTGCACACACTATTGTGCGCTGAAATCCAGTAAAAATGTATCCCAAAGCTGGAACATCCACGTCCATCTCCATGTCTGCGACCACGGATGTGCCGGTGGTGGGCAACAGGCAACAGGCGACCTCCGCCTCATGGAACTCCACCTTATAAACATCTTTATAAAGATGAACAACTTTATGAAGATGTTCATTTTTATCAGGATAAAGATCGATATTATCATCAACTTGCTGCATTTGTTTAACCACTATGTAATCGATGCAAGCAAAGACATTTTACGGTGACACAATGGCGTGGCTCCAACTCTGCTCCTTGTCAATGGAAAAGCAAACAGGTTCTGAGTAGGAAAGGGATTTGACCCAACTAAGCACTAGCACTTGCACCGAACTAGCACCTGGTTCTTCTTGGTGGAAAAGGGGCATGAGTGAATCCCAGTCAGTCAGTTCAGAAGAAACTCAAGCTTTATCTTAAAGTTAAGAGGGCCTCATTTATCAAACTGTGTGTAGGAACACTTTATAAATCTGTGTGTAAAATCCAACAGTGTGCTGATAAACACTAAGCAGCCATGTTATTATTTTAAAAAATCTGCAAAATACGCAAAAATCAGCTGAAACATTGCCGTTAAACAACTTGTGTGATGGGCAGTTCAGTCGGGAAACCAAATTGTTATATTTAATAGAAATCACTTAGATGGCGGTGTTCGGCTGAACTGCAGGCTGTGTGAGCACGAAAGAAACAAGTACGGAAACAAATGAAAGATGTAAGTAGAAAAATATATATTATGTAGCGTCAACATTTTTTTAGTATTGGTAGATCCTGTGGGAACCTGGAAAAATGTTTAACATGTTGATTCCAGGTTATTTAAGTTTTAGTAAGAAATTCAACTCTCTTTTGTGATACATGATGTTCTAACTGTGTTATATTGCACAGAGGACATTTTTAAGTCTCTCTTAAGTCATGGTTGGTTTTGTAGAGGTTCAAGCCTTTATTTTGCAGTAAAATATGAGCCCACAGTGAGTAAAATGTGACAGGATTTAGTGGTTTAAACCTTTGGAAAAAGAACCTCGCACCTAAGAAAGAACCTTCACCTAAGACGGCTTTACGTTGTGTTTTTTAGTGTGAAATTTTCCGAGGTCAAGAATAAAACTTAATGCTCAACTAAACTAATTTGTGGTTTAGAGAAAATCTGTAGGATCAGGATGACACCCGATCAAAATGTCAAATTTAGGTTAAATATGAAAAATTACATTAACAATTCCTCATGATTGATGTTCTTGTTTTTTCTGTTCATCTGTGTTGTTGCCATTTACAGTATTGCAGAGGTTATGGTAGATGCATCAGTGTGTCTACTATATATTTTTAAAGGTATTAAAGGTGGTTTTAAAGTATTTTAAGTGTAAACGTACTATTTAAACCCAGCTTCATGCTGCCCAGAGACAAAAACTGTAAAGGTAAATGTTTGCTGTGTCAAAACTTATTCATGCCTTCCATGAAAGTCATTGACTCTACTTAAAAAACATAACTTCTTGGCAACTATTTTTGTGAAATTAAGGAAGTTTTTTTTTTTTAATTTTACCATTTCTGTGAGCTTTGTATAATGTACACAAGCATACATTATGCAGACACTGATAAATTACACCCTGTGCGTGGAAACAATGGTTTTACACAGACTGCACACAGAGCAGTTGATAAAACAGCCCGAGATTTTTCCAGTTTTCAGATTTTTGTGGACAAAGCACCTCCTGAATTGACTGAACAGGAAGCGAATTGAAGCCATGTGACGTGATGGTGGGTGGGTGTACAGGTGGGTGTTTGGGGGCTTTCTGACCCCTGGGTGGAGCTCTTTCTGCCCTGGCTGTAATAGACAGGCAGGGAGGGGGAGGAAAAGGTCTTGGCTCGGCTGCTCAGCGGCTGCGGACCGACTATCATGTCCAGCCTGTGAGGGAAGCAAACACATGCACACAGGTACACACATGCACAAACACACGTATGTAACACATGTAAACCCGTGCAGGTATGAAAACACACGGATCAGTGAGGTCGGATGAACACCATCTGATCCTACCTGGTCTGAAGACTCTTGATGCGACACAGCATGTCCAGGTGACCGGCTGAGTACTGCTCGATCACATCCTTCACATCGTACGGACGCAGTGTCTCCTTAAACTTCTTCTTGGCTACATGGAACTTCATTATCCTGCAGAGAATGTAAAAACAAAAAAAAGAAGCCATGTAAAACATGAAAGGAAACCCAAAAGGGCTCTTTAAAGTCACACACTTTGTGCATGTCAGGATATAGCTGCTAATACAGTGTTGTTTCTAACAGTGTGGTCCAAAAATGTGCCATTATTACATAAACTTGAAAATAATCAAAAAGTTTGAGGATTTAGAAATCGTTTATAAGAAGTTATGAAGTGTGAAATGAAGCATACAGTTCAATCAGCTCAAGTGCTGCGAGCAAATACTGAGATTCCGACATTAACGGACAATTTTCACTGAAATTCTTCGGCTGATATAGTTTGTAATGAATATTTTTGTATGAGACTTAACTTGTCAGGCTTTTGGACATAACTTTTCATTTTTTGCAATATTTCAACTTTTTTCTTGCACTAACACACAAGAAGGGTGCATAACACTGTTGTATAAAAATACACTTAATGCAAAGAGATCCAGGGTTACAGTGCACCCCCCATCATGTGCTCCTTCTACCAGGGCATCACTGAGAGCGTCCTCACTGGCTGCATCACTGTGTGGTATGGAGGCTGTACTGTTGCCTCCTGCCGAAAGACCCCGCAACGCATCGTGAATGCAGCCGGCAAGATCATCGGTGCCCCTCTGTCCTCCCTCACAGCCATTTTCAACACCCGCCAAGCCATCGGTATCGCCAGTGATACCTCCCACCCTTCACACTCCCTTTTCAGTCTCCTGCCTTCAGGAAAAAGGTACCGGAGCCGGGCCCGCTCCACCAGACTGCTGAACAGCTTCATCCACCAGGCTGTCAGGATGCTGAACTCTGCCTACTACCTCCCCCCTGCCCCTGGACTGTAACACACCCATTTTGCACATAACAACTCATACATTCACTGTCTCTACATTATATCACAATCTGTCTTCGCTTACTAAACTATTTGCACTACTGTACATCGCTGCTACCATATTTGCACTACCATCACCTCAATAAGCTCTCACTGTTTTGCACTACCGCCAATGTACATGGGTTGATTTTTATATATTTTATTTTACTTTGTTGTATTTATACTGTATTTTGATCATTTTTTATGGAACTACTAATACTAATTCCTTTGTATGTACTGGATATACAGAGAAATTGACAATAAAAATCTTCTATTCGACCACAACTCGAGAACTTCATTATCATGCAGTTCACAACTGAGCCAGGAGGGGGAGCTGTGACCCAGCAGCCCCATTGGAGAGCTAATGAAAACAAATCACAGCCCATTTTGTTTTTCTACCGTTTAAAGCTGTGTTAAACGTGTCACATTCAGGCCAACTACCTGTTTGTTCAGCTCAAACACTCAGCACACCTGAACAATCACTTCCCCTGGCCTTACGGAAACATCTGGCTACAGATTTCAGCTGTGCGAGTGTAAAACGATCTGAACCTCGCTCTGAATTTATGCACCTGTGGAGCCTCAAGGCTGAATTCAGGGGAATTTGGCTGAAAGCGGAGAGAGGAAGGACAGACAGCAATAAAACTGATCCAAGTGGAGGCGAGACGACGAGGAAGGAGGTACAGTCTGAGAACATCAACAGTCCCACTGAGTTTAAGTACATGTTACTGATGATACTTGCACTTTCATTTGGTACTTCCATTGAGATACAGCAAAATCTGGGTGCAGAACTTTGAGTGTGTCTCCTGTTGTGGAGATATGCAACTAGTGGGCATTTCTACATTAGATCAAAAACTATTTCACCTCTGAACCTCAAGCAGGTTTCTGGTGTTTTTTGTGCTCCCATTCCATTTTTACTCACTGTGGGCTCAATTTTCACTGCAATATACAGTCCTGCACCTCTTTGGAAACAGAACAACCATAACTAGAAGGGGAGAGAACTCATGGATGTCTTCTGTGCAGATCCACAAAGTTAAACATAATTAAATCTTTAAAAAGAAAAAACAAAAGTTGAATTTATTTATATTACAGAAATAAAGAAAAACTGGAGTCAATATGTACAAGATTTTTCCAAGTGTCCACAGTTGATGTGCCTCTAATTGCATTTTTGATGTGTTTCAATACTTGTATTCTTATTGCTCTGTGTAGACACTGCCTGCAGTTCAGCCGAAAAGTCTCTGGATTTATTTCATGTAACTATTTTTCACAGCTGGTTAATGATCGTCTTCAAGGTTACACAGAAAAACGCATAATTTTTATTTTTTTTTAACAGAATACAGGGACTGCAAATGCTCCATTTTGGGAGAATTTTTAAATAACACAAGTAGAATGAAGTGATTTTGATGAAATATCTCAAATTTAAGCTTAGATTTGATTAGATTGGAACTGCATGTTCCAGATAAGTAGTTCAAGAACTGTGGGAAAGTTGAACATTTAATTATATTTTCTATTTTTACAGTTTCTGGCCCTGACAAATGGTATAATTTTGCAGATTTTCAACAGCTGCGAGCAGGTTTTCAGGTTCAGAGGTTGAACTTCAGTCTTTACTGGATTTATATTATTAAAACAAATTCAAAGAGTTAAACATATTACAGTATATTCCTGCTGGTTCAACAAATGTATCCGACAGGTCGTCTTTCATGGCTACCGCACACACTGTGTACTTGTGATCACCTTGCATAGCTTTGCGGCGTTAATGCCTCCACTAACCAAATTTCCTGTCTCTGAACACTGAGACGATCTATAAATAAGATAAATAAAAGTCTTCCGGTTACTTTAATCCTCAGGAGGGCTGATGGACAGCAGGGGGCTGCAGTCAGGGTTGGCTATAGACGGTAAACAACAGTATTAGCTGGACTGGACGAGTTATTTTCTTTGTCTCACCTGACAGCTCTGATGACAGACTTGACGGAGGGCAACAAGTCCTCCACCGAGATCTCACAATGACATCCTTTATCGTCAAAACCATCCTCAGCTGCCATGTTAGAGTCGGCTGTATGGAGAGAAGAGGTGAAGAAGGAGGATTATTAATGTTTCTGTTCAGTGATCAGGCCACTTTGTGTCACATGTGACATTTAACATAAACACAAACTACAGTATCCAGTGAGCTAACGCCAAAAAAAGCAGCTGGTTTTTGCTTCCCTGCTCAGTTGCAGAGCAGCAATCGATCATGGTTTTACTTACAATTCACAGCCATTTTGCAGCATTTTGGTGTTGTCACTAGTCAGTCATGTTCCAACAACTTTTAGGTAGCATAATTAGATTTATTTTGCCTCTTATTTAGCTCTATTAGCTCCAGCTGACTTGTACTACCTCCCGTTAGCACCAGATAGCTCATGTTAACTCTTTATGGGTCCTGTTAGCTTTTGTTTGCTATAGATAATTCCCATCAACTCCTGTTAGCTGAAGAAAGCTCCCATTAGCTCCAGGTAACCCCTGTTATTTGGATCTTGTTAGCTCCTGTTAGCTACACATAGCTCCTGTTAGCTTCTCATAACTTGTGTTCAATTCTGTTTGCTCCAGCTGGCTGCATTTGGCTCTAGTTGGCTCATTTTAGTGTCCTTTATCTCCAGGTGGCCACCAAACTTTAGCCTCAGTAGTTTTATTGTTTGCACCTATTATTTTTTTTATTTCCAAATAGCTAATGTTAGCTCGTAATGGCTCATGTAAGCTCTTCATGGGTCCTGTTAGTTATAGATAGCTATTAAGAGAAAGCTCCCATTAGTTTCAGAAAGCCTCCTGTTGGACATGGCTTCTGTTAGCTCCAATTGGATGCACTTTACTCCAGTTAGCTCAACTGAATGCCTTGTACCTCTCGTTGACAACAAAGGTTTAGTTTCCATGGTTTTTGTTAGCACCTATTATATTCCACTGGCCTCAGATAGCTTATGTTAGCTCCTGATAACTTTTGTTGGTGCTTATTTGTGCAGGGAAGCTCCAGTTAGTTCCTTTGAGCTCCAGGTAACCTCTGCTAGCATCCAATGGCCGCTTCTATTAGCTCAATTTTGATTATCTCTCTTCGTGCCTATAAACAAGTTGGCCCTTGTAATCTCCTGTTAGCTTCAGTAGTTTTTTTTTGTCCTGTTAGCTTCTGTTAGCTAAAAAAGGCTCCAATTAGCTTCAGTTATCTGTTAGGGTTAGGGGTTAGATCTCCTGCTGGATCCAGTTAGCTCATTCTCTGTTTAATTAGCACTGGCTAGTTAGCTGGTTGTGCCAAGACACTAAAATGCACTGTAAAAGTGCAGCCTTTGGGATAATTGCATACCAATTTATTACTACAAACCACACCTTTCATGTTACACACAGGGATCAGGTCCATTGGTTTTTAATAATAATTAATATTTTTTATATCAGCTTAAGAAATCTGAATAATCTTACAGCAGAAATCTAGCTATGTTTTTATTAATTTTGTAGTAAAGTAATAAAGTAGTTTCAGTTTTGGGGTTAAAGTCTGATTATTATGATACTAGTGAGTGAACTGAACTGAGAGTAGAGAAGAAAAACTGATTTGATGAATAGAAAAACTGTTTAATAACAGACCTCTCCAGATAAATCACTAACTTTATAACACAGCTGTTTATGGACCTGCTGAGGATTTAAACTGAGTCTTACAGAGCAGAGTTCACCTGTTTGTTGTATTTAACCACATGTTGTAAATGACCTCAGGTAAGCATCACTTAGTCCACAGCATGTCAGCTGCTGTGTGATGAAAAACAGAGCTGATTAATGATTTGCTCCATTAAGAAATGTTCCACTAAAACAACTTCTTGTTGTAATTAAGCTGTAATTACATGCAAATGTTTCCTATCCTCTAACATGTCAGTGAATAATCAGATGTCCAGCCAGTCAGGTTTTGGTTGGTTTGGCTGTCGACTCCTCTCCACCGGCAGCCAGCTGGATGCTCTGACAGCCCATATGGCTGCTTCCATCCATCCATCAGTCCACCCACAAACACCAACTGGCTGCTGCCCACGACGGCTTGTCAGGCCGGCACCGCCCGGCCAGAGGAAGCAGCGCAGCAGCCATTAGCATTCCTGCACTAGGCTGCCTGAATTAGTGGGTAAAACCAGCTCTGGTGGGTTGGACGGTCAGCCAAGAAGACTCAGGCAGCCAGTTAAAGGAACAGTTTCACACTTAAGGGGAGAAGTCTTTTGCTTTCCTGTTCAGAGTTTGATGAGCAGATGGACCCTGGGAGCAGAAGAGGCTTTTACACTTTTTGTAGGGTATTAATCTTTAGTTTTAAACTGGTGAAAAATATAATGTAATTGGTGTATATACAGTTTATGATATTGTAGGCTCCTAAGATTCAGATTTAAGTTTGTAAAATGAATTTATGTAATGAACAATGTTGTAGAGTGTTAAGCTTAATATCTAAGTTATACAATAACATTTTTAGTTTCTATATATTGTTATCTTATAGGAATTAGTCTTAATTTATAGTCTTAATCTTACTTTTTAAATTCTTCAGGTAAATTTACATGACATACAATATTATTGGATCTTAACCATAAAATTTAAAGTAAATAAAATGATATTATATTTAATATTGTAGGGTCTTGAATTGCTAATTATTCAGCCTAATTTATATAATAAATTACACTGCTTGGTCCTAATCTTATCTCTTAAATTTTATTTACATTTGGCCGATTTCTACTTTATACATGAAATTGTAGAGGTGTACCATTAATATTTAAATTGAATAAAATTTGTCAGATAAATTTGTATTCTAAGTAATATTATAGGGTCTTAACTATAATGTTTAAATAAGTCAGATAAATCAAATTAATATACAATATAAAAGAGTCCTAACTTTGATATTTAAATTAATCAGTGTACAACATTATACTGTAGGGTCTTAACTCTAAAATTTAAACTTGTTAGGTAAAGTTAGAAAGTTAGTCTTATTTCTCTATTGAAAAGCACTTTGGGCTAACATATTTTGTTTTAAATGTGCGATAAATAAATAAATATGATACATAGTGAACATTAGAGTTCAGATTAGAGATTAGAGTTGGGTAGAAGCCTTTGTGCTAAGCTAACAGTCTCCTGTTTCATACTAACAGAGAGAATAAAAATGGCGGCTCTGATTGATCCACGGCTCAGTAAAACATTTCTGATTGGCCCTCACCGTCCGTGGTGGAACGTGATTGGCTCTTGAGGCGGAGCGACGGCCTGAATCTTGTGCGGTCGTTGAAGCTCCAGCTCTTCTGGACCTTGGCGGGACTCGTTCCTTCGGTGCCGGTGTCGGCCACTGGGGAGCGCCGGTCGTTCACCGAAGATGTCTGCCGGTTTTTGATGCTCTGACCGCGGGGGCTCGCCAGCCTCACCCGCTCCTTAAAGCTCAACTTCTGGCTGGAAGTGGGATGAAGAGCAGTATAGAGAAGGAGAATAATGGTGTGAAATGACAGACAGGTAAATAAATATATGTTAATGTTGCAAGTTTCAGGGCAACAAGTTACTTTAGACTTTTGGCAAACTGTTGTTCCTTTCTTTGATCTCATAACATGGCAGCCATCATTCAGAACTCTAAAACAGGTTTAAAGGCTGCAGGGCAACATGGAGAAAGACCAGCATGCATTGCAGCAGGTGCTTTAGAACAAAATGCAGCCTGTTGTTAGGTATGATGCTCCAGCTGCGTCATGATGCTTGTAGCTTTGCACTGTTATAGCAGAAGGTTAAACTGTACTGAATGTTTTTGATTTATCGTACGTAATGTGTCATTTATGTGTGAGTTTATGGTTTCCTAAACAAACAGGACAATGTGGTGTAGAGAACTTCAAGAGCCCATATTATGCACATTTCTATGTTTCCTTTTTTTGTGTGCCTACTTCTATATGTTTATATGCTTTAATATTTAAAAATAACATTATTTTTACTGTATCTTGATGCAGCACCTCCTCTGTCTGAAAAGCTCAGTTTTAGCTGCTGTCTCTTTAAGCTCCGCCTCCTGAGAAGCCCAGTCTGCTCTGATTGGTCAGCTGGTCCAACGAAAGCCAGGTAACACTGGTTAGTAACCCCAGATCTAAGAGTTTAGAGGTTTTAGCTCTAGCAAACACAGCTCTAGGAAAGAAATAGTGACGGGCGATAAAACAGCTGCTCATACTCAGCAGGTGTTATGCTAATGTGTTACATGATGATGTAGATAAGTAACAGAACAAAAGCCTGGACTTTAAACGAGGTATTTCAGGAAGGTAAGGAGCAGTTTTCTGATGGAGCGAACAACTCCCTTTGGTGTGACTTTGGATTTTTGTAAGTTTTCAAACTTTTTACATGCACAAAAAACAAGTGAATGAACACACTGAAGGAAAAGAAAAACTTAAAAAGCATAATATGGGCTCTTTAAGGGATTATCTGTGTTTATGCAGCTATATAAAAAAAATCAAAGCATGCAAAGGCAGTGCATAAGCGTCAAGCACGGCTCGTTTTTAAGTGTTATCATGTACTGGGCTGAACATCTGTTGTTTTGCTTCAGAATATAATGCTTGTATCTATATTCTTCTTGCTGTAGGTAATCTAATGAAAAGAAAAACAATGAGTTATTCTGTCTCTCAGCACTTTTTCCACTGTGACTATAACTCGGTAATGTTCTAAAACAGCAGGACACTGTGGGTTTTAACGCATGATTCTTCAACAGGTAAACATAGTTCTGTTTTGCAGGGAACTGTTCTAAGTTGTGGATGAACCCTCTGAATCCCTAAACCCGCCAGTAGGTTTGAAAGACAAAAAAAAAATCCCCAGAAAGCATCGTCGGATTTTCAACTCTCTGACGGTCTTTGAATTATTCACGTGTGAAAATGAATCAAAACTAAGCTTGAAAATCACATTTTTTTCCATCAATTCACCTAAACAAGTCTATTTAACTAACCGGATGATGTAAAAAATAAAAAATTCTGCACTACTTGGTGCAACACAAAAGCCACGAGTGACTCAGCTGCAACCAGCAGTCATGACAAGAAAATTCAGAGTTCTTAGATGAATTGCAGATGAATAAATACAGCATGGCTCAAAAACGGCATACAGAGGAGCACACTGGTGAGACATTTTTCTACAGTTGATTTGCAGAGTAGTATGAAAAAGGTTGTAAAATGTAAATAGTTAAATATCTATAGCATGTGGAGTCGCTCTTGTTTTTCCATTGTGGTTAACATCTGTGGACAGTTGAACTGCAAGCTGTGTTTGCACAGAGCAGAAAGCAAACGTGTACGAAAGCAAATTATAAATGTGAGTAGTAAAATATCTTCCATGGCTAGGTCTTCTCTATCCTAGCCATGGTCGTGCTGTTGCTATCAAAGTGCAGGACTCTATACTGCAGTGAAAAATGAGCCCACAGTGAGGAAAAATGTGGCAGGAGTGCAAAAAAAAAATACAAAAAATGGTTCAGAGGGTTGATACACATTTGATACAGCAGTGGGTTGGCAGGTGATAATGATAGAAATGTGCAATTACACATATTGTACTTGTTTTTGTATGAATTTGTTCACCATCACAAAAAAACTATAGTGTAACGGACACTACCTGAAAATTACAAATGTGTTCATGTGATATGGGGAGTGAAGTGCAGTTTATCGTTTAGATGTGTGAAATAAAAAATTAAGATAATGCACCACGCAAGATATTTTCTGTCTCACTGCATTCAAGCAAGAAGCTGATAATTGTTAGTTATTTGACAGTGTCTGTCAGTGAGAGTGAAACCTGGCACAGACTCTAATGATCTGACAGCTAAAAACAAAAACCACAACAGGCAGAAAGTAGCGCATCGCTCAGACAGATATCAAAGACGGAAAGGCAGATACTGTACTACGATGAAATCTCCCTGCAGGATTGAACCGGCTCTGCTGCCTCCTACAGATACCCATGCACCAGGAATTAGTCAGCATTCCCAAAGACAAACTGCATGTAACAGGGAAGCAGAGATGCTGTGTACCTATGTCTCCGAGTGGTACACCTCCTCAGTAGCTTCTGCTTATTACTATGAATTTTACTAAAAACCAAGAGGAGATGAGAAGACACGGTGATGTGTTACATGATGCAGAAACAGAGGAGAGAAAATGTGTTTTTTTGTAATGTTTAGTGTTGATATTTAGTTCTTCTGAGTCAAAAACAACATTTCAGAAATCCACACTGTCTTTCTTCCAGGATAAATGACCTAATGTTTACCTTTCATGTGTTTCTTTTTTGAGATATTCACAATTAGGACTTGTTGTAAATTCTGTTTCAGATATCTAAAGTTTAATTCTGACTGAACTGATCATAATAATGTCAAAATATATCTTGAATTAGTTGAATAACATTGCAGATATCTGTTGTTATGTAAGAAGCTATGGAAGGTGGAAGGCAGAGGAATATAACATTTTACAGATATAAGCAACTACATTTTGACTAGTTGTAGCTACACTGTGACTAGTCAGTATTTTTATTTATAAGATAAGATAATCCTTTATTAAGTCCATAGTGGGGGGAATGTGCAGTGCTACATCAGCAAAGAGGTAGTGCAAAATTGTAGGGAAATAAAAATAGTACAAAATAAACAGAGCAGAGAACAAGAACTTCATTCATCAGAGACTTGAGGTGGAAATGTACAGGAAGTTAAACCTCCAGCAGCTCTGACATGGAGGTAAAACCAATAATCATATGTAATTATAACTGCAGTGTGTTAGCAGGCACCAGGTTTATTTATGCAGCAGAAGCTGTAAAAACAGAAAGAATCATTGGGTTTTCACCATCTTTACAGTCTCTTAATTAACCACATGTGACAATGAACCCGATCTCAGCTTGAAATCATTTATCAAAATCTTGTATTTTTTAAATTCACCACAAACACACCTTTTCTACTAACCAGATTCTGTAAAAAACGAAAAAATTCTGTGCCATTCGACGCATAAAAAAAGCCATGTGTGACTCAGCTGCAATCAACAGTCGTGACAAAAATTCTGAGAGTTTTCAGATGAACTGCAGGCAGTGTTTACACAGAGCAGAGAGGAAAATAAAAACACTGGATCAATAAAATAAAAACACCATGGCTCAAAAACTGCATACAGAGGAGCGAGTTGTTGGAAGATACATTCAGCATGGTGAAATATCTTTTCACAGCTGATGTACAGAGTTAATAACTGCAGTGTCCTAGTATGTTAGCAAGCAAGGAGGTTTATTTACATAGCACCTTATCATACGCAGAGGTTATATACGAATATTTGCAACACATGGCAAAAATAAAAGCATGTAAGAGGTAAAGAAATTAATTAATTAATTAAAAACAAGCTACCTTCCACTCACAGTAGCTTCTGACGCAACTACAGATATCTGCTACATCATTCTGACCAGTTCAAATCTAATTTAAGAATCTAAAATGGCTTGCTTTGCAGAAGAATGATTTTTTTAAAAACCTTATTACCTCTCTCCTGTTTGACCCCTTCTCCTGTTTTTTTGCTTTATGTGAGTGTATTCCTTGTCACGTTAAAGACTGTAAATATGAACTCAGTAAAGTATGAAGGAACAGAGCAGAGCCACCGCAGGCGCTTTAATTTGTCGACCACTGACATTTAGAAGCAGCAGAACGGAGGCAATTGAGCTTAGTCGAGGAAAATGAACATCTCCAGCGCCGTTTGAAAAAGGCTGCAATTTGGTGACTCACACACTTCATGTCGATATCCCTCATTTAACTATGTGAATTCAGCCGGGCCATGGCAACAAGTGTGTGAATCACCAGTGTGAGGCCGCTAACCTTTAGACAGACACTTGTGGGTTCACCGAGGGCTTTAAGATGCGCTTCTTTTTGTTTTGGTGTGTCATCTTTTTGCCCAGCTGCGTTTTACCACCGCCTTTTTCTCCTATATGCTGTACCCGTGATATATTACTTTACAAATCCAGCTAATAAATAAAATAAGGCAGCTCCCGTTGTACTGTGGCTTTTAATCTCCTGCAGCTCTGCAGAGGGAATGTAAATAGAGTTGGGTTTTTTTTTTGCAGAGCCTTCATCGCTCTTACAGATGCTACATTACCGTATGGGATGAATTCTCTTCTTGTGTGTTTCAATCTGCTTATTTTCTTTACTTTCTTTCCATTTCCATTGTGTGGCTCCCTCTGCAATGCGGTACAGTTCATATATGCCACCGGGCTCGAGGTGAAAAAACAGTACAACTGTCTCCAGGTTGCTGTGGTGTTTCGCAGACAAACATTTATTGATGTTTCATAACTGCAAGCAGAGCACATTACATCACGCTGCCCCTACTGGCCTCCTCAAATCAGTCTGAAAGTGCTAAAACACATAACAACCACGAGCAAAAACACATCAGAATAACATTTCTAATAAGCGTTTAACAGACACTCGCAGCACAAGGACAGTTAAAAATCAGAGAAAAATATGTGTAGTGTACGTAGGTGTGTTTTTATTTTAGTGACTCAGCATGTGCATGTGTAGTTTTTTGTTTTTTTTTTGGAGGGAAAACGCGATAAAATAGAGAGATAAAGCACCAAACAGAAAGGTGAGTCACAGAGTGCGCTTGTGTGAAAGTGGCTGTTAGCAGGACAGTATGGCGTCACCCACAACCCAAACCTGCTTTAGTTAAGGAAACAACTGCTGTTGGAAATCTTTAGATACTGGTGCAGGTTACAGGCTAAGGGGGAGGTTTGTTTTCAGTGTTATTTGTTCGTCCGTCTGTCAGCAGCATAACACTAAAACTACCAGGCTGAATTTCATGAAACTTGGTGGAGCATTAGCAAAGGAAGAACCCAGTAAATTTTCCACTGCAGGAACTCGTCTGCTGTTTTAGTGTCCAAACCTTGCATGTGCTGATTAGAGATGCAAATTTTACACAATTTTCTTCCATATTAACAATCAATAATTAATTTATTGTTGCTGCCAATAGTAGTGGATAAACCTTTAGCTGCAGTTACAGCATAAAGTCTGTGTTGATAGGTCTCAATCAGCCTCAACGCTGTAATTTTCTCCCATTCTTATTTGTAAAACTGTTTGGTTGCATGGGGATTGTGAGTGAGCAGCCCTTTTAAAGTCCAGGAACAAATTCTTAGTTGGAATGAGGTCTGGGCTCTGAGCCACTCCAGAACATTCACCTTGTTGTCTTTAAACTATTTCTGTGTAGTTTTCATTGTTTGCTTCGGGTCATTGTCTTGCTGGAAAACAAATCTTCTATCAACTTGCAGTTCTCTTGCAGACTGAATCAGGGTGACCTCCAGGGTTTCCCTACACTTTGCTGCATTTATTTTACCCTCTACCTTGACAAGCCTTCCAGGGCCTGCTACTGAGAAGCTTCCCCACGTTATGATGCTACCACCACCATGCTTCACAGTGGGGATGGTGGGTTTGTGATGATGTTGTGTCCGCCAAACAGCGTCTAGTCTGATGGACAAAAAGCTTAATTTTTGCGTAATTAGACCAAAGAACCTTCTTCAAGTTGACTTCAGAGTCTATGTACTATTCTATGGACGCAGTGAAAATGAAACAGCAGAGTTACAAACCTTGTAGTCGACTCTCCCTGCTCCTTCCTGGAGTTGACACATGAGAAAAAGAGGAAAAAAAGACACATGAGAAAACATATTTTCATAATGTTTCAGTGTTAAGACTGTGCTCAAAAGACAACACTGGTTCTGTTGCATGTTTTAGCCCATTCAGAGGTAAGTAGTGTGAAGTTAGCACGACCCATAGAGTCACGATAAATACATTAATGGAAATACAGCAGGTTGAAATAAACCTGAATTATCTTTTAACAGCATTACCACTTAGTGATAACTTGAAATTGATTTTAAAAAATGGAAGTTTAAAGTAACTATATAATTCAAGAGTCAGCTGCTTTTCAGCTGCAAAAGTTATAATGTGCAGCAGTTAATGAGAATCAATGGTTGCCTGGAGCTTAATTCATTAAAAAATAATATTAAAAAAATGTTGTTGGGCAAATATTTTAAGTATATATAATTTGCAGTGGAGGAGCTAAAACATGCAAACACTCCAGTGCAGCTCTTTAAGTCAGCATGAGAGGCAGGTTTTTGCATTGCCAGCAGCTGCTTCTTTTACAAACAGAGGATTTGAGGGCAGCAACACATTGATCGATAACGTGCATCTCGGGGGAAACCTTAACAGAGAACAGGCCAACTACAAACATGCAGGTCCAAGCAGACTGTCGAGGCAAACTAAAAGAAGCAGCAGAAGGAGATCTGTGGATTTAATCACTTTAAGGAGTGTGTGTTCTGCACTTTATTATTGCTGCTAAGCTAATCATGACTGTGTAACTGTGCATTATAAGCATTGCAGATGGTTGTCCCAATATTTCCAGGCTCCATAGAAGGTTTCTAAGTGAAGTCATTGTGATGAGTGCACACAAATGGGTCAAAAAGTAAACCAGAATGAGGGACATTAAACGTTTTTAATGCACAAATCGCCAAAGTGGGATATTTAGCATCCAAAGAGGGAAAGCTCCCAGTTAACGTAGCTCAAGGGGCAAAATTAGTAAAGGTTCTGGCATTTAGGAACCTGATCAGAGCTGGATTACTGCAAAAGCATGGCTAATTTTAAACACTGTTTTAGCATCTGTATGTTTGGACGAAACAGAAAGAAGTTCATACATGCCAATTTTTCTAAAACAAACAATGATGAACTGCAGTAACATTAGTTTGAAGCAGACTATCAGTCAAATATCCCACTTTAAACTGACTTTACAGTGTTTTTTGAGGAGTTCCGTGTTTGGCTACATTAATATCTGATCCTGATCTCAGAAACTCGTGTGCACCTTTATCTTAGTTTTCAGAAATCCAAAAGCACTTGCTGAAGGTACTGTCGTGTAATAAACATCTAAACACCAATTTATGTTGACAAAATTAAAATTAGAACATGGACAATCAGGTTCTCTAGTGGTCAATTAGAGAAGAAAAATAAAGCTGTCCCACTTTTTATTGATGAAATATGTCAGAAATCATAAAAAAGAAAAAAATAAGTGAACTTCTTTGATTAGATATTTTACAAAAATTGAAATAACCTGAAATCGATGTGCAACATTGTACAAGTGTCATCAATACTTGAAAAATATGGTGGCTTTACATGGCACAGATATTTTACTACTCACATTTTTTTTTTTTGGCAGTTCAGCCAAATAGTCTCAGTTGAGTCACTAATGTCTTCACAGTTGTGCCAAGGATCACAAAACGTTTAGTTTTTCTTTACAAAATTTACTGTGAACAACTAATTTCTTTTTTATGATGAAATGTGTAGGATAAAGTCATTTTTGATCAAATATCATGATTTTAAGCTTAGATTTTGTAATTTTTTCCAATGAAATGGCAAGTGAAGGATGAGTACTTCATGAACTGTCATAAAGATGAAAATCTGATTTTTTTCTACATTATCAGTTTCTAGTTCTGATAAACTGTGTAATTTTTGTCATTTTTTAAAAACAGATATGCCTTTCAAGTTCACTGGTGATTTTTAAGGTTCAGATGTTTAACACATGGATAAACCATCAAGGTGTTGACTAAATTAAAATCAATGACTTAAAGGTAAATAAACACAGGGAATGCAGACCTTTTCCAGTCTTTAATAGACAGGTTAAAGTGAGCCAGTTTTCCAACTCACACAATAAAACAAGTCGTAGTCAAATTAATTTGAGCAGCTGCAGGAATGTCATTGTATGAAGAAATAGCATGTAATCACTGAACTGCTGAACCTGTTGCTTTGTGCTCTGTCTTTTGTCCAATGTGATCATAAGTAAGATCCACGTAAACACACTCTCTGTCCATTAAAGTTGAGAAAGGTTTTGAAATTGTGGGAATAATCACCACATTTTTCCGTTCACAGTTGTGCATAATTAGGAAATCCATCTCCAGTGATCTGGTTTGTATTTTTCTCTATTGATATACCTGATGCCAAAATCACAGAGGCTCTGAAAAACAGAAACATACTCACTGCACCTTGAAATCACATCGGGCCCAGCTGCTGCCCATTTTCGTGCAAATTCAGATGAGCTCGATCGGCTCATTGAGGCCACAGTTGGCATCATAAACAGAAAAGTCATGAAGGGCGAATGCTAAAATTACTCCCTCAAGTCTCTGCCCCACCGAGCAGTCAAACACAGAGACTCTGTTTGAAACAATAAAACACTTATTTATAGTTGAGAAGCAAAACTTTAACCCTCTGAACCCCAAAACCTGCTGATGGGTCTGAAAGGCTTGCTGTTTTCACAAAAATTACCAAAATTAGACATTTTATCAGAGCCAGAAAATGTAAAAACAATGACACATTTATTAGATCTTTAGTGGTTCTTGAACTACTCATCTATGATGTGCCGGTTGGTTGGGGAACTGATCCAAATCACTTTATTCTACATGTCTCGTTTTAAAAATTCACCAAAAATAAGCAAATTGCTCTAACCAGAATCTGAAAAAACAAAAACTGCTGCACTTTTATATTTAATTTTATTTTTTAGTTTATATAGAACAGATAGGAAAACAAGCATGGAAACAAATAAAAAATGTAAATAGTAAAATACCTATAGTATTTAAAGGAACTACTTTTTCCAGTATTGGTAACACCTGTGGACACTTGGAAAAGTGTTCTACATGTTGATTCTAGTTTTTATCAACTTTTGTTAAATAATTAATCAAAGAAATTCAACTTTAGTTTAGTGTTATATAATTTATGGCATTGTAACTTTTCTCTGTTCATGATTGTTCTGTTTCCATAGAGGTGCAGGAGTTCATACTGCAGTAAAAAATCAGCCCACAATGAGTAAAAAAGAAATGGAAAGCTAAGGGTTCAGCTTTTTCATATTTTCAGATAAACGGAGCCTGGAAATAATTGGTCCTTTTGATTGCCGTGAACCATTTTCTCATAAAATCAATACATTTATATGTTCAATGAAGAGAACAAAGTAACAATAGGACAGAGCAGGAGAAGGTGAATAATATAAATAAAGATATATAATAACTTGTTCATCATTAAAGTGTAGGAAAAGATGACTATAGTGACACAGACACTAAATACAGACACCAGCTGCCATAGTTGTACCTACTTTGTAGGGCTGCAGGTATGCAACGCCTTCAAGTGAGGCTTCCAGGTAGCAATGGAAACCGAGTTCTCATCAGCCGCATAACTACGCCAAACACACTGCATGCAGAATACACAAAACCAGAAGGAAGAAAAAAGTACAAACAGGAGACCCAACCCCCCAAAAAATCAAAATTTAAACAGAAAGAAAAAAAAAACAAGGCCAAAGAGGAAGTGAGGAAGAAGAGAAAGAAGAGGATGAGGAGAACAGAAAAGAAAAACAAATTAAAAGAGCTGATTAGTGCAAACAAAAAACCAGGTGTGTCACACGTCTGCTGCTGGCCGGAGGTCAGGCATGAATACATGCCTGTAGGGGGGCAGGAGGCTCTCATAGTGCCGCCACGTGGCGTCCAGGTCGGGCCTGGCGCTGTCGGTGGAGTAATAACGCCACGCAGCCTGGTACAGCATGGGGATGATGGGATGAAGAGGAGGAGGAAGAGGAGGAGGTGGTGGAGGTCAGAGGAGGTGAAGGTGTGAAGGGAAAGTAGGTGAAAAAGAGAAGGAGGCGTATGAAGAAATACAGGTGAGCCCCAAATTATTCATGGAAAGTTTGATTTATAGTCAGTTTTTATTTGACCAACTGGTTTATTTTGGCACAAACAAACAAACAAACACACTAGAAAAAATAATGTTTAGAATCAACAATAAAACAGGATAGATTCATCCAGGGATAATCCTGTCTTCACCCTAAGTCAGCTAAGATAGACTTCAGCCCCCACCCCCAACAAAATTACACTGTTTTACTTTTTTTTAATCAGCAGAAAATGTTATTTATTTGCCATTTAATATTTATAAGGACTATATATAGAGATTTTTATTAAGGACTAAAAAATGGCAAATCCTTTTTTTCCTTACAGACGTTAATTATTTAGCTAAATTTCAGATAATATGTAGTAAAAGTCCCAAAAATAATAATTTACATGTTGACTATTAAAAAAATCTGTATATTTACAATTGGTATATGTTCCTTTCCAATGGGTGACCATAAAATTACATGGTTATACTGTATTTAAATCAGATTAATAAAATCATAACTTCACAGATATTTGCAGTTATTTTCACTATTTTTACAGTTTTTGAATGTTGCAGGATTCTATTGTTTTTAACACATTTTTTACTCTTGCTACCAGGTTTTCCTAGTTTTTACAGATTGTTTTTACATTGTATAATCAGGTATGTATAGCAAAAAAGCTAAACAAACAAAAAAACAACAACCAAAAAATAAAACACAGATATCATCTCCAGCAGATTGTGTTACCATCTTTTGTCATTTGTTCATGTCATTTCCAGCCAGAAGAAACCTATTGGTCAAATAAAAAATCACTATATATCAGACTTTGTTATGGGAATGAATAAGTTTGGGCTTAACTGTAAATGAGGAGGACAATATGTGTGAAGATCAGGCAGCAGACAGGATGGAGGTGGCAAGAATATGTTTGCCAAACTGGTGTTTCCGCTAAAAAAAAATAAAAAAAAAACTCCCAGAGATTCCTGCAGGATGAAGGTGAGGGGGCCCGGACATGTTATCTGCTTTTTACTGAACAGTTTGAGGGTTTGGGAGAGTCCAAGGAGGAAAAGGAGAAACTGGAGAAGTCATATATGGGTTTTAATCAGGTTGTGTTATGCAGAAATTCAGCTTATGTAGACACTGTGGTGCATTGTTTTCGAATGGCTGCAGCAATTCATCATCAGCGATAATATTCTAATTTTCCAGATCCACATCAGTAAAGGGAAAGGAATCAGGCCTTACCTGGATGAGGTAGGCGGCTGGGTTTCGCCTTTTCTCAAAGTGCTTCTGTCTGTGCTGCTCCTGGACCTTCAGGGCGAAGCCTGAACCCAGAATACCCTGGTGGAGACATCAACAGTATCAATACACAAAACATGAGGGAATACTGCATGTATTTGTACACCAAAGAATCTCAGGTATCATTTATCTGCTAAGAAAAGAGTTATAATCCATTGTGGCTGTATTTTTATTACTTATAGCTTGGTGCCAATTAGCATTGCTAGGATTAAAAAAATCCCTGGGCCAACATTAACATCATAAATACACATTATAGGAATTAATATTGCATGTAATTGTACATCAAAGATGCTCAGGTGTCACTTAGCTGCTGAGAAAAGCACTATAGTACCAACAACTGCAGCTTTTGTTTTTCTTACTCTAATATTTGTAGCTTAGAAGCAATTAGCTGTGCCAGTATGAAGATTTGAAAAAGGGTGTGAAACTGCTAGCTTGCCTCTGCTTAAAGTAAGAAAAAATCCTGGTCGAACATTAACACCATAAATACACATTACAGGAATAAATACTGAATATATTTGTATCCCAAAAACACTCACATATTATTTAGCTGCTGAGAAAAGGACTATAATACCTACAAGAGCGAAAATTTTGGTTTTAGTTTTCTCACTTAACCCTTGTAGCTTGATGGCGATTAGCTTTGCCTTGACTCAAAGTCAAAAGTACACTTCTCAATGCTTCTAAAGATGAAAAACTACCACATTATATCTCATTTGTTTAATTCATACACCAACCGAACGTAAAGACTAAAATTTGGGGATTTTATGCACTAACATAGCTTAAACTGTTAGCTTAACATCATGCTAGGCTATGCTAATCATAGCATGAAGACTTGAAAAACGGTGCTAGCTTGCCTCTGCCTAAAGTTCATAAATTCCTTGTTTGTTTATTTGTACACTAAAGACGCTCAAGTATCACTCAGTTGTTGGGAAAATGTTAAAATACCAACGCTAGTGGCCATTGTGGCTTTTTTCCTTACTCTATTACTTGTAGCTTGGCGGCGATTAACATTGCTAGCAAGATGACTTGAAAGAGGGTGAAACAGCTACCTTGCCTCCCCCGAAAGTCAAAAAATTACACTTGTCAACTCTTATAAAGTTGAAAATTTAACATAATATATCCTATTAGTTTAAGTCATACACAAACAGAATGTCAAAACAAAAAATTGGGAATTTCATGCACTAGCTTCCACAAAACTGTTAGCTTAACTTCATACTAGGCTACTCTAATTCCTCAGCTCTAGCTCCATATTTAGCATAGAGAAATGAAAAAAGTATTTGTCTTTCAATATAAAATGTGAAGCTATATGTGAATAATTTAAGTTTGAGTTGCAGTGGTTTAAAGTTAGTTCTCTGAATTCCAAACAGTTTCTGATATATTCATGTGACTTACAGCTGGCAACGCGAAGAAGGAGATGCCCAGGAGGGCGAAGCCTGCAGACAACATCCGCCCCGTCCACGTCTTTGGCGTCTTGTCTCCATAGCCGATGGTTGTCAGGGTGATCTGTGAAAACAAATGATTTATTAGCAGGTCCTGAGCCTCAAAAGTAACATCCTCAAATCATATCAAAGTCGTATCCGACAGATAGAAGCTCTATTATATTTTTGACTGCAGCCCCACCTACTGGTGGGGTCCCTCAGGGCTCCACTTTGGGCCCACTTTCTTTTTCATTGTATATGCTGCTGTTATAGTCAATTTTGAAGAAAAGCAACATTCTTTTTCATTGTTTTGCTGATATAAAAAAAATATACACTAATTAAAATAAAAAGTATTGCAGCCCTTGCAGGACTACCCAAACATTTCTCAGTCTTGATTAAAAAAACACTGAGACTGTTATGATTTGTTGTTGACCAGGTCTTTTGAATGACCCTGTTAACACCTGTTTGCTTCATACAAATAATATATTCAAAAATAACAGACAGATCAGCTCAGTGTTCAGACTTTTAGCTGAGGTTAAGGCCTGTCTGTTGCCCAAAGACTTTAAATTCTAATTCTTTGTATGTGGGAGTAAAGCAGGCGTCTCTTCAGCATCTACAGCTGCTACAGAATTTCCTGCTTGGCATTCAGTTCAAGTACAGTTTGACACTCTGACTGTGTTGTAACTTTGTATTCCTCTGATATTATTGCCCTCTTTTATTTAAATTTGTCTTTAGGCCTCGTGTTTTATGGTCATTCTCTGGTACCAGTTTCTAATAAGGTACCGTTTAAAAGGATAGTTAGGAAATTGGTGAGTAAGTTATTACTGCTGTGTAGGTCAATTTTAATCCTCTGAACTTTTCACTGCAATATAAAGTCCTGCACCTCCATGGAAACACTACAACCATGAAGAAGGAGAAAGAACAAAGAAATATCTATTGTACAGTAAGTTATAAATCATTAAAAAAGGGAAAAAAATTAAGTCGAATTTCCTTAATTACTTATTTTACGAAACAAATAAAATGAAAATTTGGAATCAAAATGAACAGTCATCCAAGTTCTCATAGGGGTCACGAAACACAGGAAAAAATGGAAAAATAACAATAATTTATTGCTTAGATTTTTTCCCCCATACTCCTCTCTGTTCTGTGTAAACGCAGCCTACTGTTCAACTGTCCCTGAATTTGAAGGAGCGTAGATTTATTTTCCTTTTTGCAGAATCAGTTTAAAGTAAACAATTTATTTATGGGGATTTTTAAAATAGGACATGTATAAAAAAGCGATTTTGTCAAAGTAACTCTTTTTTAAGCTTAGATTTGGTTAACTTTCCTTATTGAACCACAGATCAGATGTGATTCATTTGATCAAGGACCAATGGAAAGTTGAAAAACTCTCTGTTCTCTGTTCTTTTTGTTTTTACAGTCTCTTGCTGATAAATGGTATAACTTTGATGATTTTTTAATGATAAAATGCCCTTCAAGTGCACTGGCGAATTTCTGGGTTTAAAAGACTAAAAGTTGGAAAATATTTAGAAAAGTATTTTACTGTTGGTGTATAAATCAGTAGAAGAACAACCTGTAAAAAATAATAACCATTTTGTCTGGTGTTTATGATCCCATAGCATGACACCTCCTCTGTTGTTTTGGCTTGCTTTTGTGTTATACAACACTTAACCATTTACTTACCATATATTTAATATATTAGTAACATTTACAATAGTAAGCAACACCCTGCAGGAGGGTAAACACCTTTAAAATGGTTTATATACACCAGTAAATGATTCATTAGGAATCAAAAAGCCATTAGTTACTCCTTATTAGGGCTTATAATAGATTCTTTATTAAAAAAAAACACATTTTAAATTTAAATTTTCTTGGCTTTGAGTCACAAAAACAGAATTGCATTTGTTTCTGAGTGGCAGATTTTGCAGTTTGGATGAACTAGTTCTTTAAAAGTGGGTTCATTTGGGTTCACCTGCAGTAAACTTGAGTGAAAAATCACATTTTTAAGAAAACTCTTAGAACATACATGTTTTTAATTGCTTCTGGTAGCTCTTAATAGTGGTAATTTTTAGTATTTTATATTAATTTTATCCTAAACGTTGATCTTATAACTTGTCTTGCTGTTTTGTGTTGTTTTAACATGTCATATATTTTATTCTCTTTTGCAAATTGATTCTTTTTGCACTTAGACAGTTAATATGTGCAGCGCTTTGGTCAACCGATTTGATTTTCCAGGGTTTAATCCAAACCAAGTAGCAGGTGCAACAGAACTGCTAAAAGAAAGATGTTTAATTATGTGGAAATACTAAAAGAGTTATTTTTTTGAGTTCAGTTTGTATGTCATTGTTGTGTTTTATGTGTGAAGACCTACTTTAAAGGTGATCTGTGGAGGAGCTTTTTGATATTTTTCCACCTCTGACTGACTGAAAACTAAAATGTCTTTATGAAAGAAGAATTCAAATGATGTTTTAATAAAAGCACAGTTAATTGCCAAAATGACTCATTGAGATGGTACTTAGCACTTCAAAAAAAGAAAAAAGAATAAACCCATTCACCTGTTCCGTAAAAGCCTGAAAAGGAGCATTTAATGCAGCGTATTCACTGTTTAATGACACAAACATGACTGTGAACTGTATCTGGCGCCGCTTGCAGGACTCTTTGCTCGGCTTCAGTTCTTTGTACATGTTTCCATCCATCTACCTCTGATTTGGCGGACTGATTATCTTTCATTCAGGCTCTGATTGCCACCACGACAAAGGCCATTTCCACCCATTATGAATTTGAAAATGGTGTTAAATGGAGCCACGCAGGGCTAATGTTTATGGATAGGCTGTCGGCGCTCAGAGACAAAAACCAAGCAGGAGAAAATAACAGAAAGGACTCTGTTTTCCAGCATCCAGAGACGGAGACATTTAGAGGTAAAAGTGCACATATGAAGCTGGAAATCAAAGAAGTGTCAAGTCTGCTGCTGGCCAGGAAGCTTGACCGAGTACTCGGTGTTAGTGTGAGGAAATACACCGATCAGCCACAACATTCTGACCACTGACAGGTGAAGTGAATAACATTGATCATATTGCTACTATGTGGTGTTCTGATTGAAAACCTTGGATTTTGACATCTGTGTTAATGAGACTTAGACACCCAAATAAACATTGTCCCAGAACAAACACACTCCCTCATGCAAATGGAAATCCCAAATGTCACTGGTCTACCCCTGCAGGAAAATGTCCCCCACCACATGGAAAAAACATCAAACAATCAGGAACATGTTGAGGAACATGACAATGGCTCAACATGTTGATTTGACCTCCAAACTTCCTACACCCCATTATGATCAAGCATCAATAGGATGCAGTGGAACAAGTTTGATTGACAGAGACCCCACTGCACAAGCCAGAGTACCCAGAGGATCCAGTGCCAACGTCCTGGTTCCAGACCCCATAGGACACCCTGAGAGGTCCTCTTGTCCATGTCCAATGGTTCAGAGCATTTTTGAGCACATAAGGGGGACCAACTTAATGTTATGCCTGATCGGTGTAAATCAACTCAAGATATCCAGATACACTGCCTGGCAGCTATTAAAGTCAGTGCAGACTCACCGTTCCCCACCACAAGGCATCAGCGTAGGTCGCAAACTCCTTGTTGAACTTGTTCTCAACGAGGTAGACGAGGAACGAAGAGAAGATCAGGACTAGAAAGCCGATGTACCAGGCTGTGACCAGCTCCTGCAGGTGGAAACAGAATTTGGTTAATGTACATCAGATGAACCTAAACCTGTTCTTCTTTTCTTTTAGATCTAAATAATAAGATAAGATAAGATAAGATAAGATAAGATAAGATAAGATAAGATAAGATAAGATAAGATAGTTTTATTAATCCCAGATGGGGAAACTCATTTGCCACCAAGTCGCACAGTCCACTCGTGCAATACACAATATGACATTTACAATAAATACAAAACAAATACCAAATATCATAGTCATGAATAACAGGTGTAAAGCCATTGGTGCACTGGCTGCCCTCAACACACACACAAGAAAAACAGGATGAGCAGCACAAGAGCTCTAAGAGCACAGCCAGCAGCAACCAGCTCAGTAACAATAAAAGGCCTTCTAAGTCATTCAGTGGACCACTGAGGCATCACCAGACGCTCACTGAAAGAACTTTGTAGCTCATTAAAAATATTGTGAAGAGGACGGCCTTCAAAGTTTAGCACAGTATCAGTATCACTGTAGCATTACTTCTTAATAGTTTGTGCAACATCATAATGCTTGGCATAATAACAACTTCCTTTGTGATTAATGACGTTTTATCTTATCTTATCTATTAAAACTGAAGATGAAATTCTCTATGAAGCAGAGTGACCAGCATATAAATTATTTTCTAATACACAGCTACAGGCATATTGCCGTATTGAATATTTTCTTTTCTTGCGATATGAAAAAAAGCAGAATTTTTCACCAAATGACTTAAATAACTTAATAACTCAATTTAAATGGTCAAACTATTAGATAAACTATAAATCGTGTTGCCTCACTGCTAAAAAAAAGAACCAGTTTTTGATCAACATCACGGTTTCTGTAGCTGAAATATTTCCTGGAGCTGCATGATTATCGCCAAAATATTAATCAGGATTATTAACATTAGTATTGAGATCACAATTACTCAATATATGATAAGGATGAAACATTTCTATTGTAAAAAGCAAACTTCTGCTTTTACGTTAAAGTTGTGCTACACTCATGCTAATGTTCAAATGTGCATCAAAAACAGAATTCTGAATTCAGAGCATCCCCTAGTGACAAAATAGACATGAAACTGCATCCAAAACACCTTCTTTGCTCTACATCTGTTCATCAACTGACACTACTGATGGTCCCTAAACGCCTCACATACAGACTGTGGCAGAAACAAGCTAATTGGCCGTGCACAGAGAAGCCTCTAGTGTCCACTCAGGTACTGCAGCTCAGACAGGCATGAGATGAAAAATTACTTTGCAAAGAGTCAAATAAGATCATCTAACGTCAGATTTATCCAGTTGAAAGCAAGCAGTTTCTCCCACGTGGTCTGTTTTCTATGAGTGGACCATTTAAAACGTCAATATGAAAGTCGATCGTGTTCATTTAGCTGTGGGAAGCTGAAGTCGTCATTTGTATTCTATTGATCCTGCAGCTCTCAAAGCAGCTCACTGTCATTTATTACACAGAGAAAGCTGCTGTGGATTCTCTGCATCAGATTTCACCCATATAGTCAGTTATTTGATTCATATAGCTGCTAAATAACATATTTATCTGAGTTTATATTAGATTACTATTATCTGATTCTCCTGTTACTTCAGGCTGCATCATAGTTTTTGTTGGTTTGCATGTTTTTTTCCACCAAGAATCCCCCAGAAACAGTTTCCTGGCCAGAAAATTGTCCTCAGTGGGAGGTTAGAGAGTATAAAAACCCATCCACACAAGATTCATAACTGCATCTGACCTTTTATTTAGAGCGCCACGTTTTACCGGCATTATTCAAATCTGCAGCTTTGACAGAATTTAGTTTCATTCACATTCAGCGGCTGATTAACAAACATAGAGTCATCTCAGGGCGCTTCGCATAGCGAGGTCAAGACCGAAATGATATTATATTACAGAGAGAAGCCCGACGGATCCACTGAGAACGGGAAGAAGAAGAAGAAGAAACCTCTGGCAGGGAGATGTGAAGAGAAGCAGCGATGACCTGATCTGATTTAGGAGGAAAGATGAAGGTTTGTGTGGGAGCAGCTGAGGTAAGAACAGCAAGAAAAGCTGGAAATCTTTCAACACTGACAGGATTACTGCTTAATTTAGTTGACAATAAAAGGATTTCTACTCTATTGATACTTTAATTGTTTGAAGATGAATCTTTTATGTTGTCTTTTTCTATGTCTTATATGAAGAAGTTGAACCTGTCTGGATCTGAGTGCCTACTAACAACTTTACTACTACCTAATGCACCTACAAGTGGTTTGTGAAGTGAACTTGTAACCGGTGGGTCACCAGTTCGAGTTACTGGCAAGAGGTTAAGGTGGGAGACTGACAGCGACCGCTTGTCCCAGTCACCACCACTGTGGGCCCTTGAGCAAGGCCCTTAACCCCTGATTGCTCCTCGGGTGCTGCACCATGGCAGTCCACTGCTCCCAGTATGTATAGTTAAGGTTCACTTTGAATAGGATGGGTCAAATGAAGAGAAGGAATTACCCCAAGGGGATCAATAAAGGTTAGATTATTATCATTATTATTATTACACATGTTTACATACAGCTCCCCATTGTATAGTGCTTTTTTTGTAACTTTAAGCCGTTACTTTTTTGTATATGTTTAGCAAAGTAAATCACTTCCTGTTTTTATAGTTCTTAATACAGTAATCCCTCGCTGTATTACGGTTCACTTTTCGCGGTCACACTGTATCATGGATTTTTACATTGTATATAAAATACATAACGTACAGCAGATGAGTTGACGCACTTACGGAAACCACTTCCGCTTGAGCTAGTCAGTCGCTGATTAATTGGTGGTGATCGAAGCCAGTGTTTATAAGAGTGTGGGAAGGTAGATAACAGTGTGGGGAGGGTTTATAAAGCCTTAAAACATATATAAGTAATAAAATAAATTTAAGGTCACTACTTCACGGATTTCATCTATCGCGGGGGGTTCTGGAACCTAACCCCTGCAATAAACGAGTGATTAGTGTATACCAGAAAAAGGTATTTCTTAAAAAAACTTTTCACAGGCACACTTGGAAATGAGATTTTTCTTCTAGATTTTTACATTTTGTATTTGCACATCTCTTTTTGTACATTAAAATGTCTGACTTTCAGGACTGCGGCTAAATTCTACTGACACTGTGCAATTTACTTGGTTGAATTCAGTTCAAATGAGTCTTTTATGTTGTCTTTCTTTGTCTTATGTCACTTTTATTAATGTTTTTCATTATGTTCTTATTGTTTTTCTGCTTTATTGGCCCTGCTTTTCTTCTCTTGTTATGTCACTTTGTTTTCTGAGTGATTGATTTTCATCCGATATTATCTTATTTTATCTTATGCAGGAACCTAAACAGTGTTTGCAGGGTAGTTTTAATGTTGTGTACATGTCTGTAAAACTAATAATCACCATCACAGTGCTGCAAAATGTCCAAAAGCAAATACTAATTTCTCCTCTACATCCCTAATAAGTTTGGAAAGACAAACTCTTGGTAATGGTTTCTTGAAAATGATGAATGTTGATGATTTTGCTAGTGTTCTGTTAATTTCACTGACACAATTTACTTGGTTGAATTCAGTTCAAATGAGTATTTTATGTTGTCTTTCTCTGTCTTGTGTCACTTGTATTCATGTATTTATGCTTTATATGAAGATTTTGCTCCCCAAATATGCTACAACGCTATTAAGTCCAGTCACTTTCTCTCTTATCTTCACCTGCATCCGATAAAACCTGTGATTGTGTTGTCATTAACCTGCTGCTGCCCACCTTGCTGTGTGCGTAGACGACGGATCCCAGCAGCTTCCAGGTTCCTCCTCTCCGGTCCATTCGCACCATCCGGAGGATCTGCAGGAACCTGAGGCTCCGCAGCACCGACGTGGCGAAGATGTTTCCCTGACTGCCGGCCGACACCACGGCCACCGACGCTATCAGGACAATGATGTCTGGAGGGCAGAGAGACAAAGACACACATTACTTGATAACAGAAAGGGATTTAATTAAGCTTTATGACTCAAAATGTGTCTGACACCTCCTACATATCTACTTAAATGATCCATGAAACCTGAAGTGGGAAAAATATTCTATAATTGTTTTAATTTAAAAAAAAAAGAAATGAGTTCACTTGTCATTTAGAGCTAACACTTCTAAAATTTTAACCATTTCCATTTCAACCATGAAGAAGGAGAGAGAACTCAGTACAAAATTAACATTTTTGAAAAGTTTTTATAAATAGTAATTTCTCAGATTTTTAAACTGAATTTAAATCATTTAAAAATATTGTTATTTTGCAGATATTGTAATGGAAAATGATGTACATTAAGAATTGCAAAACAGCAAATAGTTTCTTAAACAGTTATTTTACAGATTGTCCCTGTTTTGTTAATTACAGATAATAATATCATCCATCCATCCGTTATCTATACACCCCTTAATCCTCTGTAGGGTTGCTCTGTTTAAACACTGCCTGCAGTTCAGCCAACTTTTTCCTCAATGGCCTGCTGGTTGCACCTGTCTCAATAGTGACTTCACAGTTGTGCTGACAAACGTAGAATGTTTTGTTTTTGGAGAATATTGTTAGAGCAAATGTTTGTTTTTGCAACTTATCAAGCAAGACATGTAGAATAAAGCGATTCCAACAGAAGTTTTACCATTTTCATCTCAGATTTGCTCAATTTTCCTGATGAAACTCCAGGTCAAACACGAGATGTTCAAGAATCGTAAGAAACTTGAAAGGGTGATGATTTTTTCTGTTTTTACACTTTCTGGCTCTGATGAATGGTGTAATTTTGGTGATTTTTTAAAAAGCGGATGTGGTTCTGTCACTGTTTAGGCGATTCCACATGGGCTCAGTTCCTTAGCAGCAGTCATGAGTTTGAGTCCGACTCAAGACCATTTGCTGCATGTCACTCTCCTCTCTGCCCCCAATTTCACTCTGTCTCTCGACTAATAAAAAAGGAAAAAATTCCCTCACCCCTCCAAACAAAAAAAAAAAAGCATGTGGTTCAGCAGTTTCGTTATTTCAGGAGTGAGTGCTGCAGCTCTTCTCAATGTTTTCAAGACCGTCTGGTGCAAAAGAAATGTACATATCATCGCGCAGAAACTAGGAGATAACAGTGATCACAACCAAGATAAAGCAACAGAAATAGGTCACACATGAAAAAAAACCCACTGTGTTGACTTCTGCTTTGACCTAAAGGCAAGTAAATCTTATTAATATTGATTTGAATGTGAATGGGACCTTTAAACACATCGAGGCCTTCAGGTCAGATAACAGCTACTCACTGCTGTCATTCCTCAGTGGGCCAACGAAGACTCAACATCACTGGAAATGACACAATCTGCTGCAGGCATCAACAGAACAGTGATAAGCTGCTTCCTATATGCGCTATATGTTCTGGTAAATCGCTCAGCCGACGTATTGATCTGCAGTTTACACAAACACAGCAGCAGGGGATGAGTAACTGGCTGCTGTGTGAAGCTGTTTTCACACCTGTTCCTTCTCAATTTTTAAAATAAGTGCAGACGAAACAGTACAAGCTGCATATTGCGACACACAGATGCACAAGCAAAGGGCGCAGACATGCAAACAAACACAATATCGGTGTCTGTGCAGAGGAAGTTCACACAGAAAACCTAAAACCAATAACATCAAACCCACAACAGCTCAAGTAATGAGTTCAAGAAATAACTTTTTTCTCCTCTTTCCCCTCGGTGCTGTGAAACTCTACCCTTCAGTGATGCTATTTCCTCGTATATGATCGTCCCTCGAGCTTCTGTCCTTCAGCCGAACCCACTCTTTCGGAGAGAAAATGCTGACCACGGTGTGTCTGCGGCTCCGGCCGTAAACCACCGAGCAGCTGATCCACGGTGAGAAGGAAAAAGGTTTAAAGGTCAACAGCAGCTCCATGAAAAATACATTAATGGTTAGCCGATGGAGCTGCAGACGCTTTGAAGGTTCATGGAGGGAAAACGTGACGGAGGTGAGGATGGAGAAGAGGAACATGTGAGCATTTATGTATGATGTGAAGGCGCACTTGATACCAGCTAAACTAAAAAGATAAAAATCAAAAGAATGAACAAAATCGTGCCGATATTTCCCACAATGCAACTCACGAGTGTCTCTTCCTTAAACTGCAGTCAGATAGTATGTTTTTTACATTAAATCCTAAACTGCATGTTGACGTGGGACAATGTAACGTATAAAACATGGTAGATGTAAGTGCTGCTATCTAAGGTTGTGTGTTTGAAGAAATATATTTACATGATCAAACTTGAATTGAACAGTTTTATATATTAAATAAAAAGAAAATATTAAATTACAACAAATTATTAAACATATTTAAATATTGTTTTTATATACTTTTTATTTCATTTTATGGTTATTGAAAGTTACAGGGTATTCATGTTATTTTACATTTTATATGAGACACTTATGTATTAAACTTGAACCGAACAGTTTCATCTATTAAATAAAAAAGGAAAAAAAATGCAAAATTACAAAACATCTGTTAAACGAATTTGGACATTTTTAGGTGAAAAAAAAAATCAACTTTCAAGTTGATTTCACATTAGTCATCCATATTCAGAGTCTGTTTTTGTCCTTTAATTTACTTCAAACATACAGAAAAATCTGTAAAATAAAAAATTAAAATTCAGTACACAGATTTTTTCTTACAGTTTACATCGACTAACATAATATATATACATATATAATGATTTAAAAAACTGCATTTTGACAGATAATAAACATACCTTCCCATTATCTGTCAATGGTATTTAATTTTATAATAAATCAAAGTATTAAACTACAATTGAATGGTTACATCTGTTAAACAGTACAAAAATATTTGTAAAAAAATCACTAAATTGAATCTGTGAATGTATTTTGATAGTGTTTCTATGTAAGAAAAAAGAAAATTATACACAGAGTTTTGATGTTATACATCAGACGTCTTTTCCATTTATTAATTTTGAACACATGGAAACATAATAATAAAATTTGACTGACTATCAACACTAAACAGATTTTTTGTGAAAATATCTGTAAATACACAAGATTTCTTTCTACAAATAAATATATGTGAAGTTACAGAACCAATACTTCGAAGTCTTTTGTCACAAGTTGTATTTGATTTTGAAATATATTTACAGTTAAACACTTGAAATTAACAGTTTCATTTATTACATTTTTATAAAATCAATTCTACACTCTGATGAAAACAAGAAAAGATATCTCTCCTTTACCAAACAAATCTATGTAAAGTCATGGAGACAACGCTTCTTTTTCTATTAATTGTCTCTAAATATGTCCAATTTTAGAAATTTATTACTAATACTAAACCTAAATCTAACAGTTTCCTCTATTAAATTATTTTTTAAAATGTAATAAATTACAGTCATTGTTAATTAAAGTTACAGGGCATTGATGTTATTTTACATTCAACACGTAAATTCATAGTCTAATTTTGTGATCTTACTGATATTGTCATTATTATAGAAAATGCAGAAAAAAATCAGTAAAATAAAAATAAAAAATTTACATAAAATTACTCAGTTTTTTTAGTGTGTAGCTTAGCAGTCATTAATAATTCTATGCTTAGTTTACCCAACTTATTTTTACTTTCAGTAACGTATCGTACACATTTCTTATTGCTTCTAAGCAAAAGAATTTCCTTTGAGATTAATACATTTTCATTCGATATTATCTATTTCTGGGCTGCACGGTGACTCGGTGTTTAGCACCGTCGCCTCACAGCTAGAAGATCCCCGGTTCGCATCCCGGTTAGGATGCCTGGGATCTTTCCGTGTGGAGTTTGCATGTTCTCCCTGTGGAACGTGGGTTTTCACCGGGTACTCCGGCTTCCTCCCACAGTACAAAAGTATGCTGAGGTTAACTGATTATTCTAAATTGTCCGTAGGTGTGAATGTGAGTGTGCTTGGTTGTTTGTCTCTATGTGTAGCTCTGTGATAGGCTGGCGACTTGTCCAGGGTGTCCCCTGCCTTCGCCTGAGTCGACTGGGATAGGCTCCAGTCCCCCTACAGAGGATAAAGCGGTGTATAGATGATGGATGGATTATCTATTTCTATCTTATTTTATCTTATGTAGGAACCTAAACAGTGTTTTCAGGGTAGTTTTAATGTTGTGTACATGTCTGTAAAACTAATAATCACCATCACAGTACTGCTAAATGTCCAAAAGCAAATGCTAATCTCTCCTCTCTACATCCCTAATAAGTTTGGAACGACAAACTCTTGGTAATGGTTTCTTGAAAATGATGAATGTATATGATTTCCTAATTTGCAGCTCATGATGTTCTGACCTGCAGTCAAACCGAATTAGAACCCAACAAGGAAATCAGACCAGCATATTAGGAGGCTGTTCAATATCTCTGTATGTTTCCCGAAGTCATTAATTCATTCATTTCTTCAGTCCTCAGGGAGACAATCCACTGAAGAAGAGAATCGACTGAATGGACAAATCACCTGTTTACACCACTGAAGGTAAAACTGAGCCTGTTTGATTAATGAGCTGGTCCCTTTGGATGAGCAGCTTTAGATCACAGTGGTTTGAATCCTCTATTAGCGTTAAGATTCTGCACTCGGTGGATATTTTCAGCACAGAAACTTCCCCTGGCAGCGTAGTTTTGGCACCAACACGACTCCGTACTCTTCCAACCAAGCTGCTTTCATCCATCTTTGATAGCGAGTAACTAAGGATCCCCCGCTGCCACGGAGACACCGACTTACAGAAAATCCATCTGGCGTCGTCCACCAGTGAAAAGTACCAACATCTAAGTACTAAAAAAGACTCTCTAGTAACTATGGACCACAAACATTTGTGCTGAAGGGAACACCAATGAGAAAAACACTTGAAGGTAACATTCAGCTGGACTGAAGCATGGTGTGTTTTCATTTTAGGTATTTAAATTAAGACATAATATCTTCTAGAATTATTACAGTATATATGGATAAAAATGAGGCTGTAGCGTCCATGGATTCGTAGATTGGCTGCTTGATTTGCTCCCAAGAAAGCATCAACAGTCTTCCGGGAATAGTCCATTATTATTGGCAGCAGCAGGAACAGACTAGCTGTGAACACTTAAAATTGTGATATTTCACACTTTATTCGACTTGTCTAATTTATTAGCCAAAATTAAACAGTTTGTTTTGACCAAATTCTGTAAAAAACAAAAAACTTGGCACGTTTTGGTACAACTGTGAAGTCAAATCTAACCTCAAAATTGCATCTTATCAAATTTTAATTATTTTATTGCACATATCAATCTGAAGGCTTCATTTTAAGAAATCACCAAAAAAAAACCATTTGCTTTAACCAAATTCTGTATAAAACTAAAAATTCTGCACTCTCTGACACAACCGTAAAGCCACGACTCAGCCGCGAAAACAAGTGATTAAAATGAATTAAAAATTCAGAAACTCCTCTACGGAAGTCCAAAATGGCCACAGGTCAACTTAATCATTTCGCTCCATTTTCTAAAGAAAACAAGATCATTCTCCTCCATTTTCTTGTTAGAACGACATAATTTTGTTGTTATCACGCAATAACAAAATTCGTTATGTTGTAATAACGACAAAATTATGTCGCTATAACGAGAAAGCGGAGCAAAAAAAGTTAAGTTAAACCATAGTCGTTTACGAATTCCGTACTTGTCAGCTGAACTGCAGGCAGTGTTTACACAGAGCAGAGAGGAGACACATATAGAAGCAAATTAAATTATAAGGATAGAAATACTGGCTTTACATCGCATGCAAAGCCTGTGTTTTTTCCAGTATTAGCAACACATGTAGGCACTTGAGAAAGTTCATATTAATTCATGTCTTTTTTTCATTTTTTTTCTAAAATAAATAACCAAAGAAATATAACTTCCATTTTTCTTTTTTGTGATTGGACAGAAGACATCTCTTGAGTTCTCTCTACTTCTAGTCATGGTTGTTCTTTTTCCATAGAGGTACAGGACTTTATATTGCAGTGAAAATTGAGGACAAATGTGACATTAGCAGGAAACAAGAGAGGAGAGACTTAAGAGACTTAAACTGGAAAAGCTCCTTTCGGCATTGAATATTGACTCACACTACCTTGATTCCTCTGAGATGACAGCAGCTTTGGTTGTTTTGGTGTGTATACGAGCATAAAGTTGTGTTAAGAGAAATTTAATACAATAGAAATACGACCAAAAAACTGCAGCCCTGCAAACTGATGCTCTGATTATATAAAGAACATTTATAATGCATCTCAGTCACAGAGTTTCTGTCTGCAGGGAAGCAAGAACACACAGAAATCTAAATGACAGACCTCACTTATTAATTACGTTTATCCTTCAAAGCCACAAAAGCACAACGAGACTCCTCAGCTCATTTCCTCAGTTCATACCATCTCCTCTCCTGTGTTTTTCTACTCCCATTGTCACTTTATCTCCTGCTTTATGTGCTTTATTTTGCTGACATTGCTGCTGTAAAGTGTGACGACAGACATCGATCGTGACCTCTGAGAGTGGCTCTACTGTATTTTTCCAAGAAGCAGCACGCAGATCCATGTCTAAACAGGGGAAAGAATAAAAGGCAGCTAATGCGGCCTCGTTACGTCAATGCTCTGTGCTCTCATGAGCTCTGACCACAGCTGAAAATGACACCAGCGAGCTCTGGTCAATCGCGTGCTGCTGTGGAACTTAGTGTGCTTCATCAAACTCAGAGAGGACAACCATTGGTCCAGGACTGGGCAAGAAGAAGAAGAAGCTGTAACTATGAAAGATGTGAAGGTGTTATCGACGTGAAGGTGTTCTCAGCTCCGACTGCTCACCTATGACACAAAATGGTTTCCTGGCGAAGCGAAGTCGACCCTGCCATCCTCTGTAGCGACAGCAGCATCCCGCCGACCAGATCCGGATGATGTACTCCAACCCGAACACGACAATCATCACAAATTCCTGTGGAAGAAGAGAGAAATAGTTGTTGGCAGGCTTTAAATGTGTGTTTTCTTTTTAAAATTCTCTGATGGTCCTCGAAAGCATCATATGAGTCATGTGCAGTTCAGTTGGGAGACGTAACCAAAACTAAGCCTCATATTTCATCAAAATCACTTGATCCTACATGTCTCATTTAAAAAAAAATCCCATGTGTTAACAGTTTGCATTCTGTAAAAATCTAAAAATTCTGCCCTTTCCAGCACAACTGTGAAGCCAAAATAAAAAAGTTTAAAAATGACGTACAGAGGAGCAAGTTGTCAGAAGAGACATTCAGCGTGGTGAAACATCTTTCTACAGCTGATGAGCACAGTAGGGCCACTTAATTCAACATGACCCTATCAAAAACTTTGCTAAAACAAACTTTTTAACAAAACAAAATTCAGTAAAAAAACAAAAATTCACCGGTCCTCAGCTCAACCGAGAAGGCACGACTGACCGAGCTGTGAGCTTCAGTCACAGGACAAAAAAAGAGACAAATTTAAGCATGAAATGAATGAAAATCAATTTCTTCTACGTCTCATTTAAAAATTAATCAAAAATAAACCATTTGCTCTGACTAAGACTCTATGAAAGACAAAAAAATCTGCACTCCCTGGTGCAACTGAGAAGCTATTAGTGACCGAGCTGCAACCAACAGTCCCGTTTTCGACTGAACTGCAGGCAGTGTAGGAACAATAAATACTGGAGTTAGTAAAATCTACAGTATACAGAGTCACCATTTTTTATTACTAACACCTGTGCACACTTGGAAAAATACTGTCCATGATTCCAGTTTCTTTTTCATTTTTTCTACAATAATCAAATAAATTAAACTATTGTTCTTTTTTTAATTTCTGTCATTCTAAATGTGTCATTCTGCACACATGACATTTATGAGTTCTCTCTCCTTCTTCCTGGTTGTTCTGTTTCCATAGGGGTGCAGGACTTTATACAGCAGAGAAAAATGAGTCCACAGTGAGTAAAAATGTGACAGGAGCAAAGAAAAATGACTAGAAGCAGCTTGAGGTTCAGAGTAGACCTCTTAAATGACCAAATAATCTGTGTTGAGCATCAGTTCCAGGCAAGATCCCAGACCAGATTTATCTTCTGGTGGTCAGTTGGATTGACCAGCGACCGGACATTTACCCAAAAGACTAGATCCCATGACGAAGAAGTCTGTTTTTATTTTTAATTCTATTATTTTTTTATTTTTTACTATGTATTTTTATTGTTTAACTTGTTTTTTTTTTACTTTTTAAAATGTTATTGTTAATTTTACCTTTTATTTATTTACTTATTTATTTTACTTATTTACTACTAGTATTTCTGTTATGATTTTTAGCATTGTGTTCTTGGTTTTACTCTCTGTTTTCTTTTATTCCACTTGTTCCCTCCCTTAGTTGGGTGTGCCATTTATCTATTTTATCTAGTGTACTGATTTTTTTTAAGCACGTTTGGACTGACTGGCATTTTGTTGTTCAATATTCTTCCTAAACAAATTCTGTTTTTAAAAGTGTTACATAATGAATCTTGTCCTATCTGATGCATCATTGGTTGGCTGCAAAGGATCAACAGTTAAGCAGTAAAACAAATGACAAAGATGTGTTTATTTGACAAACTTAACCCAGCAGAAAACACATTAACCTCAGAAAGAATGCAGTTTAGTGTACAGGAATGTCATTTTGTGGGAACTGAGTTGTGGTAGAGACACAAAAGTGCATCTTCAGTGCACATGAGGACATTGCGCTCATGTTATTCAGTGTATTTTAGTGATTGTTTGTTATTTTTGTTCGTCATTAATGTATCCGTGATTAAAATGGACGGCGGGCCGACAGAATATTGTGTGTGATAATGACTGAGGCAGGTCGTCTGTTAATGCACACGCTGCTGCTGCTGCTCCAGCCTCCATTAGACGACGACACCGGTGTAATTAACACTGCAATTTGCCTTCAGGGGCAATCGTGTGCACTAAATGGTAGACCGTACAAAAAAAAAACGACCTCTCCTTTCTGTCATGGGCTTTTAAAAAAATACGTTGAGTCATAGTGAATGTTTTAAAAAGCATTTTCAGCTCCTGTGCTCCTTCCGTCCTCCCCGACTCTCTTCCTCAAGGCAACTTTTGACTCCATTTGGTGCTATTAGTTCTTAAAGCTCCCAGTTTGAGGGCAGACACTTAAACAAATGAGCCACTCATGTAGAAATCCAAGTCTGACATTTATTCTTCAGTCCCGAGGTCGAGCCTGAGAGCTCTGCGGTGGACGGACGCACGAAATTCTGGAAGTTTTCTTTTCCTTACTCAGACTGTGTTTTTTCTTCAGATGAGAAATTCAGACGGATGAAACAAAAGCAGCATCGTTAGTGGAGCTGAATCCCTCACGTCTCTCCTCCAAACAGTGATCACAGCACTAGTTACTCTGCATTTCTACGTTCATTTGCCATTTTGCTGTTGCTCATTGTCGCATTTCTATATCCTCACTAATATTCAGAAACTAGACTGCAATTCACATGATTCAAGAATTGATATTATGCATGAATTCAAGAAATTATCCTGTTGGCTGCAATCTTTACAATATAACTCTCATTAATGAATCCAAATCATTTTGTTGCATCAATAACATTTCAGTCACACTGCAGGAGCTGAAATTACCTTTTGTCAGGTGGAAATCTGTATTATATGAGTTGATTATAATTCATTGTTTTTCCCCCTCATTTTTACTCTCTGTAACCTCATTTTTCACTGCAATACTCTTTGGAAACATCACAAATAGGGGTGGAAATCACAGAGTACCTCACGATACGATACACAATATTGAGGCCGATACCATCACGATACAGCGATACTGCGATACTGCGATAATTGATATATTAAGATATATTGACGATATCTTCATCATCGTTGCAGGTGTGTACTTTACTTTTGCAAGGCAGTTCTTGCATATGCCATAGTTTCTGTCCAGCTTGCTTGTTTCTGCAATTAAAGCCCAAATGGGTCCACATTTTGGACTTAAACGTGGATGGGGCGTCTCTTACAGTAGCGTTGCTGTCCTCCATTATACCTGTACAAACTCTTCTTGGGCCAATTAATTTCCACAGAAGTCTCCCTCATTCATGTGCTAAACGCCACCGTGTGGAGTCATTAAGTAGCGACGGTGGGGAAATGACAGCTGGCAGGGGAGTCTGGCAGGGTTCAGAGCGCCTTAGTATATTTGTCCCCAGCGTATCAATAGTCATATCGCACGAGGAGGGACGACGATATATCACTGTATCGATATTTTGTTCCACTCCTAAACAGAACCATAACTAGAAAATGCAGAGAAGTTAGAATTGTCTTCCATGCAGTATGGTGTAGTTAGAAAGACATAATAGTTGAACAATGATTATCAATTTTTCGAAAAACCTGGAATCAACATGTACGGTGTTGCCGACACTGGAAGAATAATGGTCTACATACTAAAGCTATTTTACTACTTACTTTTTAAAATGTTTCCACACTTGTCTCCTCTTTGGGGAAAACTCAGCCCTGAGTTCAGCTGAAAAGTCCCTGAATTTTTGTTAAATGACTGTTTGTCACGGCTGACTCACTAAAGGCTTCATGGTTGTGCCAAGGAATACAGATTTTTTTCTTTTTACTGAATCTAGATAGAGTTAATGGCTTATTTTTGATAACCTAAAAAGTGATGTTTTAAAGACATGTTTCATCCTCACTACGGAGTTTCTGGTTTTAGAGGATTAAAGCTATTTTAATAGATAAAAAGAACAGGATTAGTTTTAATACAGGGAACAGAACAGGCAAAATAGACACAAGGATAACTGTAAAAGACAAAGTGTCTATAGTCTCTGTTTTATAAGACTGATCCAGACAAAAGCAGCTGTAGACATTCATAAACTGGACGATACAACTTTAACAAGCAGCATGTGTTCCCTTGGATGGCCATCAGCTTTTGGCATGACACTTGCTTTACTTTGTCATCCTGAGGTGCATCATATGATTAGACTTATTAACAAAATATTCAGTCTCCTCTCTGGTGCCCTTATGTTGATTAAACTATCGATAATTTCAATTATTGGAAAAACAGCTCAATCCACAGGACAGCTGTCATTGTTAATTTGTGTTTGTTGAGTTTGTTGGATGAAGTCGCAGTTATAAAATCAGGATTTCAGCTGTGCAGGTCGTCTTAATACGCTGCATTTCAGTCATTATTTCACACTTGTTCTGCTGTTTGACACCAGAAAACAGAAAAGTATGTAAAGTGCACAGCTTTATTGGGATTCAGCCGTGTTAAAATAGTGCATACGTGAGCACAGAGAGCAGGAGAGAAGCGACCAGATGTGAAGTGTCTCCTGTGTGTTTTCTGTTGCTTTCAGAAGCTCCTATACAGAAGTGAGTCGGACTTTGCTGCCGCTGTGGTGCTGACTGCAGCCGCCAATGACTGGAGCCAAACATGTTTAATCTCATGTTGCAACAGTGAGTGATACTGATGAGAAACACTTAACTTAACAAATTAAAGTATTTAAAAAAGCATCTTTTAAAAACATTGATGTGTCGACTATTCGATGCAGCTCCAAAAAAACAGGCTGAACCCACCGTGGAAAATTCACAGAACATACATACTACTATATACTGATATAAACATACGTCTAGAGACTTCAGTTGATATCAGAAATGTGTGACAACTCTTTGATTAATGGCCTGAATGAATGAATACTAGTTGGTCGATGGTTTTCCAGTTTCTTACCAGGATGAGCAGACAGTGGGAGGAGAAGTCCTGGTGGGCCGGGATGGTGGAGAACACCGACAGAACCAGGCAGCTGAAGACCAGGATGAACCTGAACCAAACACACAAACAGGATGACATCAATGATCTGACCTCTGAAGTCATTAAAAAATAATTTCCACCGGTCTGAAGCCGGCTGCTGATCACACAGACGGAATTGTTCGTTCCATTTTCCTCTGAGACAAACTCCTGAACCCATTCTGGCATCGCAGGAAGAGCAGCTCACCAGCAACCTGGCAGCACAATCACACAACTTATTTCCTTTCTGCAGCGAACCATGAGCCCGACTATTATTCAATTTCCTGAGATATCAAGTTAATCATGCTTGTTTGTGCAACATGATTTGCAAGAAACAAGCAGTGAAACTGCGGCTATTGGAAAACAAGCAACATCCGACCTTTTCCACACTCCGACTGTCGCTGCCTCCGCCAGGAAACCGTAGACGTCCATCTTATTTTATAAAATTTATTTCCATCACATAAATCTTCACGTCATCGTCTGAAATACGAGCTGCAGAGTTACGGTGGATGAATGGTGAACATCTGTGTTTTATCATCTCAGATCTCCGCTAAAAGCTGCTGGAGGAAGCCGGTCGACTCTTTTTAAAGAGAGCAGCATTCGGCCTCCTTCATGTTTATACAGTCGCACTTTAATAATCTCATTTTTAGGCCTTCTAATGTTGAGGAAAACTCATTTCATCATGAAGCTCATCACATATTAACAGAACGTCATCTGTACAATTTTAGTTCATTACTTTTCCATCAAACATTAAGGAATCTAAGGGAATTCATGGCCATCGTGGGGTAAAATATGTCACGTTTTATAGATGAGGAAACTCGGTCTGTAGTATTCAGGTGTAACGGACAATCTCTGGTGTTACCTTCATGAGTAGAAAAGCTTTAAAATAAAAGCAAGTAGTTTCTCAGTGAGTTAAAAGTTCAAATCATTAACATTTCAGTTCTGGTTGGTTTAGACAATCTTTTAAAGAAACCAAATTCGGCTTTTTAGGTACAATACATTATATTATGTATATACTATATAGCTGTTTTTATTGTGTATTAAAGATCTGGGAGCTTCTGAAGTCTATGCCAAAGGAAGTTATTCTTTCACAAAGAAAACTCTGCTCATTACTTGCTTTAAACAATTTGTTTGAGGTTCAGGCTTTTCTTCTGTTACTTATCTACATCATCATGTAACACATTTGCATAACTCCTACCGTGCAGCCAGTTTGGTCCTCAAACAATGATTGAGTAACCTCTGTTAAAGTTACAGAGATTTGGAGTTACTAATAAATGTAGTCTTGCTTTTGTGCATCAAGCTGACCAATCAGAGCAGACTAGGAGGCCTTCAAGAGACAGGAGCTAAAATGGAGGGTTGCAGTAATGTACAGTATCAGAAAAATGGGTTTTTTGACCATTAAAGCATGTAAACATATTCTAGTAGACCACAAAAATAAAACTACAAGCCTGCAAATGTGAAAATCTGGGCTCTTTAAATAATCCTGCTCAGTTTAACAGCATCGCAGCAGGCAGGAACTGGGCAGCGACTCTGACAGAAATCCAGCAGAAGGAAAGCAGAAAAGATCCTCCGCTGACACAAATAAGCTTCCTCTTCAAAGTGTCTTGGTCTGGCTGTTCTCATCTCTCAGATTATGTCATATGTGGCTGCACTCGCTGTGCCAAGACTTTGGTTTTGCACATTTCATGCAGTAGGTGCCGGCACTGTTTACGAGGAATTAACTGGAGCATGTATGAGAATGATATTTAGAACCAGTGCAGGAGCAGAGGACTGAAGATTCAACTTAATCAGAGTCAAACATTTAATACATTAATTATAGTCATTTTGCATCCGTCTGGTAATTTTGTGTCTATTTGTGGTCACTTTGTTTTTCATTATCCTCAATTGCTGATCTTCTGTGGATGTTTTGCGTCTGTTTGTGGTCATTACTCATCTTGTGGATGTTTTGCATCTCTTTGTGGTCCTGTTGTGGCTCTTTTGGTCATTTTGTGTCTGTCTGTGGTGATTTTGCATTTCACTGCAGCCATTTGCCCCTATTTCCATGCTGTTGTGATCATTTTAATCCTCTTATATATCCTCATATAGCTGTTTTGCAGCTTGTGGTCAGTTTTATGTGTCTTTATGGTCATTTTGCATCGCTTTGGGGTCATTTTTGTCTTTCATCGGCCATTTTGTGTCTGTTTGTTGTAATTTTGCCTTTCATTGTGGTCCTTTGCTTCTGTTTTGCATCTAGACTCAAAACCAAAGGGGACCAAGCCTTCATGGTGGCTGGTCCTAAATTGTGGGATAGCTTGCCATTATTTATTAGATCTGCCCAGACTCTTGAGAGCTTTAAGTCGTTGCTGAAGACTCATCTGTTCTTGCTGGCTTTCGACTCATATTGAGCGGAGCATTGCTGTTATATGGACTGCTTGTTTAATTTTGCACTTATTGTGCACTTATTTTCTTTTGTTTTATTGTTACTGTGTGCTCTAATATTGTGTTTTTTCCCAATATTATAGTTGTATTTTAATATTTTACTTCTTCCTAGATTGTACAGCACTTTGGCAAACCTCGATGTTTTAAAATGTGCTATATAAATAAACCTGACCTTGACCTTTTTGTGTCTTTGTGTCTTTATTCCATCTCTTTGTGGTCCTGTTGTGGCACTTTTGGTCATTTTGTGTCTGTTTGTGGTTATTTTGCATTTCACTGCAGCCATTTGCTTCTACTTGGAGCTGTTTTGCATGCTGTTGTGATAATTTTCATCCTATTTATGGGGTCTTTATGGTCATTTTGCTTCTCTTTGGGGTCATTTTGTGTCTGTTTGTAGTAATTTTGCCTTTCATTGTGGCCCTTTGCTTCCATTTTGCATCGTTTTGTGTCTTTATGTCTTTATTGCATCTCTTGTGGTCCTGCTGTGCCCTTTTTTGTCAATTTGGGATTATTTTGCATCTGCTTGTGGTCTTTTGATTGACTTTATAGACAATCGGGGTCCATCCAGGATTAAATCCAGTGTTTGAATGGCGCCTGTGTGAAAATGGTGGGTGTGCAGATTGGGTCACTGTCCCAGACCCTGTAGTACAGAGCAGGACCAGGCTGTTCTGACCCCGGTCAGACCTTCACCGATATCCAGGGAGTAGAAAACAGAGGTCAGAATTTTCCAAGGATGGTTATGTCATCATTCGTACTGCTGCCTTGCAGAGCAGCCGGAGGTTCACAGCCAAGTAGAAAGTATCAGAAGTTTGAGATTTGCTCTGTTGACAATTCCAAAGATTTGAATAATGTGGTTTTGATTGGAGGAAAACATCTAGTGACAAGCATTGTGCTGCTGTCAGCTGAAAAGCAAGCTCCTTGTCACTGGCACACCTACGCCTATCACACTTACAAGGTTGTCAGACCGAAAATTACAGAGTGACAATCAACTCCCTTCATGCTCGTGTTTCCATTCTGAATATATTTACTTTAAAAGCGGTTAGAGAACTAGTGACAGCGTCGTTAAGCACTCAATGAAGTTCACTAATTATCCCCACAGAACGATGCTCTGGGCCGGCCTTGGTCCCCACGATGCCCTGCTGCAAACTGAAGCATCTCACTTCCAGCAGTGATCGCTCTTAACCTTCCAAACAGCGGCGCTTGAAATTAAACTGCCCTACACAAACACAAACACGTCCTGGCAAACACAACACAGACATCTGTCCTTCCACGCACTCGGCCTCCACCTCAAACAGAAACAGAGAACCGGCGTAACTGAACAAGCGCTGAGTGTTGCTCTGATTTGCATAATTTAATTGATTTGTCTCGAAAAATGAGTCACAAAACTAATGTCTAATATCCACACAGTGCAACGGTGTATTATCAGCAGTCGTCATTCTAAATCAGACGGGCAGACATACAGCACTGCTGCGATCCTCTGAGTTATAGGTGACTGTTAATATTTATTTATAGGCAGTTATATACACAAAAAACTAAACCAAGAGACAAAAAGTGGCCACGAAGAGGACTAAAAACGCAACTAAAATGCAAAATTAATGACTAATAGTGGATGCAAAATGGCCACAAAGCTGCAAAAATTACCACAAAACACACGAATAAGGCCACAGCAAGATGAAAAATGATTACACAGAGGATTAGAACTAACACAAAAGAATGCAAAACAGGCACAGAGACAAGTAAATGGCCACAAATAGACACAAAATGACCAATGGAAGACACAAAAAAGCCACAAAGAGATGCAAACAGCAATTAACAGACACAAAATGACCAAGAGATGATGCAACACGACCATAAAGACACACAATATGTCTACAGGGAGACATAAAAATGACCACAAGATGAAAAACAGCTACAAAAATGACGTAAAACGACCACAAAGAGGATTAAAATGATCACAAAAGCATGCAAAACAGCTCCCAAAATAAGCAATTAACCTCAAAAAATGCAAAATGACCTGAAGATGATGCAGAAGTGCGGCAAAATGTCCATAGAGACACATAAAAATAATTTATGAGGAGACCAACCCAATAAATGAAGTTTAGGTTCTTAAAGGTGCTCAAGTCCGGCAGAGTTTCAGATGTCTGTCTGTCTTAACGAATCGATTAATCAATTACTTGAAGAGCAACTCTAAATATATTCACCGTGTAAAAGGTTTCAAACATGCGAAGAAGCATTAACACATGAGACGCCATCAGAAGCTCGACTGTCAAACACATAAGGTTGTAAAACCACTGACAGGACAGTTTCATCTCAGATGTGCTACATAATGTATATCAGAAACTGCAGCGTTTGCAATTTACTCAGCTCTAACTCACACTATGAATTCCACTGAAATATGCAAAGGAATGTTTTACCGAAGAGCCCTTCAGAGGTCAGCCCAGCCAGCTCTAATTGTTACCTCCACACACTTTTTTAATCTTAATTTGAGGTGTTTATTTAGATGTAATTAGAGAGAATGTGCAGCTCTAAACAAAATGACCACAAAACTACTACGAAGATGCACAAAACAGGAAAACTGACCACAAAGACACACAAAAAGAGACAAAAAAGTGGCCACAAAGAGGACTAAAATGGTCACAATGGCATGCAAAACAGCCACAAAGTCAAGCAAATGACCAGAATGAAATGCAAAGTAACCGCAAAAAGACCAAAATGACCACAGCGACTCACAAAACAAGCACAGCAAGACACAGAATTATTATAACAGCACTCAGAAAAGGTACAAAAATTACCACAAAGAGAGGAAAATAAGCATGAAGACACACAAAAACAACAACATGATGCAAAACGGACACAAAGACAAGAAAATTGACCACAAACAGACACAAAATGACCAACAGAGGATGCAAAATGACCACAAAGACACAAAAATTACCAAAAAACACACACCTAAAGGCCTCAGCTTGAATTTTAAACTTTCTAAACTGACTTTAAAAGACACAAAATGACGACCAAAAGGATTTTAAGAATAAGAATATATATATGACACAGTATGACACATAAAAATGACCACAAAATGAAAAACAGCCACAAAACGACCAGAGAGAGGAGTCAAATGATCACAATAGCATGAAAGACTTCTACAACTTTTCATTCATTTCAATGAATCCTCATCTGAAATACTCCGTCTGATAAGTTCTGTCATGTGTTAATAAAATCTCAGCTCACTAATCGACTATGATGATTAGGGGTGGGAATCACAAGGCACTTCACGATATGATACGATACAATATGCGATACATGGCTCACGATACCGACAGAATCACGATGCTGCGATAATCGATATATTGCAAGACGACTACATAACGATACATCACGATATCCAGCAGGTGACAGCAGCTCTCTCCGCAGACTTGAGTGCATTCTCCACCTTTCCTCTCATCTCATTATAAAGAGCTTAATTACTGCTTGGTACTTCATACCTTGGTTCCTGTGTGTGTAGTATTTTTCAAAACCCTTCATTTTCGACCACATCGTACGGGCAGAAGTCCTTACAAATGAACCCAGCGATGGACGTTGTAATGCTGGCAGCCCTCTGGGACGAGAAAGGAGGCTTTGCTTTAAACTTTGTGTTAACGGCTGCAGGCTGACTTGAACCGTTAGCTGCATCAGCTGCTTCCTCAGTGAAGAGTTCAGGATGGTGGCATTGCAGGTGGGTTTGCATGTTCGTGGTATTGCCAGTGTACTTTACTTTTGTGCAGCAGTTCTTGTTGAGCAGTCTCGTCCAGCTTGCTTGTTCCCTCAATGTTGCGAAAGCAGAAATGGGTCCACACTTTGGACTTAAACGTGGATGGGGCGTCTCTTACAGTAGCATTGCTGTCTGCCATTATATCTGTACAAACTCTTCCTCAGCCAGTTCATTTCCACTCAAGTCTCCCTCACTCATGTGATTAACGCCACCGTGTGGAGTCATTAAGTAGCGACGGTGGGGAAATGACAGCTGGCTGGGGAATCTGGCAGGACTTAGAGCGCCTTATCATTTTAATTAAAGTATCGATATTTTCCGCCAGCGTATCAATAGTCAAATCGCACGAGGAGGAATGACAGTATCGCTGTATCGATATTTTGTTCCACTCCTAATAATGATATGTGATCGAGTTTTTTTTTTTTACATCAGAGGAAGCTCAGTGTGTCGTCAGAAGCTGTCCGTGGTCCTGAAACTGAACCTGCAGTCTCTTATTTAGCAATCGAATCCTTGGAGTTCTCTCTGTAATGTTGTAAAGTCTTGATCTTAACATTTTAAGATCATTATTTGTACTTTTTCTCTTTTAGAGCTGTAAATTTGTAATGTCTGTATTGTATTTGCAACGGAAAGCACTTCTGTTGCTCTAAACAAGCCATATAAATAAAGGTGACCTGACTGAATGTGTCTTTCTTTCATTTCCAGCTGATCCTGAATTACTAACTTGTCATTTATGCAATTTTTCCCGTGGTGCTGCGTGTTTCCATGTTGTGTGACAGCAAGAAATCCATCAAAAACCACAAGACTGAACAGGGAAGTCTTACATTCCTAATAAAAAACAGATGCTGCAAGCTTGTTGTGAGCGTCTGAGAGGAAACAGGCAGTGGAGAAGAAGAATAGATGATGCTGTACGGTTGGATTGTGATGAGCGTAGGATGCAAAATAACATATCTGTTAGAAAATGAGCTAATTTTTTGTTAGTCAACAGAAATCAGCTCATTTTGAACAGAAAATCAGCTCATTTTCTGACAGGAAAACTTCAGAATAAAAGCCCCTCAGAAGTGTTGAGATGGCCTGAGGAGTCACAGAACGTTCCTTTGCGAGGACTAGTGAAGTAGAATACAGATCTGTGCCAGAGGACACACACCAGCAATTGTAGTCGCTGTACTGTACATTTTAAAATATATTTTTTATTTATGAAAAAAAAGAAAATGGAAGCACTGCAAGACCTCGTAGGTGGGTAGGTTCCAGGTGGATTGAGGCTTCAAAATAAGAGCACAGAACCACGTTTCTAATGGAAAATGAGCTGGATGCCTTCCCTTAGAGGTTTTCAGGGATTATTCAAGACCCCATTAAATTGGAGAAAATGGTTGGATTGATGGACAAATTATTAAAGAGGGACTTTAGCAGTTTAATATTGCACTCGACAAAATTCTCAGTCCATTCACAGATTTTTTTTTACAACAAATTTAAGAAAACAACAAAAAAAGTAACCAAACAAGTTTAAATATTGGACTCAAGAACAATTATTGTTATTTATAATTTTACCTCAGTATATCGCATATTGGGGATTAAAACCCTACAAAAACAATGTCACATTTCAAAATAAAAGCCACCCTCGCAGGTAGGTTCCAGCTTGAGCGAGGCTTCAAAATAAGAGCACTGTAGGGAACACGGAGCCTTGTTTCTAACAGATAATGAGCTGGGTTTTTGTGGATTATTCAAGACCCTGTATAATTTGAGAAAATTGATGGACAAATGATGACAGGGGGATTTTAGCAGTTTAATATTTCACAGTTATCATATGAAGCTAATTTAAGAAAAAAACAAAAATGTGCAAAGTAACCAAACAAGTTTAAATATTGGGCTCAAGAACAGATGGTGTTATTTACTGTGTAATTTTTACCTCAGTAGTAATGGGGATTAAAACCCTACAAAAATAATGTCACACTTCAAAATAAAAGCCACCCTCATAGGTAAGTTCCAGGTGGAGCGAGGTTTCAAATTAAGAGCACTCCAGAGAAGATGGAGCTACATTTCTAACAGATCATGAGCTGGATGCCTTTCTTTCTTTGGAGGTTTTTAATCTCAGTATTTTGCATATTAGAGTTTAAAATCTTACAAGAACAATGTAAAACATCACAACATTTTGCACCAATTACAATATATTGCACTGTTTTGCCCATCTGTAAATACCGGTATACTGTACTGCCATCTGTAAATATCTATGTACTTCCACACCAGCCAGGGAGTATTTTACTACACTACTGCGTTATCCATTTGATTGCATTGCTTGTTTCTAAGTGTCTTTTTTTGTTCTTCTACTGTGCCTTGCATATTTGCACCAGGGTCTGAGAGAAATGGTATTTCAATCTCGTCTATGTCCTGTAAAGTTGACTTTGATTTTTAAAATACAACTGTCCCTGACTCTAATACATGCTAGGGCTGCGACCATCCAGTGTTATTAGATTTCTGTTGGAAAATCAGCTCATTTTCTGCCTACTAACCCTAAAACCTGGTTAAAATTAGCCCTGCACTGGCTCCGAGGGTCAGTGTTAGCTGGTGTTGGCAGAGTTCACGGCTGGTCTGGATCGTCCCAGCGTGCTTTGGCTTTGGGTGGCGTTCTCAAATAGCGCAGTCGGGGAAGTTAATGTCGGCTCCGCTTTATCCTCAGGAACTTTACGAGGACACAAAGTGAAACCTGAAGCCCAATAAAAGTCGTTATAAAAGTGCTGTCAGTGTTTCAAATGTCAGGATGTCGCGTTAGTGCATTTGCAGAGATTGTCAGCGTGTTTTATCATTATTTAGAGTCTAAATGAACATCCATGGGCAAAAACTTGATTAAAACATCATCCATAAACTGACTGTTGTTCTTTGCATAACTAACCTATATTTGCTTTTGCATGTTTTCTGTCTATTGTAGTTTGTGCTTTTTCATCTTGGTCGCCTCTCCGTCGCAAATAGAATACAATAAAATGATAATAAAAGAGATAAAAATGACAAATACACAAACTTATACACATAATATAAAAATCTTGCTCATAGAGGATCCAGAAAATCCTTGGATTTGTTGGGTATCAGAACTTTAATTCAATTTTAATCAGGTTAATCTATAAAATAAATAATGCTGTGTGGTCTTAGCCTTAATATATATAACAATTAGGTTAAATTATGTAAGTTATAAAACCTTGGTGTACTATTTTATCATTATATTTCTATTTATAGTTAGGTTATTTGTCATTGCTAATAACACTTCAGCTTTAACATGTATTATAGTCAGGTAAAGTAGTGTTTTGCATCATCTCTGTAGGATTTAAGTCCCTAATATATAGATTACTCTGGTAGAATTACACCGTAAATAACACTATCTGGTTTGTGCCCAATATTTAACCCTGTTAATTTTATAACATGAAACATTACGAGGTTTGTTTTGTTTTTTTTACCTGAAAGCACTTTGACGCAAATGTGTTGTATCAAAAAAGTGCATTACTAAATTGCTGAAGTCCCCCTTTAATCATTTGTCCATCCATTTATCAATTTACCTCCAATTATTGCATGTAAAACCTCCAAACAAACCCCAATAAAAGGTGGTATAAAAGCACTGACAGCGTGTCTTTTTAGTGCTTTTGCAGGAGTTTGGTGCGTTTTTATCGCTGCTTTGAGTCTGAATGAACCTCCAGATCCAAACACTTGATTAAGACACCATCCATAAACTCGTCATCACCGCTGTTCTTTACATAACCGACCACAGGAGTCCGTCTGCCTCCTTTTATGGCCCACAAACTCGACTCTGTGACCTCCGACCTTCCCTGGGAGGTCATGCATTCCTGCTGTCTCATGCCTTGCAGCATTCCCTGCATCGACAGAGTCTATTCCAGCAGCTCAGCTCATTTCAGGAAGAAACTGAAGGGACGTGTCACAAACTGTTAGCACCTGCTTAAATGCTGCAATTACATCCCCCATCTTCACGCCCCTGCAGCACGAACACGGCAGCAGCATGTATGTGCACCTGACAAGATATAAGCTTTAAAAAAAAAACAGTGCTGACAGAGAAATACGTGAAGATGACAGAACACATTTCCATAAAGCACCTGAGAGGCTGAGCCTGCGATGCACTCTGTATTATGTCAAACAGCAGCAGAGAAAAAGGAGAAGAGGAAAGAGCGGAGTGTGTTTGGGAGATTAGACAAATCGAAGTTGGCTTCAAGAGGAAGGATTTTGGAGACGTTTAAGTGTTGAAACACCAAAGTGTTGAGGAGGAGCTGTGTTGTGTGGCAGCATCTCTATAACACTCAGCTCTGTGAAAACTCTGCACACCAAGTCGAGCCTTGAATCGTGTAACAAAACGTCTGACGTGAGGATTTTCAAACTGCTGTGGCTCCATTTAGAACAACAAAACACATTTAGTCTGACTGCACTCTATAAAGTAACTCACAGGATCTATTCTCACCACTGGCTGCAAGATAAAAACTCAAATTTAATGTTTTAGACAAACCTTTTAAGTTGAAAACATTATTTTAACGGGTTAATGTTGCATCTTAACATAGGGTGTACTTTAAACTCAAATATCTGTGTTAATCGATTGAAAATTAAAACAAGTTGAGGTAACTAAATGAAATTGGCTTGAAAACCAAATTTTTCTTCACCTTCACACTAGAGCAGCTTAATTTTCTCATTATATCTACTTAAAGACCTGTCTTTCAATAAATTCAATTTTATTTACATATGTACAACATATGTCATCACATAGCGTTAAAATGTCTTCATAATTATACAAATGATGTACATAAAGACTCCTTTTAAAATAATATGGAGCAACTTAATTTTTAAGACTAATCAACTTTAAGTTTTGCCTTTACGTTACTAATCATTAAATAATTAGAATTACCTTCCATTAAAGGGGGAAAACTAATTCCTGTAATTCAATGTATTTTGCCGGTTTAACGTAATTTCATGAGAAGTTGTCTGAAAGATTGACATAAACTGCAGCGTTAACATTTTTTGTTGAGCTCAAATATTTTTTAGAGTGTATTATGTGACATATTCTGTGATGCGACTGTCATGCTATTTACATTTGGGTTAAAGAAAACAACGTTTTCTCCGCCACAGTGAAACTTGGAAAACATTGCAAAGTCGATAAATACTGACTTGCGCCTACACTGTAAAAAATTAATGTTTGTTTTAGCATTTTTATCTGTAATTTGTGGAACAACTGACTCTTATTTTACAGATTTTCCTTGTTTTGTTAAATTACAGAAAAACTTCCCGAAGACAAAGCAGTCACGTGACAAAAATTCTACTGGTTTTCGGCTGAACTGCAGGCAGTGTTTCCGCAGAGCAGAGAGGACAAGAGAAACTGAGAGGGAAATTAAAACTGTGTCAAGAAAATAAATGCAGCATGACTCAAAAACTGTGTACAGCAAGTTGTTGGAAGATACATTCAGCATGGTGAAACATCTTTCTACAGCTGATGTGCAGAGCAGTGTGAAAAACATAGAGTCTTTAGAGGTTGTAAAAATGTAAATAGTAAAATATCTATAGTATGTAGAGTCGCCATTTTTTTCAGGGATGGTAACACCTGTGGGCACCGGGAAAAAGTGATGTAAATGTGTAATTTAAGGTGTAAAAATAAATATTCAGAGATTCAAAGTCATCCTAAGAGTGTCATTCTACACAAAATACATTTCTGAGTTCTCTGTCCTTCATGGTTGTTCTGTTTCCATAGAGGTGCAGAACTTGCAGTGAAAAATAAGCCCACAGTGGGGAATAAAAGTGTGACAGAAGCAAAAAATAAAACCAAAAACCTGGTTAGGGTTCAGAGGGTTAAACTTGACTGAATCTGTGAACCTCTGTGCAGTAATTATGCACAGGGTTAGCGTTTCTGTTACATCTATGTTGGTTTCCTGGTTGAGTTTAGCTCCACTGATCTGCTCTGACGTCACTGGATGAAGCTCTGCAGGGAGAGTTCAGTTTAATATCCTCCTCTCTGCCGGGGGTGGCGTCAATACAACTTTATGTATTGCAGAGGTGAGAATTACACAACGAGTCGGGTTTATAAGTGACTCCTCATTGAGTTTAGCGGCAGGAAAACAGCCACCGAGCCCAGCAGCTGCAGCACTAATTGGTGAAGGGCAGAGTGGACTCACAGGATGATTTCAACACACATAGAGAAGCACAAGTTCTGTCAGCACTCCGATTGTTGTCTCAGCTACAGATATGTGCACCATATATGAAACTTTTGGCACCTTTACGCACCCTTTTGCACCATGAAGTCACACCTTTACGCATCTTTATATACCATAAAGTTGGACCTTTACGCACCTTCTTTGCACCATTTTGCACCTTTATGTAATGCTGTTTACCTTTATACACCTTTTTGCACCATAAGGTTGCACCTTTATGCAACTTTATGCGCCTTTTTGTACATTTATGCAAATTCACTCACCGTACAGGTTAAATCAAACCAAATATACCTTTAAAAGCACATTTCAAACAACAGCAGTTGAACCAAAATCCTGTACAATTATAAACAACAACCCATAATCGCTTTTTTATGCACCTTTCTTGCACCGTTTTCTACTTTTGTGCAACTTAATGCACCTTTATGAAATTTTATGCACGTTTTGCTCCTTTCAGCACAGCCAGAACCTTCACTTGCTCTGCTTAGACTGTACAGGTCAAATCAAACCAAATTTACCTTTAAAAAACATTACAAACAACAGGAAATGAGCCAAAATGCTGTACAGTTATAAATAACAACCCATAATCAAACCGTTATTCACTTTTTTGCACCTTTATGCACCATTTTGCAACTTTTAGCACCTTTATGCACTTTTTGTTACACGACCAGAACCTTCTACATCTTTGCTCACGTTGCACAAGTGAAGTCAAGTCAGATGTATAAAGCACATTTCAAACAACAGGAGTTGAACCAAAGTGCTGCATAATTATAAACAGTAACCCATGAGGCATAAACACAATGACTGACAGATAAATCTGAATAAAAAACATAATAAATAAAAATAAAATGACACCATAAAAGAGGAAATCATGGTGTCAAGTTCTACTTGTGAGGTGAGTCTTCAGAAGTGACATTCAAACAAGATGGCAGCATCACTTTGTGTAGTTTTAAAGCTGGAGTTACATGACTAGCTTTAACTGAAGTTACTGCACTGGTCCTGACAGATGCACCGATATCTTCAAATCCTGTAGCGTGAGCACGTCTGAGAATGTGAGAAGTTTCTGCTTATGATGCATCCTAAATTCAATATCTGTTCGGATTTTAAAGAATAAGAATGTACAAATTTAACCAGCTGTAAAAGGGCTAACATGTCCCTAATCAGTCTGTCTACTGAATGCAGAGAAGCAATTCAAACTCCTGCTAAGACAGCAAATGTCTAGATATTAACCAGCAAATGACACTAAAGGGTCTTTAGATTAATAAAACAGCCTTAACTTAAAGTCCTTTAACTCAGTTGTTTTTTTTTGGTTTTTTTTTTACCACATTTTAGATTCTGGGATCCTGGGACTGTAAGATGCACCAATACTCAATATTACAGTGTCCAGGTTTAAAGGCTGAACACTGATGTGCTGCTGTGATGTTTAAATGTGGCTACATTATGCAGACATGATGTTCCTGCTTCACACTGCAGGTAAATGTACTTGTCAGCGTCTTTTCAAGCTTTTCCTTCCTTCACTGCTTTATTAAACATGAAAACCTTTAATGCTCCAGTGCTGCACATTCTGCTGGATTCAATAACGTCTGTGTAAAATCCCCAGAACATGGAAGCTCTTCGAGGCTTCTTTTGTGCAGAAAAGTCTGAAAATGCACAATTTCTAAGGATTTTTGTGACTGTGTTCTGTTTAATTTGCAGTATAATTGAAGTTGTGCACTTGACTACAAGGTTTGGCATCCTTGGTGTTGCTTTCAAACAACAGTCACTCAAAAATCACACATAACATCAAGTTCTGATGTCTCTGAAGACATACAAGGAGCTCGACAAACTACAACGTTGACAATGCAACAGTTGTATTGTTTGGGGAAAGATGCCACAGCAGTGGAGCACCATGCACTGTTCATTTAGCTGTTTTGCACCTTTTTTTAAAAACCGTGAATGAATAATTGTTGTAATTAGTGCAGAAAGCAGATGGACAGCAAGCATCATCCTGCAGAGCTTCACCGCTGGACAGATATCACAGCTCAACTCCAGAAACAGAAACACGAGAGGAAAACAAGAGGAGCCTGTGTGAGGGCATCCAAATAATCCTCCGTGCTGTGAAATCATGTTCTATTACAAAAGCAGAAAGAGAAGGCGCTTAGAGGAGATAAGACCACCCACAGTGAGCAGCTATTTCAAAATCGTCCTCAGATTGAGCACATCTAAGAGACCGCGACCAAAATTCAGCAAAAAGCCTCCGTGGATGTAAAATAAAAAGTTAAGAGCCCTTTAAAATGCATGTGTGAAGGGAAACAGAAATACGGCGGCATAAAACCACAAGTGTGCAAACTCATAAAGCCGCCTGACTGTAGTTTAATGTGTCTGTTCTCTCATGTGGAGCCACGTAAAGAGGCTCCGCAAATTAAAAGTCCATCAGCAGAGCTGCAGGGGACTCGTAATGGAAAGTAAAGGGGAGGAACTGACTTCATAAATGAGCCAGACTCCGACTGTGCAGCCTCCAGCTGTTTATGAAGCTCCGCTGTGTTGCAAAGTGTTTGTCTCTATATTTACTGTAAGACCAGGAACCAGAGAAGAACATGAAGAAGAACTACAGAGCAGCTCAGAGACTTTTTACATTATGTCGTCATTTGTGAGGTATTTAAAAATGAATAAAGCTGTGAGTTTAATTACAAATTTCTACAAGTGTCTTTACAATAAAAATGTTTCACTTCCAAGTTTAGCTTCTACAAACTCATCTGCAGCTCTAATGTTTATTGTGGGAACTGGAAAAAGAACAGAACATGTCTCTGGTTCACCTGCTTTATGATGTCTACTGTAAAAAAGCTTTGCTTATTTTTTATTTTGCATATTTTTATCAATAAAATTACAAAAAGGGAATGAATTTACATGTCTAACGTAGAATAACACAAGAAATTAACCATCAATGACAGTTAAAATTCAATTTTTTAAATGAAAATTGAATATTTTGACAGAAAAAGACTGTTAAAACACATCTATACATTATACATTCACAAGTATTTCTTAGAAATGTTTAATTTATTTATTTTGTACGGTAAAATATTTCTTAAATTGTAAAAAAAATAGTGATAGTGTACAGATGCAGAAGTAATAGTTCCGTAAATGTATATAAATTAATTACATTTAGATAAAATTGAAGACATTTTCACAAAAAATACTGACTGAATATATTTGCACAGTAATTTTACATGTTTTCTTAATATTGTTTATTTATTACAATAATTTGTAGCATTAATTTTTACTGTTTTAATATTATACATGGTAAATGCTTTGTATTGTCTACGTATTTTAGATTATTTTTACACATGAAGACATCAAAAATCCAAATATACACACTTGATTTGATAAATAATATTTGTTAAAAGAAATTGAGGGTAGAAAATGTATTTCAATTTAAAAAATTTAAATTATATTGAAAAGAATATAAAAAAATATCTGTATTTTTATGGTAATTTTCCTTTATTTCCATTTATTCCATACTTTTTGGCACCTCAGCTGTTGAAATGTTCCTAATATTAATTAAAGTATAAACCTAATAATACTCTCCCCTAAAGTTTTTTCTTTTACAGCGTGTGCTTCTTTCTCATTGATAAATTATATCTTTCTGTCGTCATCCAGCTTTAAATGAAACACTAAAAAGAGACTCGCTTCCAACTGAGCCGACTGTGAAGCTGAAAACTGACACAGAGATTCATCGTTGCTGCTTTAATCTGACTTTTCCTCCCACACAGTTTCTATTATCTCTGTTATAGGAGGGAATATTGTCCAAAGAAATCACTGTCAGCCACTGATCTGTGTCATTTGCAAACTTATTGATCCTCTTCCACAGTGGAAAATGTCTACGGTGACTTTCTGGTACAGTTTTCAACTTTTCAGCCATCGATCAATCCATTCATCTAATTCCTCCAGCCAGCGACGAGTCGATACTCGGACCTCCGACCCACTTCTGCCTCCAAATCTCCTTCCAAGCAAACAAGTATTAATGGATCCAGGTGAGGAGATAATGAGGCTCCCAGACAAAGACTCAGCGAGGTCACTGAGTTTTATTCTGGTAACCAGAGACAGCCATGAAGAGGCCTCCTGGACTGGCCCCTGCAGGTTCTGGACACCTGAATAAAGGCGTCACTGGTTCTGGTCGACCACCGCAATCCCCTGCAGAGTCCACAGCCACCGACTCAAAGGTCAAACCCACAGTTAAATAAACCGGCTGTGCAGGAGATGAATCAGCAGAGCGAGAGAAATAAAAGCTCAGTTCATTCAGCAGCAGCAAAAAAAACAACAACTAAAGGGTCGGCAACGTTTAAATCAAACAGACTTTGACAAACTCAAAGCTCAAACGTTGGAGCTCTTTTTTTTCCAAGTGTTGAGTTTTCATAAAATTATCTGAAGCACTATGAGTTGGAAAACTACGACTGTTCTTTTAGCCCAGTAACAATATTATATAATCTTCCAGTTGGGACCACTATCATACCTGCTCTATGGCTGTCCTAATATTGGACATGGATGCAAAAGTCAAACGTAATTTTAATAATTTTTGACATAAAGTATCTTTCTCACTGGCATCATACTCTACATTTTTAAATCTCCTATTGGCGCCAATCACAGGAAAATTAATCTCTTATGGTGAAAAATAAAAGTTTTATGGTTGGTGGAATATTGGAGTAGAATACATTAAACTAGTTTGCACTGTTCTATCTGAGTTCAATATCTGTTAGGATGGTTAGAATTTTTTGGGGGGTGGGGAGGCAGATCAGAAGGTCAGAGGTTCGAACCCCCACTGCAGCCACTGTGGCCACTGTTGGGCCCCTGAGCAGTCTGGCAGCCCACGGCTCCCAGTGTGTAAAGTTAAAGTCAACTATGAATAGGATGGGTCAAATGCAGAGGAGGAATTTCCCCAAGGGGATCAATAAAAAGTATAGATTATCATAGATTAATCAGTCCGTCTACTGAATTCAGAGAAACAATGCAAACTCCTGTTAAGACAAAATGTCTTGATATTAACCAGCAAATGACACCAAAGGGTCTTTAGATTAATACAACAGCCTTAACTTGAAGTCCCTTAACTCAGTTTTTTTAACCACATTTTTGATTCTGGGATCCTGGATGGAAGAAGTTTACACCTATTGTTTTGCGAAAGGCCAAAATTACCTGTCATGTTTCAGGATTTGACTGTAAGATGCACCAATACTCAATATTACAGTGTCCAGGTTTAATGGATGAACACTGATGTGCTGCTGTGATGTTTAAATGTGGCTACATTATGCAGACATAGACAGATTTATATTCATCCCTTTTCTGCTTCACATGTTTATGGTCTGTGCTGAACTCTCTCTGCATTTGTATGTCCCTGCTGCCTGTGTTGTTCACCTGTATATAGTCTGTGTACATCATGTCTTTGTATGGTATGTTTTTATATTTTCTGTTTTTACAACATCAACCTGCCATTGGGTCTACAGGTGGAAATTAGCCCTGGGCCATTATCTGGCATATTTACATTTGTTTAAATGTTGATTAATATGCATTGTTTCCCCCTTTCGCTTAAATAAATAAATAAAAGAATTGATGTTCCTGCTTCACACTGCAGGTAAATGTACCTGTCAGTGTCTTTTCAAGCTTTTCCTTGCTTTTCCTTGCTTCACTCCTTTATTAAACATGAAAACTTTTAATGCTCCAGTGCTGCACATTCTGCTGGATTCAATGACGTCTGTGTAAAATCCCCAGAACATCGAAGCTCTTCGAGGCTTCTTTTGTGCAGAAAAGCCTGGAAATGCACAATTTCTAAGGATTTTTGTGACTGTGTTCTGTTTAATTTGCAGTATAATTGAAGTTGTGCACTTGACTACAAGGTTCGGCATCCTTGGTGTTGCTTTCAAACAGCACTGATTACAGAACACATGTAACAGGTTTGTACTGGTATTCTTCCACAGAACAGAATACTTATAACTGAGTTCTATCAAAGCAGGGTTGCACCATTAAAGATCATATGTACGTATCAACAAGCCTGCAAAATGTCAGGACTCCAGTTACATTGTGTTTCAAGTTATAGCACTTCAAACATTGCTCCACAGCATGATACTGCCACCACCATGCTCAGGAAAAACCAACATGACCCCACCCCACTCAAAAACTAACATTACCCATGACCCCAGATTTAACACACACTCAACTCAATCAATATTCTCTACTTTAAACAAAAAAACACTCAAATTGAAGATGGTGAGACATTTGGTGAATTGAGGCGGAATGACCCTAAATAAAAAACTGGTCGGCAGCTCAAAAAGGGGGTACAAACGCTGCAGACTTTGATCTGACAGTGGAAGACACCGGCGGAGTCAAACACTGCGCTGCAAATTCATTCAGGCAAACCCCCGGCGGCCTCAAAATAGAAAAGGACCCCATTAATCAGGCGTGCAGGAGTGGACGGTCGATGGTCTGACGGCAGCATCCATCTCACTGCTGCTAAATTTAGGTGATAACGAAGGATGAGGGCATTAAAACGGGCCGCAGCTGAATTATTAATCAAATACAGATATGCGGGTTTTCAATCAACAGACAATCTTCATTTTCAATCTTCTGCTCCTTTGTTTTTGCTTATTTTCGACACTGCAGTTGGACGTCATCAATTTTGTCTCTTTTTTTTTTTTTTAAAGAATTACAAAGTCAAAGCAGCTTCTAGGATGCATCTGTCTTAATGTCAACCTTTTCTTTCAGCAGAAAACTGTCAGTCTTCAGACAGAAATTAATTCAAATTAACCTCTAAAGCAACCCTCTCAAGCCCCAAACCAGGCATTTTATCTTCAAAAATCACCACAATTAGACATCAGAAAACAACAAATCTAAGCTTAGAGTCGAGTTGTTTCATCAAAATCAATTTATTCTACATGTTTCATTCAAAAATCTGCAAAAAATAAATCATTTGTATTAACCAGATTATGTAAAAAACAAATAATTCTGTACTTTCAAGTGAAACTCTGAAACCATGACTGACTGAGCTGCAACCAACAGTCACACGATGAAAATTCAAAGGCTTTTCAGCACAAAACAGAGAGGAGACAGTATGAAAAAAAAAAAATTCTACATGTCTCATTTAAAAAGAAAATGCCAAAAATAAAGTGTTTTTGTTTTAATCAGATTCAGCAAAAAAATAAATAAATAAAAATTCTGTGCACATCATTGAATCTGGGAAGCTTTGACTGACTCAGCTGTGACCAACAGTCACAGGACAAAAATTCAAAGGCTTTTCGGCTGAATTGCAGGAAGTGTTTGAAAAGACAGAAGAACATACGTAGTAAAATATCTATAATATGTACAGTCAGTTTTCCAGTGTTGGCAGCACCTGTATGCACTTGTAAAAATGTTGTACACATTGATTCAGGCTTTTTCCCAAATTTTAATTTTTGTTTATCTTTTTTAACGATATCTGTCATTTTAACTGTGTCATTCAGCACAAGAGACATTTCCGAGTTCTCTCTCCTTTGCCATGGTTGTTCTGTTTCCATAGAGGTGCGGGATTTTTAGATTGCAGTAAAAAATGAACCCACAGTGAGTAAAAATGTGACAGGAGTAAATGAAAATAATTAAAAAAAAAAAAAAAACCTAGAAACTTTCTGTGAAGATTCTCAGTCATCCAGATCATGGTTGTCCTTGTAATTTCAATTGTAGCATCTGGACTTGACTGAGTTTCTTGAAGACGTTTCACCTCTCATCCAAGAGGCTTCATCAGTTCTAAGCTAACTGGTTGGGAGTTCCAGATATTTATACTCTTCAGGGGCCAATAACACTGTTGTAAAGCGTAGATGGTTCCTGTAGTCGGCAAGTTTTCTGGAAGTTCTTTCATACTCCCGCACCAGTTGAAGGGTGGTCTTCCCGAAGTGCGTGGCGACATGTCTGTGAAGATTCTCAGTCATCCGGGTCGTGGATATCCTCGTAGTTTCAATCGTAGCATCTGGACTTGCCATTAACACTATTGAAACGCTCACGCTTCTGAAGAGTATAAAAATCTGGAACTCCCAACCAGTTAGTTTAGAGGTGGTGAAGCCTCTTGGAGGGAAATGAGAGATAAAACATCATCAGGGAAAGTCAAGCAATTCCAGGTGCTACGATTGAAACTACGAGGACACCTAGAAAGTGCTTGGAGTTGAAAAGGTTAAAGCTGCATTGATAAATATTTTCATCTTACAAAGACTCCGTTCAGTGGGGCATTTTAACATCTTTCAGCTTATTGTTTTGATTTTACGTATCTTATCATCCTAATTAAACCAGTTTCCAACAGAAACAAATACTGGCTGGTGAACACAGTGGAGCATTTAGCAACTACAGAAGACTGAAGATGCATTTGTCATCTGGACAAAACAAAACTGAAGGCAACTTTTCAAACATCTCCACTGCACTGACATTGTAATGTTATAATACAATATATTTTTGTAGTGTTTTTGCAGCCTGCTTCAACATAAAATCCTGGATGAATAGTTTCTAACCTTAAAGAGATTCTTCCGTCTACATGTCCAAACATCTTTTAGCAAGAAACTCTTTTAAACTGCTGGTTAGAGAAGCTCTTTGGATAAAAGGACTTTTTAATAAATGCAGGAAGATGTGTGCTAAAAACCATGAACCACAACCTGATCTTGGAGCTGCGGCACGAATATCAGCGATCACAGAACAGGCTCTGAATACAATCCGGGGATTTTACAGGAAAAAAAAAGAAAAAGTAATCAAATCAGCTTTAAAGAAAAATCTTCCATACGGTACGTCCTGCTTATTCTTCATGTTTTCGTAACTTTTGGTTTAGTTTGTTCTTCAGGTTTGTGTGCCTAACTTATTGGATTTCCTGCTGTTTGGAAACTCTCTTGTTTCCTTTTCTAGTCGCTGTCCAAGCAAAATAAAGATTTTATGCATTTCTGAGAGAAAACAGAAGAAAAAGAAAGATTTAAAGGTGCCTAATTTCAGATCTATCAAAACACTATGTTCAGCTAAGACACTCTGACCACTCGGTATGCAGGTAGATCGATGATAAAGTCATCGTTTTTTGCTTTTTAATTTAGAATTCAGTGTTTACTTTATTTATTATTAAATTTCCAGTGTTTGCATCCCTGACAGATGGATCGATGACACAAAGAAAACACAGCAGGACATTTAAATTCAGTGCATCTGCATATCACCTTGCTGGTATCGTGTGGCTTGTGAGCAAATCAAGACTGAAAGAATAAAAAATACAAATAAAACAAAAAATAAAACACCTCGGAGGCTCAAGCGATTTACTGTGAAAGTGTGAGGAAACATCCACGAGGCTGAAAACACATCAGCGTTTCCCAGAAGAGCTCGAAGCCTCCAGCAAGGCCGTGAATGCGCAGGAAGACGGTGGTTTTAAAAAAAAACAGAGAGATATAGATGTTATCGGCGCAGCAGATCACTCCCATGCTTTCACTTGCAGCTCTGAATCCACCTCTAATATTAGGACGATACGTTAAAATGTTCTGCAGACATCTGATGATAAAATGTCTCATAACATCCCCATGAATGTAGCATAAATTTTACCGGATTGGAAGGACGCTAAAGTGGCAGACGGAGAGTTCCATCATTGGAAATGTGATAAACTGCTCCTGCGTGACGTGAGAAACGACCTCCAGGGGAACATTTTCTCCAAATATCGTAAAAATATACAGGAGGACGAGATGTAATAAGGCCTTAATGATGCTCAGCAGATATCTGAAGGAAACACTGGCAGCATCTCAGCGTCATAAAGTAGCATCAGAGATCATCCGTCAGCTCCTTAAGAAACTGCAGTAAAACGTGTGTGCAACATGTGTGAGAAGAAAGGTTCCTCTTCTTCTTACTTGTTTAAGCAGCATGTCTGGAAACAATTCTGCTTTTTGTCCCTCAGCGTCGCCTCGGCTGGTTTCACATCCAGTTTTCTAATCTTTGACTGTGTTGACGACCTTCTAAATCTGGTTAAGGTGAAAAACACAACTATCCGACTACAACTCACACCAGCACCATATACTAATACTCCTGTAGCTGTTGGCTTCATTTTAAATTAACATGACTGTTTAAAATGAGTCCACTTTGGCTTATAGTGGAACTTTTGCTTCGTCCATCATATTTCCAGCAATGGGAGACGAGAGCAACAGTAAATATTAAACTTATCCTCCATTTTGACCTGCATAGGACGAATAGCACGATGCTACATTGACATACGAGTAGTGGATCCTTTAATCGACACAGTTAAACCGATCATGAAACCAGAGAAACAACAGCTCGATTATCACTTCTGTTACCGACTAATACAGGATTTTTGCAGACGACTGATCATACTGTAAAAACTCATGTCCATGCAAACACAGGTTTATTTTCACAGAAGCAGCAGTTGCATGTATGACTGTTGATCCATTCTGTGTAAAACCTGAACCTCTGCGTTTAAACTAAGTGTCTAAATGGGGTCCTGGCTGCCAACTAGCTGTGATGAGATCGAGACGTGATGCTTTTCTGGGGCAGCGAGCACAGTGTGAAACATTTAAATAACTGTTGCACTGAAATTTCTGCTTATCTACACACTTTAGGGCTGATTAGAGTAAGTTATTAACCTCTTTCAGCATTAACTTTACATCTAGCGACTGCAGCTACGTGCTACCAACTCGCTTTTCACACACTCAACTCCAACTGTCACTTCCTATCAGCACACATGTTGAATTTGCACTTTACAGGTGAATTATTGACTGAGTTGAAACCTCAAGAGTGCAGATAATTAACCCTCTGAACCCCAAAGACATGTAATCTTTTTAGAAAATTCACAAAATTACATTATCTATCAGAGCCAGAAGCAGTAAAAACAAAGTAATCATCAGATTTTCCAACGGGCCTTGAACTAATCATTTGTGACGTGGACTTTCATCTGGAAAATTGGCCAAACTAAGCTTAAAATCATGATACTGATTGAAATCTCTTTACTCTGCATCTTATTTTTTTAAAAACCGTCCAAAATAAACCACTTGCTTTAACCAGATTTTGTAAAAGAAATAAAAATTCTGTGCACCTAAACACAACAGAGAAGCCATGACTGTCTCACCTGCAACCAACAGTCACATGACAAAAATTCAGAAAATTTTTTGGCTGAACTGCAGGCTGTGTAAGTAAAAAAAGCATTGAGTAGTACTTTAATAAGTGGGGCTAACATTTTCTCCAGATTGGTAAGGTGTGTCGGCATTTGGAAAAACGTTGTGCATGCTCATTCCAGGTTTTTTCTATTTTTGTAGAAAAAAATTAAAAATCAACTTTTGTGTTTTCTTTTCTATGATTCGTGCCTTTCTAATGTATCATGTTTCCACAGAGGTGCAGGACTTTATATTGCAGTTTAAAAACATTGAACCAGTGACCAACATGTTTGTCTAATTGTCTAACTCTATCATAATAATAATAATAGCAATAATAATAAGGATAATACACTTTATTTAGCAGCGTCTTTCAAAGCACTCAAGGACACTTTACAGGTAGATAAAAACACAATAAAATAAATAAAACAACAGACAAAGAACACAACATTAAAATGAAAGTGAAGTTAAAGACTGTGTGCAGTTTTAAACGGATGTGCTTTGAGTCTGGATTTGAACAGGGGTAAAGAGTCAATGCTACGGATGTCAGGTGGGAGTGAGTTCCAGAGATGGGGAGCAGAGCGACTGAAAGCGAAGGGACGAGGTTGGCTTTGGTGATGATGCAGGCTGCTGAGTTCTGGACCATTTGACGTTTATGGAGGGATTTGTGGGGGACGCCAAAGAGAAGTGAGTTACAGTAGTTATGACAAGAGGTGACGACCTGTGGACCAGGATGGCAGTGGTGAGAAAGGGGCGGAGGTGATTAATGTTTCACAGATGGAAATAAGCAGGGTTATGTTGATGTGAGCTGTTGAGGATGACACACAGACTCTTAACGTGTATTTATCCAGTACAAATGATTGAAAAAGCGCATTGTAGTCAATGTATTGATGCTTACTCTGTATTAAATACTGAATTTGTGTCTCAACTCTGGACTAATGTGTGTTGTCAACAACGGTTTCTTCATTTTCTATAACTTATTTTCTATAATCAAAAATAATTCAGCTTTCTCTCTCTTTACATGTAATACTATATTACTTGGATCCAGAAAAAAGAGCAATAAATAGCATCTTTTCTGCAACTATTTATGCTTCAAAACCACAGAGGAAGAGACTTTTACAGCCCTCAGGGGGATGTTGGATTATCACAGCAGCAAATGGCCGGAAATACAGTAAAGAAAATAAGACATTAGGACATAAATCAAACCGACATACTGCAGATAACAAGGAGGACGTTGCATAAAAATGCTGCTTTGCTGACAGGTTGATGTACTTCTTGCAAACTGTGCAAATGAGAGAAATGAGGTAAAAGATTTTAGCTGAACTGAAGGTGTCAGTGCACAAGAAAGAATAAAGATGTTAAGCTTTGTTTTTTTTTTACACCAAAAAGCCACAAAAAAACAAAAGCTGTGCAGCTGACAGGAGACAAAGTGACGTCTTCTGCCTCCTCCAATTACAAATTTACACTATTTGTTCCAAACATGCACAAAAACTACACGGAAAAATCACTTAAATCAGCACACTGTGTCTTTATATCCAGCTGCATTCAGGGAAACACAATTACAAACAAAGAGGCAGAGTTCTCTCATGGTTTCATTACATTGTGTGGGTCCTCGTTCGACGTACGTTCTTTTATTAGCATTCAGTGCAGAAAACAGAAAGACACACAATAACTTTGTAAAGCAGCTATAATATGAGGCTGCAGATTTACATTATTATGTCACAGGATGACAAGAGCAGCCTGCGGTTTGTGAAGATGAATTCAGCCCAACAAAAGCAATTACAACAAACGGCGTCCGACAGAGATGAATAGACGCCAAAACAAAGAGGAAGGAGGAATCTTAGCTGTGTTAAAGGTCTGAATATATCCAGAGTAAAGGTGGAGGAGCTGTTTGACTGTAAAATTATGCAGTTTTTACTGTATTTAAATGAACAAAAATATTGTTACTGTACAGATATTTGCCACTAATTGACAGAAATACTTGAAAAATGGTAAATCATTTCCAAGTTATTTTGTAGTTTTTATTCTTTTGTGATATTACAGATAATATCTAGTAAAAAATATTTTTAAAAAGTATTAATTTATACTTAAACAGGAAAAAAGGGTAATCCAACACGAGGCCACATCAAGAATCTGTGTTTATACAACTGTTATATCTTCTTTTCCAGTGTTTCACCATGAAATTACATTATTATTTAAAAATAAAATTTCCTATTTATGTATTTATGCTAATATTCTATTTTTATAAATATGTATATTAAAGACAGATTTTCCTCATTTTGTGAAATTAACAATTATACATCTAATAGAATTACTAGAACGCATTCAGTTAAATATTGATTAAAGAAAGGCAAATCAATTATTTAAAAAATGTAAATATTAAATACATACATGTATATATATATACATATATATATATACATATATATATATATACATATATATATATATACATATATATATATACATATATATATATACATATATATATACATGTATATATATATACATGTATGTATTTTACAGCATTTGAATTGATTAGAATTATAGGGTTTATTGAACTTAAATCAGCAAAAAAAAAACAAAACTGTGTGTTTTGTTAAATTATGGATGATATCTAGTAAAATCACAGAAAATAATATTAATTTACTCATTCAGCTTTAAAAAAGGCCAAAACTGTAAAAAGAACATAAAATCTATATTTTTCTTAATTTTCATTTAAATTACACTTTTTTTTACTATATTTAAATCAGCAAAAAATGTTGTTATTTTACATGTATTTGCTGTTAACTAAAAGAAAATGACATATTTCATGGATTTAAAACTAATAAATATTTTTTTAAAACTTTTTTAATATAAATTTATCAGTTTACATTGTAATTGTAAAAACATTTCCACATCAATAGTAGTTTGTTCTTTTACAATGTGTGACTGCTTATCTGTATCTGAATATGTTTTAAATATCATTGACTTTCAGATATTTGCCATTATTGTCTCAATTTTTACAGTTTTTGAACATTACAGGATTCGTCCATTTTTTAACGTACTCCTTCTGGCACGATGCTGTCAAATTTTTTCAATTGTTTATGGAATTTGTTTTTACAGTGTATAAGAACACGCACAGCAGTTTTCAGCATTTCTTTTTTTGTTTGAATGAAATGATCGATTAGTTGGAAAAACGCATTTGTTCACATGTTAACCATGAAAAACTGGTCAAAACTGTAAATAATGTTTACAGTCTCTAAAGTTACACCGCTTTACTAAAAGCTAAAAATATCATTATTTTACAGATATTTGGTGTTATTTCCACAAGTGGTTGGTACATATTTTTTCTGGCTCCTTACTTGCCACATTTTCACCACTTTTTGCTTTTTTTTTACAGTTTTCAACAGTTTTTTCAGCGTATTTCACATTGGGTTATAAATAACTGATAATATTTCATGTAAGCAAGACAGAAACTGTAAATAATGTCTGTATAAAAAAATCAATATTTCATAATTTATTCTTTTACAATGTGTGACTGTAAAATTACACCGTTTCCCTTTGTCATTATTTTACATGTATTTGCAATCATTTCCACAGTTTTTACTTTATTGTTTTAACCATTACAAGATTTAAGTGTTTTTTAACATGTTTTTGGCTCCTCTGTTGCCACATTTTATTGTTTTTAATGGAACTGTTTTTTACAGTGTACAGCAACATGCTCAGCGGTTTTTTGGTTGAGGATGATTGATGGAGGTCCGCCGCCTCCCTGATGCTGCTTTTATTGATCTCCGAGTCCTTTCTGACTGCAGACGTTGCAGCCAAGAGAACACATGCACCTGATTGCATGCCACCACTCCTGGGAAAACCATTTTGTGCGGATTCCTGTGGAAAAGCCGAACACTTCCCGTTGAGTCGCAGAGTGGCGAGCTGCACATTCTTTGGCTGGGCCCTCGGTGTCTCTGTTAAAGGGATTTGTTATGGCGTTTTTACAGTGTGGGTACGCTGCAGACCGACTGCGTGCGACTCCCAGAGCTGCTCGGTTTTTGTGGAAACAGTAATTGAGGTGCCAGATAATCACGCTCAGTGTTTTCTGGAAAAACTGTTGACTTTTCTGTTCAAGGTAATTTGAACTTCAAGCCACCGTGCAGCGACACACACAAGTCAGAAAAGCACATAAAAGGCCTCTTTTCCGACGTACATTCGGACTGACAGAAAGATGTTCTGCTGAAAGGCTGCACAGCGTTTTATGGAGTCACGTTTTTTCAACCGAGGGGCTTCCGCAGGGTCAGGAAGATAAAACGCAGAAATACAGGAGCCGGTTGGCTGTTTTTGTTACAGTAACAATAACAAGCTCACAGTAAATTACAAGCGAGACAGCCAGAGAAAGCCAAATGGAAAGATGATATAAATCTGAGATGCTAAATCTATTCACTTTAGAATGCACAAGTTGGAAATTATGAGCCGTTTTCTGGTCACAGGGTGTCGGGAGGATGAGGTCGGAGATGGAGGTATTTTCCATCCATTAGTGGTGGAGCAGGAGATACACGCATAATTCACTTTCCACATCTTCACCCAATTAACTAATCGCATCATAATCGAGCGGCTGGATGTTTCACGTCACCGAGAGAAGTTATTGAGCTCCGAATGCCAGAACCTTCCCTTCTCTGTGCACAAACATTCAGAGATGTGAGTGAGCTCAGCTGATGGAACCCACAAAACATTTCCAGGCTCATCTTGGCAGCAGTTTGTCGCTCAGCTGGTGGATCTTTAACCCTCTGAACCCCGAACGGCTTCTCTGTGTGTTTGTTTTGGTTGCTGTTCCTGTCACATTTCACTCACTGTGGGCTCATTTTTCACTGCAACATAAAGTCATGTGCCTCTACGGAAACAGAGCGACCACGACTAGAAGTAGAGAGAACTCAGAAATGTCAATCAGAATGACACAAATTATAAATAAAAAAAACTTCTAAAAAGACACAATATTTTTCCAAGTTTCCACAGCTGTTGCCAACACTGGAAATAAATGGTGTCTCCATGTACTATAGATATTTTGCCGTTTACATTTTTAATTAGTTTTCATACTTATCTCCTTTCTGTTTGGTTTAAACACAGCCAGCAGTTAATCCTAATAATAATAATGTATTGATTTTTTGTAGCGCTTTTCTAGACACTCAAAGACGCTTTACATTGCATTATTCATTCACTCTGTACTCGATGGTGTTAAGCTACATATGTAGCCACAGCTGCCCTGGGGTAGACTGACAGAGGCCAGGCTGCCAGTCTGCTCCATCGGCCCCTCCGACCACCACCAACCACTCAGTCTCACACTGCATCCACCCAAGCGTTCCCTCACGGTCTCCCATCCAGGTACTGACCAGACCCAACCTCGCTTAGCTTCCGAGAGCCTGGTCAGTACCTGGATGGGAGACCGAGAGAGAACAGCATCCAGTGGCGCAGACAGGAAGCCTCGCCTCCGTTATTATTATTAAACTACTCATTGATGATGCGCCAAGCTTGAAAATAAGATATTTCAAGAGAATCCCTTTATTCTGCATGTCTCATTTTAAATAACTACCAAATATTCACCATTTGCAACCAACTGTCATGTGACAAGACTTCAGGAAGTTTTTCGGTTGAACTGCAGGCTGTGTTTCCACAGGCGAGTATGGAAAGGAATAAAAAATGTAAATAGTAAAATGTTTTTGGAGTCACGATTTCTCTCCAGTGTTGCTAAAATCTGTGGGCACTTGGAAAAACGTTGATTTCGGTAACAGGAGCAAAAATAGCTCAGGGTTAAGAAGGTTAAAGGCCCAAGAAAGGAATAATGCATGGTATGGATGCTACAGCTGGGATTGTAAATTCACTGTATGTCTATAAAATACAGCAGGGGCTCATTAATGTACCAGAAACAAAGATATTCATTTACATTCACAGATTCAAGCCGTGACACCGAACAAAGAAGCAATCTGCTGCTGAAAAGGTCAGCGAGTCCTTCAGAGACGACGAAAACACTCTGCAGGCTCTTCTCAGATTTGCATTTATTAAAAAGGTGTTCTTCTGCGCCTCAACAAATCCGTGATGTTGGTTCCTGGCGTCTCAGTCAGATGTTGGATCAGAACAGACTTTTAGATTGTGACATCTAGATTCAAAACATCTCTTAGATTTAAACATCTCTGATCCAAATGTTTCCTTCTGCTGATTAACGAGGCTAATTTATTGACCTGTGGTTGGTTAACATCCAGGTCACCGACACTTTGGCTGGTAAATATCAAACGTTCTGAATCTTTGTTGCCTTGACATCCAGGTGAATGATACTTTGGAGCTTTAACATCCCTGTTATTGATATTTTAGTGTTTTAATATCCAGGTTCCTGATACTTTAGTGCCTTAATATCCAGTTTATTTATAGATTGGCTGCCTAATATTCAGGTTTTTGATACCTTGGTTGGTTAATATTCAGGTAACTGACACTTTGATTAATTACATCTAAGTTAATCGTACTTTAACACGTTAATATCCAGGCAACTGATACCTTGGTTGGTTGATACCCACGTTATTGATACTTTGGTTTTGTTAATATCCAGGTTATTTATAGATTGACTGCCTAATATTCAGGTAATTGACACTTTGATTAATTACATCCAAGTTAATCGTACTTTAGCACATTAATATTCTGGTTATTGATACTTTGTTTGGTTCATATCCAGGTTGCTGATACTCTCACGTATTAATATCTAAAATGATCATATTTTGTCTTATTTTATCCAGATTATTGACTCTTTGGTGCATTAATAACCAGGTTATTAACATTTGAGCATATCCAGGATATGAATACTTTTGCTAGGCAACATCACTGGTTGATGTCTGACATCTGGTGGAACCAGATTTTGGATATCACATTCACATTTGTGCCAATATCGATACGTCGAGCTCATCAAAGGTACTTTATTCTGTCTGTAAAAATGAAAAATGTAATTTCAGTTGTAAAAAATAAATTGATTCTTAAATCATACCGTATATAAAGGATATCACTGCAAATATTTTAAGTGCTTTGGGACTTTGTGATCCGGTTGTTTCATGCAGTAGGTCCAGTCAGTTTGTCCTTGTTGTGAGACTGTCTTTGAGGCTCTTCCACCCTGTTCTGATTAACTCGGCCTTTCACTCCCGATGAAGCTCAACAAAGTGCTCGGTCAAAAACACAAAACTAAAAGTCCTCAAAGTAGTTCTTTATTAAATTAATCTAGAGAAAAGACAGTAAAAACTACTCTGAGTCAGGATGAATCGTGTTGATGCGTTCAGGAAGATGGATTTCAAACAGCGCTACAGAGGAAACCTTAATGATGAAAGGAAAAAAAAAACTTGTGCGACAACCAAACTGCTCAGCTGAATGCGTGTTAATGCTACATTTGAAAGTGGCATTCGGCCACACAGACCAGTTCTTCCTTTTGTCCCACAACAATGACATTCATCTCCAGCATCAATGACCTTGAAATAAGCATCAAACATGCATTCAGCTGGTCTGACCGCTCTCAGTTTCGATTCCAAACAGCCCTCAAAGCAGCCATTCGACAACAATGTTCCCTGATATACATATTTGCACAAGAACAATGTGAATAATAAGCCTTTTTTTTCTCCACGTCTGGATGGGTAGTTATGCAAACAGGTGGCACAAAAACTGAAAACACATGTCTTAACTTTGGATTAAAAACATATATATCTATTGACGAATAAAGCAATTAGAAACGATTTCCTTATTCAGTAATAATGGAGCACAGAGAACAAACACATTTGCCCACAAGAGCTTTGATAGAGCGCTTAGAGCATCGCCAATATCACTGACACAAACTCTTTTATTTCCATCTTTTTCTTTGCATTCGATCCCCCCGAGGTCACTTATTATGCCTAATTACTCCCGCTGATTGGCTGCTGTCAGACCTGAAGGCTGCAAACATCAGCAAACAAGATGTTATTCATGTGAACGAATCTATTTGAGTCAACATGTTTGTGTGTTTACAGCTCACTCATTTTTACAGTGTAAGAGTCTGGATGTTGATTTTCACCAAAGCAGGGCACCAAAAATACCTAAAATCTCTCCTTCATTAATACTCAAAGTCACATTTCAGCTGTTTCGAAATCACAAACACGCTCCGTTGGCCTCCGACCTGCTGCTGCCGCAGGTGTTAAAGCACCTGCAGCTGTTTGGCCAGCATCTCTGGCAGCTCAGTTTATTTTTTACACTACAGTTCGGCTGCAAGAGAGTTTGCATCTGGAAGCGATTCCCTCACAATCTCATTATCAAATTACCAAACTGAAAACAGCCTGCTAGCAAACATCAGAGTGAGACGTCAGCAGCATTACTCTCAACTGCTGTGTCAGTCAGATTTAGTTCTACATTTCAGTTAGTAGTATAGTATAGAATGACTACATCATTTTAACATGCAGAGCAGAAATGCAATGATTAGTCCTTATTTTAATTGGTTGTCAGCTGTTAAAATAATGTATTTTGGTAATCGATTCATTGCTTTGAGCTTCTAAATGTGTATATTTTCTGGTTTATTTGCTTCTCTATGACAGTTAAAATGGAATATTTTTGGGCTGTAGACAGAACATGACATGCTTTGTCTTTTTTCACCATTTCAAACCAAACGAATTAATTAAATTGACCACAAAAATATTCTCTAGTTGCATCCTGAGAGCAAAAAAAAAAACAAAAAAAAAACCAGTCAAGACTGCTGAGAAGAACCAAAAATAAAAATATTTTATTACAATAAAGACAGAAAGATGTCAAGTCACTGCACCTTAATGCTTTAAACTAACTGGCTCAACATTTTGGGAAAAATTTGTCAGTCTGTGAGCTGAAGTTTGGGTGTTTTAGCGTAACTGAAAACAGAAGAGAGCTGGCTCTTTACAAGGCAAAATTACAAACGACAAACATAATTTTGGATTTTTATGTGTAGTGGTAAACTGAGGACAGAGCCTGGGTAGCCGATTTTATTATGATGCTAAGCTAGGCTAATCATGCAGTGTCTTTATCTCCATAATTCAAATATACATTATGAGAAACCTGAGGTGGTTTTTCATGTCTGAGAGATGGAAACACCTTTTCTTAATAAGTTCTGACTCAGCCACAGTAGACTTACATGACTGATCAGCTGTTCTTTCTTTGTCTCCAGACAGCATGGAACATACAACTTGTCTGATTAAAGCTAATTATGAATAACTTCTCTTCATTTTTCCCTTACAGATGACAAGGTAGAAGTTTTGTTTGTATTGTTCTCTTTGCTTCTACTCTGTTTATTACAGCTAACGTAGCCTGTAGCGCGATATTAGGCAGGTGGTCATCTTTCACGTTCTGACATATTTTTAGAGTCGCACTCAGATTTTACTACTAGAAACCAGTCAACATCGACTTGCTCCTGGAAAATAAAAAGACAAAACTGCAGCAAACTTTCTGCAGTGAAATCTACATGTTTCATCAGAGTATTCAGAGCTCATCGTCACTGATTTCCGACAGAAAACACAAAAACTTTCCTACAGAATGTTTTTTTCTCTCCTTTACTGTCAGCAACCGTTTTCTGTGAAAACGTAAAAAACTTCCTCCTCAGACTGTGCTTGATCATCTGCTGAAGCAGCTGCTAACCTCTGCTGATCTCTTTAGCTTGCAGCGATGTTGCCTGTCAGTCTGAGCCGAACCCCCATGTGGTTGTACAGTGGTGGAGTCCTTCGTATGGAGCTTATAGAACCGTCAGTTTCTCTGCCGAGTTGATGATGGCGTCATCAAAAACTTGACAAACAGCTGCAGCAGACAGTAATTCACTGACAAGGCTGTTTGGAAATGATGCAGAAAGTGTCAGCTCATGAGTTCTCGACAGGAAAATATAGACTGTGTGTTTTATAATGCGGCTCTTTGCAGTTTATTTATTTTGGTTTGATACCAAGAACCATATTAATCTTCTGTTTGGTTTCAATCAATACTATATGGTTCACAAAACTTTAACTCTCCTGACAGGTTGGAAAAGCAGGTTGGCCTTGATGAGAAGCAGAAACTGTGAAAACTAAAAGATCAATTGGATTTTCTGATGGCTTTTGAACTACTCATCTGTAGTGTGCCGTTCTGTCGGAAAACTTAAGCAAGCTTGAAATTCTTTTATTCGACACATCTCCAAAAACAAACCGTTAGCAGTAACCAGATTCTGCAAAAAACTAAAAATTCTGCTCTACCTGGCACAACCCGAAGCAGGTAGTGACTCAGCAGAGACCAACAGTCATGTAATAAAAATTCACATGAAAATTCCAGGTTTTGTTTCAGTTGAACATTATTAATAAAAATTAAATGTTAATAAAAATCGGATTAAATTAAAAGTGTTTTTTTTCCAGTATTGGTAATAGCTGCCTGTGTTTTTTCATGCGTTTTAAAACAAATAATATAATAGTCTATGAAAAATAATATTATATATACTGTTAGTGCACATGTTGAAAACCCAAACCCCACTGGTTGGATTGAAATGTTTGTTTTCCTTTTTTAAAAATATAGAAATGACACTATTTATCGGAGTCAGAAACTGTCAAAAACAGAAATAACTATCAGATTTTTCTAAAATCTTGGAACTAATCATGCCTGATGTGAAGTTCAGTCAGGAAAAGAAACCAATGAACCATCGAAATCACTTAATTCTACAGGTCTCATTTTACAAATTTACAAAAAGCAAAGCATTTCCATCAGCTGGGTTTGGTAAAAACCAAAAATGATACATTCCCTGTTGAAACTGAGTCATTAGTGACTCAGCTGTCAACAAGAGTCGTGTGACTAAAGTTCAGGGAGTTTTTTGGCTGAACTGCAGGCCGTGTACATGTTGACTCCATTTTGGGGCTTTTTGTTTTTTTGTAAAATAAATAATCAAAGAAATCCGACTTTTGTTTTCATGATTTCTGTCTTTCTAACTGTGTCATACTGCAAAGAAGACATTTCTGAGTATCTCTGGAAATAAATAACACTTTTCCTGTATGAAATACTGCAACACAAACTCAGCACAAAAACACAAATGCACTTTGCTTCAGTAGCAGCTGTACGAACACAAAAAAACTTCAGAAAAAAGCCATTAAAAGGTTCAGTTAGGATAATACTGTGTGTCGCTGTGGATTTGAGATCCTTAAGGCAAACACATGCAGTGATTCGTCTTCATCAGAGGGGAAACCACTCGGTTATACAATCCCATCTGCTCTCTGGGCAGACAGGTCGGACACTACAGGAGCTGAATGGATGTCTGAGAACTCGGAGCCATTAGACTCTCAGATCTGAGAGCTTCCTTCATACAAACTCAATGTGAGGCCTGAAAATGGACCCGAAACAAACAACAGAGCCAAGAGGGTGAAGTCCTGTGTCTAAATCCCTCAACAAACACAGTCTGTGAAAATGAATCGATGTGAAAATGCGCCTGCAGTCAGGAGAAAGACATCTGGTGGTGATTACAGCTGACAGCAGGAAGTCTCCTCTGCTCTTGTTGCTGCTCCTTCATCAGCCTCCCTCAGCATCTCTTCACTTTCTGTCTCAGTTTTCTCTGGATCGCCTCCAGGAGCTCGGCTGATCCCTCGGTGCATCTGCAGCGCCAGCAGCAGCAGTTTTAGCTCAGAGGGAACCACAAGGCCTGTGGTGGTTCTGGACCGTCCCGTCACCTGGACCCAATGATCCCCTCAGTGTTTATTTATAGCAGCTGAGGGTCAAACAGGGTTACACTCGAGTGTTCTTAGTGTCCGATTAACATAAATTACATCTAAACCACACCTTTATAAGTCAAATCTGAACGAGCAGACATGATGCACATATATTTAGATCAATAATTCTGATATCTATCATGAATAAACAACCAAACCAAATTGAAAGTCATCTTGATTTTGACGTTCCAGTATCCAAACTACCATACTGTACAATACACCAGATTTAGTGTGTCCCAAAACAACAAATGTCGGTGTCAATGACTCTTTGACTTCATTAGGTGAAAGTAAAAATGGCAGTCTTTGCTGGAGGTTTTCAGATTCCACTCTGAAATGGTGACGCAGACACAAATTTTCTAAAATGTCAGTGAGTCCAGTAATAGTCAGTTTGGTTCCATACTATATAATACACCAGAAAAAGATTCAGTATGCACCAACAAGTAGTGTGTACACCGATCAGCTACAACATTATGACCACTGACAGGTGAAGTGAATAACACTGATCATGTTGGTACTATGTGCTGTTCTGATGGAAAACCTTGGATTTTGACATCCATGTTGATGAAACTTAGACACCCAAATAAACATTGTCCCACAACAAACACACTCCCTCATGGAAAATGGAAATCCCAAATGTCACTGGTCTACCCCCACAGGAAAATGCACCCCACCACATGGAAAAACATCAAACAATCAGGAACATGTTGAGGAACATGACAATGGCCCAACATGTTGATTTGACCTCCAAACTTCCTACTCCCCATTGTGATCAAGCATCAACAGGATGCAGTGGAACAAGTTTGATTGACAGAGACCCCACTGTACAAGACAGAGTACCCAAAGGATCCAGTAGCAATATCCTGGTTCCAGACCCCATAGGACACCCTGAGAGGTCCTCTGGTCCATGCCCAATGGTTCAGAGCATTTTGGACCACATAAGGGGGACCAACACAAAATTAGGCGGGTGGTCATAATGTTATGCCTGATTGGTGGATATCTGGTCAGATTTCATGCTTTTCTGGTTGTTCTGACCCACAATCCTCTGCTCAGTTACATCACAGTATCCTATACAATAGCAAACAAACACATGACAGCTCATTTCACATTAAAGACTGAGACGGTCAAGATTAAAAATGCAATACTATGTCAAAGTAGTCTGTCCCAATGGTAGGCATACTGCAAGAAACACCAGGTACTTCCTGAAAGCAGCAACTTAAAGTAAAAGTATGTGATTTGGAATGCTTACGGCTAATTTTGCAAATGTTTTATGGTGCTAGTTTAAAAAGACGAGAATAAACAGAGTTCATGTTGTCACCAGAGCAACCATATACCGTCTATAGTACCTTAAACATTATGTAAACACAATTCTAACATTAGATTCCCAACAAAATGCCAGTTAAATCCATTTACCTCTACTTTTTTGTAAACAAAGATCAATGCTGAAATCATGCAGGTAACATTGGCAGCTTCTCAGTTGTAGCTGGCATTGACTGATCCTTTCTCTGGTTAAAGTAGCCAAGATCACAGAGAATAGATAAAACAATTTGAAGCCACTTTCATTTTTCACTGCAGTATAAAGCCCTGTACCTCTATGGAAACAGAACAACTGTGAAGAAGGAAAGAGAACTCAGAAATACCTTTGGGCAATATGACACAGACAGAATGTCATGATATTTATTTTTAAGTTAAATTTCTTAGATTATTTCAAAACTATTAAAAATCTGGAATCAACACTGACATCACATTTCCAGATTCCCACAAGTGTCACCAACACTGGGAATAATGCTGTTCCTACATAGTATAGATATTTTATGACTTTTAAATTGTTTCCATACTTATCTCTTCTCTGCTCTGTTTAAACACTGCCTGCAGTTCAACCAAAAAGTGATTTTTTTTTTGTCCTTTGGTCACAGCTAAGGCACCAATGGCTTCTTCATTGCACCAAGGAGAGCATAATTTATTTATTTTTATATATTTTATATATTTTTTTACAGAATCTTGTTAGAAGACATGTAGAATAAAGTGATTTTGAAGAAATATTACGATTTTAAGCTTTAATTTGAGTGGAAAATCCAACAGTTTTGCTTTTCTGGATACTTCTGACATAAATAATTGACTTTAATGATTTTTTAGAAGACGGTATGCCTTTCATGGAGTATTTACAGTAACACAAGCAGTACTGGAGTAGTGGGAGTATTTTCTGAACATACACAGAAGGTCAACATGAGATTTTACTGTGTTTATGACAAATGTCCCCCATTAAACCTGGACCAGCAGCCTTCCTGCCCCTGAACAGACCAGTGTGTCCGGAGGGGACAGATTAAACCCTGTGAGAGCAAACACGCTAAATTATTCAGGAGCTGCTAAAATGCTCGACAACATTCAACTGATGGTGTTTTTCTAGAAAGTGACACTAGTTTGTGTTAGATAAGAAGCTAAGAGCCACAGAGATGGTTTGTACGAGGCAGGAGGCTTTAAATCTTTAATGAACGTCGGTTATTACTATTGTAAAAGACAGAAGCAGGACAACAACTAGTTTTTCCTGCTAGTGTCGGACATTACAGCAGATCAGGCTGATTCTTGCTGCATTTTACTCACTTTGGTTTAAAAGAAGCATAATTTTACACCAAACAAAAGCGTTTTGAAAGATTTTTGAATCCCCTGAAGTAAGCAGACAGTTATGAATCATATATAAATAATAATCATATTAAAATCTGGAAACAAGGGTGTTGTTTTTTATTTTTTTTAAGTTTTTAATTTCATAAAATTGCAAAAATCTGTAAAATAGCAGTTTCAAAAATTATTTACGTTTTCTCAATCTTTAAGACACTTATTTTTCAAATAGTGGAAAATATCTATAAAATAATTAAATTTTTTGCTTATTTAAATACAGTAAAAAAGAAACAGTGTGATTTTATGGTCAAACATTATGGAATAATCTATTACAATTACATTATTTACATTCCACTTCATTTTTTTAAAATTTTTATTATTTATTATTGTGTTTTTTGTCAATTTGTATTACGCTTTTCAGATTTTACTAGTTATTATCTGTACCATAAATCAGTCTGTAATACACACAATTCTTCTTTCCTGAAATTGACGGCAAATATCTGTAAAATAACAATATTTTTACTGATTCAAATACTTTTTAAAAAAAATGTGTAATTTCTTAGTCAAATGTTGGAAAAGAACAAATTTTAGTTTTGTAAAAATCTAGATTTTTTTGATGTGGACATTATTTCTGGGCCTTTGTTTTTTACTTTTTCCCAACTTATCCATCATAACCACACCAGAAGAAAAAACTGCTGTGCATGTTCTTGTACATTTTTAAAAACAAACCAGAAAAAAAACGCAAAAGTCTGTCGGCAAGGACGCCATAAATAATATGTTAAAAATGATGAATAATATAATGCAGAAAAACAACAAATATCTGTAGAATAACACTTTTTAGCTGATTTAAATACAGTTTAGACTTTATTGTTACATATTATAAGAGAACAAATTACTTTCACTGTGGACATTATGTACGTTTTGTTTCTTTCTCTCTGATTTTACCAGATATTATGTGTAATTTAACAACACAGGTTAAGGGGGAGTCAAAAGCTGAACTTTAACCCTCTAAAACAAGCAGGCGGTTAAAGGAACAGCAGCCTGAGGGCCTGTTCAGAACAGAAAAACACCACTTTCATGAGTTCACTTATGTGTTTTCCAGGCTTTGCTGCTTTTAACTAACAATCTGAGATCACACAAACCACCGACTCACTGATTTTACATATTTCAGCTCTTTACGGATGATTTTGACCGTTAAAATCCAAACGTTGTGACGTTAAAGTGGATGTTAAAGTGGATGTTAAAGTGGATGTTAAAGTGGTTGTTGAAGTGGATGCGAGGGTCCCAGACGACATGAACTCACCAGAGCAGCATGGTAAGCTCATGAGACTCGGCCCATAGCGGCTTTGGAAAACCGATCCCCTGACATTTTCCATTCATAAAATTCCTGGAATTGAGATGAAGGGGGGGAAAATAAATCAGGCTGCTGCCGCTCGGTGTCTGCGTGTGTTTTTTTCTTCCTCTTCTTCATGTTACTGTGATTGGCAGAATGAGGGTTTAGCCATATGTTTCCTGCTGCTACCATTCTCCACAGCCTCCCTTTGTTTTTCCTATTGACATTAAATAGACATAAGGCGGGGATTTGCTGAGTGTGCCTTCCAAGTGAAGTGGTTAGAAATGAGAAGCTTTTACGACATGGAAAGGTCTTCATTACTCTGCATATTACCGAGAGCCGAGTATTGACGGAAATTTCCGCATCTCTCTCACTTTTTAAACGAAAAAACATGACTATTATTTCAAAAATGCCCCTTTAATCGCCCCACAGTGCTCTTTGGTTTGGTCTTAAACGCTCTCATGTACAGTGTAAGTGCACCACATGCGGCTTATTTGGTTTTCATATTTATTGAACGAAATTGGCGAGCTGCACTGAATGAGGCAATTCATTTCCCTTTTCTAATCTGGAATTCTTTGAGGTGGTTTTTCATTCAGCCTCCCGCTAACATGCCACCCTGCTGCACCCAGAGTTCCAGATAAAAGGATTGACTTTGAAATACATAAAAAAATAATAATAAAAAAGGAAATGTGTTGTTTCATCGAGCAAACAGAAGCAACTCTTTCTTCTGATCCCTCACGAACAAGATCGGTCAGACTCAAACTGAAAAGCTGAAGAACTTTCCTGTCGCTGCATCACACTGGACCCAAAGAGACAAAAACACAGCACACTGGGAATAAACAATCTGCTAAAAAAATGCAAGTGTGCCAAAAGAAAATGGAATGCTATAAAATTCAAAAACTATAGGAACAGTGACATAGACAGCAAATATTTGTAAAGTAATGATATATTTAGCAGATTTAAAGGCAGTAAACCTGTATAATGTCACAGTCACAGCCTGTAAAAGAGCTAATTACTATTTGTAAAAATGTAGATTTTTGATTGAGACATTGTTTTTAACTTTGGCTTCTTTTTTTTTTTTACAGTCAACATGAATGCTACAGTTTGTTGTTGTGGTTTGTTGTTTTGGGGTTTTTTGTTTTGTTTTTCTATGGTCAACATGTAAATTAGGACTTTTTTTCTGTGATTTTATTAGATATTATCAGTAATTTACCAAAACATGGATTTTTTTTTTCAAAAATACGCATTTTCAATCTTGCATATATATATATATACATATATATATATATATAGTAATCCTTTCATAACAGTAATAATAGCATAAATCATGTAAGTAATTATTTTTGCTAATTTAAATACAGTGAAAATAGTGTCATTTTACGGTCAATAATTGTAAAAGAACAAATTACTCTTTTTGTATTGGACATTAGTCATAGTGTTGGCCTGTTTTTTATGGATAATGTGTAAATTATTATTGTTTTCTGTGGTTTTACTAGATATTATCTGTAATTTAACAAAACAGGGAAAATCTGTAAACTAACACCATTTTCAAATCTTAATATTCACAATTTTTCTTTCAAATATGGCAAATACATGTAAAATAATGATGCTTAGTGCTGATTTAAGTAAAGTAAAAATATTGTAATTTTACAGTCAATAGTTATTATTGTTATTATCTGTTAAAATGCAGATTATTGATGTGGACATTACGCACACGTTTGACCAACATGTAAATTAATACTTCTTCTCTGTGATTTTACTTGATATTATCTCTAATTTAACAAAACAGGGGAAATCTGTAAAATAACATAAATTTGTTTAAAAAATGTAAATTTTTTTACACTGAAAGAAAAAGCCTGCAGAGGAATCCCAGCATTGTGTTTGAGCCTCTGTTGTGTTGCTGCTAATGTGTCTGAAGTGGTGCCGTGATCCTGGAGCGTCGCTGCTCATTACCTCTGATAGAGACAATTAATCCCCTGTTCATTAGTGTCGTCGTCACTTTGTCTCATCAGGTCCCTCCTCACCCCTTAATCCATTAATTCCTGCCATGTTACCGATGGAGTGGCAGGAGGTGGGCCGGCGAGTTACGGGAGGGAAATTACATGCAAATTGAAATGCAAAGAAACAACAAAAACAGAAATATTCACACATTCGAAGCCGCACAGAGTTCATCTTGTCCCAGCGATACGGTGCAGCTATAACTCAGAATCTGTAAGTGAGGCGTCCATTCCTGAACAAAAGACATCAAATCAGAGCCGGCTCAACCAGAGAGCTCCAGAGGGAACATTAAAACTTAATTAAATGCTCTGATTCAGGCCCCTAATTCTCAGAGTGACATTTATACTTCTAAGTATATTGTGATGTAATTACATTTATTCTTGTGGCTCTAAGTGCAATTAAGTTTTACTGCTTTTATACGATTATTATTGTTATTCAATTCTTGGAAGCGGCTAAGCAGTCTCAGCTGCATGTTTGGAAGAAATAAGTGCTTTTTGTGCCTTTGCTGCAACATTGAAGAGATAAAATATCATGTTTTATGCATGGTTTCACTTATAGGAAGAGCATTTATAGGAAAATATAACCCTTTAACAATCCCACAGAGGGGAAGTTCACAGCAGCAAAGAGTGAAAATAAAATAAAAAACGAACAAAAACAATACACACGAGTACAGATTCTTCCATATGTGGATATCCAGATGTGGCCCAGATTCTTCCATGAGTAAAAATACTGGCATCAGAAATACTGATATTGTACAGATTCTTGTATGTATGGAAAAATTGAAACTGCGCGGAGTTTTTAAATGTACAAAACATTCATGATGCACAGGTCAGATGTGTTGATGTTACAAGTTGGTGTAGAGATCAATAATCCATCCTCCATACTGCAAAATGGAAACTAACTTTTTAAGGTAAATGAAAATGTTCGGATGTTTGGATGAAATCTCGGTTTACATTGACAAGAAGTGAAAAACATTATCTCGTTACAATGCTGGATTCTGCTGAGAAACTTTAGGTTCTGCATCCATGTGGACATTATCCTGACGCGTACCACCTAAATGTTTCTGCAGACCAAACAGACGCACCACTTTTCAGAAACAGTTCGAGGAACACGACCAAGAGCTCTGGGCTTTCAGCCTCCAGAGGAACCGACACAATTACTCATTTTTCTTTCAAATAAAGGCAAGTATCTGTAAAATACTACCATATTTACGTGTTAGCATGGTGGAAAAAAATAATGAAACAGATACAAGGATATTCACTGGAGGAGGTCTTCAAAAAACGAGTCCCGAGCACATGATCTGCAACATTCCCTACAATAACCTAAAACATGGTAAAGAGATGATAAAAAAACAATCCATACTATTAGTAATTATTCTTTCAAATCTGCAAAGTAATATTTTTCTAATGTAAACAGAGTTTTAAAAAAAGTGTAATTTTATTGTCACATGTTGTAAAACAACAAATTATATTATAATATGTATTAAAAATTCAGATTTTAGAGATTTCTGATGTGGACATTATTTATAGTTGCTTGTGTGTTTTTGTCTTATATAACAGTTAACATAACATAAATTAACACTTTTTTGTGATTTTACTAAAATTAATCTGCACTTTTAAAAAACAGAGATAATCTGTAAAATAACAGTTAAATGTTTTTTTGTTGTTTGTATGTTTGAATTCTAAATATACATCAAATAGTTCAAATAAAAGCAAATATCTGCAAAATTACACCATATGGACAAAGAAAAACTGATTTTCATCATAGGGAGTTGTAAAATACAAGCTACGAAAAGAACAGAGTGCTAAAAGAGAAAAAAAATCCCTACAGTAACCTAAAACGTGATAATAGAACAGTTTAAATCATATAAACCATCCAGAAAAATCAGTGTTTTTTAGGTTTAACAGTCACTTCCTCTCTATAAACAGATGAATTACTTAGAATAAAGAGAGCCAAAGTCAAAGAAGCTGTGTGTAGTTGAGGAAAAGTGACAGTCTGAGGAAATTTGTCCGTCAGCAGCTGTTTTTTCTCTTTACTCGGCTGTGTGACTCATGTGGACTCGTGGTTTGTGACGTCCCCCCTGCTGCACACCACTGCTAATTGGGATTAGCATATTAGCCACCAAAACAATGCTGTGGCGATGCGAGTCTGCCAGGTCTGGTGGCCCTTATTCGCCGCAGACCCAGTAATCCCTCTGTCTCTGGGAGTAAAGCTCATTAAAGCTCACAGAGTGGAGCCCATTATGAGGCTCCGGCACCTACTGCAAATCCTATCATGGCACGGATATGGAGCTGTGGCTGCAGAGGAGGCTAGCGGACAGCTAATCGCAGCCCCGGTGTTTGGGCTGGACGATTAGCCCCGATCACTGAGGATTAAACCCAAACAGCAGCAGGACGCGACTCGACGGGACAAAACAGAAACTCATAAATGTGCATCAAACACAAATCCATGCAGGAAACAATCTCTCCTCAACCTCGTCTCCATGCATTTGGCAATTAAAATCTCCTTATTCGTTACATTAACTGCAACGTCATTAAATCAAAATCAAGAAAACAGTTTGTACTTTGCACAAACAAGCAACTTAATGGCACCAAACCTAGCTTTTTTACTGCACGTCTGTTATCAACTCATGTTCGTCTGCTCGGTTTTCGGTCTTTAGATGTATTTTTATTCAGTTTATTGTGTTTTACTGGCCTTTTACTGTGTGTTTTTACTGTGGAGTTTTATTGTAAAGTGTCTCCACAGAATAAAGAATTTGAGCGTTCGTTGGCACAACAGTGAATCCATTAGTGACTCAGCTTGCGGGCTAATTTTGTGCAATCATTTGTGACTTCCATTGGGAATTTGGCTTGCTTGTTTGCTTTACCCAGATTTCGTCAAAAAATAAAAATTCTGTGCACCGTGCTCCAACCGTGAAGCCATTAGCGACTCAGCTGCGACCAACAGTTACTTGACTAAAATTCTGTGACTTTTCGGCTGAACTGCAGGTTGTGTTTAAACGGAGCAGAGAGGAGACAAGTATGGAACCTAATTAGGACATTAGTAGTAAAATATCTCACGGATGTTGAGCCCACATCGTCTCCAGTATTGCTTTAAAAACTGTGACATCATTTAAAGTGTCATTATGTAAGATCTTACATGCACAAAAACAGTTTGTACTTCCTGAGCTGTCTTACTGCTCGTCTCTTATCGACTCGCGTTCCTCTGCTTTGTTTGTGCTGCGACGTGTTCTTTAGAAGTATTTTTATTCAGTTTATTGTCTCTTACTGTCCTTTTATTATGTGTTTTTACTGTTAACTTTTATTGCAAAGTGTCTCCACGCCAATTTCTCCTTCTGGGAAAGTAAAGTCTGAGAAGAACGTGATCCACAGAGCAACATTTTAGGCGACTCTAATGGGAAAACAGGGCTCAAGAAACAGAGGCGCTGCTTTAATTATGTAGCAACATCTACTGTACATGGATTTGGATTTCCTCCACACTTGGGCCATCAGTTCTTTACAGGTTTGACAAAGCAGAGCTACTAATGAGGAATATAAGTGCAACTCACGTAGCCTAACGTGAAGTTAAACTGTAGAAATGACGTTTTCCTGTGTTTCTGCTGCAACACCTGAATTTAGTGTTATTGATAAATTTGCGGAATTGATGATGATGAGTTGTTTGGCCTATTAGTGTTTCTCTTTTCATTTATTTAGTATTTAGGAAGATAAAAATAGCTGAGTATGTGAGGGCAAAATGACCTCCACTTCCATATTTCCTACTGCGTACTGAACTCAGGTACATTTGAGCCCAAATATGTTTGTGAAACCTTTGAAGGCCAAAACCTGTTGTGGGTTTCAAAGGTTATCTTCTAAAAAAAATCACCAAAATGGCACCATTCACCAGGGATGGTCCCTGAACTAAACACGTGTGACGTCCCCTTCTGTCTTGAAAATGATCCATATCTAAGCTTAAAGTTATGATATTCCATTAAAATCTTTTGAATCTACATGTCACATTTAAGAAAATCCAAAAAATTAACAACATTTTGTAAGAAAACAAAAAATATGCGTAATTTGGTGCAATAGTGAAGCAACTAGTGACTCAACTCCGACCTGCTGTCATGTAAATAAAATTCAGGGACTTCAGGCTGTGCTAAACAGAGCAGAGAGGAGATAAATACAGAAACAAATTTAAAACACAAATAGTAAGATATCTATAATATTTTAAGACACCATATTATTTTCCAGTATTGATAACATCTGTTGAAAAAAATGGTGCACATATTGATTCAAGATTTTTTTTTTAAATTTTTGTAGAATGAATAATCTCAAAATTCAACTTTTACTTAAAACCAAACCAAACAGGCAGATGTACAGTGTGAGATAAATAATGTGTTTTTGAACATTAAACTATGCAAACCTATTCCAGACCTCAAACATAAAGTGATAAGCCTGCAAATGTGCGTAAAAGTACTTTTTACACTTTAAAAAATAGAATTTTACAGAATTTTCCTTTATATTTTACAGATTTTTTGAAAAGAAATATGAAAATATCAATAACATTGCAAAAACAGACTGTAAATTTACATGTGCAATGTAGAATAATTGATTTGTTTTTACATATAAGGACTGTTACAATGCATTTCTAATTTTTGTAAAAAATAAAAATCTGCTACACTGCCATACTGTCATGGCATATCTCATTTGTAGTATGGAAGCTCCCTTAGGCATTTGAGTCTGTAATGACACTGACACACTGTGAACAGAGCACTGGTATGCTGACTTTTGTTTACAAACAGACAGATCTTCTGCACAGCCTTCAGTGCTAAGAACTTCTGACACTTTGGTGCCACTCTCAGTATAAACCCTCGTCCCTGCACTAACACAAGGCTGCATGTTCACATAATCCCTGCATGAGAGTCTCCCACCGAGAAACTCACATAATAATCACACTGTAATTACATAACACAAACTGCATTGTCAGTCACTTACACTTGTTCTCCTTTTTAAGGCTGTTATAGATGGTAGGACTGCTGCTTCGACACGACATGAATAAAATACAGCATATAATAAAATACATGCAATAGCAGCTTCACTGTTCTCCACAATATGAGTCATGCAGTATGTGAGGATGGGATATTTATGTGCATGACTGCATGTTCTCGTACACTGCAATTCTGAAGCCAATATGGAAATTAACTGTATGTTCAGGCACCCAAACACCAGAGGTGCTGGCGGTTACTCCAGATGGAATAAAGACGTGGGATTTGTTGCTGTATTTTTCACGGCTGAAAAACACCTCGAGAAGAAAAGCAGAGCTGATCTAGGTTACATTTAATACCCTTCGCTTGGTCAGTAATGCCTCCATACATGGAAAACTGAGATATGTGTTGAATTAATAATTTTGCCTCCGGCTCTGGAAACATGTTGGCTGCTGGTGCATTTAATCGCTGCAGGTGGAATAGCTGGTATCTCTGCTGGAGCACTGTTGGGTTATCAGGCTATGAAAATATCTGTGGACTGTCTTTAAGGCCGTTTGCGTCACAGCATATGAACCAAGGCCTGAAGCTCTGATAGCCAGAAAGAGAAACGGAGAAAGGCCGCTGTAAGTAAAGATGCAGTTAGTAATCAAAACTAAAGAGGGCATCTTGATGGGAGGTTGATGGCAGCCATTCAACACTCCACTGTTTAGATGCTTTAATGCTAAGTAAAGAACTAGCTGTCAAAGAACACCATTACAGACATAAGAGGGATATATTCATCTATCCATTATCTATACACCGCTCAATCCTCTGTAGGGTCGTGGAGGGGCGGGAGTCTATCCCAGCCGACTCAGGTGAAGACAGGGGACACCCTGGACAGGTCGTCAGTCTATCACAGGGCAACACAAAGAGACAGACAACCAAGCACACTCACGTTCACACCTACGAACAGTTTAGAATCATCAGTTAACCTCAGCATGTCTTTGGACTGTGTGAGGAAGCCGGAGAACCCGGTGAAAACCCTCGCATGCAAAGGGAGAACATGCAAACTCCACACAGAAAGATCCCAGGCGTCCTAAGTGGGACGCGAACCAGGGATCTTCTAGCTGTGATTCATCCGTGCTAAAAACCAAGCAGCCTGTAAGAGGGAAACAAGGAGCTTTAAATGGTCAGAAATCAATATTTTAAGGCTACTAAGTCATTTAGCTCTACTTGTGCCTGGAAGATAAACTTTGGTTGTGTTTTACTGAATGAAAATCAACATTTAGAAAACAAAACACGGTAGCAAGTTTACTTGTTTTGTGTTGAACGAAGAAGCTGAGGTTTCTGAGTATGTTCATCCAAGTTTAACGTGTAGGATGAAAAGGATACAAACTAACCCATTCAACTAAAGAGCTAACTAAACTTCTACACGCTACGTGACAATTTAACCAAACTGAACCAAAACACCTGCAGAATTGGAGAGTAGAGAGTTCACAGGTTGTCTGTCACCCCCTCCACCAAAATAATGGATTAATCCTTGAAGACTGTTGATGTAGAGCATTTGTCCTTATGAAAGTAACTCCAGAGATTGTCTGACCAATGACAATCTGGTATGATGAGAGCGTATTGACCAGCCAATCAACTTGGACACTACAGCCCTAAATACAGCAGTATCTCCACAGAGCAAACCATCTCCTATCTTGTTGAGGAGCATCTTGACGATTCCACCACCAGAAGCTCATTCAGTCAGAACTCTATTTGACTTCTGAAACCCTCGAGGCTGAGCAGAACAGCAAATGGTGTGAAAAATGCCTGTTGTTTACTGAAATTCCAACAGGAAAAGGTTACACTGTGAGTCAAATCCAAAGGCAGACCTTAAAATGGTCGATGAGTCATGAGCAGGGAGGAAACACTGGATGCCATCTGTCATTTCCAACAGTTTGAAGCGTTGAGCAGCGCTACGTCATCCCACGGGCTGACAGATCGCCTCTTTTCTGTTGTTGTGGGCTGAATGTTGAAGCATGTGGAGTTTTTTTGGGAACATAAGGGGATTTCTCTGATTTGACACAAGCTGTGGCAGCAGGGTTTGTAGCCAGAATACACCACTACTACTCAGTTTGTTCAAGAAAGTAGAGAAAGTAAATCGAAGTAGTTTGTTAATGTAGCTTCACTCCAACACTTTGCACGAACTCACAGAGAAATATGAGGCATGAAGGGTTAACGGGTCGCACGTGGTAAAATGAGTTAACATTAGCTCAGTTCTAAATTTAAAACAAATGACAGCACAGTAATGCCCTCATTAGTCACTTTCAGTCCATTATGTGGCCAATCATTGTGGCCACTCCCCCTCTTTCCAGGCTGCTCTGGCTAACGAAGAGACTCTAAATAGCATTGCAGAGCATCACACCCTGCTGCCTGTGATGGAAGAGGAAGGAGCCAAGGAAATGAGGCCAATTTCCCCGTGAGGCCTCAGTTACCAGGAGCAACCAAACACAGGCTCCATTAGGCCGAGGATTAATGGCGGCGACCTGCCCACCTCCAGTCAGGTGTCCCCCAGGGGTGCGTTCATGGACGTCAGACTTTCTGCCTGGGTGTCTTTCTGCACTTGACTGACTTTGGTCTGCCGTTTCCTGAGTGACTTCACCAAGCAGTTTCTGGGCGTTTTCTGCTCCTGTCACTTTTTTAATCACTGTGGGCTCATTTCGCCCTGTAATGTAAAGTCCTGCATGACTATGGAAAGAGTACAACTGTGATGAGAGAGAGAATGTCTACTGTGCAGAATGTCATAAATCATTTTTAAAAAGTTTAATTTCCTTGATTATTTATTTTGCAAACAATGAAAATAACTAGAATTAACATGTACAATACTTGTCCATATGTCCACAAGTGTAATCAATACTGAGAAAAATCGTGGCTCATCCCTTTCACTACTTTTAGCCTCCTCTGTCTTCCTGCCTGTGATGCAGACATTGTGTCAGAAACAAGAAACAACATCTCAGTTCCTAAAATGCATCTCAAGGACAAAGGATGGTAGCTGGAGGAGGTATGAGTGAGGATGCACAGGTGTATCTTTGATCTGTCTTTTCCACAGCCGGAATATACAAACCGTGTCAGACGCAGGACTGAAATATATGTATATAGAATATACACCGATCAGCCACAGCATTATGACCACTGACAGGTGAAGTGAATACCACTGATCATATTGGTACTATGTGGTGTTCTGATGGAAAACCTTGGATTTTGACATCAGTGTTGATGAGACTTAGACACCCAAATAAACACTTTTCTAGATAAAGCACACTCCCTCATGCAAATGATAATCCCAAATGTCACTGATCTACCCCCGCAGGAAAATGTACCCCACCACATGGAAAAAACCTCAAACAATCAGGAACATGTTGAGGAACATGACAACGGCCCAACATGTTGATTTGACCTCCAAACTTCCTACACCCCATTGTGATCAAGCATCAACAGGATGCAGTGGAACAAGTCTGATTGACAGAGGCCCCACTGCACAAGCCAGAGTACCCAAAGGACCCACTGCCAACGTCCTGGTTCCAGACCCCATAGGACACCCTGAGAGGTCCTCTTGTCCATGTCCAATGGTTCAGAGCATTTTTGAGCACATAAGGGGACCAACACAATATTAGGCATGTGGTCATAATGTTATGCCTGATTGGTGGATATCACTCAATATGTGTTATTTTTTTCAGTAGTCTTTTGTGTGCCACCACTCTTTTACACTTTAACACACATATGTACATTCTCTGTAAATTCTGCCATGTTGTGAATTTAATTATAAGTCAAGAAGACCAGGGAAGACCATTAGTCTCAGACTTATTGATGTTGATTTGACCTCCAAACTTCCTACACCCCATTAAGTTTTGTTTCTTGTTGTTTACTTTGGTTTTAACTCTATGTGGTTAGGTTTAGGAGAATATTAGACTTTGGTCCTTTGAGCCATGGTGCATTTATTTTAATGCTTAAGAGGGTGTTTTATTTTCCTCCCAGTCTCTCTAATTTGCTGCTTTATTTGTCTCCTTTCTACTCTACACAACCTGCAGTTCAGCTGAAAAATCCCAGAAATGATTGTTGGTCACAGCTGAGTCACAGATCATTTTCAAATGCACTGAGAAACACAGATTTTGTGTTTTTTATAGAAAAAAAAATAATCAAAAAGTTATTTTTCTGTTTTTTTTAATGAGATATGTAGAATTAAGTGATTTTGATTAAATATTATAACTTTGTTGATGTGGTTGTTTTTCTTGACAGAACTGCACATCATGTGATATGTTCAATGACTTTGGAAAGTTGAAAATCTGACCAGTCTTTTTTAAAAATGAAAAAAAGTTTCAATAAGACTCCTGCACACTGTCTAACTTTCAAAAATACATTCATTCCTATAACATCAGGCCTGATAAAGGTCTGTCACTGAAACACCACAAATAAATAATATAGTTTAGACAGTGAAGAGAGTCTTAATGAAACTTTGGAAATGTTGAACCATCTTCTACATGGCTGTGTCATGAAATAGATGCACAAAGAGCTCCTTAGTTTTAAATAACACATGTAAAATTGAATGATTCTTCCTGACAGAGCTGAACGCTACATGCTACGTTCAAGTTTTTAAAAGACTCCCACACACTGTTTAACTTCCAAAACTACATTTATTCCCAACACTCGAGGCCTGATGAAGGTCTGGCACCAAAACATCACAAATAATGTAGCTGAGATAGTGACAAGAGTCTTCATGAAACTTTTATAAATGGTCATTCATGCAGCAAACAGATGCACAAAGAGCTCCTTAGTCCCTAAAGAGACATGTAGAATAAAGTTATTATAAAGAAATATCACAGTTTTAAGTTAAGATTTGGCTCTGGTCATCACTTATGATATGTTCAAGGACTGTAGGATAATTGAAAATCCAATGATGTTACAGTTTCTGACTAATACATTTGTTTTTTTCCACTTTATCCCTTTGTGTACACTGTGGGAGAAATGTCATTTCAATTTCTCTGTATGTATTCATTTTGACTTTGAAAAATGGGGCAATCATGGCAACTTTTCAGAGATAACATGACTCTCAAACTCGGGTTTTGGGGTTCAGAGAGTTAAACTAACAGCTGCTTTGTAACAAAACTGGAGTCCAAGTTCGAGTGATGACTAAAAGTTGGAAAAAAGTAAAGATTAAAACACTGGAAGCTAAATGCTACAGTGCGCCTGCTGTGTAGGAAGAGAGGATGCTTTGGCCAGACGTCTGGAGGAGGTTCGCTGTGTTTCCAGTGGCAGTAAAAGGCAGCAGCCCTGAGCGTCGAGCACAAACTGTGCCGGCAGACTGGAAGTCCAAGAATTTCCGTCCCGTCATGAGTGTGAGAGAAAGAGAAAGAAGGCCAGAGTCTGCCAGCAGAGCAGAGTCTGTCCTCCACAAGGAGAAGTTATGATCTGCATGTCGTCTTAACCACTGCACTCGGCGGGAAACTGGAGTGTGAGTGAGGCCGTCTACGCTGTAAAAAATAAACATCTCTAACCGTTTTGGTGGTGATTTTCCCTGTTATGTTAAATTACAGATAATAAGTAAAATCACAGAAAAAAGTATTAATCCAATCCAATTTAAATTAAATTTAAAAAGCTAATACATTTTTAATTTATTTTTTACAGATGTTTCCGATGTTGTTACATTACAGATAATATCCAGTAAAAATCACAAAAATAAAGTATTCATTTATATGTACTGTAAAAAATGGTACTGCAAATTTTATTTGAAAGAAGAATTATTTATACTACTAAAAAAATAATAATAAAATAAATTAATATTAATTTTCATACTGACTGTAAAAAACAACATAAGTCGAATAGTAATTTGTTCTTTAACGTTTTACTGCTAAATCTACTATTTATTTCTGTAAGTACATTGACAAAAATATTATTTTACAGATATTTGCTGTTATTTCAAAGAGAAATTGTGCAAATTGAGGACTGAAAAATGATATACTTTTTAAAAATGTTATGTTATGATATAGTCCACCATTTTATTATTTTTGATCATATGTTTTCCGATACACTGGCTGCCACAATTTCAGAGGACTTTTTTTATATTGTTTTTACAGTCTAGTAAGTAAGATCTACCCCTCTGACTGCACACTGGACAATTTGAAGTGTGCCATCACGCTGGGTGCATTACGGCAATTATTAAGGTGCTTAAACACAAACTTCGGAAATCACAGTCAGTCAAACACTAATAACAGCTTTGCATCGGTTCAAAAATACAGTTGGAAAGGATCATTCTGTGTCAATTAGCTCTGATGTCTTTATTTCACATCTACACGCCCGACCACTGCACATAATTGGATGCATCTGCTGCCTCATTGGTTGTATTTTACCACCACAGGGCAGTCGAGCTGCAACTAGAAATTATTTGCATTGATTAGTTGAAAATGGTGACAATCGTTACTCAGTGTTTCCTAAAGACCAAGATAACAAATGTGTTGTTTTGTCCAGCCAAAGATATTCCATCTACCATGGTACCGAAGAAGGAGAATCATTGGACCAACAAATCTGCTTAAATAATCTATTTCCCTTCAAATAAGCATCGCTGCAACTTCTCAAAGTCAACTTGAAGAGTCCACATAAAGTCGGCCTATGCTATGGTGCTTTACCTGAATGTAAAACATGATTTTGTCAGTTGACTTACATTGTTTCTCTGTCTTTGTCCTGTAATCCTAATGGAAGAAACACAACATCAAACGCTGTAAACCGAATTTTGGCACTTTTTGTGAAATTCTGTAAATGCAATTTCAAGCTAAAAGCCCTTTACTACAACTACAGCTCCAATGCACTTCTTACAGTGTAGAATAGTAAAGAAACCATAAAATACTGACATTTGAGGAGCTGGAATTTGAGAAATGTGACTTTTTTTCCTGAATAATTACTCACTATTATCAGAATAGTTGATGATTAATTTAACGGTTGAGAAATGTTTAGTTAAATTTTGCAGCTCTACACCTCGGTGGCTTTTCAGTCAATGTAAAAGGGTCGTAACAGCAAGACAAAAACTGATTCTTAGGTCTATCAGCTGCACTAATAAGGCTGTTAATGAGAAAGCATTACAGAAACCAAAAATAACCAGACGGAGCTTCAAGTATAAGAATATATGGACTGTGTCTCCGTCTCATGTTCGCCGGGTCTCATTATCACACAATCACGCCTCAGTAGCTCCGAAGCCGCCTCAGTCTGCTGGCCACCAGACCAGACAGGTGGGAGGGAAACGACAGAAAAAGAAGCAGAAGGATATGATGGCAAAAGTGGAGATTAGGGCCACAGAGGTCGCAAATATGAGAAGGTGCCAAGAGACTGAAAGGGGAAAGTGAGACGAAAAAGGGGGCTGACGAGAAGGTAAAGAGAAGGAGGCCAGGAGAGGAGTGAGGGGAGTTTGTGGACGGCAATGTTTCTCTTTCTCCTCCCCCTCCTTATTTTCCGTCTGAGTTACTCGGTCATTTGGCGGCGCTGGCTGAGACCACCGGCGTGTTTCCATTCGGCCGTCTGGTCGTCTGCCGGCCTGTTTATCTGTCTGTAGGTTCTCACTGTCGGCTGCTTGATTTCTCTTCCTGCCTGTCTTTCATCCAGCCTGCCTGGCCAGCTGACAGTTTCTCACTGCGATCGGTTCAGGAAAGCATAGACATCATTTCCCCTCCAGCACGCAAACACACAGGTCAAATGAAACAGCCTGCACATGGAATATCACTGTGCACTTTTGCATGATTTTCCCTGAGATGCTGCTGACAGCGCCTCCTTTCTCAGAAAAATGTTTGAACGTGAATCATAGTTCTTCAACTGAGCTCTTTGGTGTGTCATCAGCTAACCTCAATCCTGTATCACATCATCTACTGGAATCACACTGGAGTGAATCTGAGCTTGAATATATAGCAACCATGAAAAGGTATTCACAAACCTGGGAAGTTTTCTACTTGTATTGCTTTTCACCATTTAATTATGCTCCATTTAATTTGGATTGTTGGACGAGAATTTACCCAGAAAAAGACTCAGACTTCTACAAAGTCATATCAATTAATCAAAAACATAAAACATAACCTCTACAGTGACAACACAGGTGCTGCCAGTCAGTGCTAGAAGTCACTCAGTTAGTGAAATTAAGATCATGGTATAAAGACACCTGTACCTGGAAGGTCCAGTCACTACTGAATCAGTACTCCTGACTATAACTACACCATGAAGACAAAAGGAACACTTCAAGAAACTCTGTGAGAAGGTTAATAAAAAGCATAAGTCAGGGGATGGATACAAGAAAATGTCCACTGAATATCTCTTGGAGTCAATTAAATCCACCCTTAAGAAAGGAAAATAGCACATGTGTAAATCAGCAGGTCGTCCTCAAAAACTGAGTGGCTGTGAAAGCAACTTTTGAGAAAACGCTCATATCTAAACTTGACTAGAGTTCACCAGAAGGCATGTGGGAGACTCTGAAGTCAACTGAAAGATGGTTCTTCAGACTAGACGCTGTGTTTGGCAGACATCAAACACTGCACATCATCACAAACACAGCATCCCCATTCTGAAGCACGGTGGTGGCAGCATCATGATGACTCCCAGCAGAAGAAGAGCCTGGACTTCAAACAAGGCATTTCAGCCAGGTGGAGAGCAGAATTTTCTGGACTTTCTAAGTTTGCAGACCTTTTACATGCACAAAAAACTACATAACACACTGAACAAAAGAAGAAAAAAAAAAAAGCAGAATATGGGCTGCTGAAGTCACACTGTCCAGTCACAATCCTAAAGAAGTTATTTCTAACAAGAAGAGTGACTAACAGCTAAAGCAGAATTTGCACTGCCACATTGAATGGCTACTTATTACAGTCAGTCTGAATATGTTTCACATGGTCATTTTCTTATATCGCTTATTTCATACCTGGAAGTAAACAAGTCAGAGTCATACAGACATTTGTGGGGTTTATTTTTGGGAGGAACTACAAACATTTGGACAAAAAATGCATTCTGTATTTTATCTCGTGTTTTTCCAGTCGCAAAATTAAGCTGTTCGGAAGCCGAAAGTCACCTTTGTGTGCCTAAGCTGTGTGATCTGCACAAGGGTTTCGTAAGAATACACTGGCACAGTTTGTGTTTTTATGTTTCTTGCATGTGCAGCAGCATGCTTCCTCACTTCACTTTTTAAGTGTTTTCACCCGAGTGGAATTAAAAAAAAACTAAAAGAACCCAGCAAATCCAGTGGCTGCCAGGCAAAGCAATAAATTGCTGTCGTACATTCTTTTACTGAAAGGTGTTTGGTTCTGTTATTCAAGGAGAAAACTTTAATGTGGACGCACAAACGTCTAACTTATGACGGAAAAAAGTGAGTAAAAGTTGCCATCAGCCTTCAGCCAGCTTTCCCGTGTCTCCATTAATAGTTGTGTTTTGGATTTTGGAAAGGAGGGGGACGGATGCCAGGTCACATTTCCACACCTAGAACTCAACAGCCAGAACTGTCAAGCATCTGGAAACACTATCGAACTTCCAAATTTAGCTCATTATGGTCCTCATTACCATCACAAACAGGAAATTTGCTGACACCCAAAGAGAAAATGAATTTTATGAATGGCTAACCACGTGTTATATTAGTTTTATATAAGCAACAATTAAGAACATAGCATCAAAAGGTGTTTTTCAGTAAGAACAGCTGATGGTTTCACTCTGGATCTCAGTGTCAGATGGAAAAACATTCAACAGTGCCTTCATATTTGATATTATATGCGGTATTATGTGCCTTTCGAGCCAACTCTCTCACAGAGTTGGAGCTGTTTGTTGCTTTTATAGTGGAAAACAACAATTGCACCCAAAAGCAACCGCAGAAAATAAAAGTTTACAGCGACTAGAGAGGCGTTAACAGAGGTTCAAAAAGGTAACGAGGACGAGGTCAGCAGTGACGGTTTGCAACTAGAGGGCTCATTTTGTTTTTCAGATTTAATCGTAAAACTTACTTGTCTTTTTAAAAATTGCCAAAATTAAACCTTTAAACATTTATCAGAGCCAGAAGCTGTAAAAACAAAAAGAACGCCTCAGATTTGGTCGTAATAAAGAACTAAGTCTATGAATAAAAGTGTTATATTTCTTTATTCTACATGTCTCAGTTTAAAAAAAATCACAAAAAATAAATCATTTGCTGTAACCAGATTCTGTCAAAAAGAAAAAATTCTGTGCTCACTGACGCAATTAAAAAGTCATCCCTGACTCCGCTGTGACTCACAGTCATGTGACTAAAATTCAGGACTTTTTTGGCTGAACCACAGGCAGTGTTTACACAGAGCAGATACAAGACAAGTATGGAAATGAATTGGAGGCAGGGGAAGTGAATGAATGATAAAAATAAATGCAGCATGGCTCAAAAATGTTGTTGTTGGAAGATACATTCAACATGGTAAAACATCTTTGCATAGTTGATGTGCACAGTAGAGAGAAAAACACTGAGTTTATAGAGGTTGTTTAAATGTGAATAGTTAAAAACCTTTAGCATGTAGAGCCTTCATTTTTTAAAATATTGGTAACACCTGTAGACACTTGGAAAAATGTTGTTTGGCGCCTTTTGAATTTCTGCCCCTCCGCTCCCCTTTCTGCCATCTGTATTTCACTTCTCTTTGCCTTTCTCCATCAACTTCATACACTATTTGTGTTTCCATCTCGCCACACTCTCGATGATGGAGGCAACTAGCAAGAAGAAATGCAGGCGTATGTGAGGAAGACAACAGTAATGGGAGCAGGGGATGGTTAGAAAAGTGGTTTCACGGTGTGATTACAGCTCACCAGGCTTCACCACTGATAGCCAGAATGATGTACTGCATTCATCCTGCGTCAGTACTGCAATGATCTGTCCCTTGTAACACAGAGCTGGAAGTAGCAGATTTAGGTAAACATCTGTTATGTCTTCTAAGGGAGAGAATAAGGCTGTAGAAGGATGAAAATTATGAAGTGGAGAAACATTATTTATATCATCCGACGCTGTGGGTGTTGAGTTCTCAGTAGGCTAGAAAACGGCTCCAACTGCGACAAAAATAATTGCAAACGTGACCAGTTTTCGAGAATGAGCATATTAAAATTTCACATAATCGCATTTGTGTGAGTGCATAATGATAATTTGGCAGTCGTGGTGCCCCTCTGGCTAGCACGAGTAGCTAGTGTGTTAGCTACTGTGGTTGAAAGTAGTACTTTTTCCTCTTAACTGAGCGCTGCTGGTATGAACACCAAGCAGTTCCTGGGCGTTTTCTGCTCCTGTCATATTTTTTTACTGCAGTAAAAAGTCCTTTACCTCTATGAAAACAACCTTGACTGGAAGGAGAGAGAACTCAGAAATCTACTTTGTGCAGTACAACACAGTTATAATGCCAGAAATTTAAAAAAAACCCTGTAAAACATTTTTACAAGTGCCCACAGATATTATTAATACTGGAAAAAATGGCAACTGCATGCAATAAAATGATACTGTTTATACTAATAATTAGCTTCCATACTTGTCTCCTATGTTTAAACACATCCTGCAGTTCAGCCGAAAAGTCTCTGAATTGTTGGTACCTGACTGTTGGTCACAGCTGAGTCACTAATGACGTTTTGGCCGTGCTGAAGAGTCAAATCTGGTTATTGTAAGCAGTTTATTTAGTTGAATTTTAAAATTACACATTTAGAAAAAAAATTATTTTGATTAAATATAATTATCTCCAGTTTAGATTTGCATGGCATGTGACACACGATGAGTTCAAAGACATTTTGAAATTTGAAAATCTGATCAATTTTTGTGTTTTTTCAGTTTCTGGCTCTGATAAATGGTGTAATTTTGGTGATTTTTTTTTGGAAAACAACATGCTTTTCAAACCCACCATAGGGTTGTGGGACTGGATGTTCTTCATCTCTGTTGCATTTAAATTGGTTAAGTTACAATTAGGATTTTTTTAGAAGAGGTTTACAGACTACTTGTTCTGAGTCTGCCTTGGACTTATAGGGTTAACATGTCCGTGCACTTAAATGACCAGTGCTTCCCAGATGATTTGCTTCAATACTGTACTCCAGTTAATCCTGCAGGTATGCTTAAAACATGTGCAGTAATAACAATCGCCTGCTATAATCCCAAGACAAGCTTTTGCAAAGGTCATCGCTGCCTCTCATGCTGACCTCAGACAGCCAGTGACCCTCGAATCAGGCTACTGTGGCCTTTTTACACTTAAGCTCAGGATTCAGAGTTTGCTTGTGATCATTCTGTGACATTCTGGGCTTCAGCTGCATTGGGCCATCTGGGCTGAGCCAAAGCAGGAAATAAAAAAGACTGGTAGGAATAAAAAAAAAACATACAAGGGGAGAAAAACAAGCACAATTGCCTTAAATGGAGAATCGGATTAGTTTGGGTCAAGTCCAGAAATTTGGAGGTGAAACGCGGTGATTAGCCCATCCAGGCAGTGGATCAGTGGCCTGTTTTGGTTGGGTGCTTCGAATTAAGACAGATATGGTAGTGAAATAACAGCAGCGGTAGTAACAGAGAACAGCTTGTTTTAATTGTCTCTGACTGTGCTGGCTGTGAGTCGCCCGCAGAACAGCACAACAGGGAGGGAGGAGGGAGATCCTGGCCGAGGCAGACAGGAGAGGAGGTCTGGGTCCACGGCCAGGAGGTGAATCTCAGGCCAAAACTTTCATGCTGCACTCTGAGAGGGTTTGTCCTCGAATCAAGACGGCCTCTCAATGAAACTTGGTCCAGATTAGACAGAATTGTTCTGTGGATTCAATGAGGAAAAATAGTCGCAGACGATTTACAGTACAGAAAATGATCTATGGATCTGATTAAACAGCACAGAAATATAGAGGTGTCCTGATCAAGGTTCCGTTTAAGCGATTGGTATTGGCATGAACCTAAAGTTTTGTTTACATTTGCTGTCATACATGTGTTGTAATAGGACAAGACACTGTAAAAAATAGAACAAATAAAAATCCTGTAAAAAAATGTGAAACTAAAGGAAAAAAAAAGAAAGAAAGAAAGAAAAATCTTATATTTTTAGCAGATTTAAATACAGTGAAACAGTAATTACAGTTTGTGAAAGATTAAATTAGAAGTTGCTATTTTTTTTTAAAAAATACAGATTTTTTTTGACAGTTAGAATCTAACATCTAATCTTTTACAAGTTACTATCTGCAATTTAACAAAACAGAGAAAATCTTTTTAAAAAATTCCAAAAATTTGAAAACTATTATTTAAGGTAATTTAGTAGCAGGCCACCGGGGATACAAATCTTGGAAGATTTATTTAATCTATAATTTCCAGCATTATCAATATAATAAATTAACTGATAAGCACGCTGGACATTTGTGTTGATATTGCCATTTTAGCTATCAGACACATGATAAAGGTAGCAAAGACAGCTTGTCTTGAATCCGAGGTTATTAAGCATCACAGAAGTCTTTGTCATGGTGCCTGTTACTACCGTAACTCCCACAATGCTCTCTGCTTGCAAACAAGAAACTTGATCCGGACATCTCTACATAAATATCATAATGCCGTTAACTACCTGCTCCTTTTAGGAAAACATCCAGTGGAGGGGGATGTTTTCAGAGGCTGAACTCAATTCCTCTTGTGTTCAGAAATAATTCTTAATAATGCTACAGAGAAGTACATATTGCTGTGTCTGTGTTTTCGCTGCAGGAGGAGCCTACTAATCAGCATTACTTGTGTTAAAAAACTTCCATAACCAAAGTGTTGGTTATGGACTCGTCTCTCCTAAAGGTCAAACTCCTCACATATTGTTCTCAACAACAGTCACAGCTTTCTTTTTCCTCTGTGCCACGCTGTCGTCTTTGTTATCAGCCGAGCACAGGACTTCCACGAGTTGCCACGGCTCATTCAGTATAATGGATATTGCACGTGAAGTTCATTTTTCACTCTAACAACCCTTATTTTGGAGGGATGTGCTGCGATATGGTGCACGTCACGGTGCAGATAAAGAGGTTGTTTTTATTGAACTGTCAGAGCTGGTATTGATGGTGCTACTGAGTGAGTATCTGCTGCAGTCATTTTAGATAATTGTACACGCATGTAACATACAATCAGGACCGCAGTCACTAAAAGAATAACAATGACTTGATTCTATGCGCCTCGGTGTGTTCAGGCTCAATGATTGGTAACATTTACACTGAAGTTATGGTTTGGAAAATAAAAACTAAGAAGAACTGAAGAAGCGTCTTGGTTGGCAGGTGAAACGTTTTCAAAAACCTTAAAGAGAAGTTCAGTTGCGTTCTTACTAAAGGTCCAGGGTCTTAGATTAATTATATTGTAAAAACTGAACAATCTTGATTCAACATGTACGACGTTCTTCCGTTGTACATGTTGAATTGAGTGCCCAAAGATGTTAATACTGGAGAAAAAGGCTCTACATGCTACAGATATTTTAAAACATAGATTCTTAAATTGTTTCCATCTTTGTCTCCTCTCTGCCTGCAGTTCTGTCCATTTCAGTTGAAAATCTGCTGATTATTTGCCTCGAGACAAACAGTGGAATGAAATGACAGTGGAACGAGGAGGTATTGTGGTGCTAGAAAGACACCCTGGCCTATAAATCATAGCTTCTAAATGGAAGGGAACATGCTTGGTTGGTACAGACCACATTTTTCCGTGAAAAACAAATGAAAAAATGACAATTCCCGCTAAAATCGTGACTCATATCACAATCATATGCCTGCAAAATTATTGTTTTGCATCGTACAAATGATGGAAAAATAGTGACTTGAAACATGACATTTCTGTCAGCTTTGTCCAGCTCTTTTAATACAGGTGAATCAAAAGAATTGTTGGTTATGTAACATGATCACAGTCAGCTAAAATAATTGTGATCATCTACTTATGTAATAACTGTGACAGGCCCAGTATGTAGTGGGAATTACAAGGGGGTGAGTTGGTAAAATGAGCACATAAAGACAATGAGCCATGTGGGAAACAGAGAGGAAGCTTTGCTGTAAATAGCATTTAGCTGCTGCAGGCGTCTGAACATAACACGCAACTGACAGGAGAGGCAAAAGAAATGACACGCCATCACGGCCTACCAGCCAATGAGATGCTGCAGAGAATCTCCATCATCTTTCCTGGACTGGACGCCTGGTGGTCCGACCAGAGGCTTTAGTGTCAGTCAGGGGTCACGATGGGGGAGAAAGAATATTCCTACAAAGCGATATCCAATCCAGTCCAAGACACTTTAATCTTGTGATGCAGAATTTACAAAAAAAGACTCTTTCATGTCATAATAAAAGCAGATTTCCACAAAGTCATGTCAGTTAATTAAAAATATAACATGATAAAGAAATGATTGCATAATTTTCACCCCCTTAAAAGCGAGGAAGGCCAACAAGACACCGATGACTCCACTGAGTCAAGGGTTAAAAGCTTCAGCAGCTGAGATATATGTTGTCTGTCCTTCACCAGTCAAAGCTTTACAGGAGACTGTCAAAGAAAAAGACAGTGTGAAAAACAGCTCATATGAGATCTGGATTAGAGTTCACCAGAAGCATGTGGGAGACTTTGAAGTCAACTATAAGAAGGTTCTTTGGGCTGATGAGACCAAAATTGAGCCTTTTGCCCATCAGAGTAGACGCTATGTTTAGGGGACACCAAACACTGCACATCATCACAAACACACTATCACCATTGTGAAGCATAGTGGTGGCAGCATCATGATGTGGGGATGTTTCTCAGGAGCAGATCCTAGAAGCCTTTAAAGGTGGAGGGTACATAGAATGCATTGAAGACAACCTGATGCAGTCTGCAAGACAACTGTGACTTGGGAGAACATATATACATATATATAAATCTTACAGGCAGCCAATGGGAGAAAACCTCGTGAAACAGAAAGTAAAATTCAAACTCACAACTTACTTTGTGTCCTGCTGCATATGAAATTCATCTAAATGTTACAAAGCCTTCAACCCTCAGTGAAAAAACTCTGTCTGATATAAACCAGCTGAAATCAATTTACGTTCCTGCAACAATGCACTTCTCCCAAGGATTTAACCTGATATATTGCACCAAGTTGCTGGTGAGACCAAAGTGCTCTCTGCTCCCTGGCCATGAATATTCAAATGAGATGTTCAATTTGTGTTGGAGAGATTATTGAAAAGCTACAGAAGCATGAGGGATTCTCCCTAAAGCTTGGTTCAAATCGTGTTATGCACCAGACTGAATGACTTGCTGAGATACCGAGACTGAAATTAAAGTGGGATCTCCTCCCTGCTCCCCTTAGAAATAAAAAATTTGAGTCAGCCTGTTGGCATTTTAAGCCGCTGGCAAAATCCAATATGTCTGCTGAGTAAGACCTTCTGAATTCTGCTCAGCATGACAGAGCTTTACGCAACTGCTGGAGTCTGAACTTTGTGAAAAAAAGGAGGCATGGAGTGAGGTAGAAGTTAAAGACAGCAAAAAAATAAAAATAAAAATCTTGGAATAGTCAAAAAATAATAAAGCAGCTCTGACATGTTTGACAGTGACATGATCAAGATTATATTGATTTGTTCATGCATTTCTGATGAGCACTGCAAAAACACAAGCTAATGCCTTTCTCTAACTGACTTTTTGTGCTTTTTCTGTGATTTTACTAGCTGATGTGTTTAATTCTGTTTAACAAAACCGGGAATATCAGTAAAAATAAACTGATTACCATCATTCGATCCTAAGTATACAGAATATTTTTTAAAATAACATCAAATATCTGTTTAAAAAATTAATTAATTAATAAAAAAGTAGTAAAAAAATTGTGTGATTTAACAGTTAAACATTTTAAAAGAATAAATTACCATTTATAAAAACAGATTTTTGATACGTACATTATTTACAGCTTTGTCCTGTTTTTTATGATAAGGGGCCTTCTGCTTGACCTTCTGTAACTGCATCAGTAAATTAATGTCATGATCAGAAATAGCAGAGAAAATTTCAGGCTTTTATTTTCAATACTTCCTAGGATATAAACATCCATACTTTATCTTAATTGTTGTGGTTGTGGTTTATAAATTGTTCTACAAATGTGATGATTTCAGATGGATTGCCGCTATTTTTTGTCACTGTTTGTCCTCAATGCCGAGCTGTGAAGCTGCGCAAGGACTTACAACAACTGGCGTCTTCCTGTTGACTTGACACGAACACGTTTGCACATTGCCGGGTCAGCAGGTGAAAGATCTGCAGCTACACGAACAATGACAAATCTATTTCAGAACACGCGACTGCAAGAGGCTCAGCGCTGAAAATGTCACGACCAATGTGGGCTTCCTCATCTGGGGACTTCACATGTTGGGACCGTGACATTCACACACATGAAAGCGTTTTTAAATCCCCCTGCAGTCGCACATATTACACCGTGATGTGTAATAACCTGTGCTGGTGACTCACCGGCAGCCAGATATGCTGCCTTTCACAGCATGAGAAAGCCATTAAAAAGGCAACAACAACAGTTCAGCTGCACCCTGGAAGACTTGTGAATTGTGTGGCTGCTCTGCAAAAGTGTGTGTCCGCATCTACATCTACATAATGTGTGTGCATTTGCATCAAAGTCTGTACATGGCTGTCACTCAGAGGTCTCATCTCGCCGCTAACATCCCTGCAGACATCACATCTCGCAGAGCGGTCGCACACATCCATCTCGCTCGCAGCCTTTCGGTGACTCACTGCACTTCGGCCAAAGAAAAGGGTCTTTTACATTTATTACAGTACGCCTACACTCCGACTGAGGAGGCCTGAGAGCGAGAGAAACGCAAGAAAGGAGATACAGTGGTGAAGGAAGTGAGAGTAGAAGAAAAAAGGTGTCTTTTCATGGAAACACAAAGTAAACGCAGAAATCGAACAGCTGAATCCAGCTGCGCTTTGTTCAAGAAAAAGATGTTGCCGTGCATGTAATCGGAAGGAAGACCCGACACAAAGCCGCTGTTATATTCAAAACTGTAACATGCAGATCAAAGTATACAGAGACATGACTCAGAACCAGAGCAGAGCGACATGCAGAACATATATTTACTGTAGTCTGACTGTGATGAGGTGGTCTGTTACGTTGTGAATATGAGAAATGAGCAGAATGATTATCAAATCAATATCTAGTTTTACACTATGTTCATGGATGGAAGCAGAATCATTAAATGCACCAGAGGGAGTTACAACTGTGTGGCTAAATACTTACAGACTGTTCCAGCTGTGCATTTAAATAACTCACAAGTGTCAGTACCACTTTAAAATTAGCTTTCCAAAAACATAAAAAAAAACCCTTGGACAATTATTTACAGTAAACTTAGGTTCAAATTTTATTTTTAAAAAAAGCAGAATATATGATGAATCAAATTGTTTTCAGTTATGTATTTTAATATTTTTGTTAGCTGTAAAATATATTGAGTATGTTAAAAATTCAATTCAGCAGTTCGTTGTCAACTAGTGATCCTCTGAGCACCAAGCAGGTCCTGTTTTTGTTTTCCTCCTGTCATATTGCCGAAACAGCTTCTTCCCCAGAGCTGTTGCCGCCATCACACCCCCCACCCATTGCCCCACCATCCAGACATCCCCAGCTTGATAGGACAGTTCAGCTGAACATGCACACCACCCCCTCCACTTCCAGACTCATCTGTGCAATAAGAACTTTACCAAACCCCTGCACTCCCACTATTTGCACTATTTTATATGATCAGTCCTGCACTACTTGTGCACTTTGTCATATGTATATAATACTTTGTTTGAATTATTATTTTTAAGAGTATTTTTAATTATCTTTTATTTATCTATTTTTTTATTATTCTTTGCATAGCTGCTAATTGCCGTGTTCTTCCATACAAATTTCGTTGTACTTCTGCACAATGACAATAAAGTCTCTTTATCTATCTTATCTTTATCTTTATCTTTATTTTTACTCACTGTGGGCTTGTTTTTACTGCAATATAAAAATGCTCCACCTCTATGCGAAAAGGAAAACCATGACGAAGGAGAGAGAACTCAGAAACGTCAAATGTGCAGTATGACACAGTTTTTGGAGAATCTGCTTTGAGCAAAAGCTTTATTTTTGACAAATTTCGTTATGTAATATCATGATTTTCAGTTTAGATTTGGTTAATTTTCCTGACAGAACCATACATCACTCATGATTACGTCAAGGCCTGTCAGAAAGCCATTACTCCAGCAATTTTTCCTGTTTTCACAGTTTCTGGTTCTAATAAATTCTGTAATTTTTATGTTAGTTTATAAAAAGATCACGTCTTTGAAACCCACCAGCTGGATTTAGGATTCAGAGCATGAATTAAACGTATCAGTTGTCAGATAACTTCAAATCAAGGAGCTCTGATCAGACTATGCAGGTTTACTCCAACAACAGAACACCTTATATTTTTAACAAGCTACAGGAGCCTGGAGGATGTTGCACAGCTCTTGCATTTTGTCTGTAGGTTTAACTATAGAACAAATTAAATATACAGAATAACCCCTGGCAAATCTGACTCACTGAAAACTGTCAACAAAGCCTGAACAGTTTTGTCCACGAGCATGACTGTAATTTTCAGATTCAGGTTAAATATTTTAAACTGCTCAGCTAGTTCTGATCTGCATTAGAAAAGGATTCAGTGAGCTGCCTCTGCTGTGACACTGTAGACTTCCTCCAAGCTCTTCCTAAAAACACACACTCCATACTGAAGAGCTGTGTCTCGACCCCGTTTCTCACTTCAAAAGAAACCCTGAAAGGAAAATGAGCTTTTACTTATCTTTAATTAGATTCTTTTCCCAATCAGCAGTGAAATATAACTGACAGAGTGCAGCTTTCTGTGCTACAATGGTGCACATCCAAGTGCAATCACACATCAGAGGTGCACTGTGTCAGGACAAGACAGGTGAGCCTTTGGCCGCAATGACAAAGCTTTTATAAAACCCAGTAAACAATAAGGAGATGCAAATGTTTTCCTCAAATAGGAATATAAGACAACTTTGTGTTGGATTTAGTCTTCTGTCATTCTAATCATAGCTTGTAGGGTTGAAGTCAAGCAAAGAAAATCTTCATCAACTGAAATCGAATAGTTGAGGTAAATAAATCTGGAAGTTTTCTCCCTCAACTAAAAATGCCACAATGCAGTAAATGACTAGCTGCTAGTGTTATTTGCCTAAATTCATTCTAAATCAGTATACAAAGCTCGTATGCGCAGCACATTTTCATCATTTTCAGTTGATTATTTTGTACTTAAATCATAACAACACACTGTACTACCATAAAGAACAACCCCATAGGTCGGTCATGTAAGCAGGTTGTGGAGAACATAGTTACCCTTCATTGTGAGGCGGCCTCTCGTGGACGTTATAGTTATGACAGGAGCAAAACCAGGAAGTGAGGTGATGTAGTTATATAAAGTCTAGGTAGGGAGGAGGTGGGGTGGATGGATGTGTTAATGAAACACTGGACTTTAATATGGTTTGTACCAAACTGAAAGTCAACATGTTTTTAATTAGGGCCGTATTTAACAAAAAATAAATAAAAAATCATGGCCGACTAAAATTATAACTACTCTTAAACCAATAAATTGGTCACAGGTTAAAAAATAAATAAATCGGCACAGCATCTGTAGACAAACCGTGATGGACCTACATTTTTCAAGTTCACGTGTTGGAAACCCAAATCCCAAGAGTAGCAAAATAGTTACAGACACCTAAAATTGTTACCACGGCAACAAATGCAATAGTGATGTATTTATAGAGACACAAAGTCTGTTGGGGAGGAGGTTAGGGTGGATGGATGGGTCAATAAAACACCAGGCTTTAATACAATTTGTTTCAAACCAAAAGCCATGTCCAATATCCACAAATGAGAATCTGGACAAATGAGAGCATCAACCAACCAGACCATCTAACACCCAAACAAAACTGGATCCATTCGCTGCATATCTTATTCCGTCTATTGGAGTGGATGCCGAGATGTAAAAATACCTGGACTTTTATTACTCACAGCCCTGATATTAAAGGGCTAAATATTATGAGAAAGCCGTAAAGACTGGCTCTTTTATAGAGGAATGTGTAAGTGAAATAGCACAGAAAAGCCTCCTGAATTCAGGGCAGTGCTCTATATTCACTTAATGTGGCTGTATATTGCATTCCAGTTGGCCTGCTGCAAATGACGTGACACCTCGGTGCTATGTCGGCAATGTGTTTCACCCTCACCAGCTAATAAAACCCACAAAGGGCAGCGTGGATAGTAACAAGCCTTCAGCAGCTAACATCAACAATGGAAAATAATTACTCAGCTAAACCAGCTGTAAGCAAAGCATCTTCTTATTAACTATAAATTACAATCTAGACAGAAAGCTGCCGTTATCCACATAAACACTCGACACAGTGACTGGAGGCTAATTTATGAATGAACAGACTGAATGCAAACCCCACCACCAGCCACTACTCCGGCTAATGATTTAAGCACCAATCCTCGAAACGTGTCCACGAGGGCCGAGAGTTCAACCTCGACAAGCTGCTTGGCTGAGAGTGTGGATTTACGGCGCTGATAGTGTACACAGATGCTCGGCTGAGGGTTACCGAGGTTTATCCATGTGGGCTGAGTGTTAGAAACAGTCCACATGCTCTGCTAAACAAAGGCTGGCACAGATCAGACGGAGCGACTGCTAAGATGATCTCAACTGTGCTCCGAATGGTTGTTGAAGTCGCTGGACTCTCTTAACAAAGCTCACAGGGTGCAGGAGCATTTCTTTCTTTCTGCTTCATTCACATTTCTACCTCCATGCATTCTTTATCTTCTACATCAAATTCACTCTGTTCGAAGATATTTGCCTTCCTCATTCATTTGTCCTTCTCAGCTCCAGCTCTCATCCTTTGCTCTGTTTCTTGACTTTCTGTTTCCGTTTGATGAACTATGCTCCGATTAGTTTTTACCCCACAAGGCAGCATTGTACCAGTGAGTGCACTTTATAAGGACATCTTTGCACACATTCATACTCAGAGCTTTACTGGCTGTACTCTGGCCACACGCAACCATCTCAGATTCACTGCTGAACACGATGCAGCTCCAGTGTGCACATATTTACATGCATATGTGGCTTAAATTAAAATACAAACATTATTAATTCAATTAATATATAGTAACATTAGATACACAATGCTTTTTTTGTTTGGTGTAAACAGACCACAGTAAACAAGCTGCATAACAACATTTTCATGTGTAGGTAGAGACCACAAACAGGGAGGAGGCCTTTAAAAAGGTAGTGTTTGCCACTTTTTCTGAGTTCACAGTTTGTTGTTGGTTATTTTCTCAAATAACCAATTTACTGTCTGGGCTATAAAATGTCAGAAAGTGGTGAAAAAAAATGTCTTGTTTTGTCCACAACCAAAAGAAATTCAGTTTGCTGTCAGAGGACAAAAGAATTTTCCTAGAAGAGGCAGGCAGAGTCATTGAGTGCTATGTGGAACATTTAGTTGATCTACAGATAACCTGCAGATTGTTTTAATCCACTGTGACCAATCACTGGTTGAAGAGACATATATTTCCTATCTTATTGTAGCACAAACAGTGGAGGCCACAGATGCATTGAGGAGGGCTGGATACTAGAGGTATCTGACTTAAAGTCAAAGTCAAATGTATTAATACAGCATGTTTATAAAAAACAAGTGCTGTGCAACGAAAATCGGATAAAACACTACGACTACAAGACAAATCTATATGAAAAACAAAATATTATGAATAAAAAGTTACAGTGCAGTGCTGTTGAATCGAAACAAGAAGAGGTGGACTTCATGAAAAAGCAAACTTTTCCAGAGATTCAAGAGATTGAGGATTGAAGAGATTCACTCTTCAGAACATCTTGTTCCTCGGTTCTCCAACTAGGAGGCAACTCCACAAATTTATGTTCATATACAACTAAACTACTTGACAGAAATATACGTTTTTACAAATCACAAATATATTTTTAATCAATGAATCTTCCCTGGTAACCCAGAAAATGATGAAGAAGCTTCAAACGTGATATTTCCATAAATCTAACTAAACAGTTCTGATGCCTGAACTTAACCAGGCTTGTAACATGTAAAATTGTTGAACAAAGTGTTGCATTTTCTCAAACCTAACCATGTGATTTTGGTGCTTAAACCTCATGAAAAAGCAAGTGAAAACCACCAACAAAAATTAAACTTAAGTCTCATGGTGTCTTTAAAGTCCAGCGTCTGGTTTCTGCTTCCATTTTCCCATCCGATTCCTGATAAGGATTTTGTAGCCGCTTCAAACTGAGGACTTTTCTTATGACGTCACAGGTGACACATTTTTTTCCTTCAAAATGTAACTGAGAATGCAGCTTTCTTGTATAGTCATGTATTTGGCAGAGACAGGGATGTGGGGTGTAACAGTACAAGAGTTCTGCTAAATTAGGTTGCATCAACCCATTAAAACTCTAAAAACCAATCCTTAAAAACAGTCAGGAAGCCTGCTGAAGGCAGACTGTACCAGTGTCATGTGGTGAAAATTGCTCAGTGGCTCATATTCTGAATATTCCAGCTTCCTCCGTGAGGTACCCAGATGGTCCACATGTTTCCGCGATTTTGCTGCGTGACCGAGACTCGACAGATATCCGTTTGGCTTCTCGTAGACATGGGCGGGATAAAATAATCACACGGCTCTTTGTAATGTTTTTACTTAATCATCACTTCCCGCATTTGGAGATCAGGAGCCTAAAGTATCCGAGCTGCATCTTTCGGTATATTCTCCCCTGTGATGTTTCCATTAGGGTTGTTGAGACGGACGGCTACAGACAATCTCCACATAAAAACATGAGATTAGCAGATCATCCATTTGATAGCTCGAGGTCCAGCGAGTCTGCGGGCCCTTTTTTAACACTTCTGATGTTGTGTGACAGACAGCGGCATTTATTCTCATACAGAATTTCAATACCTATTCAATAGCACTCCTCTCTCAGGTCTGATCAAGCGGGCTGAAAGGCTGCCGAGGCTGCACTTACACCAATCCACATGTTTGCTGAGTGCCACACACAATGCATTTATTTTGCCCTGAGTCACATGTTCAATGACACCTTCCATTTGGGGCCCTCATCTTCCTGAATGTTACCAATTACCGAGCGGCGGGGAGAGCGGGGAGAGCGGGGAGACGAGGACACTTGCCGGCGCAGAGGATGAAAAGACGAATTGCAGCACGAGGGCTGAATTATTTGCATGGTCATTTGCATGTCAGTCATGCCTCCGTGTGCATCTTTGCCATCAGCCTTGAAATGATTTGCCTGCAGGTTTGGAGCTGCTGGTCAGAATCAGTTGCCTCACAGCTTATAGCAGCCGTCATTCTAACTGAGACGTCCAGTCTAGAATACATCTGAGAAAGCATTTCTCATTTCTACAAAATGTATGGCTGAGCGAATCTCATAAACATGGAGCTGGAGGTTTAAAGTGGGACTTTAAACAGACTGGATGTTTGCTTTCTGAAAATCATTTTGTTGAAGAGCATCAACTCGTTCATGGTGGGAAGTGTCATCACCGCTGGAAACTAGAGGCGTCATTGCTTTTCTCAGGCGTTCAGGTGCAACATTAAACCACTCTGACCTCGTTTCTCAGCAAACCATCATTTGTCGTGGCAAAACTTCAGCTCTGTGAACCCCCAAACATGCCAGCAGGTTTGAGAGAAAGGTTTTCTTTTTTTAATTAAAAAGATGCTAAAATTACACCATTTTGTAAGAAAAAAAAGGTCAATGAGCTCATGGTTAGGCCAAGAAAAAAACAAAATCATGATATTTAGTAAAAAAAATCACTATATTCTGAATGTTTAATTATTTTTAAATCATCAAAAAATAAACAGTTGTCACCAGATTCTGTTAAAAATGAAAAAAATAAAAATGTGTACTCCTCTGCGCAACTGAGAAACCATGGCTAACGGTGATGTGACAAAAATTCAGGAACTTTTCAGTTGAACTGCAGGCAGTGTAGAGCAGAGAGGAGATTATAAGAGAGACTGAAATTAAAAAAAAAACATACTGGACAACTGAATAAATGAGGCATGGCTCAAAAACAGTATAGAGACTAGCAAGTTGTTGGAAGATACATTCGGCATGGGGAAACATCTTTCTACAGTTGATGTGCAGAATTGAATCAAAAACTCTGTAAAATATCTATAGCATGCAGATTTTTTCCCTAATATTGGGAGCACTCGTGGATACTTGGAAAAATGTTGAACATGTTGATGCCAGTTTTTCTGTTTTTTGTAAAATAAAGACTTTCCACAGTTTTCTTTTTTCAGAATTTACAGCTTTATAACATTGCCATACTGCAAATACGTAATTTTGAGTTCTCTCTTCTTCTTCATGGTTGTTCTGTTTCCAGTCAGTCAGTCAGTCAGTAAACCTGAACCATCTTCATTATGTTGGTCTTTATTCAGCTTTTTTAGTTTGAAGAATATCACAAAATCCATGAGAACACATTTCAGCAAAGTCTGGAGATAAGTCCAGAGCCAAGGAAGAACAAACTCAGTTTCTGAAGCAGACTGTTCAGCCACCATTTATAAACTAATTTACTTTTGGCTCATGAGCATGGCTGCATTAAAATAACTGCATGCCATGTTCTGAGATGTGTCCATTCCATCCAATAGAAGTTGCTCATCCAGCGAATACGCCAACAAAGTTTTGCTCTTTCTGGTTGACGTCCACGTTGTGTTGCCTGCTGCACGTGTGAATAAATATCTCTAGCTGGCTCCACAAACTTCTGAAAGATTCCAGAAGTGGCCTGTTTTAGGACAATATCAGAATCAGAAAGGTTTTATTGCCCGGTAGGTTTTCACATACAAGGAGTCTGACTTGGTGTTTTAGTGCTTAACAGTGGACAGCGACATTTAGATTAAAAAGTGATGCCAGTCGGTGGTATTACGTGTATCAAGATGAATAAGAAGCAGTTTTATAAGTGTTATACGTTTATATTGTAGAGATTAATAATTAATATGGCATTCAAAGTGCCCTATCAGTCGCTTTACAAATGACTTTTTAAAAGATTTTTAGCACTTGTAGACCTTAAGAAGTGTTTTCATTGGTGTGTCCCTATTATTTGTCTTGTTTGTATTAGTTCAACAACAAAGACACCAACAACTAGTTCTGGAGGGCACATTTACAAAGTGGTCATTCAGAGCTCCACCTAACCACTATTTTTCAGTTTGTTCACAAGTAGTCAGCTAATGTGAATGATTTTTTTCTTCCAAATAAAAATGTAATTTGAGTTTTACCAGTGTATTTAGCGTAGGACAAAACTTGATATAAAGCATAACAGCTCATGCAGTGATAACAAAATTTAGAAGACATACACATATTGTGAAAACCAAACAGCCTTTCACCCACAGTTGGCACTACAGCACTGTAATCAGTTCAGCAGCACACAATGACAGGGAGGAGTTATCACTCATTATCACTTATTATCACTCAGCACCTCGTTATGCACAAATGGAAACACATTTCTAAAAAAAACATCCTCATTGTTGTGCTTCCCTGCAGAGGTTATTTGTCATTTCTTGGCATGTTGTAAACAGCAGGGTTAGGAATCAGGGGTTTCTGTAGGTGTAAAATAATTAGATGTCAAACAGCAAAAAAGCAGCAGCAGCAGCTAAAGTATTGCTGATTTGCCAGGGTTGTTTGTTTGCATGTTCTGGAAACTATTTTGCACCCAAACTGCGAACATAGTCAACGTTTGTGACCTAACGTAAACAACATTAGAGATACTGAAAGTCAGATTGCGGTAAGAAAAAAAAGGCTATATTTGTGGCCTCAGCTTTAAGTTATTTCCATTACTTTAAATGTGCAATGACCCTTACTGATAAGTCATCTTTTATGCAGCAATTAGCAAATACTCTTCCTCCCGTGCAGCCTCACACTCTAGGGGTAGTTAAATCAGACAAGCTGTAGCTTCTTCATCATCATAAGTGTGTTCACAGCAGCTAAAAGAAGCAAGACCGACATGCTAGTAGCTGATGCTGTTAGCGCCTCAGAAGGACTGGCACACGGCAAGCTTCATAACTGTGATGACATGTCAGCCGCTTGAGGCTTCCATTAACGTCCGTGTTAATAATTAAGAGATGACTGCTTTGGGAAAATAGCTTCGCTGTGCAAATGAGAGGGAGGAAGGAGGGTGAGAGAAATGGAAACCTGCTGCACGTTTGAATGGAGACGGAGAAAGCGAGAGGGCAGCTGAGAGAACCAAAATTTTGTGAGATGTGTCCAAGAAACGAATGCCTGGAGGACATATGAGTTAAAGTTGTAGCTCCATGTAAACAGACAGCAGAGCAAGCAACACCTTCTTCAACTGCTAAATAACTAATAGTGTGAGTAATGCGTCATCAAGATTTATCTGCAATGCTTTGACCAAATGCATTTCCATTAAATGCACTATACACTGTTGGTCATAATGTTGGTTACAGATTGTAAACATGGGGGATTTGTTATAAAGCACCATTTAAGTGAACATAACACAGAAGTTTGTTTTAAGAGATTACTGAGTAATTATTCGATGTGTAAATAATACTCATAATAGGTGTTTTTGTTTCCAAGAATGGTTTTGGGGCTCTAGAGGTATAGGCAACAGGATGCAACTATCCAAGTTAGTCATGAAACAGTCAACAGAGATTGGTTGATAGGGGTGTGAATGCCAGAAGACCAATCAGGAAGCCACGTCTGACAGCCAGACACCAACAGGAGCTCCTACAGTGGGCCAAGCAGTACGGAGCCCTCACTGTAGATCACTGGCCACATTTCCTGTTTGGAGATAAGTCGTGTTTTCTGCTGATGGCTGTGTCAGGATGCGTCAAATGCAAGAAGGAAGACTCGATGAGGATTGTGTACAAGAGACTCGTCAGTGGAGGCAGATCTATACATTTAGGGGGCCTTTTACTCCAATAGCAAATCAGACCTGATGATCTTTGGGGCCAGTGTCATCGTGATACTCAGACATCACCCGTTGCCATGGATCCAGCAGACATTCAGAGGGAACTTTAGGTACCAAGATAATAAAGCCCCAGCACACAGAGCACAAACTGTGCAGGATTCTCTTGACCAGGAGGGAATTGGTGTTTTGCACCAACTGGCATGCTCGCCTGACATTAATCCCATCAAACATTTGTGGGATGCTCTTGGGCGTACAGTTGCTGGCAGAAACCCACAGCCAGCTAATCTTCATGAACTTGGCCAGTTTTTACAGGAAGAATGGGCTCTAATCTCCCCAATGCAACGTCACACACATTAGTGGAGAGTACGCCACACAGATTGGCACTTCTGATGCCGTCAATAAAGTGTCATTTATTTATATTATAATTTTGAATTTTTCTCCCATTTTTCTGATGAAATAGTAACAAACATATTATTCTGTATGAAAACAACACAACTGGTACTGCATTAGGGAAGAAACTGTTCTCTTTTATGTAACTAATTTGCAACCAGAGCTAAAAATTTCCACAAACCAACATTTTGACCAACAGTGTAGTGGCCCTACTGTAGTCATAGTGTCTAAAGGGTCAACGCTACATCAATCAATTTTTTAATATTTGCAATAAATCCCTTTCTTAATTTTATAAGTGATCATACTTGTTGCAGGTTGCAGTATTAATTATCTTGCTTAAATGAAGTTACATCTGGACGTTGGACCACATTTCACTGTCCATTACTTATTTATTTACCTTTAAACTTCAGTCCTCCGTCCACATATCCATCGTTACACCCCTTCATCCTCTCCACCCTGTCATGGCAAACATACTTCTCCCATCTCTATCATTATAAAAAATGTCCTCCCATGAAAAAAACAAACAAACAAGCCCATGTTTTGTGGCTTGTTACGAACCATAGGTCAGTTTTATTGTGACAGCGCTCTCCAATGGCCTTAACAATTATGAAAAAAGCAAAACAAGTAGCTGAGTTGCTGCACTTAAAGAGGCCTAAAGTCTGTATGTGGAGGAGGTCAGGGTGGATGGATGGATCAATAAAACACTCAACTTAACGGTAATTGTTCCTAACTGAAACTTTGAGAAAACCCATACAAATTATCTATCAAAACATGTAGCTCGATCGGGAATGGTGTGCTATGACTTTTGGTAGTGATTCATGGTACGTTTTGTTTTTTTAAAACATCACAAAAACACTGCATTAAAAATTCCTATTGAAATGAATGGGAAGTCGGCAGGACAAACTGCCAGAACCCATCTTTGGAACCCTGTAGCTCTGGTAGAACTAACAGTAGAAACTTCATTCAAAGTTTACATAGATCACAAGGCTTTGAATGTTATTTGCATGAAACCATGTTTTGATATCTTTTACAGTTTTTAAGCAGTTTAAGATTTAATTTTCTTTAAGTATCATTTCTTCAGATCACAAAAACACTGGTATTTACAGAGAGTCAACAGGATTCTGTTAAGTGCACTACACTTTCAAAGTAAAAGCTCAGAGATGTTAAAGGAACTAATCATGGTGTGTGATGTATGCTGGCTTTTAAAAATGTAATTATGGTTCCACTTTTTAATTACTTGGATATGGCATTTGTGGTTCTTTTATTATTCCATATATAAATCTTTTACCAAGTTGATCTCTGGTTATACTCTTTTGTCTCTCTGGTCTGTCTCCTTCTGTTTGCACTGACTGGTCTTCGTGAGTGTCCTTCTTTTCTTATTCGCCCTGTCTGTAAAGCACTTTGTGAACTCTGTTTTATAAAAGGTTCTACATAAATAAAGCTATTATTGTTATAATTATATAGTGTGTAATGACTGACTTTGGTGCACAGCACCTAATTGGATGGAGGTTTTACTGGGGATGTCGAGGTGAAGCCGGGTCGACTCCGGTCTTTGCAGCTGTTGTGTTTCGGTGGTCTGGAAGGTCACACAGTGCAGATGACATGATGTGTGTGAGTGTTGTTTGGTGAGAGTCGGAGGTTTGGGGTCTATTTTGGGGTCCGTTCTGAAGCATGAAGCCACCACCTCCTCGCCATCTCTCCCCTTTCTGCCTCCCCCTTCTCTCCCCTGGCATCCCATTTCCCTGTGTAATTAGGCTTCTAATTAAGGCTGTGGATGTTGAGAGAATGAATGCCCACTCCGACTCGCTCTCTGCAGGGAACCTCAGAGCTGCAACACAAACACCCAGCGATGACAAATTCTGTTTTTGTGTGTTTAATACTGAGCTGTGGTTTGGTATGAAATCAGCATAATGTCGTAAAATGCAAATATGAGCTTGGTGCATAAGAAAGGGACAGAAATGAAGCGTGTTTCCCTACTGCCAAGGGATTACAAAGAGGAGCAGAAGCAGGCAGCAGAGAAAGAGTTTGGGTGTTGGGGCTGTGGATGGATGCTTAGAGTTTGTTTTCAATCCAGTTTAAGTCCCAAATCTGGTCTTTCTGTGGAAAAAGGTAGGTGATATGCAGCAAGCCAAGTAGCTAAACATATTTTAATCTCGAAATAGACATGCAGATCATGTCAAGATCAGATTTCAAGATCATAGCAGCTGTGTGTGCTCACATTTATACCCATGTTTACGAGGTGTACGTGGATTTCTTTTACATAGAAATTGTTCATAAACTGCCTAAATTTTCTCAATGATAATACCGATATACAGTATTAAAGATTGAAAACTGATATGTTATTTTACAGATTTCTCTAGTTTTGTTAATTTACAAGTAGTACTTGGAACATCTCAACAAAAAGTGTTGATTTATATGTTGACTCAATCAGGTCAAAACTGTGAAAAATATACACATCAAAATCGGTATTTTTACAAAGATTAATTTGTTATTTTACATTGGTGACGATAAAATTATAATGTTTCACTATATTTATATTTGCGGGAAAAAAATAATATTGCTTTACAGATACATGCCATTCACTTCATTTCACTTCATTTTTTTAGGAATGTTACAGAATTCCAGCAGGACTTTTTAAACATATTTTTTCTGCCAGATTTTCACTGTCTTTCAGTCAGCAGGAGGGAGAAATAAATGATGACATATTATCTGTCTTCATACAGTGTCTGTTGTTGCCACCCCCCTTTGTATTTGGCTGTAATACTAAATGTATGTGATGCATGTATGTGACAGACAGAAGAGAGTCACCCCACAGTATTAAAAGATGAACTGAGGGGGAGGTGGCAACAGCTGCATGTATCACATACATGTGCACTGTAAAACAAATCCTGTAGAAAACACTGTGAAACCTGACAACAAGGTTCAAGAGAACAGTGTGTTAAAAACAGTGCAAAATAATGCTGTTTTAAAATGGTAAATGGTCTGCACTTACTGTATATAGCGCCTTTTCTACGTTAGTGGTATCCAAAGTGCTTTACAATGTGTTTTGCATTCACTCATTCACACACACATTCACACGCCAATTGCCATTTTTTTAATCCTAAAGGTACATATTTTTTTCAAATAAATGGCTGTAAAATATTGTTTTTTTTAATTTGAATACAGTAAAAAAAAAGTGTAATTTTACAGTCATACATTGTGAAAGACTAAATTACGATTTGTAAAAATACAGATTGTTGATGTGTTATAGTTCTGGCCCGTTTTGTTTTTTGTTTTCCAGTCAACACATAAAGAATCATTTTTATATAATTTTACTACATATTATTTGTAATTTTTAAAAAAACAGGGAAAATCTGAAAAATAACATCTAAAAATTTTGATAATTTTTTAATAATGGCAGTTATCTGTAAAATATTATATCATTTACAAATTTAACTACAGTAATAAATACGTAATTTTATGGTCAATCATTCTAAAAGGACAAATTACCATCTGGAAAAAACTCTGATCATTATGTACAGTTTTTGTCTGTTCTTGTTTGTTTTCTGAAAGTTAAATAGTAAATTATTTTTTTAATTCTATGATTTTTGTAGATCCATTCATCCATCCATCCATTATCTATACACTGCTTAATCCTCTGCAGGGTCGCGGGGGGCTGGAGCCTATCCCAGCCGACTCAGGCGAAGGCAGGGGACACCCTGGACAGGTCGATTTCTGTAGATATTATCTTTAATTTAACAAAAAAGGGAAAATCTCTAAAATCGCAGTCAAAAATAATACTTTTAATCTTTAGTGTATGTAAGTTTTTTTTCCAATTTAAATACAATATGGTGTAATTTTACAGTCAAATGTAAATAAAATGATATCTGTAATTTAACAAAACATTGGAAATTGGTAAAATAACATTAAAATATTGGAGAAATTACAGTTACAAAGACCCTTTATTTTTTACAGTGTATCGGTTCAGAGCACAGAGACCAGCCTTCAGCCAGTCGACCCAGCAGCTCACTGCTGACGAGTCCTTGAGCAACACTCTGAATCCCAGCAGGCCTGTTCAGAAGCTGACCCTGAACTCTGACCTCTGGGTTTCAAACGCAGCGCAGTTCTCTCAGGCGATAAAATACATTTCTAAGCACACTGCCTTAAAAATACTGCTGCTTTTTACTCCATGTTTCTTTAATGAATCAGCTGAGAGGTGAAGAGGCTGCTGTTTGTTTTGCACTTCACATTCGTCAGAGTGTAAATAGCTTCAAAAGACTGTAAACTAGAAGCTGAAAACATAAATTCTGATTTATTTATTTTTTACCCCCTCTGCCATCGTACACTTTAAATCAACAAGCACAGGGGGGATAATCGGGGCTGACGGGGGAGTATGGTGGGTATGTGCACCCCAGGTAGAGGTTGTCCATCCGTCATATGGATATTTATACTCCCACTCCCCCTCTTGACGCCCACCAGTTCAATTAGCTGCTTGGCTTGGCGTCCAGAAAGCCGCTGTCAGTCATATGGACCAGAGCGGCGATGACACCAACAGGGAATGTGCACATCGAGTGGATGCATGCGTGTGGAGTGCAGACAGATGGACGGATGTGCATATGGATTGGATGTGTGGGCTTCAAGCGTGTGAGTGTTTGTGCATGTTTGTGTGCCTGGTGGGTGTTGGTACGAGTGGTCACCGGGTGAGTCTGTCCTGTTTATGTAGTTGGACGCTCCATGTCTGTGAGTGTATTAATGCAGTACAGGGTGTGAAACAGCTGATGGGTTCACATTTAAAGCGTGACAGTGAATGTGTGGGAGAAGTGGTGAAGGCTGAGCAGGCTGCCAGCAACAAGCAGCTGCTGCTCACATTCATATCCCATACATCACGCCGTTAACATGATCCTTTATTCTACACCGAGAAAAAAAAGATCATTACATGTTTGTCATATTAAAATCGATGATGGACCAATAAAACTTGAAATATCCAGTGTGGTAGGTTGCTGCTTGGAGGTTGTTGTGGTGAAAGGGATTTCGAAACGGTAGCATGCAAACGGCGAAGATAAGGAAAATTAAATCAGCGGACAATGGCAGGATTAAATCTTCAGTCAACATCCAGTGAGTCAGGCTAGCACGCGTTAACGCCTCAGTTCTACATAGTGTTTGTACAGATCAAACAGAACTCCATTTACTCTTTTAAGAACCTCTGTAATTTCCATTGTGCTTGCTAAACTCCACTTTCAATTTTTTATGGTATGGAATTTGCCTCAAATATGTTGAAAATTTTGAACTTTTGCGGTACTTGGCGGATTGACTGGACTGAGTGCATGGCCAAAAATCATGTAAATGTGTTATTACAAAAGAAGCTAGTTTAGCAGCTGTGTAATATACACCGATCAGCCACAACATCATGACCACTGACAGGTGACGTGAATAACACAGATCATATTGGTACTACGTGGTGTTCTGATGGAAAAGCTTGGATTCTGTCATCTGTGTTGACGAGACTTAGACTCCCTCATGCATATGACAATCTCAAATGTCACTGGCTTACCCCCGCAGGAAAATGCACCCACCACATGGAAAAAACATCAAACCATCAGGAACATGTTGAGGAACATGACAATGACCCAACATGTTGATTTGACCTCCAAACTTCCTACAGCCCATTCTGATCAAGCATCAACAGGATGCAGTGGAACAAGTTTGATTGACAGAGGGCCCCACTGCACAGGCCAGAGTACCCAAAGGATTCACTAACGTCCTGATTCCAGACCCCATAGGACACCCTGAGAGGTCCTCTTGTCCATGTCCAATGGTTCTGAGCATTTTTGAGCACAAGAGGGGGACCAACACAATATTAGGCAGGTGTCATAATGTTATGCCTGATCACTGTATAGAGAACATACATACTGTGGTGGTTCATACGTCCCGTAACAAAATATTTCACAAAACTGGCTCCACATGTGGCAGAATAACATCCTCACTTATTTCTCTCCATGAACTGTTGGTCCTGTTTGAGTAGCAATAATGCTTCATGCACATAAAACTGGAAAACCCCACAACACTTGCTGTTTTAGAGATGCTCTGATAGTCTTCTAATCATCACTGTTTGACCCTTTTCAATGTCTCTCAGATTTTCATGTTGCACATTTTTCTGTTTTCCAGCACATTCACTTCGAGGACTGACTGTTCACTCGCTGCCTCATATATCCCACCTCTTGACACATGCCACTGTAACACAATGTTCAGTGGTTTTCACTGTCAGTGCCTTTAATGATGTGGCTGATTACTGTATGTTCTTCTATAGGGTCCACTTGCAGCACGTCAGTCTTTACAAACCACATATAGTCGCCCGGAGAGCTCAGTGCGCTGCAACTTCAAGTAAACACACATAGGTCTTGCAGGCAGAACATCCTGTCTGTCTGCAAACTGTTAAGAGATGTTGCCTCCTTATCATGGACCTATAGATACCATGGAGATATCATGGAGCTAAAGACACAAGCAAATGGTCAAGGTTTTTAGGGTATGACATGCTGTACAGCATGTAATATGTTGAGCTCGTCAGTACTTTGTAGTCCAAGCAAGAAATGCTGTTTATTTTCTCAGCGTAAGGTTTCAAGAACTCCAAGTAGTTTCTGGACATTTTGTTTGTTCCTGTCACATTTTTAGTTGGTGTGGACTCATTTTTCACTGCAATATAAAGTCTTGCACCTCTATGGAAACAGCACAACCATGGCTAGAAGGAGAGAGAACTTTTGTGCAGTACAACAAAATTGTTATGCAACAAATCGTAAAAACTAGAAAAGCACTCAGAGAGCTCATACCTCCACCAAGGAGCTTCAATCCACCCCCAACACAATCTCCCAAGTCACGTATTTTGTATGGAACGTTACAGATACAAATGTAATTACAGACAGTTCAAATTTCCTACCAACAATGCGGCATTCACCCCATTCGACCTAATGAACAAGGGCAGCCTCTAGCGCGGCAGCTCCTAACAGCCTCCCAGCATCTTAGACAACCGGAGATAAGAATGCCGGCCCAACCATGCGTATGTCGCTCAGGAAGGAAAGACAGCTCCACCATTGCGCTGTCTGTCGCATGGAGCCTCAAAATGTCATGTGGTCAGAGGGGGTTACCCCAAAAACAAGAGTGCCCTCTGGTGGCGTTTAGAGTAAACCACATTTAATTGTCTACCCGATTACACTTACATTTAAAAAAAATTCCTGGATCAAGACGGTGATCTGGATCAGTCCCAAAATGTTATCATTTCTTCCTTGTCCCATTTCACACATTTCCTGAAAATTTCATCCAAATCCGTCCATGACTTTTTGAGTTATTTTGAACACAAACAAACAAACCAACGCTGGCCATCACAAAACCTTCCTTGACGGAGGTAAAAATCAACATGGTATCAACATGTACAGTACTTTTCCAAGTGCCCACAGGTCTTACCAAAACTGGAAAAAAATGGTGACTTTATATACTAAAGATATTTTTTGCCGTTAACTTTATTCGTTCGTTTTCCTACTTTTGTCTAATATCTGTTGTGTGTGAACACTGCCTGCAGTTGAGTCAAGAAGTGCTTGAGTTTGTCAAGTTACTGCTGGTCGCTGCTGATTCACTCATAACTTAAAAGTTGTGCTGAGGGATGCATATGTTTTTGCTTTTTTACAGAATCTATAGTAGACCATTTTTTATTAAAATGATACAGAATAAAGTCATTTTGATGAAATACGATTTTAAGCTAAGTTTCCCAATGGAGCGGTGTGTCACAAATGATTAGTTCAAAGACCGCTGGAAAAATGAAAATCTGAGGATTCTTTCTGCTTCTCTAGTTTCTGGCTCGACTGCTAGCTGTCTAGTTTGCTACCTATCACCTACCTTTTGCCACAGAAAGACTAGATTTGAGGCTTGAACTTGAAAGCAACTCAAAGCATCCATGCACAGCCCCAACACACAAACTCTTTTCAGTTTTCTATTTTGTCATGCCTCCTCTTTGTAATCCCTTAGTGGTGGTGAAATTTGCTGCATTTCTCCGTTTTCATGCAACATGGGGACATTTGCATTATAATTCTCAAAGGAATTGCACACCACAAGTGATGCATTCAAAGACTCTTGCAAAATTTGATGATTCTTTCTGCTTCTACAGTTTCTGGAACAAATAAATGGCTTAGTTTTGGCAATTTAAAGAAAAAGAGGATAATATGCATTTTGGGTTTTGGGGTTCAGGGGGTTAATTACAGTTCCACCAAAACAAATTCCTCCATCACTATTTTGAGGGAACTCCAAAGTTACATCCTTTGCTTAGCTCTACCCAAAATGACTGTGACTGGGTTAAAGAAATACAAACAAGCCAGAGTATTTATTGTTTCCCTATGGACAAATAATAACAAGGTGAAGTCCATTCTGCATTACAGATTGGACTGGGAAACCAAGACTAAATGGAGACCAACAATCTGTATGCTGATGGCTGTGTACACACTGGTGAACATTGTTTCAGGAACCACTGACATAATAAAACACAGTCAAGCAAGTTCGTTTGGCAGATCCATCGCAACATACTAGAGTTTCCACTTAATGAGAAGGTGGTCCGCTGCACTTTATGTCAATTTAGTGGCCTCTGGAAAAGAACAACCACACATTACTCTGTACACAACACTTTGCGAGCCACAAGTATTGTCACAATCAATCAAAAATGAACCATCTTGCAAGTGTCTCCCACCATAGCAGTGAGGACCATACAGGGAGCGTATCATGAGTTTGATGTTATGATGGCAGTGCAGCTCTCTATGATTTACTTCGGCCCTACATAATGATCATGTGGTGCAGATGTGAGCTGAAAAACTCTGCAGGTGGGTGAGGTACTTCGACAGCATTTGCATGTATCAGCCCTCGGGTTTTCTCACTCATGGAGCCGGAGTGCGAACGAGGAACAAAGGTGCTCATGGATATTCAAAATACCTCTCAACCATGACATTTACATCTAACAATTATAGGTAAAAAAAAAAAAAAAGAAAAAAGAGAAAGAGAGGAAGGTATTTTGGGGCTTTTCTCACACTTCATTTGCAATTTTTTCCAGTGTTTTTCTGTCAGTTGAGAACACGCAGTTCTCTGAAGGGAAACTTTGTGATGTTTGTCAGGCAGGATCACATATATATCACATGTATTTGCTATTTTCCAGTCATTAACATGGATGATTATGCTTTTAAATAACCAAAAATGTATTTTTTTTAAAAAAAATTCTGATTTAAATACAGTAAAAAAGTTTAAATTTTACTAATAAAAGTACAAATTACCAAATGCAAAAATACAGATTTTTGATTTGGATATCAATTACAGCTTTTTTTTTCTTTTACTCAACATATTAAATAAAAAATGACTCTTTTTTCTGCAATTTTACTAGATGTTACTTCTAATTTAACAAAACCAAGAAAGTCCATAACATTTGAAACATTTATTTATTATCTATTATATTTTACATTATATTTCAAATAACAAATATTCATAAAATAATGTTGTTTTTTATTAATTAAACACAGTAAAAAAAATTGCGTAATTTTACAGACAAAAGTTGTGAAAGAATTAATCACCATTTTAAAAACAAATACTGATTCTTGATCCAGATATTATTTACAGTTAACACGTTTTTTGACAGTTAACATATAAATGAATACTTTTTTCCTGTGATTTTTACTCAATATTCTATGTAATTTAAGAAAAAAGGAAAAGCTATAAAGTAACAGTTCAATTAAAATATTTACCATGTATCCAGTTAGTCTGACACAAACATTTCTGCATACCACGTCCACACCTTCGTGGCGAGCTAGCTTATTTTGTGATTACACACTTACACGATTTTACTGTCAACATAGTTAAACAGCTGTTGAGAACATGCGGTTCTCCAAAGGAAAACTTTATGACGTTTGTCATGCAGGATCACATACGAGGGCTGTTTTTAACTAGTCCTCTGTCTCCCGCTTTAATTAGAGAGAAGCCAATAAGCACGCAACTTCACACTGTGTTTACAGCACTATTAAACATGTTTTGTGTCACTGTGAGCAGCTGTAATGAGTCCCGCTTACAACTTTTCTCTCCATTTTTCACCAGACCTCTGCTTCTACATAAACAACAGACACCAACAATGTAGAAGTTTACAACAGCAAATTAGTTAACTGCAGGAGAATAAAAAAAGCCAGTCTGCAGGTCTTGAATACATGCAACAGAGCATAAAACGGTGCATTTAACAGTTCTCAGCGGTAATTTTACAGCTCAAAATTGCCCATGAGTCTTCTAGACACTTGCCCACAGAGGCGCGGTGCTTCAATCCTCGTAAACGCCTGCAGGAGCGGCGGGTGGTCCGAGTTAAAAAGGCTACAGAGAGCATGTGTGATAGAGAATGCAGCATCATTAAGTTACAGTGGAGGACAGCATGATATGATGCAATTTTATTCATTAGTGGTCTGATGGATGTTCAGCTGCCTGTGATTAGGACAGTAAACAGCAGCTGTTCACTGGAGCGAAAGTTGTTCCGCTGTGGAAGGTCATAACTCCGTCCACACTGGGGAGAAATAAAGGCCGATTCATGGGCAGAAAGGGGAAAATAACCGATTCATCCACACTGTGCGTCCCAACCAGCAGTGAAGCACTTATTTTTATTGATTAGAACCTCATTTCAAGAAAAACAATATATTGAGTCCACTGTAAAACTTGAACACCACATGTTGCAGCTATTAGAGTGTATGAAGACAGTTAGCATAAAAGTAGAACTGCACAGTTGATAAAGTGTTAAACACCATTTTGGCCTCCCACAATTATTGAACGTAACCTACTGCAATATTGACATTTTAAATGCCCAATACATAGAAAACAGCTCATGCAGATAAAATCATGTGGTTTCAATTTGGACAAATCTGATGAATAATTTTTGGCCACAAACCTGTTTGAGCAGCTGCACTGCAATAACTGAATGGAGACTAGAGGCTTCTCTGTGCACAGCCGACTAACTTCTACTGTAGTCTACACATGAGGTGTTCAGGGAATACTGGTAGATTGCAACGTCTATCAATAAGCATGTTCAGCAAAATGAGTGTTTTAGGCACAATTTTATTTATATTTTACCTCTAGGAGACACTCTGAATTCAGGTGAAGATTTTTTTGTCTTTTTTTGATGCATTAACTTGAACATTAGAAGGAATGCAACACAATATAGGAGTAAAAGCAGTGTGACCAAGCAATACAAACAAGTAAAAATCAATGAATAATTGTGATCTCAATATTAATCAAAATAATGATGATTATAATTGTGTGGTCCTAGAAAAAAACTAACAAAATTATGCTAATAACATTTCTAAAAATCTCCTAAAAGTAATGAATAAACAGTTAAAATATCTAGATAAATATGGATTGATGAAACAGTTGAAATTTAAAAAAAAAAAAAGTATAAATGGTGGAAATAAATGCTCGAAGTGGCTGAAAATAATGAAAAAAGAGAGCTGAAAAAACTACTACATGAAATAAAGATAATGGCTTGTACGGATAGATAAAGATAATAACAGATGTAACAGCTAAAGTTAGTTAGATGGCTAAAAAGCTACCAGTGAAGTAATGAAAGTGATCATAAAGAGCCATAATAGTCAACATTAGCAGATGAATGACTAAACCATTCAAATATTTAAAGTAGCTAAAAAAAATAGCTAAAAGTAATCAAGTGGTCAAAAATAGCTAGCAATGAACTACCAGTTGCAATAGTAACTAATAGAGAAATAGGTGTACCGGTTAGCTAAAAGCAATATATAAACACTTGTACCAGTTAGCTAAAAGTAATACATAAATAGTTATGGATAAATTCAAAGAATAATTAATTTACAATTCAATGACCAACGCACCAAATTAATGGACAGAACAGATTTAAAAAGCTATGGATAAAACTGATGCAAAAAGTTATGGATTAACTAAAACAGGTAAATATTGAACATAGTTTGCTAAAAATAATGGTTGTGAAGTCAACTATACAAACACGAACCTGTTCAGTTCTAAGAAAATATTACAGGCCAAGAGACAATATCCAGTTTTTCACAGTTATGCCATTAATAACAACAATTCACATTAAGATCCACTTTCAATTCATGTGAATGTAAGAAGACGCCGCTGGTTTTGAGCTACTTCACTTCATCTGACAGGGTTGATGTCTTACAGAAGAGGTTTGATCAAAGGTGTGACCTGAGCTCTTTCCCTGGAGGAGTTTTGATCTGATGATAGAAAGGTTGAATCTTTGTCCAAAACATCCCTGCATGTTCTCGTTCACGCACAAAGGAAAGGTTGCCAACGAAGCTCTGGAGGGAAGCCGGTCGGGTCGATAGTCGGAGCAGAAGGCCGAAGATCAGAGGCCTTTCAGGACGGAGCAGCAGATGGTTGCAGAGGAAGCTGCTTGGCATGCATTAATGTTCATCCACACAAAGACACAAGAGTGACGTCCTTCATTTCTTCTGCCGAGCTGCTCGACGTATGCATAAGCAGCGCGGCCTGTTCAACAGTCATTATATTCCTGTATTCATGAGAAGCCGGGTCTCTCAGGTTGAATGAATATATTCATTGGTTCAGTGTTAGCTGAGGTTACCAACAGCTTTAACTGCAGTTTACCACGAGGAAGTTTATTGTTATTATCAATCAGTCTGCAGCTTCATGTGATATAAGGTCTATAATGTGGAAGAAAACGGTGAAAAGATGAGTTTTTCTTGCCTAAAGGCATAATTCAACATTTCAAGATTCAATTTTTTGCCACTCACATATCTGTACTATGAAAAATATTCAGTTTACCGCTAACGAGGAGGGAAAAAAATGGAAAATATTCACATTAAAGAAGCTGCAATCCAAGAATTTTGGCATTTCTTTCCTAAAAAAAATTACTCAAACCAGTTAATCAATTTCTAAAGAAGTTGACAAATAATGAACAAACCAGTTCCTCAGCTACACTGTAAATAAGGCTTCCAAGTATTCTGAGTTTAAATGAATGAATGAATGAGATATCCAACAAGTAATCAATTAACTGTGGCTGTAAACAGTTAAGGCTACAGACAGGCTCTTGTTAGCTTAGCTTAGCACAGGCAAGATATGTTAACTAGTTAGTTTCAGAAGTCCTGGTATCACTTTTAAATTAGCTTTTCACAAAAACAACAATTTGACAATTATTTAAGTAACTAAGCGTATGTTACATTATTTTTTTAAAGCAGAATAAAGACCAATCCAAATGCTCTAATCAATCTCTTTTGAAAATTATGTAACGACTAAAGCTGCAACAATTAATCAGTCAGTCGATTAGGTGTCAGATATTCAATTGATCACCAATGATTGGGATAATTTTTAAGGAAAAAAAGTCTAAATTCTGATTCCAGCTTTATAAATGTGAATATTTTCTGGTTTCTCTCCTCCTTTGTGAACGTAAACTGAATATCTTTGGGTGTCGACAAAAAAACTAGGTATCATTTAATGCAGAAAATATCTAACAGATTGATCAACAATGAAAATCCAAGGCCAAACTCAGTACTGGGTCAAGTCTCTGTGTTTATTCCTGCCATTTTTCTACTATGAAAGTACTTCTACATACTTTCCTGCAGCGTCTCCACGAACGGACTCACACCAGAACAAACAGTGGCTTTTTGTGAATGACACGTTCACAGAATAAATAATCGGCCTGTAAGGACACGGAGGCAAAACAACAAGTTTATCCAGATTTGGCTCAGTCGCTCGCCAAAGTCACAAAGGAACAGAACTGGTCAAAACATTCTAACCCGAAACTGTAATCCCACGTCAAAACAAGTCCGGGGAAAGAAAGAAAATCGACTCAATTAGTAACAAAAGCAACAACAACACACACAAAAAAAGAGAACTGGGACAATGTGGGATTTTAATACATGCCAGCTGGGAGGCAGCTTTTGCTATTTTCCACTGTGTGAAGGTTCCATTTGGCTCAACGGGTGTTTTTCAAAGGGCAAACAGCAATTCTGAAACCGGAATAGACGTGTGAAGATGCAATGTTTCGGGTTCAGACCGACAGGGTACCTTCCACGGGCCTCGAGGTTACGGAAAGGACATGTCTGTTGCAAAACCAAGACACACAGGCCGGTTCCTGAAGGCAAGGGGGAGGGAAAAACCACATTTTGTTTAAAACGGTCAGAGTTTCATGGTGGTCTGGTACAGAGCTGTCAGAGGATGAACACAGAGTCTTTGCTGATGATGGAGTTGATCAGAGTCCGTTACATGTCAAGAAATACACTGGAAAATGTCGGACATCTGAAAACTTCTACAACTATTTCTCGACTATCTCTGGTTTGCCTGAAAGGTTTATGGCATTAAAGTGGATATTTATAAAGATATCTATGGAAATGCAAACTGATATATCAAATACTCTCTAGCAGGGTTTTTTCACATAATGTTGTTTTTCAACAACATCATCTCAGGAACTATCAAAGATAAAAGCCTGGAATCTTCACTGTTATTTCTCATCATGCTGTTGATTCAGAATCTGTAATATTGGACAAGTAGATCAAATAATCTCCTGACCATGGATGAGCTGAAATATGAAAAAAAAAATGAAGCTGTCGTGAAAAGTTCCACCTTTGATTTTCTGAACCACATGTAGCTGCAGGTCACAATAATACAAAACTAAACATATAGAAAACGTTTTAATATGAAATACTTGATCACAAAAATGAAAGAAAATGTTATTTTTGTTGTCTTTTCATAACTGACTGAGCAGATATGACAAGTTACAGTCGTCCCTCGCCATATCGTGGTTCACTTTTCGTGGTCTCAGCGTAGCGTAGAGCAGATAAGTAGACGTACGAATGGAAAACACAGCCACGGCCTCTTCCACTTGAGCTGGTTGGTTACCGATTGATTGGCGGTGATAGAAGCCACTGTTTATAAGAGTGGGAGAAAGGTAAATAACAGTGGGGGAGGGTTTATAAAGCCTTAAAATATATATAAATAATAAAATAAATATAAAATCACTAGTTCGTGGATGTCGTCTATCGCGGGGGGGTTTTGGAACCTAACCCCCACGATGTATACCACAAAAACTATTGGTATATAGTCTGATCCAAGTAAAACAGAGTTCTGGAGTTCACTTGTCCAATACTGAAGATTCTAAATCAATGACATGATGAGAAATAACTGTGAAAATTTAGGCTTTTATCTATAACAGTTCCTGAGGTATTGTTGTTCAAACAGCCTCAAATTCAGAAAAAGGAGCTGTCAAACGTGGATCAACGGGCAAGTTTATTTTAAAAAGGATCTCAGAAATTACTTGATATATCAATCTAAAATGTCACAGATACTGTTTAAAATATCAATTATGCCGTGCCTCTCCACCTTAGTGGTACTCAAAGCGCTTTACAATGTGTTTCGCATTAACACATTCACACACCAATGGGGACAGACTTCCATTGGGAGCAACTTCGGGTTCAGTGTCTTGCCCAAGGACGCTTCGGCATGCGGAGGGGTCGGGGATCGAACCGCCAACCTTGCTTATCAGTTGACAACTCGCTCTACCACCTGAGCCACAGCTGCCCATATCAAAAGTTTATGATAAGTAAAGTTTAAATCAAATCAGAGATGCTCGAGCAGAAAGTGTTCCAGAAATGTGACGATTTGAGATGGAATGAGTCTGATGCTGTAACACTGAAACTGCTGTTGCAGATTCAAGAATCAAGTTTTCAACTGACAAAATCTGGAAAACAGGAACGTGGAAAATATCAGATGCCCCAACAGCCAACTCTCTGTTACTGTAATCACATTATCAAACAATTACACCAGATTCAGACGTCATCCATTCCTTCATATCTCTTGCAGAAGTAGTTTTTTGAACAGTTTCACAGATTTTCACTGGTTTCTTAAATTAATGCAGCTTGTGTCTAGACGTAGCGCTGTTTTTCAGTAGGAAAATTTTAAAAAACAGCATGTTTGGAACAGTTATGCTGTGGGACATTGAAAAACAACTTCAGTAACACCAGCTCAGTCTGTTATTCCAGCCACAGGTAGAAATTTGAGTGAAAAAGCAGCATTCAAACCTAAACTACCAGAGGAATATTCATAAACACACAAGCAACAAACAACATCTGTGATGAGGTTCAGAACCCGAAGACAACATCTCATTCTTTACTTCATTAATTTCAAGAGAGATTATCAGGAATGCCTGACTGCGGCGTTGTCATACTGGTGGTTTTTGGGGCATTCACAAAGTACACTTCTGCTTAATCACGACAGGAAATTGGTTCGAGCCGAGTGTGTGCTTCACAACCGGCTGCGTCTTTAATTTCAGTTTCCCGCAAAAAAACAGAACGCGAGCGAAGCCGCCGAGAGCACATGGGAGCTGTGGAGAGCAAATATGCAGAGCTCATAGTTTGAGGACGATGTCTAAATATAAGTTATGAATAAAATCTCTCATTAAAATATATTTAATTCTCCTATAAAAACCAATAACGACGGTTGGTTTTCCATCTCCGTGCAAACTGCCAAATGCAATAATTCCTCACGGCCGCAGCCAGGGTGAAAATATAAATTACTTTGACAAATATTTTTCCAAAAACCTCAGTAGCCATATGTAGAACGGAGCAGGAGCATGACTTAATCACTGTGACAAGCCAGAGCTGATGGAGATTCCAACGGCGAGCCCAGAGGACTTCATCAATAGACGATAAAATGCAGCGCTTTGAGGCGAACACGGCGGGAAAAGTGGTTCAGTGAAAGCACCTCGACGAAGAAGGCGATATATTCCTCTGTCATCATACTTTCATGTGTGATATGTGATCGGGCTACTGTACTCCGTCGGCACTAATCTGTTCTCTGCAGTGATATTAAAAGCCTGCTGGGTAACTTGACCCCACTGCTGCAGCCAGTTCAGACACTCTTGTTATTCCAACCAGCAGCTGTTGTGTTTTCCTGCTCAGCTTGATTCCCAAAATCCAAACCCGCCCCCTCCTCCACCGAGGTCAAGCTTATTTTGTAAAGACAAACACTCGGGAGCTGATTTGTCGAGCGACAGGCCGACATGACTTGGCAAAGCAAAGGGCGGAAGCTCGGAAGTTGATTTAACGGAGTTGTGACATTTTTACACTGCAGTCTGGGATTCCTCAAGATTCGTACGAAGGTTTCTCAGTTTGTTTAACTGGATGTGGAGTCGACGCCATTTCACATAAAAAACATTAAAATGAGATACTGTACACTGTAAAAACTGTCTTTTTAACAAGTTACTGTAATTTTACAGATTTTCCCTTTTTTGTTGAATTACAGAGAATAACTAGCATAAAGCAGGATTAATTCACATGTTAACTGTAAAAAAATAAACAATAAACAGGCCAAAACTGTGCATATGTCCAAAAAGTTAGCTGTACTATTATATTTAACTATAAAATTACAGTGTCACTGTTTAAATCAGCACAAAATATATTCATTTACACATACTTGCTGTTATTAACATGACATTACATTGTATATATTGTGATATTTTCTATATTTTTTTAACCAGTCCAATGGCACGCTAATGCACCAAAGTTTTGCTCAAACATGCACCAACCAGTGTGTGTTATGAATGACAATAAAGTGGTTATTCTATTCTATTTGAAAAACGAATTATGTATATTGCATATATACATACATATACATACACAGATTTTTACTGCTTTTAGATAATATCTAGTAAAAAGAGAAAAAAGTATTAATTTACAGGTTAACCATAAAAAAACAGGCCAAAACTGTATTTAATAATGTCCACATCAAAAACCTGTACTTTTCCCCAAACTAAGCTGTGTCTTCGTGTTTGACACTAAAAATTTTTTATTGTATTTAAATCAACTAAAATATAATTATTTACATATATTTGCTGTTATTTGAGTGGAAAACTACGTATATTAAAGACTGAAAAATAGTAAATAATTTTAAAATTATATTTTACAGATTTTTTCAGTTTGATTCAACTACAGATATTATTAAACAAATCACAGAAAAAAGTATTAATCCATATTTTTTTTTACAACTGCTTACGCTAGTAGACTTTTTAAATAACTATGTATATTAAGCATTAAAAATGGTAAATACCAATTAATTTACATGTCATATGTCGAAAAACAGGCTGAAACTGTAAAAAATGTCCACATTAAAAATCTATAGTTTTACGAATGTTCATTTTTGTTACATCGCCCATTTGTAAAATTGCACTTTTACTGTATTTTAAGTAAGAAAGAAAAATCTGAATAGCATTAATTTACTGTTTTTTAAATGTCAAACTGTCAATAATGTTGATTTTCATTACAGTATTTTTAAAACATTTTTTCGGACACTCTTGCTGACAGTTTCATTGCATTTTTTCTCAAACTGCATATTGCATCTGAATAAACTCTTGTGGCCTCATCCTCTCTTACAGCGTACGAGATGCTAATTGAAAATGACACCAGCTGGTCAGAAAACACAAAACACACACAGACACACATTTGGAGATTACCATTGCTCCTGCCTGTCACTTCATACTCTTCAAAGTAAAACTACAACACAAATACACTCATGCATGCACTAGTTTTAGCTACCAGAGTGGTTATATCTCCTCGTCTGTGGCTCCTGTCAGTAAACACGACACAGTTTCAGCTTCGATGAGGAGGGAAAAACAACAACAAGTGTAATTTTACTCATATGATGCTGCAAACATGGAGGAATGTGGGGCAACGATGTGTGAAACGAATGTGCAAATCATTAGGAGGCATTTCAAGGAGTTCAGCTACTATACATCTGTAAGATACCGTACAACCTGTCATTTCTAACATTTTATACTGTTTTCTGATGTTTAATTGTTGCTTTTCAATGTTTTATTGTCTTATCAAACATTTTATTGTCTTTTTAATGTTTAATTGTGTTTTCTTTAATGTTTCATTGTTTTCTTATAATGTTGTCTTTTTCTGTTTTTCTGTTGCTTTTTGGTGTTTTGTCGTTTCTAATATTTTTTTTGTCTTTTCATTCACGTTTTTTGTTGTTTTTTAATGTTTTAATTTCTTTTTCTAATGTTTAATTGTTGATTTTTAATGCTTTATAGCTCTTCTTATGTTTTTTGTGTTTTCAAATGTTTTATTTTATTTTATATTTAATAATGCCCTTTTTAATGTTTTGTTGTTTTTCCTTATGTTTTACATTCTCTTTATTTAAAATGATATAGTTGTGTCTCTTCTCATGTTTTATAGTCTTTTGTTTATCTGTGTCAGGAAATGGGGGATAAAGTCAGCCAATGTTTCCCAAAGCTCAACATGACTCCTTAAATTGTGTCCACAACCCAAAGATATTCAGTTTACTGTCATTAAAAGAAGAAAGAAACCAGTAAATAATCAAACTTTAGAAGCTATAATCAGAAAATTGAAATTTTTCTTTAAAAAAATACTCAAACCAGTTGATTTGTTTTCAGAATAGTTTGATTAATCATTGAACCTATTACTTTGATTTCTGTTAACAAGCCAGAAGTTCATGTCTGTCACCAAATGACAAAGATAGCGACTAGAAACTATAATTGTATAAAGTACATAAAGCAAAATTTAGCTTTTTTTCCCCCAGGAATTGGAGGAGAACAAAACAGAGCTAAAATAACAGTAAATATTACACTTATTTATCATTACATGGTCAAAAATCTGACTGAAGAAATAGCAAATAATAAAACTTTTGAATTCAACTTGCTGCCCAGTGACTAAAAGTTCTGATTTTAAAACTGTCCATCAACTCCTGCATTTAATTTTAAGCCTCTAAGCTTGTTTCAAAGCATCAAAGGCTGTGTGGGATTAGTGTGTAGGTGACTATATGTGCACCTGTTGCTTCGTGTTCTCATAAAAAAAGATGATGTTCCAGTCCATCATTGTCCCACGTCATTAATGTTCCTCTTTGTCGCTGCAGTTTGTGTTTGGAATAATGACCCTCATTATTTCGGTTGCCATGTTTTTTTATGACATATTAAATAATTTTGCCTTTTTTGATGCACCTGCCATTTGGCCTCTGATGATTTGGAGCTCTTTTATTTGTCTGTGATAGAAATTCATAAAAGCAGATATTGCCAGAGCTGCAGCATCTTGGGCTAATTGTGATTCTAACACGACTCTTTGTTATGATGTTTGTGAATGTGATTAACTTTACATCAAGTCCCTTTACACAATGTACCAGCGTTATGTGTAATCACCGTTCATTATACTTCAGATGTACAGTAGTGGACGTGTGCATGTGTGGCATTGTGAGGCAGGACTGCTGCAGCTGTGAGAGGTGACATAACACTCCTGCAGGAAAAAACGCTGCACAAACTCCTCCTGGAGGCTTTGGGGGGGAGAAAAGATTCAAAAAGCGAAGGCACATGAAGACCTCTTCATGTCAGTGGCATGTGTGTGATCGCTTACTCCTTCGGCCTCCAACCCCCACACACATATATAGCACTCTCTCCATCTAGATGACACAGGACTTCGCCTGAGGTGACCTCGGGAGCAAACTTACCACTAATGTGTTCTGACAAGTCAGCTCCAAGAAAGTGCTAACAGAGCACTGTAATGGTTAAAACCGCCCCGGCGCTCGCTCATACCTCAGCACTTTAACCTCAGTGCTCTAACCTTGCTGACTTTTCCGGTGTCTAATTTTTTGCGGGGACAAATAAGGGATGTCGCTGGATGGGCCGTGGCTGTGTGGGCTGCCGGGCCTCTGAACAGTTCTGCAGACTCACTGGTTGCTGGAGGAGGAGGAAGGTCAGAACTATGGGAAAAATTGAGGTTGACCAGAAAATATGGCTCCATCTCACAGAATCAGACTCAGAAATGTTTTGACCTCCTGACACTTAGGAGGCAAACAAGGAGAAACTGGGCTACAGCAGAAGCAACCGTGGAAATATCACAAAATGACTGATTTTGAGAAACTTGCTCTGAAAATGGCTATTGAAACAAATTCCTTAACAGACAGTCCGTCAGGTAACAATCAATAATCGATTAATTGACTGAAACAATTGCTAGCATACTGTATGACAAACAGTATGCTAACAACTTTCTAAACACTGACATTTATTGCTCACAGCAAAATCTACTCAGCTATATAAAGAATTCAAGAACAGATAAACACCAGGTTCTGCCCATTTTAAATGATACATGAACAAATAATAATTACTTAATTTATAATTGCTCACCGACAATTGGCCCAACAAAATCCAAAGCATTGAACACAGCAAACGAGCTGCAGTCTTCTACAGTAAATAACCTTTAACGTTATCAGAAGGGATGTTAACGATTATTGTTTAGTTACTTGCTTTGATAATTAATAATCAGTTATAAATATATTACCCAATAAGGCAGAAGACGGAGGACAAATGGAATTTAGATTAGCTGCAGTACCACTTATTGTTTATTACTGTAATGACCAGAGGAGGCGTCACTCAGACTACAGGCAGTTTATGTGAGCAGAGAGCATTGCGGGAGTTTAGTTAGCAAAGGGCACCATGACAAAGATTTCTGTGATGCCTAATGCTGAACCGGCCTGAGCTTTCAGTTTATAGACAAGCTAAAGATTGGTTAAATGTCAAGAGGTAAAGCTGAAGAGCTAGCCAAAGTGGATAGTCATCTATTTTTTGGAAAAAATCTGGATTAATGACAAGTGATGTTAAGTCATATGCAAAGAGTGCATGAGAATTGTGTCAAAGCAACACAACTAACTTGTTCAACCACCTGAAAAAATGCCACACACTTTATGAAGGCCAGGAAGAATAATGTCAGTAATGTAACCTCAACCTTATCTAGCATTAATTGAGAAATCTACAACAGCAGCACTATTCATTGTGTCATTGTGTCATTGTGTCGCACAGCATTAAAGTGAAGCAGCTCTGTAGATTTAATTAATAGGTACAATTTTCTTTACATTTTGCTTCTGTGAACAGAAACAAAAGCCATGCTTGGTTTATTTAAACATGAAAGTGCAATAAAATACTTAAAATCCCTAAGAATCAATGAATAATCATGATCTCAGTATTGATATGATTAGTATTTTGGTCATAATGCTTCCACCCTAACTGCTTCGGATGTGACTAATGCCTGGCTTTCTTGACAAACACATACTGTATTGTGAGTTGGCTGTTGATTGCGGAGTGATTTTTCTCATACTGAGTTTTTCATGTTCCCAAACAGAGGGACTGTGTAGCAGTTTGCTGCTATATAAGATGCTCAGAGTGATGAAATTCTGGGTTAAATTCATTGTCATGCAGCAGCTAAAGATTCCTCCAGGAACCTCAGACTACCACAAAGCATTGAAAACATCACCAGACAGACAGAAAACTTTCGCCCAATTTTCTGTGTTTTCACTCACATTGTCATCTCACTGTCTGTCTTTCACATCTGTCTACACACTGTGGTGGGGGGTGCAGGAACAGGCTGGCTACCCAGCTGCAGTGCTGCCCCTCTGGGTAAGACATGGAGGTCAGAGGGCCTCTGGCCTGCCACCCACTGCGATGCAGTGTTACCAGTCTCGTGCCAACAATGGAGCTGGAGGCGAAGCCCGCCGCTCTCACTCCCTGATGCTCTGCCATTCCCCCACCAGGACCAGTGTTCAACATGCTGGCTGTGGATGGAGGTAAATCCTTTGTCCTTGTGCAGGACACAACACATGCATTATGACTACTGTAGTGTGAAGCCCGTCTACGTCACACTGTAACGAAGAGTCTATATTTAACCATGTGTCTTTCCTGAGGCACTTCACTGCTGTGGATCTGTTTGACGTTTGCAGTAATATCTGTTAAAGATGTGGAGCCTTTATTAATATGGGGGATATATGCAGGACTGATCCTCATCCTTTGCAAATTATGATTTCTCAACAATTAAAGTAAAAAGAACAGGACTCAACTGATATATCTTTTTCATAGTTTTGACAGTGTTATGTGTTGTGTGATATGTGCTAAATTTTTGTGCAGAACATAATGCAGAAAAAGATGCTTGGGCTAATTTAGAAATGTGAAGTTCTTTTCAAAGTGCACAGCTGAGCAGACAATGGTGCCGAGTCAAGTGGTGTCTTCATCTTAAGTCGCTAATTAGTTTGTGAGGAACACTTCTGCAAAGATAATAAAAAATGACCCCATTACTTTTCCACCTCAGCATTACTCCAACATATGCATCCGAATCTTTTTTTTTTTGCTAAGGAAGGTTTCACACACAAGGAATCTGATGGGGTGATTTGGTGCAAACCGGAAAGACTGTCAAGCAGAAAGCTTTTAAAGAAGGGAGTAAGAGCAGCAAAGCTAAAGCATTATAAAAATGAAAGTAATAGAGATATTATGGATGGATGGATGGATGGATGGATGGATGGATGGATGGATGGATGGATGGATGGATGGATGGATGGGTATGAAGTGTTCTACAAAATGCATAAAAAGCATGTAAAATAAACATAAAGCAAACTTTAAAAAAAGGACATTTCAATCCTACAGGAGAATTAACAAAGTCAGATAAAATGTAAAGTAAAAAGTTACAGAACAGTTATATAAAATATATAAATCCAGCATGGGTCAGCTCCTTCCTCCAAGAGATTAAGGAAACGTATTCATAAATTAAAACTGGGCCTGAATAATTAATCAATTTTAAATTAAAATTAAGGTAATTTGATACAACACAATTAGAAAATCGCAAAGGCTGCAATTTAAGATAAAGGTTTTGTGGTGAGTCTGACCCAGGGGACTAATTCAAGGTTTCATCGCGTGTTTTAAATTAATTATACTATTAAAACTGAACTGAATCAGGACTCTTGCAAATCAAATCAAAATATATGTCAGAACAATTGCAACTAGATCATTTCTGCTCTCATTAAAACACCTATTACATCTCAGATATCTGATTAATGCTCACTGTGTTCCTCCTACAGACCCAAGAACACCAAACCAGTTGCCTAAGTATAGCAGGTGGGCTGTGACTGACCGCTGGTCCTGGTGGCTCAGTAGGGACAGCATGGGTCTTGCCGCCAGCGCACCGACGCTCACTCTGATTTATTTCTGTTGGCCCATTGAAAAACCTGCTTTCTTTTTCCTCCGTGAGTCTAGAGTGAGCTCAGGAAGGCAGCATCTGTTGCTATGGAAACAGAATAAAAGTTCTTCAAAATTGCCCTTTTCACTTTGGGATTTTCTGAGACACTCGGAGAGGTTTCTTACATAAAGAAAACACATTAGGAGGCCGGTCGGCTGTTCAGCATGAAGTTGGCTCCGCAGCACCTCAGCAGTCGGCGGATAAACCCAGTTATTAGGCTTCAATCTGCTTGCGTAACGCTGCATATCAGGCGAAGCGCTACAGTCAGATCTCCAAATTAGTAGAGCAGCCCTGCCTCCTTCTGTATCGCTGCCCTCGAGGCAAAGCATCTGCCAGCACATTTACGATTAACACCCAGAGATCAGGGGCGACTAAAACAGCAATAAAAATAGGCTGGAGATGGGAGGACAGAGCTGTGAGGGGTCACGATCTTTGCATCTCCCTCATCAGCTGCTTGAGTTCGGTTTCAAGCAGCAAGCAGAGGTGCAAAGAGGCAACGAAGACTGAAGAGATGCAACACTCATGCAGCTCTCACAGCTAATGTACCTCTCACTCCGGTGTGATTCTGCGAGCTGAGAGGTTTTTTTCTTTAAGAGGGAGAAGAAAAGAAATAATGTGGACGTGGAGATGGAGGTGAGGAAGAGGAGAGGCACTAAGAGGACGGTAAAAAGGTGCTTTTCTCACTCTGGAGGTGACTCACTCAGTCTTCAACCTGTGAAACGACCGACCGGGACAATCAGCCACAGAAAGTTTCTCATCAGAAAGTGAGAGTCGAGGGGCGTCCAGGTGGAAAAGCCTTCATCAGCTGCAGACTCTATCTGGTTTGAGATTCAAAGCAAAAAGCAGAGAAGACTCGACCGGAGGGAGGCCAACAGGTGCTGTTTAGGTAAATGATGTTGCGCTGAGTTGCAGCACAATGCAGAGGCGTGTCGCGTCCCGAGGCCTCGGCTTTGTGCTGACAGAAAGGAAACATCTCTGAAAGCAGAGCAAGGGGGGAAACTCCCTCTGAGCAAACTGAGAAACATGAAACCTGCAGCAGGCGAATCCCCATCAGCTGGGACTCCAACACTGATTTACATACAGACGTATAACCAGGGCTGGTGACGGAGCAGAAACATTTACCACCATAAAATGCTTAATTTCAGCCGATATCCATAGTTACCGATCATTTTAATGACCTATTTTTAATTTTTTTTAAAAACCAGCAGAGAAAAGGTTCCATTTGAATTTAACCACCTTTAGTCCATTTCTTTAACAATGATTTTAGCTTTTCTGCTGCACACCTGGAACATTTGGCAGCAAACTGTACCTGTAGGTCAGTTTAAATCCATGATCACAGACTAGACTTTTGAATGTAACTGCTTTTAACTGTTTAAATAAAGGTTGTGAATGATCATTTAAAACTTACACACATAAAAACAATGAACTGGGATAAAGGATCTCCTCTGAACCCCAAAATGTGCAGTGCCTTTTAAAGGGTCGGTTTTTTTGTTTGTTTTTCAATTGCCAAAATTACACCATTTATCACAGCCAGACACTCTAAACACAGAAAGAATCACTGAATTTTCCAACTTTTGGCTTGAATTAATTACGTGGGACGAGCCGTTCCACCTGGAAAATTAAACCAATCTACGTAAAAATGTGGATATTTCATCAAGTTCACTTTATTTTATGTGGTCCACTTAAAAATTTCCTTTCGCTCTTTCGCTGAAATAAAAGAAAAGACAATCTTTGCTTTTTTCAATTTTCGTACTACAAAGAAATGAAACTTTCTTTCTTACTATATAATTCATGGCACCATAACTGTTTCCTAATGTCCAGAAGACATGTCTGAGTTCTCTCTACTTCTAGTCATGGTTGTGCTGTTTCCATAGAGGTGCAGGACTTCATATTGCAGTGAAAAATGAGCCCACAGTGAGGAAAAATGTGACAGGATAAATAAACGCCTACAAACTGCTTGGAGTTCAGATTTTCAAATAGAGAAAGCTGGTAAAATAAACCTGGAGGTGCACAGAGGATGCAGGTAAACCAGCCGAGCCGAAGGACTGTGACAGCAGTTGTTGTCAGACAGAGGAAATGTTTGTGCAGGACTGAACAGAAAATTGTACAAACACATCTTTGGAGGTGAAGAAATTAATTTGTGCTGTGGATTCATGCTGCTGACAAACAGTCAGTGGATGTAAACATGATGCATCTGCAGCTCCACAGAGCTTCACTGTTGTCTTTAAACTATTAAAAACACGCCTATGAGCCACACTGTTGCACTGACTGTGAACACAGGTACTGCTGCTGTAAATACCCCAAAGCCACAAAATGTACATCAATCTGCAGCTTAAAATAGTCCCAAATCCATGTGCTTCTGCTTCTAGCTTGAGTGAGGTTTGTTAAGTGTGCAGTACAGGATGTTTTAGACAATTACAGAGTCTTTGCAAAAAACAGGAGTACATATTTGTTACGTTTAAAGATGGTAAAAGTAGGAGGTGAGAGCAGCCTAGACGGTGTTTGATCCAGCAAGACATAGACGACAACACGTCAACATGTAAATCTATTTTTTCAGATTTTTTTGATATTATCTGTAATTTTAGGGAAAATCTATAAAATAAAAGTTTGAAAAAAATGATTCACCATTTCTCAATCTTTAATGTAAGTAATTTTTCTTTTAATTAACAGCAAATATCTGTAATTATATATTTGCAGTCAAAAATGATGTGGACATTATTTACATTTTTTGGTCTGTTTTTTTGTCTTGTTTTTTATGGTTAACATTTAAATTAATACATTTTTGTTATTTTACTAGTTTTTAATTCTAACAAAACATGTAAAATCTGAAAAATAACATTAAAAAAAAGAATTGAGCATTTTTCAATCTTAAAGATGCATCATTTTTCTTTAAATTAATGACAAATAAACGTAAAACAATGATATTTTAGCAATTAATTAATTGCCATTGACAAAAATACCAAATTCTAATGTGGACGTTGTTTAGGGTTTTACATTCAACAAGTAAATTGATACTTTTTTCTGTAATTTTACAAGTTATTATCTGTAATTTTAACAAAACAGTAAAAAAAACATAATTATTAACCAATTTTTAATCCTTTATAAACATATTTTTTTCAACTAACTGCAAATATCTTTAAAATAATGATCTTTTAGTCAATTTAAATGCAGTCAAACGGTGTAACTTTATGGTCAAACTTTCTTCAAAATGCACATAAATTCCTAGATAGTATCTGTAATTTAACAAAACCTGGAAATTCTGCAAAATTCCAGTACATTGGTTGAAAAACTACATTTACAAATCTCTATTTTTTCAGTGTTTTACCTGATTTGACAAAACTTCTAGGAATTTTTCCTGTTATTTTTGCCAGTTGAGAAGCGAAAGTGTCTGTTATGCTTGAATAAAAAAGGATACTCCAAACAACAAAACTTCTTTTATTATTCTGATGCTGGAGATCTTACTTTAGCCCTAAATCAACCTGATTGAGTGGCACCAAAAATTCTTCCAAGCTTTAAAAAAAACTTGCTCATTCAAGACACCTAAGAAACAGCTCAACCACTTGCATCCGTCCTTGTACGTACGAATCAGATTTCCTCTGTCAGACACAAATTTACACCATCGACTCTCCTCAGCGTCAAACGGCAGCCGTCTGGAAGAAGACATCACACCTCTGCTTTGTGTCACCGCTGCCATCAGACCAGCCAAGTTTCTTCTTTAACACTTCAGTCGTGTTTACAGCACTTTGCTCTGGCTGTTTATGTGAAGCCTGTTTCCACTGAAGGTGACGGGACGGCCTCCGACACTGCAAAGGTCGAGACGTAACTACGCATCTACTGCTGAATCTATAGCAGACTTTATTCCACTGCAGAGGAAAACAGATATTACTGGAATCTAAATGGGCGGACTGTAGCTGAAAACATAACACATAACAGCAGTGGGATTTAGAGCAGCGTCTGATTAGTCACTCAGATGTCTCCTAAACCTTTTTATTGTGTCTGTTGGCTTCGCGCGCCCAATAACGCCTATCAAACAGAGCTTTCAGGATGAGCCAGCATCCTTTACTGCGGCCCATAAATCCAAGCATTTCGAACAATAAACCGACTGATAGATATTTAACAAGTGAGAGCAGCGAGTTCATGTCACCACTCGGTGCCCCTCGGTCGCTCGGCGTGCCAAACCTGAGGTGGAGGAACACTGGATCCTTTCCCCCCACACTTTTCCTGCCTCCCAACATACTTGCGAGGATAAGGGCTTGTTAATCCAGAGGTGAGATGAATGGCAGCACTGTGAATGTGTGTGCAGGAAGGAGGGCAGCCGGGACCTCAGGCGCAACTCGACTCAGCACAAAGACTGGCTCAGTGCTGCTGCTGTCACACAACGGATAAAAATATACGCGCATGCAGCAGCCGTGCAGGAAAAGTGCAGCAGCAGAGGAGTTACAAGAAAAGGCTGCACGATCTGATGCCTCAACTCCAAGACTTCAAAAAAAACTGACATTGCAATATTTCGTTTTTCCACAAAATGTAAAAAAAACAGGAATTTAAACCAAATGAACTGTTTGGAAAGAATGAATCGATAAAAATGCCGAAAAAGCTACCTCAAACCTTTCTCATATGGTGCCCAACTGACAAATGTATCAGAAATAGTTGGGTTTTTTTTGCTTTGGATGGCATTCAGATTTGTTAATCAAAGCTATTTTGCAGCTGATTGAAACTCCCTAAACCCCAAAACCTGCAATCAGGTTTGAAAAGCATTTTATCTTCAATAAATAGGTGAAAAATCAGAGCCAAAAACTGTAAAAACAGCAAGAATTGTCAAATTTTCAACATTCTGATGTTCCTTGAACTCATCACATGTGACAGGCCATTTCATCCGTAAAAATCTAAGCTTAAATCACCAAAAGTAAGTGCCCTAACAACATTCTGTAAAAACAATGACAAAATTACACAAAGGCATTGGATGAAAATATACGTGCAGCAGCAGAGAAGATACGGGATGTTTAACTAGCAAGAAAAAGCTGCACCATCTGATGCTCAGCTTCAAAAAATAAAAAAACTGACAGGAATTTACGCCAGATTCACTGTTTGGAAATAAATAATCATTCCACAGTGACTGGGGTGACTTTGTAGAGGAGTGTGTCTGCTTAGAAAATCAAAAAGAAATATTTATAAAAGTTGGAAAAAAAGCCACTTGGAACCTTTACATGTGGTGCAACGCAGGCAAAGACGTCTACAAAAGCTTTTTTGCTTCTGAGCCCAAAAACCTGCCAATTGCCAAATTTACACCATTAATCACAGCCAGAAACTGTAAGAGCAGAAATAGTTGTCAGATTTTCAACTTTTTGCCAATTCTTGAGCTAATCATCTGTGAAGTGTTACACTGGAAAAAAAAGATTCTGCAAAAGAAAACTAAAATTCTCAGTGCAACCGTGAAGCCATTAGCGATCAACGGTCACATGACAACAATTCAGAGAGTGTTCACCTGAACTGCAGGCTGCGTTTACATGGAAAAGATAGGAGACAAAAAACGCAAGTAGTAAAATAATTATAGCATGTACAGCCACCATTTACTTTACAGTGTTGGTAACACCTGTGGACTCTTGGAAAAATGCTGTACATGTAAAATAAATAACCAAAGAATTTCAATGTCATGCTACACAGAAGACAATCCTGAGTTCTCTCTCCTTCTTTGTGGTTGTGCTGTTTCCATAGAGGTGCAGGACTTTGTGTTGTGGTGAAAAATGAGCCCATAGTGAGTAAAAATGCATCAGGAATGAAGTAAAAAAAAAAAACACAGAAACTGAGAGTTACATGGTGAAACAACTTAGTTGCGTTGCCTCATGACCTGAAACTCTTGACAGCAGAACACCAGACATCGGTCCACATCGTTCCCTCTGTAGCCAAGATATTTCCAACACTGCATTTCCTTTTGCAACCAAGTTTTCCTTTTCAGTGCTTCTCTCCTGTTCTTTGCTTATTTTGTTGTTCACATGTGGAGGCTGAATGTCAACAACCTCTGCGTCCTGTGAATTAAGTTTTTTAAAAATCCATTGTATCCAAGAACCTTAAATCCAAGTAAATAACGTTCTATCAGACAGAAGTCACTTGCAGATTGGTCATGAAAATGAGAACCGTGACAGTTTTCCAGTTTTTTTTATTTAAGCTACAAAAATGTCATCATGTTGTGTTTGAGTTCATTTCCCTGACTTCACATTTGAACCTGACCAATATGTCAGCTGGTTGATACTATCATCCAATACTGGCTTGTCACAGATGTAATGGTATGGGCGTTTACCTTGTCCAGTATACTGATGTGAAAACTTTCCTTTAAAGCATATAAAGCAGAAAAAGATGCCTGGGGCGATACAGAAACTGTGCAGCTCTAACACGTTAGTACCGTCTGCAGCACATGTAGCAGAGTATATATGACAGCTATACGAACAGTGGTGCGGAGTAAAGCAGCGTCATCACTAGGGGTTTAAAGGTACACAAAAAATCATGTTTCGGTACGTACCTCGGTATGGAAGTCACGGTTCGGTACGGAACCCTCTGGAGTAGACGGACATGCCAGCGAGTCAACATGACATGACCGATTTAAGACGTAGCAGCAAGTCGCTGAGTCCGTTTCAACTTGTATTAAAAGTGCGGATTTCAAACTATCTACCAGTTTTTGAATTGTGTTGATCGGCCAAGTAAAACCAGAGTGGTGACAAATAATAAACGCCAAACTTTTTCGCTCATTTGGAGCGCCTTACGGCTTTGGTCTTGTCCACTTGTTTTACTCCTTTTTCGTACTTCACCAGGAAACCGAAGTGATTCCGAACGGGTGATTATAAAAACAGCGGAGCGTCTTCCAGTTCTGGTTTCTTGCTGTTAGCATTAGCCATCCCACTTGCTAGCCATACTTCTCAGAAGCGCTGGCAGGAGTAAAAACGGTTCAACTGAAAACTCCTACTTGTTTTTAGTTCCTCAATACTGTGCAACTGTGAGACGGAGAAGGTCTGCCACAACTGTGGCCACTACGAGGTTCACAATTAAGACAATTCTGTACATTGGCCATTATAACAGTCTTCAATTTTTCGTGCTGCAGTACACCTCTGTACCAAACCGAAAGTGCCTGTTCTTGAATGGTTCGGTTCGGTTTGTTATATTGTTACACCCCTAGTCATCACAAATTTGTTTTTGGAACACAAATTTGTTTTCTGACCCCAAAAATTCAAAATCACTCCACTTCACACTGCATTTTATAGGATGCTGAAATGATATATTACAAAATGATATCCCCACCTTATTTTAGCTTAGTTATTATATTTCACTATTGTACCGTACTTATATCTTATCACTTTTATACATTTAGTTTCTTTCTGAGCAATATGGGGCACAAGAATTTCCTTCAGGATTAATAAAGTTTTGTCTTATCTTATTCTGCAGCCCCATATTGCCGAGCATCCGCAGTGACTTTTCCACTAGCTTTTAATTTGGAAATCTAGCATAAATGACCACATTTAGCACACACACACACAATGACCCCGTTGCTGCTCTGTATGTTGCAGTTTCCAAGAACTAATTTCCCCCTGAGGCCCGCGTGTCAGTTAGAAGGCGAGCTGAAGGTGAAACATGACTGGAGGATGAGCGGTTCGTCAACCAGAGGATAACTGGATGCATTTTCACCTCTGATCTGTTCCTCATGTGTCGGCTCAGACGAGGCAGATAAGGAAAAGTTTGTGATGTTTTTTTTTATTATTGCATCCTGGAAGCAGTGGATGATGAAATTGAACTTCTGCGAGTTATCAAAAAGACGCTTCAGCTGTTCAAGCAGTGCAGCTTTGGCCAAATTAGAATCAGACACACTGATCCTCCGGAGGAATCTTTGCAGACAAACACAAGAACGAGAGTCTGAAATGTTGCTTTTTAACCACATGAAGAATTTTACTGCAGAAATAAAATCTTGATTAACTGAGATGCAGTCGATAACACATGAGATTATTTATGAAGTGATAAAGTTAAAAAGAGGAAAAAAAATGACGTCCTGACATGAACCGATACTTATGCTTAAAAACTGCTTATTTAAAACATACAAATAAATAATACTTTTAAATATGACCTCTGGAGTCTTGTTGCACACTTTAAAACCATTCATGTTCACTTAGACCATCAAAAAACCCTAATATATGTATATTCTGTACACATCTTTTGGAAAGTCCAGGCAGAAAGTAGGCTACATTTGGAATATATTGATAATTTAAAGCTGCACTACTTGATTTTTTGGTCATACTGACATTTTATCACATTTTATAGCTGCAACAAAATTGTAAGCCAATAGTTACCTGCTTAAACATACTTTTAAAGATGTGTTTCTGGGCATCTGCCAGATATAAGTCAAATATTAACTGTCTTTTTTACCTCCCTTTTGGTCTCCACCAGCTCCTGTTTAGCAGCTTTGTGTTTACAGGTAGCCGCTAACATTATCTATTTTGGGTTGAAGGCCGAGCAGGTTGCCGTTTTTGCTGAAAACAGTTGCAGGTTGCAGCTTGAAACAAAAGAAGTCAACAAAAGCAGTATGAGGGAACCGAAACAGTAAAGGAGTGGGTCCGAAAACCAAAGCAGCTAGCTGAAAGATGCTAAAATGCTCATTAGTGCTCAAGGAAATTGCACAGTCAGTGATGAATCTCTAAGTTTGTATCAGCAACAAACAGTCATCCAATTCATTTTCAATGTAGGAATATTAATTAGTGCATCTTTAAAGTAAAGCTGCTGAGGAAAGCTAAATATTTATGCTAAATTTAAGCGATAATTTGCTCGTTTTTAAAGTCTTTTGTCTTCCAAACTTTAACCTAATCAGTACTTGTTCTTTCCCACAAAAAAATCGGAGATACTTTAAAAAATACATAATATCTTTACAATTCTTAAAAGCCTTTTTGCGTTTGGCAGGAAGTTCAAAGCATCTTTTGCATCACTTGCAGACTAACACATGACAACAACGTCAAATCCAGAGTGATAAAGGTGGTGAACAGAATCGAAGCAGCTAGTAGCAAAGCACTTCGTCCAAAAACATGCTGAAATAAACTGACGAGATGGTGAAGCTCCATTTTTCAAGATTATGCGTTAGAAAGCCACCAGTGTAGAGACATAGTCAATGATGCCTACGACGTTTCAACAGCTTGAGATGCAAATAATTAAAGAGGCAATTAATCTTGATAGGGAGGAGGTCGGGGTGGATGAATGGCTCAGTGAAACACTGGACTTAAGAAAATCTTGTTCAACTGAAATCATCTGTAGATGAAGTAAATGTTCCACAGAGCACTCAGCGATTCTACCTGCAGCCTTATTAGCCTATATGAAATATAAACAACCAAAAAGCTCATATTCGCAGCATAATGAATCACTGTAACCTGGTTGTTTTCTACTGAAATGGTCAGAACAGACCACAGATTCATATGATTTCTGAAAATATATCAACTGGTGTTCCAGCACAAGAACTACTGAAGAATAAAACAGAAAAGTTGGCTGCTGTTTTTAGATGGTCTGACATGTTGGTTGTTGAGCTGCGATGCACAAACTACTGTTTGTAAAGCCGATTTTCAGTAAATGTTCAGTTAAAAAGGTTGGGACTATTCAAAATGTTTAAAGGTAGGGGTATTCACAAGTAGTCTGTTCCTCTGCCACCAAAAATAATGGATTAATCCCGGAAGCCCGTTGATGTAGAGCTTTTCTCCTTATGAAAGCAACTCCAGAGATTATCTGATCAATGATAACGAGGTCGGATAAGAGCTTATTGACCAATCAATCAATGACTCCACCTGGACGCTACAGTCCTAACAGACAGACTGGCCTACAGATCTGATTTCAGATTTTCCTGCAGTCTGAGCAGCACCTTCTAATTGTCAGCCTTATGATTACAGTAATCCTGCTTCTTGCATAACTACACAAAAACAACCGCACAGCTTTCAAAGACACAGCTGGCTCATGCTTAAGGAAAATATATGCCCATCTTTTCAATTTACACCACAGAGCAGCACAGCAGGAGAGAAAAAAACACCCCATTCTTAACTGGGATTATGCAAATTTGCTCTTCACCTCGGAGACATACTGGTGTCGGGTATCAGTCGAGCATTTGGGCACCAGAGCCAATGTTTCATGTAATGTGTGCATCAAGAAATGGCCTTTTGCGAAGATGAACAATAAAACTATCTACTATCCATTTTTTCCAGAGGGCATCTAACAGACAAGGCTTTTTTCTTTTGCAAATCAGTAATAAAACAGTTTTTTGCAACACCTTTAACCACCAGTTTCACCAAATGATTGAAAGGTGAAAACTAAGGCTCGCCTTCAGCCTTAAAGATGCTGAGTTTGGCCCTGCTGGTACCTTATTTTGTGCAGCAACTGGTTTAAAGACAGATAGATCAATATGTTCCCGACGTGCTCAAAAGCAATAAATGGAAATCTCGACTACCTTTATCATCGATTCTGTAACGGTAAAGGCGCTCAGCTGCAAAAACTGTCCCATCAGCAGACCGGTGCAACTTTCAAGGCTACTAAACATCATAGCAGCATTCATCCCATTCAGGAGAGTTCAGTCCCCCCCGCCCCAACCTCTACGTCTCTGGTTCAAACTCACAGCAATGAAAGAAAATCATTCACTGACTTCACCTGAGGTGAACAGAAAAAGAGTCCGAAGATCCCCCTGTGGGTGTGAGTGAGTCAACACTTTCATAAGATATGGAAATGAGCATTTTTGGGTCAGCCTTTTGGCAAAACAGTGGAGCGAACCAGAGGGAATCGACTGGTGTATCTCTTTAAGTTATGGCTGCAATAAAAAGGGGATATGGAAGGTCACCACAGACTCATAAAGATGCTTGAAACCATTTCACATTACAGACAGAGACTATAAATTATCTTGAATCGGCAACAGGACACAGTGTAATTCAAAGGTTTCATATGCTTATTTTTCAAAAAATGAAAGTTGCTGCAATCCTACATAAGAAAACGCACCACACTGTAGATGAACGAGTGGAAATCTTGCCACAGATGACTAAAAATGTAAGGTTCTCACAATTAGCAAATAATCAAATTTAGACATGCAAACGAACTACGGCCAAATCTAAAGTTGAAAATCCAGTAGCAGAGGCTTCTAATGTAGCTTCCAAGATCTAGTTTGAACACAAGACTGTGGAAACTGCTCTGTATAAGATAATCAGGTTCGAGCAGAAGGTGTCGAAATGATCGCTGCACAATGCATGCTGGTTAGATTTCTGTCCGACTTGGTCCCAACCTTCCCTGACGTCACACAAAGGCAGCATGTGGTTGATGGTTTATCCGTCAGAGGGGCTGAAAATTCAGATGACACATCATGAGCTGCATAAAATATATAGTTGTAGTTTAGTTATGAAGCACTGAAAGTCTAAATACCTGACCGATCAGTAATGGAAAATAATGTCTTTTATTTCTTTTTTATTGTATTTGACTATTCATCTGTATTGTCAATCTTTTTATAGAGTTTGGTCTGCTCAGTTGATTTATATACAGCAGCAAACTGATCTGATCTGAGAATTCATTTGATGGAGGCCTGTACAGCGTTTTAAAGGGATGCCGTGTCATAATTAAAACTGTTGAAGAGCGTGCACGAATATATATGCATTATACAACATTTCAGTGAACTGGTGTGTTTCTATAACATCTTTACAGCTAACTTTTGGCTATTTTTCATCTGAAACAAGCCCAATGATGTCTGTTGAACAAACCCACCGACCGCAGTTCGAGGTTTTCTTGCTTTGAACAAACGGAAATGAAAGAGGACAACAACATTACCAGCAACAATAAATAGCAAACTGAGAAAGCTTTGATACATCCGGTGGTTTGTAACGCAGAAGTGTCTGAAAATTAACAAATACGGACGCCAAACACTATTACGCAATGTCAAGTCATGTCAGTGCAATATCTCACTTAGCATTTACAGTCATCGAAACTTTTATTGCTATTAAGGATGTCTTTTTGTTACCCCAGATCTGATCAGAGTCATTTAATATTTAGTATCTGTCAAGTATCCCCACCCCAACCTCTCCTGCTATCCCTCCCTCCCTCCTCTTCCCCACTCCCAACCCAACCGGTCGAGGCAGATGGCCGCCCTCCCTGAGCCTGGTTCTGTCGGAGGTTTTTTTTCCCCCTTCCCTATCATGGGGGGTTTTTGGTTCCTTCCCACCGTCGCTGACTGCTTGCTCATAGGGAATCCAAAAACAACCTTGGATTGTTGGGTTTTCTGTTTTTTCTTACAATGTTTAGCGCTTTGTGACGACTTGTGTTGTAAATATGCGCTTTATAAATAAAACTGAATTGAATTGAATTGAAGTACCAAGTCCTAATCCAATATCATTTAAATCAATAACATACATTTTAAGTATATTAAAGTTGTTACAATTAACTGAACAGCTCTGCAATGCATTAAGAAAGAAATTCTGCCTCTAAGCTGTTCCTTAATGTTCTGTAGGTGGTCATGAACCGTGCTGTAAAGCTCCTGTTGAACTCTGTCTGACATGTAATGTTAGAGGCCACGGTGATGGAAGAAAAAAACTGTGTACTCTACAAACATGTCAGAAGATGTCTTGTAGATTAGCCGTAGTACCTGGTTGTTCCACCAGGTGGAGTCTCTTATTGTTTAATAGTGTAGCAACCAGAGGAGGTGGTCACTCAGACTACAGGCAGTTCATGTTGGCAAGCAGAGAGCATTGTGGGGGTTTAGCTAGTAAAGAGGCACCATGACAAAGACTTCTGTGACGCTTAATGACCTCCAATATGAGCTCATGAGCTTAAGACAAACTGGGATCGATTACGACAAGCAGCATCGTGTCAGTGGCCTATGTAACATCTGACATTAAAGACATTTATATCTTTAGTGTCTTGCAAAAGATTGTGCTCTCTACCTTTATGACAAATGTGTAACAGCAGACGTAAACAAAGGATCATGTTTAGTGTAAAGTCAGTATCTCACTGTTAAAAAAATGACCCGATCAGAAACAATACTGATGTTTGGTATCAGATCGGGGCATCCCTAAATACTACCATCTGTCATATGTGACGGAACATCAAGCTCCTTCTAGAAACAGACATTCTGACCATTGGGAAATTTCCTGTAAAAGGAGGAAGCAAGATACTACTGTGATGACAATCTACCATCTTGAAATTAAGTTCTAAAGTGTTTTCAACATCACTGAGCACAGATCAGAGCAGAGATCCTGTAATCAGCCTCATCCTGCATTTGGCAAGAAAGAACACTGTGGTGGATTTAGCTAGTAAAGAGGCACCATGACAAAGACTTATGTGACAACAAATGACTTCCAGTCAGAGCTCATCTGTTTAAGTCAAACTGGCATCAAACAGGACAAGATTCCTACATTCCAGTAATATAATTTACTTAAAAACTGTATTAAATTTTTATCACAGATTGTGCTCTCACTTTACAACAACTGTGTGACAGCAGATTTAAATAAAGAATCAGGTTTAGTTTAAAGTCTGTACTAATCTGTTTTTAAAAGCCTTAATCAGAACTGATCCTTATGTCTGACATCAGATCCCTAAATTCTACCATTCGTCTGATGTGACATCAAGCTTCTTCTAGAGACACCACTTTGAAACCACTCTGAAATTTCCTGTAAAAAGCAGGAAGTTATTTGCTCTTGTAGCGGTCAGTTACTGCAATATCTTGAATAAAAATAGACATATAGATTTCATAAGTGTATTCATAAAACATCACAGCAGAGATCCTGTTAATCAGCTTCATCCTGCATTTAGAAACAGCTGATCCAAGGATGCTTCAAAAAGTAAAAGCGATCAGTTTCATGAGCTCAAACATCTCCCCTCAGACACCCCACCCACTGACCAAAAAAAGAAAGAGACAAACATGGTGCTCTACTGGCAGCATGTGTCTCCACTTCCTTCCTCACAGAAACACTTCACATCCACAGCATCGAATCAAACGCAGCTGGTCTGGAGGCTGAACAGTCGTGACCTTCTGCAGCCAAACTGACCCCAGAGTTCTGTTTTTAACAGCACAAACCGGAGCCAGAAGGCCTCCTGAAAGCAGAACACGCTGCTCTGATGTTTACTGCTGCATATTCATGTTTCACTGACACATCAAACCTTACATATAAGCTGCAGCACAAAGACTCGCTGAGGAGGGAATAAATACTGTGCAGGGAGGCTGACAGTAAGCTTCTCCTCACAGCAGAGTGGGATTTACTGTTTAAGCTTTGAAATTGGCTCCTGCTGAAGAGTTGCTCATCTATTGTTGAATATAATCTGCGCTCTGACTCATTCAGGAGCGCAAAAAGTGACAAATATGAGACAGGAGCAGCACGTGTTTGTTGTCTGCAGACACCAACAGGTGAAGAAGAGGAAGAAGTGAACTTACACGAACGCGTGGTAGATGAACGCCCAGGCTCTCGGTCGCTCCAGCACGTTGTACAGGTAGTTCTGCAGCCGCCGGTAGCGCACGTTCCTGCGGCCGCTCTGCGCGCTGTAGATGAGCGGCTTCCCCAGCAGGCTGAGCCGGGCGCCCTGCTTCCCCCGCAGGCTGTCCGAGCCGCCGGCACCGGCACCTGTGGCGGCTGACAGCAGACCGTCTCCCGCGTTGTTCATCATCATCCTTCGTCCGGACTCCACATCCTTCAAACCGTAGCCTTCGGTTCGGTGGCCCGGCGACGTCCTCATCCAGAGCCCGGTGCCGCCTTCGTCTCCGCTGTGGTTCCGGGGCATGGCATCACCAAGGCGGGCATCGAGTGCGCGGAGCTCCTCTCCAGCATGCGTGGACACTGAATCACACGTGTGAGCCGCAGTGAAAGCAGCGCCGTCACACTCTGACCGCCCTCTTTCCTACACGACCGCGCGTAAAGGTGTCCACGGCGCCTCTCCAGAGCGCGGACTCGCAAAACACCACAGCAGCAGCAGCAGCAGCAGCGTGTGTCCGTGTGCAGCAGCCGGGAGGATATTTCCACACTAAAAAAATGTCACCACCGGCTCCGTTTCCTCCGCGCTCCACCGCCTGTTGCTTCACCCTGAAAGCTGCGCGTCCCCGGCTGATGCGCATCGATCGACTTTATCTGAATAGTTTGGTTCTATCTCGGCTCGGGTTCGGTCTCAGAGCTCCAGACCGGGGGAATAGTTTAGTTACAGATCAGTCGTCTCTCCTCGTGTAATTTAATTTCCCGAAAAAGTTCCAAATTACGCCAGAAAAGCCGATCAGGTAACACGGACTGGTTCTGATGGTTTTTCCACTTGGTTCAAGGCTGGAAAAGTGACCGCAGCGCCGAACATCTGCTGAAAATATTACAGTGCAACCAAAGTGACTTTTAATTCAGAGGAGCTGCTTGTTCGGTGCGTTTTTATTAAAGCTTCTGTCAGTTTTTATCTCATCAAATCGCCCAAACAAAAGTGTTTCTGCACCACGTGGTTTATTCTGAACCTGTCGCACCTTCTCTGCTACTGCTTTGATGTAATAACAATAGATTTCAGCTGGTTTTGATGAACTACATGAAACAGCCGCTGCTTCCTTTGTGTGTCTGCAGCTTGAGTGAAAGTAGAAAAAAAAAGTCAGTTAGCGCCTCCTGCGTAAACTTCCTCTTCTCAGACGCACAGTTGACGCGCTCACTTTCGACTTTCACTGGGCAGAAAATTCTCCTGCAGCTTCATCATCACGACCCTGAACATATGATGCGTTCAAATGCTGCAAAACAGAGGATTTAAATGAATGAGGCTTGTGCGTTTTTGCTCGGATGACAGTGGATCAGAGCGCACAGAAGGTCTCACATTTTATCCAGAGAAGCTGAGTCTGCAGCTCGTCTTCCTACAAAAGCACACCATCTGCTGGAGGCTGCAGCTACAGACAGACGAAATCTCTTCTTTTTTCACTTCTTGGTGCTTTGAGGTCTGGAAATGTCTCAACACACCTTCAGCTGCTGACATCTGCATGTTTCAATACTGCAGTCCCTTCAAAATAAAGCTCTGCAGTCAAATATTGTTCAATTCTTTCATCATTGTCACGACAACCAACAAAGATAAAACATGTCAGGCCGATTTATTTTATTCTATTATTATTTTTGATTTCATTTTAGTTCGTTTTATTTCATTAGGTTGATGCAGTTTCACATATTAAAGAGCATAAATGCATAAAACTGTGACTTTTCCCAATGATTGATCAATAAAGTTGTTGTTTTTTATCTTATAAAAGCTGTGCCTTCTTTCTTGAGTTGGGCTTTTCTACAAACACTGCAAATAAAATACATAATTTCAATTTACATAAAACAGATAATGTGATTTAATTGTGTAACAGATTTAAAACCTGTGATGGAGCCCCGAGAGACACCATTAAAATAATAACTATTCAAAACAAAGAAAAACTGTTTTAAACTTGTGTGAATTACATTTTTTAAATGATTATCACAAAAGTTGTGACTGCATTAGGCTAAATTAATAAAGTTAGAATGATTTAAAATGAGAAAATAACAAGAAGCAGCACCTCGGCAATGAACATTGTGCAATCAAGTTAATTAAAATAATAACCATAAAAAACCCAGACTTAATAAAATTTTAAACTGCAGCCTTTCTGGTTTGCTGATTGCACTGTTTCAAAAGACAAGCTGAAATCGATTAATTGTTCAGCCCCGACTGCAGACACTGAACTAAAAATGAAATTTTCGTAACCAGTTACATTAATTGCTCAAGAGCAAAAAAGGACAAATAATTAACTATAATGACCTAAAAATGGCTCCAGTTTGATTTTATGCAGCTCTGCAACTTTACTGTGAAAGATTTAATATCTGTAATTTTTTTTCTTCTGTAATAGTTTCAAGAAGAGATGATTGTCCTGATTTCAATCTAATATGTGATGCTCTGAACCATTGGGCATGGACAACAGGACCTCTCAGGGTGTCCTATGGGGTCTGGAACCAGGATGTTGGCACTGGATCCTTTGGGTACTCTGGCTTGTGCAGTGGGGCCTCTGTCAATCAAACTTGTTCCACCGCATCCTGTTGATGTTTGATCAGAATGGGGTGTAGGAAGTTTGGAGGTCAAATCAACATGTTGGGTCATTGTCATGTTCCTCAACATGTTCCTGATTGTTTGATGTTTTTCCATGTGGTGGGGTGCATTTTCCTGCGGGGGTAGGCCAGTGACATTTGGGATTTACATTTGCATGAGGGAGTGTGTTTGTTCTAGGACAATGTTTATTTGGGTGTCTAAGTCTCATCAACACTGATGTTAAAATCCAATGTTTTCCAGCAGAACAGCACATAGTACCAATATGATCAATGTTATTCACTTCAGCTGTCAGTGGTCATCATGTTGTGGCTGATCGGTGTATACTGAACAGAAATTTAAGGGCATCATGCGATATTTATTAAATTCTCTCTGTTGTCTTTAACATAGAGGAATAAGTATTTGTTCTTCCGAAGTCATGAAACAACCAAGAATATTGAAAATGATGACAGACATCCAGAGCTGATTTCTTAGTCGAGAAATGGTGCATTTGTGGACATTCAGGATATGTTTCTAACTGACCTTTAGCTTGTCCTCGTCCTCATCTTTCTCCTTTTTAAAGACCCTTACGGCACCTCTGGCATCTCCTGTAAAAAAACAAAACAGAAAGAACCTCAGGGTGACCCTCAGAGCTCCTTAGGATTAGACAGCAGTTCAGCTCAGTGCCTGAAACTATTTTTTCAGTTCAGACTTCTAGCTAAGGTGAAGGCCTATCCGCCGTTAAAGACTCTGAAAAGTTTTTCATGCCTTTGCAAAATGCAGCTGTTCATCTTTTAACAGGACAAAGAAAGTATGATCACATAACACCAGTAGTGGCGTCTCTCCACTGGCCTCTTGTCCGCTTCAGGATTGAATTTAAGATTTTATCGTTAGTTTTAGTTTTCAAGGCTTTAAATGGAGTGGCTCCTTAATTTAGCAGAACTCTTACATTGTCTATGGGTTGCTGTTTGTAATACAGTTTGGTTCAGCTCCTCTTGTTTTAAATGTGCTCCATAGATACATTGGATTTGACTTGTCATCTGTGGCACTGTGTTATTTTAATAAACCTACAATTTAAGGTGGACTTTATTAGCCACTGGTCCAAAGAGTTACACCTGACCAGATTGTGGATTAACTAAAAAACAACTTTTTGTGCACAGCTGGCTGAATTTAACCCTTTTCTAAGAGGAACAATGCAAATGATATTAGTCATAAAAGGTGTTTTGTTAATATTTCTGTTTGTTGAAGTTCCTCTGTTAGTGTTTTTGTCTTTGGATGTTTGTGGAGAGAGGCTTTGGAGATGAACCGTTGATACACTGAAGACAAAATGAATGAAATTCTACAAGCAGTGTGGGCTGGAGCAGACGATGAAACTGTGTCAGGATGTAAAAATACTGCCATAAAATATGAGAAATAACACGAAACTCATAGACGGCACAAATAAGTATTGGTTACACCTGTGGGTAAAAATGTTGTACATGTTGATTTCAGGTTTTTTTTTTTTCAAATTTCATAAAATAAATAATGAAAGAAATTGCATTTTCTTTGTTTAGTTTTTATTTAGTTTTATGATTTTTGACATCCTACCTGTGTCATACTACACAGAAAACATATCTGAGTTCCCCAGTGTAGTAAAATAAAGGTGTCTACAGTGAAGAAAAATGAGAGGGGAGCAAAAAAACAATCAGAAACTGTTTGGAGTTCAGAGTGTTTTATTCTTAAACAAGTTGAAGTAGAACTAGCTTGTTTCTCCTCTTGAATTAAAGCAGCTCTCAGACCTTAAAACAGACGTCATGTCACCTGTTGTGTATCTTTGGCCTGTTAAAACCTCACAATGAGAAAATGCTTGTTGAACACAAACAGTGGAGGGATAATTCAGCCGACATGTACATTTCTCTGTTTGTTTAATTGTTTCTTCGACGTCTTCTCTTGGATGACATTAAGCCTTCGTCATGTTTGTGCTCCTCTCCCAGCCGATGGCGACCTCTGCCCTGATTGCACTGATTAATCTTCTTTCTTGGAGCAGCATGGGAATTTTACGGCGGCCTCTGTCATGTACGATCTTTTCCATGATGGTCTGAATCTACGTTTTTTCTGCGGCAGGTCGCGACCCCTCGATTCTGCAGCGAAGGGAACCAGGGGAACCGGGGGCCCGGCTGGCACTGGGAGGGTGAGCTAAGATTGCCTGCAGATGTTGTTTCGGGGGCCCTGTGCTTATTTAACCAGAGGATGTGGAACATAAATCTCCCAAGCCCTCTGCTGCACTGCATCATATGGGAGGTCACACATGGATCGACTTCCTCTTTGGTTAGATCCTCTGCAGAGTTATGGCGCTTCACTGTAGCAGCTTTTATCAACAAATACTACATTATGCGACTTTTGCTCCCCAAAAAATGACATTATAAATGAAGCATTGTGGTGCTACAGAGGTGACCCGACCTATAAATCATGTTTTCCAGACATAAAGAAACTTTCTTGTTCGGTACAGACTACAAAAGAAATCCAAGAATTAGCACAAATCTTTGACAATATCTGTCAAAATACTCATGAAAAGGCTTGAGCTGATGTTGTACCTGCACACATGGCAAAGAATCAGTAGAAACCCAAATAAGTTTTGTTTACATGCCACACTTAGCTTAATTTCTGTTGCAAATCCCTGCTCATCAGGGTTTTCTGGGATAAGACCAGACTGTGATTTTTTTCTCCAGGAAATTCCAAAAACAAGATTGTAGCTGCGTCGATACACTGAAGTGTATTCTCCACTGTCTTATATCAATTTAAGCTAATTTAAGTAGAAAAGGAAAGGAAAAAACTGAGTGAAAATAAGATTCCAGATGAACAAGAAAGAAGAAACCAGAAACATGTGATCATAAGATGTCTGGATGTTGGTTTAGAAGTAGACTACTAAGATTCAACGCATAAACGGATGATAGGAACCTAAAGTAAGGTATTGAGTATAAGAGTGTAATTTAAGAGAGGAACAAAAACAATTTGTCATTTGCTCCCCCTAAAAATGTCATTTTTCCATCCGTAGGACCTACATCTTCAATTTCCTCAAGGGGATGAATAAAGTATCCATCCATCCATCCATCCATCCATCCATCCCTCCATCCATCCATCCATCTGCATGTCAAGAGAGGAGGGTTAAAATGACACCAGAGGAAGTTTATGGTCCTGCTTTTAAGTAAATAAATGATTAGAATTAGCAGAGAATGAACACCAGAGGAGACAGAACAGATCTTACGAACAGTGTAAGATCAAATTAATGAGAAATAGAAGGGTCTGAAAAAAGTGTCCACCTGACCTCCTCAGAATCATCTTATCTTTTATCTACAGTAATTTTAGTATTTTTAATGAAGACATGCAAAGTTTTACCTTCATACTATGAATATTTTCAGAGTTACAGGCCCTCAAAGTACATAGAGGTGGGTCTAAACTTAATTCACTTTTTCCTGCATTTGTAACTTCATCAGTTCAGCAGACAAACGACATCTTCAGGGCTGAAAAGCACATTTGAGTTCTGTTAGAAAAGTTTTACACCCACTTCTAAAGATTAATTCGGGTTTCTGTCCAGATTTTCTTTAACCACCTCTGAGCATCAATATTATGGGATGTATCACAGTTTAGACAGTAAAACTGCAGCAGTTTAATGTCTGTGAGTGTGAGAGTCATAGAAACAAGTATTAGTAACCTGGATGTGTTTCTGGTTTCTGGTAATTCACCAGAGAAAACTTTAAAAAGGGCATTTTCGGGGCTCATATCAGCATGTTTGACAGGTGGTTGGTCAGATCAAGTTACAGCAAATGAAAGGTCATATTATTACCTACATTTGATACCAGGTTCATCTTCTAGACATGATTCACTCTGTGGGAAGAAAATAGTGAAATAGTTTCATTCCAAGTTGCTCACAATGTGAGGTTGGAAACAGGCCAAAGGAGTTATCACGGTTTTAATACTTTTATACAGATTCTCAGTTGAGGGAAGATGGCTGATACTAGTTCATTTTGTATAGAAATCATACATCAAACACCTCCTTCAATGAGAGCATGTTTAGAAAAGAGTTGATAACCACCGTTGTGTGACCCATTATCTCTGACTGGGGTTTTAGGTTTTGTAGCAGCTAAAGCGAAAAAGAAAGTCCGGCTATGTTGAACCTGCTTCATAGTTTCAAAGTTAAAAGGCACTACAGCAGACACTTTTACAAAATTAACTATGGTCCAGAAGGTAAATTAAAAAAGAAAACACAGGGAGCAAATGTTAACAAAAAAAAAAGGCAGCAAAACATTGCAGCAAAATGAAGTATCAGAAAAGAAAAAAGGCTCAGACAAATGAATCCACAAACCAGGAGCAGACGAGCACCATCAGGCAGGTAAACAGACAAACTGGCAACTAAAACCGAGAAAAGCACGATTATATAGAAACAGAGCGGCTTATTGACAGAAAAAGAAATAAATCAACAATAAACAACATTGTTGGACACACACTCATGAAAACACATTTTGTTTCCAGCAAAAGTGCAGCAGCCTGGTGTGTTTGAGAGGATGGTGGCATATTTTGCAGCAAAAAAACAGCCAATAAAGTTCCTTTCTTTATTTATTTGGCCAGAAATCACAATATTTCTGCAGCACACTACCTCTATTTGTACATTTGTTTTATTATTCACAGGTAACCACAATCCCAGCTCTGTTATTGTTTTCTGATGCATGGCAACACAAATGTGCCAATGTGAGTAAATTTAATACTTAAGGTTTTGTCTTTTGAGGGATCCATCTGTATATCAGGCATACACCGATCAGCCACAACATTAAAACCACTGACAGGTGAAGGGAATAACATTGATCATATTGGTACTATGTGCTGTTCTACTGGAAAACCTTGGACTTTGCCATCTGTGTTATGACACTTAGGCTACGTTCAGACTGCAGGGCTTAATGCTCAATTCTGATTTTTTTTTTTGTGAAATTTGCAACTTGTATGTGATCTCCTGTGTGAACTTCATGCGACCCAATAGTGTCCCGCATGGGCAGAAGAGGAATGACGTCACATGCAGCGAGCGTGCTCAGTGTGTCCACGACTGCTTTGTTTGTTTGAGTCTTTAGCCTCCTTATATTTGGCTCGGAGGCTCTTTATTTGTCTTTGGCATTGGACTGTTTATACCCACGCTTTCTTTGGAAATGTTTTCAAAAACCGCCTGGTTCCAATAAGACCCCTTGAGTTTGGCCTGAATAGAACTGTCCACCCAAATATTAATTAACTCCGAAATCTCGCTTGTCCACCATGGTTGTTGTTTTTGTTCCTGCTTCCACCTACTTGAACGCAAAGTAGAGACGTTTGTCATGTATCAGTGACGTGTAGGTTGGATAAATGCGACCTGGCCGTTCAGACAGAAGTCGCATGGCAAAAGATCAGATACCTATCGTATTTAGTACCACATATCCAAGTGGCCTGGGTCGCATTTGAAAAAATCGGATCTGTGTTTTTCAGACTGTCATGAAAAGATCAGGTACAGGTGACATGGGGCAAAAAAAGTCGGATTTGGATCACTTTAGCCTGCTGTCTGAACGTAGCCTTAGACACCCAAATAAACATTGTCCCACAACAAACACACTCCCTCATGCAAATGGAAATCCCAAATGTCACTGGCCTACCCCTGCAGGAAAATGCACCCCACCACATGGAAAAAAAACATCAAACTATCAGGAACATGTTGAGGAACATGACAATGGCCCAACATGTTGATTTGACCTCCAAACTTCCTAGAGCCCATTCTGACCAAGCATCAACAGGATGCAGTGGAACAAGTTTCATTGACAGAGGCCCCACTGCACAAGTCAGAGTACCCAAAGGATCCAGTGCCAACATCCTGGTTCCAGACCCCATAGGACCCCCTGAGAGGTCCTCTTGTCCATGTCCAATAGTTCAGAGCATCTTTGACCACATAAGGGGACCAATACAATATTAGACATAATGTTATGGCTGATTGGTGTATGTGCAGTTACTGATTTAAAATGTGTTTTTGTTGAGTGAAACAGTGAATTTATTCACATGAATCCTTGATTTTCTGTCTTTATTATGAAGCTGCTCTGCTGAGATGAATAAGTGAAGCACTGATGGGACTTGGAAAAACATCAACTTTCCCACAAACACAACTGATCCCGTTTTTAAATTTAAAGTTTGAACTTTTGACTTGAAGTCAAAGGCTGAGGGAATAAAAATAACAGTAAAAATAAAAGCAGAGACATGAGAAGGACTTTTTTCCACACATTCTTTTTTATTTGTAAATAATAAAAATGAACTTTTTTATATATAAAACATACACATCATTTGAGCCACATCTGTTATACAAACAAGAAATGTTGCAGTGAATGCTTTACTTTTTTCTAATTTTCTTGTCGTTTCAGTGGAACACAGAAGTTGTAAACAATCAGCGTTTTTTTTCCTGGTAATACTGACCCAAAAAAAAAAGAAAAGAGAAGGAAAACAAAAAGAAAGAAAAACCAGCTTCACCGGACAATGAAAAGAAAAGAAAAACTCCTCTGAAATGGGACGTGGACCGGGTGTTTTGGAGCAGCGGTTCTGACCCGAGTCCATGTGTTCTGGTCCCGACTCGCTGTATGACTTGGCCCCTTTTTTTGCGATTTTCACCGATGAAAACCCAGTGAGCTGATATTTACAGTGAGCGACTCGTCTATTCTCAACTTCACAGCTCGTGTGTGATCTGAAATCATTAGAGGTGGATCTGATTTGTACATATTTCTTCGTCTCAGCCCCTTGGAGGTATACTATGACGTGGACTAACATTAGGGGGCGCTGTGAGGTCTGCAGTACATCTTCCAGAGGGTTTGAGGAAAGACATCAACGTAATCTTGGGGATTTCAGCTCGAGAGACATTCAGCACCGGACTGAGAGGACATGGAGTTCGGATGTCTTTAATGGGAATGGCTTCAGTTTCTTGGTTTTATCTCTTTAATATTCAAGTACGAGCAAACTGTACAACTGCATGCAACATACAAGCGGCCCAACAGTATGTGGAACTAACACACATATCTAGTTCGGTATCTTTTTTATTTCTTTTTTTCCTGTATCTGTTTTACAAAAATGTGCATGCAGCTCGGAAACGGGTTTCCAAAGTCATGCTGGCGCCGCCGTGGGAGGAGTCCGCGGGCCGGAGACGGAGGATGAGCGTTGGTGTTGGTGTCCCGACAGATCAGTCCGATTGGTTAATTTCACATTTGCAGCGATGCACGAGGGAAACCAGCCGTGTTTCCATAAGGTGTTTTCAAGTCTCAATTTAGAAAGCGGAAGAGTAAATGGGGTCACATTGGGTCACCTTAATGCTCGCTTGAGACGGTTTTGGAGTTGATGTGATTCATGGAAGGTGGAAACGGTATGAGGGAGTGACTTTAGATGGATTCTTTTAGAAGCCGGAGCATCGCCTTAAGCTGTTCCAATGCCGCTGATGTCACAAGCTCAAAGTATAATGTGGGAAGGAACCTGGTGCGTTAGAGCTAAAATTAAAATACAGAACATGTGCAACTCTTTTTGTTGTTGTTTGAGTGAATGTTGAGTAATTTATGTGGAGCTTAGTGAAATTGGAGTTGAGCGTTAATGGAAGTTCCCATTGCTCCACTCACATGCCCTGGATGGAAACACCATTTCGTCTCCTGACAGCGCGAAACATGGTTGATACCAGCTAAGGGGAAAGAATAATGATATTAATGACAGGATTCTGAAGACTTTTCTCCACTTTTCTCACAGAAAAACAAAAGATTTGTTCCAGTATCCCTGTCAGTGTACGATATACCATGGTATATTGACCTTGCATCACAAGCTTCTGGCAAGATGTGGGAAAACAAACAGCGAGTTAAGGCTAAAATTAAAATACAGCACATGTGCAACTTCCTTTCTTTCACTGTAGCGAGCAGTGAGCGATTTATGTGGAGTGAAGTTATACTTGAGTTGACTGATATTGGATGGAACAGCATAAATACCAGCTAACGGGAAAGAATAATGACAATTTTCCAAATTGAAAACAGTTTCCTGAAAAGTTCTTTCCACCTTTCGCTTGTAGAAAAACAAAGTTGTATCTTGTACGCCAGAAAAAGATTTAGCATGTCCCAATTCAGAAAACATAAACTCGAATGTCCCGCGACATACAGTCAGATTTTGCAGTTTGCAAGCTAGCATGAAAGCATGAAACTTTTAGAGGGCAGCTGCAGTAAAGTAAAAAGATAAAGCATGCAATTTGGAACGTAGCCGAAGTGTGTTTCTTCTTCAAGGTTTTTTAAATTCAGTTGTTTTGTGTCCTTTTTCTTCTGCTCTACATTGCCCCCTTCAGGTGAGTTTATTCCCCTAACCCTAATCAGTTAATGGAAGCAAGTTTTCAAAAAGTCGCTTCAGAGTCGCTTTACAGTCTTATGGAAACACGGCTACTGTGAGCTTCTTTTGTGTCTGTCTGCTAATATTGAGACAAAGAAATGAACTGAACCAGTGACGGGGATTGTTGCTTTTTTCTCCTTTTTTTTCTTTTTAAAACTGCGGGTTTTTTTCAAAAAGTTAAACTTTTTGTGTTGTAAAAAAATCAAGCTCTTGTGCTTGTGTTTAAATTTCCAAAAAAATAAAATTAAAAAAAAAGAGTTAAACTCAGAAACTCTTCAACGTGCTGGGGCGAGGGAACGCACTCCCCCAAAAAATGTGAAAAATTAGACGGTCCTATCTTGCTCTCACGTAGGTGAACCAAGACTTACTTTTTTCTTTTTTTTACAGTGTCCCCATGTGATATTTCAAAGTGACATAAATTGTATTTATTAGTCAACCTCCTGGGAGGCCTAATATACATCTATACAAAGACGACTGGCCCGGACGCTTTGCCAGTGGTGGAACGAGGAAAACAACGCTAATCTCACTGTCGAGTGTAAAAATCTAAGCTGTGTCTTCATCACCAGTCCCCCCCTGCATAACACTTTGCAGACATTTAATAGATTTTATATCCTTTTTTTATATCTCTTGTGTTTTGTTTTTTCTCTCCATGCACACACCAGACTGACGACATTATCATGAGCACTGTAGAAACATCTTGTGCCAGTAGTAACAAAGGGAAAGAAATGAACGACAAAGCAAACACGCTAAAACAGTGCGGCTTCAGAGCAGCCATGGTAAACATGTTGAAAAGAGGATCTTTCGACAGAGAAGGGACCAGCGATCGGCTCCGAGGTCCGAGGCACCAGAAGGAGGCCCTGTGCTTCCAGACTGAAGGCCCACGCGGGAGCTCCCTGCCTGGGGTCGGGAGCGCCGGCAGTCTGCTGGGCTTCTGGAGGAGGCCTCTGCAGGGAGGACGGCGCCTCCTGCAGGCGTGGAGGGTGATTACCTCTGTCTCCAGTCCATACATTCCGACGCTTACGTACATTTCTTCGCTATTGTTGATTCAGTTAAAAACCACCCTGCTTTCGTGTCAGAGCTGCAGCAGCCCTGCTTCTTTCGGTGCACACAGAGAAAACTATGAGATTCTTCTTTGAATGGATATGAAACACTGAAATGCTCCCAACAACAGACAAAGGTAAACCGCGGCAGGAGTGATTGTCAGATTTTTCAACAAAGCTTTCTCGTTTCTGATTGTTGTTCTTCTACGTTTTCCGCCGCGTTTTGTTTTTGTTTCTCTCTGCAGTTCTGTTTTTTACCGTTGTTGTTGGTCCACTATGATCGGACGCCGGGCGGTCCAGACGAGCTGTCCAGGGACGACTGAGAAGCTCGCCGGGTCAGGGAGGCAAGCGTCGGATCCACCAGCGAGGACGGCGGGAACAACTTGTACCAACCAATGACTGTGCTTGATAAGTCCAGCTTCTCCAATAGGATTTGTGCAACTCCCATGAAGCTTTTGTGGTCCATGCGGCCGTAGTCTCCCCATACAATCACCTGCAGGGGAATCCATTTGTATGAAACTAGCACAAAAAAACCCATTTAACTTTGTGATGCAGAGAAATTCATCTCCTGCTCACCTGTAAGACTTTTCCCTGCGGACTCTCCTCGAATAGCAGTGCTTGCTGGTACAGTGGGTCAAGTGTTTTCCGTGCAATCTTGGTTTTCTTTTTGGCTACGTATGCTCCATTGTTCAGCAGGTAGACTTTGACATATGGAGCTGAAGGCAAAACAATAAAAAAAGCTATTAGTAGCACCTCGGCAGTGTAATCCAAACCAGATCTCACAGAAGGCTGCGTCTTTATAGGAGTGGAGAGAAGACAGTGAGCTGCGGCTGAGTGTATGTGCTGGATTACAATTGATGGAGCGTGAGTGACGTGTTGAGAGGCTGTTGAGGCTCTTACCAGGGAGAGATTTGGATCCTGGCTTTTGTACGAGTCCTCGAGCTCGGATAACCTCCACCTCCAGCTGACCCTTTTTCTCCATCATACCGATCTGGATGTCACCTTGGTAACAGAGCAGAGAGGAAAGATGATTGGCTAATACACCAGGAAGAGCTCAGCGACAGACAGCGTGCACTGCTCAGACAATTGGAGCTTAAAGGCTTAAAGATGTAGAAAAAAGAAAAATGTATGTATATATGTGCAGGGTAGTTTTAACATTAGACTATCAATGCTCATCACCAAAATAATAATAAGCAAAAGTACTTTAAATCAATAAACATGAGAAATAATCAAGAAAAAGAATAAATACTTCTTTGAAAAAAACTAAACTTTTGCCATAAAAAAGAAAATGTTTAAATAGTCCATATGTATTTTTTAAAATAAGGTAAATAAAAAAGCAAAAAAAATTTAAAAAGAAAATCGTAAAGCAAAAATATAAAATAATAATACTAATTAAATAAATTTAAAATATTTAGATAAATTAAAGTGTACACATACTATAATAAAATAATTAAAGAAACAATAAAATAGTTTAAAATAATTAATTACAAATTACAAATAAATAAGCAAATAAAATACACTAAAATTAATAAAGTTATTAATTTAAAATGGAAAAAATAAATTTAAAAAGGAAAAATTTAAATACTTGAAATAAAACATGTAATAAATGTATAATCATAATTAAAATTAATAAAGAAAATTTTAAAAAGCCGTAAAATATTAAAAAGGGGAAAACTACATATATTACCCGAATCAATAAAAATAAATATTTGATAAAACTGATTATCTGATTTAAATAAACAAATGTAATCTGTAAAGTCCATCTTTTAAAAATGTAAATAAAAAGTAAACCAAAATTAAAGTAAGACCTTAAAAAAAAAATGAAAATTGCCCTAGAAAAACATAAAACAAAGAAAAGCAAAATAGTTAAAAGGTAAAATATATACAAATATATATATTTATGAAAAAATGTATCAATGCACAAAGTCATTAGGTCTCCCAAATCTGAAGTAATCTGAGAACAGCAGAGACCAGTATCACCGGTGAGTTCTGTACCTATGGCAGGAGTAGCCAGAGTCTGTCTGCCCACTAACTGAGCTGGTCCCAGTCCATCCAGGAAATCACTGAACTGACTGCTGGCACCCAGATTCACTCCAGAGAAGATCAAACTGACACAGAAAACACAACAACAGCAATTAATTAACACATTAATGACCAATATGACCATATATATCATCATCATATCAACATGAAAATCTGTGGTTTCTCTCTCATACAACAGTCTCAGTGCTTGTTTCACTGAGGAGAATCCACTTACTGCTGCCGGTTATTTACAGAAAACAGACTTTAATGTGATTCGGTCAAGGAGACAGTTTGAAGAGTGTGTCATTATATTTAACTGTTTACTCTGATTTTTCTGACACTCACAGGCGGAAATAGATGTCTGTGTCTGCATAGAATCTCTCAGAACAGGCCGACATAGAAACATTACTGAGTTAATTTCTTAAGAAGCTCGTATTCTGCACATTTTTACAGGTTTAGAACTGTGTTTTTGTGGTCTAGTAGATTATGTTTACATGCACACACATAAAAAAAGCAGCTCAATACACTATTTGCTGTACAGAAACCAGAAGAGCAGTGGTATACTGACTTTCCCTCAGAGTTGTAGCTGTTTATGCTGCCGTTGTTGGACTCTCTGCTCGGCTGCCGGCTCATGTTCCTGGCCAGCTCCACCGCCATGCCCGTCTCAGTGCTCCTCTGGATGGGGGCGCCCTTCTCCTTCTTACTCTTCCCCTCTGGGTGAAAGAGCAACAACAATTTAATCCTGCAAGGTCGACGTGACGGATAAAAGTGAGCTTCAGCTTGCAGACATTACAGAAGAAACAACTGTTGTGAAGCTCACAAACTCCTTTAATGATCTTCAAAAGACAAAACTGTCCTTTGTGATCTATTTTCTCTCTTCGGATTCTTGCCAAAAATTTGATGAGAAGTCTGATATAACTTATATTTGCACATTTAGGTTAGCTTAGCATAACGACTGAACTGTTTAATCTTGTTGTTTAATCTGTAAAAAACTGTGCAAAAAGTGTAAAGATGATAAATAAATCGGGGCAGTGTGATGAGGACTTTCCTGGAGTCTCAGCTGGTTGCCCCATAATTCACAATTTTCCCACTTTGATCCAGCTGATTGGTGGATTTTGTTGCCTTTAAAGCAGGGTTTTGAGTCCTTGTACAAAGCTAATACAGTCAGTTGCTGGCAGTATTAAGAGTGGAAATATTTTTATCACCTAACTCTCAGAAGGAAAGTGTTTTCAAAAATGTAGATGGACTCCAAATTCCTCATCAAAGTTCACGGTACCAGCGTGTAACACAGTCAAGCTAACTGCTGATGGCATCCTCAGAAAAAAGTCCTTGAACTACTCATCTGAGACGTGTCTTTTTTAAACCAAAGCAAAGCTGTAAATTATGATATTTCACCACAACATTTTTATTCTACATTTGCCAAAAACAAATCTTTTGCTCTAACCAGATTCTGTTAAAAACTATTCTGACTCAGCTGTGACCAACAGCCACATAGGAAAAAATCTGGGACTTTTCGGCTGAACTGCAGGCAGTGTTTACACAAAGCAGAGAGGGGACAAGAATAGAAAGAAATAAAAAAGTAAATTACTATCTATAGCATGTGGAGCCATATTTGTTTTCCAGCACTGGTAACACCTGTGAGCACTTGGAAAAATGTTGAACATGTTGATTCCAGGTTATTTCTATTTCTTGTAACATAAACCGGCAAAGAAATTCAACTTTGCTTTTCCTTTTTTATGAGTTTTGAGTTATCTCTCCTTCTAGTTATGATTGCAGTGAGAAACTAAACTAATCACACAGATGTGGCATGTTCCTGGTACAGAAACCTCCAGAGTGGAGAAAATTAATCAGAAGTTATTATCACAGATCCAAACTCTTTCAATGGACACGTCTAATGAAGCTTTGCCTACACCTGGATTAAACCCAGAGCAGAAATCTTTAGGTGTCACCTTCACCAACATTTTTTAAAAGAAATATTTTAAAATGTGATACTTTCTGTACATAAATAAATAAAAACTTTCATTAATGCTTTCATCACATCGTCGCTGTATTTCTGGATTAGCAAACACGGCCATTACAAATCCCTGTAATTTCAGCATTCAGCATTTAGAATTTATTTATAAATTTAGATGATTGATTTCAAAGGCACATTTATTTCAGTGCTATAGAGATCAGTGCAATAGAATTTTGTGCAATAGAAATTAGTGCAATAGAGGCAACATGTGCATTTATATCTATAAAAAAGTGGGGCGTTGTGCAATGAGACTCTGTCCTGCTTTACATGTTTATAGTCTGTGCTTAACTGCCTCTGTATTTGTATGTCTGTGCTGCCTGTGTTCACCTGTATATAGTCTGTGTCCTCTGGCACATGTCAAGCTTTTTTCTGTATTATGTCTACTTTTATTTAACATTACACATTAAATTAATAATTCGTTTTAGTCTTCTGTTTATTTCTTTTGCTCGTGTCTCTGTAAAACACTTTGTTTTTAAAAGGTGCTACAGCATGTACATAAAGTTACTATTATTCTAAGAAACCCCTGCCCATGAATAATCATCGAAATTATCACAGCTCCATAAAATGTTTGACTTAGAACATGGAAAGTCCCAGAGAGTTAAGACAGATTTTTCTTGCTGTGGTTAGAAAACAGAGAAACGTGACTCTAAAATACTCCAGAGTTCATTCATTCACTGGGATAAGCAGTAAATCATTCATAAGATCCAGTTTGGAGCTCTGTGATCTGTTTGTCTGAAGTGCAGCCAGAGTCACACCCTTCAATCCGGTCATCATGAGTAAACAGGAAATTGTTGGGCAGAATAAAAGCCCAAACATCCCTGCATGGCTTCACGAATCGAGGCGTGTCTGACGTCTGACTCATCAAACTGACAAATTAAGCAGCATTTATGCCTTTTAAATCCTGTGCAGCTTTATTCCTGTCAGAAAATGTAGAAATTCAGTCTTGCCTACCTGCTTTTGCTGTCATCCATCATTATCGTGAAACATTCATCAAATGAAGGTTGATCTCTGTCTAATCTTTGCTTCCTCCTCCTCATCCCCCCCTCAGGCCTAATGTTCTCTAATAGCGTTTTATGTCCACTACGAAGAAAGGAAGCTTTTATCTAACAAACCTCCGATGGTGAAAGTGGACGCCGGACTCTGAAACTCCCTCAGACATAAGATTTGTCTTTACCAGGCCAACACAGGCTCACAGAACAAAAGGACACTTAAATTTGCGGTGCTTCGGTACAGTTTATTCCTGAGGACAGAACTCAAGCGACTACATGTTCGAGTGAGTTTCAGGATGAGGTTCAAGCTTCGACACACTTTCAGGTTCAAAGTTGCAGCCGCAGTTTAAATTTTCTGTGGTTTAATGTGAATCAGACGCAGAAAAATCACCTAGACTCCTGCAGAGATCATTGAATTGATTGAAGCTTCAGGACAGCTCAGATCAATTCAATCATTTGTAAAATGGCAAATTTTCTTCCTTGTGAGTTTTTTATTTAAGGCCACAGTATAAAACAAGGCTGTGTGATAGTTGAAAAAAGGTTAAGCTGCAATATTTAGTTTTTCTGCAATGTCAAAATGTGCAGGGATTTTCACCAGATGACTTGGACATACCTGTGTTTGGAGAGAATTAAGTTTTCTACAATGATTAGGGATGATTATAGGGGTGTTCACCTGCACAGAAAATAAAATACTTCTGTTTTTACGTGGCACAATGCTAGTGGACATCTAAAATAGTATTTTTTTATTTTTTATTTTTGTTTTCAATGGATTAAAATTTGTCAAAAATTGTCAAAAATGACTGATTTTTTTCAAGATGATTTAACTGTCTGGAATAATTCAAAATGTGTTCAAAAGTACTTGAAATGTGTCCAAAATGTCTCAGAAACAGATCCAAAATGTGTCCAAAATAACTAGAAATGTGTCCAGAATAGCTTAAAAACTGTCCTCAATGACTCAAAATTTTCCAGTGACTCAAAACTTTCCAAGATGACTCAGAATGTGTCTAAAACATCTCAGAATTTGTCCTAAATTAAAATTTGTCCCAAATGACTTAAACTATCTTCCAAAATTAGGTAAAAGCTGTCAAATATTACTCAAAAAGTTTCAAAACTTGTTCAAACTGAGAAAATCTCCACGTGTCTCTACAATGGAGGTCCAAAGTTAGACCAACACTTTTACTGGGAACCAAAGATCTTCAATATCACCTTAAAGAAACAAGTAGTTGTAAAATAGCCAAACAACAATATATATAATTAGGTGGAATATTTACATATACATGTCCAAAATGACTCAAAACTGGTCCAAGGTGACTTTAACTGAGAAAATCTCCATGTATCCATGGATGAAAAGAATTTAGCTCTGGAAGTGCAACGACTGACTTGGTCAAAACAACTAAAAAATGATCCAACATGATTCAAATTTGTCCAGAATGGCTAAAAAATCTACAAGATGGCCTAATACTTGTCAAAAATGGCTTTGTGGCTCAAAAAGGGAAGCTTGCACTTTTTTTTATTATATGTAGTTTTGTGCAACTTTTTACTTCTTTAAGTCTCTACAAATGCAGGTGCAAAGTTAGAGACACTTTAATGGGAACCAAAATTATTTAACACAATCTTAAAGAAACAATTATTTTTAAAATAGCTGAACAACAATATATGAAATTAGGTAGAATATTTACATACACACGTCATACAGAACCATCACCAACACTTCGGTGTTGCTATGACAACTCACCGGGTCCACTGATCTGGGAGGTGCTGCGGCTGCGGCGGTTGCCAACGATGGCCACCACTCTGGCGCTGAGGCTGGAGCGTCTCTTCTTGCTGCCGCCCCCCACCGTCCCCAGCGCTGTGTCCGACTGGCTGCCGTCGGTTCGCTCCTGCGTGTAGATCTCGCCGCTCACACTGGAGCTCTTCAGCATGCTGCGACCCATCGAGCGCATCTGCCGACTGCAGAGAGAAAACACAGAGTCGGGGGGGATGCTGTCAAAGTCACTGTTACTTATAGTTCACTGAACCTCACAGGCCTTTTTGTGCAGCTTTAAATCATACATGCACCTGTTCAGTGCATAGTTATATAAGGCTCTCTGTGCAAAAATTAAAGAGTCAGCTTGTAGAGATTCAGGGGATTTGTGCCACCATAGTGATGACACGTTAAAATTTTATTTAAACTTTTTATTTGAGTTGTTTGGAGCCCTGAAAATTTTCATAAATGGAGTGCTTGCAAATAGTCCTGCAAACACAAAAATACCTCCTAAGCCCTCTGAAGCCCAAGCAGTTTCTGTGAAATTCTCATTCACTGTGGGCTCAATTTTCACTGCAATATAAAGTATTGCACTTCTACGGAAACAGCACAACTGTGGATAGAAGCACAGAGAAATTAAAAATGCCTTCTGTGCTGTATGACACGAAAATAAAAAGAACATAAGCAATATATGTCTGATTATTTATTTTACAAAAATGCAAAAAACTTGGAATGAACAATCAAAACTGGAAACAAAAGTAATGATTCTACATATTAAAGACATTTTACTTCTTATATTTTCATATATTTGTCTGCTCTCTGTGCCGTATAAACACAGCCTGCAGTTCAACTGAAAAGTCCCACATTTTTTAGCATGTAGCTGTTGGTTGCAGCAAGGTCACTAACTGATTCACAGGTGCACCAAGGAGCACACTCTTTTGTTTTTTTTTTACAGAATCTATCGCAAAATCTTTAATTATTTACATGTTCTATCTGTTTCCATGCATGTCTTCTCTAAACAGCTTTCAATTGAACCAAAAGGTCTCTGAATGTGACTGTTGGTCGAAGCCAAGTCACTGATGGCCTCACAGTTGTGTCGAGGAGCTCAGGTTTTTTTTGTCTTTTACAGAATCTGGTTAGTGCTAAAGACGTTTAATTTTTTTTTTTTTTGGCAAAATCACAGATGAGAAGTTCAAGGACGGTTAGAAAGTTGAGAATAAGATGGTTTCTTTTTCACTTTTTATAGTTATCGGCTAATAAATGGTCATTTTGGTGATTTTTCTTAAATGTATTTTTCAAACCTGCGGGTAAATTTGGAGTTCAGAGGGTTAACATCTTTGGAAAAAGAAGTTACATTTTTTAAAGCACAGATAAAGACATCAACAGACAAAAATATTGTAAAATGTCAAAATCCTTACTTAAAATATATTGTATTTTTTGTCCTTTATAGAATGTCGTAAATGCAAATACTTTATTTCTGGCAATTTTTGAAAAAGAAATATGCAGAAAAAGGCAATTTTGCCAAAAAAAATCTAAATTTTAAGCTTAGATGTGGTAATTTTCCTAACAGAATCACATGTTCGAGATAACGATTTCAATAGCCACTGAAAAGGCAAAAAAAAATACAACTTTTTCTGTTTCTACAGTTTCTGCCTCTGATAAATGGTGTAATTTGGGCCATTTTTAAAAGATAACATGCCTTTTGGGTTTTTAGAGGGGTAATCAAGCAGCTACAAATAAGTGAATCTTCTGTGTTCCCAAAGAAGAGAAAAGATGGTGACTGACAAGTTTAGGAAAAAAAACATGTGCATTGTAACATAATTTTACTATAATTTGGGCTTCGACTTTTTAAAAAAATGATCAAATAAAAGTAAAATGTTTTCTAAAAAAGTCCAATGCTGATCAGATCAGGTGTTAAAGTTCATTCTTCTGAAACAGGCCACTACAGGCGAGCAGAAGCTGCCCAGCGAGTGACGCTGCCTCCTGGTGGTTTGGGGGAGCCGTCGCATGTCAATGCTCTCTGAGGGGGCAAAAGTGCTGCAGGAGAGTCCGGCTATGCTGCCCCCATCAGCCAAACTCTCCACCCCCTGTGGACCCCTGACTGCTACCGTCCAGAGCCCTGGGGGGGATCGACTGGGCAGAGGGAGGGTGGTCTGAGGCCTCTCCGCTGCCCCTTGCAGGGGAGTCAGGGAGGGACGGCTGGAGCAGGGGAAGGACGGGAGGGGAGGATCCAGGTCTGGAGGACGGAAGGGGTCCGGACAGTCACAGCACAGGAGGCATGCAAGGAGGGATCTGAGACATGCAGGAGGGGGTCGCACAAACACACACACACACATATACATACATGTACACAACATATACACAAGCACAAACACAGAAGAACATTTTTGTTCATGAAACTGCTCAGAGTCTCCGTATTTTGTGAGTAGAAAAAGTTTTCATCCAACAACAAGTCAGTAAATGAAACTAAAGACTGAAGATTGAAGCAGCATCAAGTGAATTATTTGAATTTAATGAGCAGCTGTGTGTGGAAAAGAGTATGAAGGAGATGAAGGGAAAGGTTGAAGAACAAGGTAATAAATGAAGATATAATGAGGGTTCAGTGTTTCTAAGCTGAATATTGATATCCTGCTCTGAGGCCTGCAGTCATACCCTCCTACATTAAATAAAATACAGCAGATTCTGCTGGAGGATTTTATAAATGCTCCCTGACTCTATTGTCTATTTGAGAAATCAGCATCTGTTTATCTCTTCAGTTTACAACGCTGCTGTGTGATCTCTGTTCCTATTATGGGAATAGTTTACTCTCATGTGTAAGCACATAAACATTGAGCGCTGGGTACTCCTCTGAAAGTTTAACTAGCAGTAAATGAAGCTCCACTACACGGATGTGACTCCCAGACAGGTAAGCTGCACCAGTTTACTACATTTAAGGGCTCCTTTAGTTGTTTTGCATTTCATTTCATTCCTTCACTGCCTCCAGACAATGAGAAACAAGAAGCTAGCTAGTATTTAGCTAACAAGCTGCAAGCTACGTTTAGAAAGCTGCTAGCTGAAGTTTGCACTCAGGATTAGTACATCTTTGAGAAATGTGCTTATATTTACACTATTTATCACTCTATATTATGTGGACAGGGCTGTCTTTATTGGCTATAGCTTGACCTGTTTGCTTCAGTTAGGATCAATCTTGAGACACCTCTGAACATCTGAATGTTGCAGATGAAGCGTTATACCCCATTAATATAATTAATAGCTGACAGAGACAAATGACTGTATTTTTTAAGTAGGACATATGGATGCATTCATATATATACGCTTACAGGAACTTCCTGGAGTCCCAATACCACCCTTGTTTTTAAATTCTGCACTTTTTTCCCATTTCAGTGGCCAGTAATTAATAATTAAATTAAGTTTTAAATGACTCCAAATGGATTAAATTAAAATTTTGCCATGCCAAAACAGCAAAAAAATGGAAACTTGGCTTCCTACTTGCTATATATAAAATTCTACTGATAATCAAGGCCACTAAAGTGGTGAAATGTCAACCAATGCATTTTTAGTCAGAAATATGGATCCTTAAAAGCTTTTTTCCTCCCATTTCAATGGCCAATAATTAAAAATGTGACCTTTGTTGCAGCCGTTCATTCATTTGGGTCTGCTGGTAAAAGTTTTCTCAGTGTCCTCGCCAAATTTTAGGGCTGTAGGAATTAAATTTCTGGAGATATTGAACCCTTAAAATGCCTTTGCTGGTAAGATGTCTTTTTAAGGATAAAAATAGAAAAAATCCAAAACAGAAAAAATCCCGGGTCTGAAAACATCAAATTTTCAAAATGTCGCAGAATTTATTTTTAGGTCCCAAATAACAAATAAACTCTGAATGAAATCTGAGACAGTGCAGGAACATATTTTCTGAATTCTCAGAACTTTGGTGGCTGTTTTTGAAGCAAATTAATGTTTGCTAATGGATGCTACAATGTCTGTCCACATACTTTCTGGCCCTTTGTTTGGAAAGGTTGGTTTTCTTTTTTATTTCTATTTTTCTCTCACACAAGCGGCTCACCTCTGACTGTACAGTGCATAAAGGCCGTGGGGTTTGCTTCTATAACGCGGTGTTTGGATTGATCTGTGGAAGGCCGTAAAGAACCTCAGCACATTAGCAGTTAATAAGCTGCACTACATCAGCAGCTGCTCCGCTGAGAACCACTGCGATGGAGTCATTTGTCGCTGTCAGCTCACTGCTGCTGGTCAGTCGGGACTCTGTGGGTGTTGGTGTGGACGCACATGAAAGGTGTGATTTTTATTTTTTTCTCCATCTGCTTTTCAATCATTTTTTCCAGGTCAGCCGAGCTTGATTCTGTTGGTTTGGTTTCTTCTTCTTCTTGCAGATGTTCAGCTTTAAGCAGCTGTTGTTTGATTTCAGATCACAATGTGCATTTTTGTAGCCAAATATAGGATCAAATCATAATTCATTTAATCATTTATACATTTTCATTTTTTCAAACAAGCAATTTAATATAATGAACTTCTGCATTCTGTGTTACGTATAAACAAAGACCAAATCTAAAAATATATATTTACAAATTGTATAATTGTATTGTTGAATCTGCTAAACTGCTAAGCATGTTTAGTTTTCTATTTGTCTTATTTATTAAATCTTTCCTTACTCCATAGGTTAAAATCTCTTTTTCAAGGGAAACCTGGCCAAAATAAATTCTTAAATTGAGCATGACAACTATATTACAATATAGAGTCAACTATTTATTTTACAAAAATTTTAAAAAATATGGAATCAACATGAACAACATTTTTCCAAGTGCCCACACTGGAAAAAATAGTGGCTCTACATACTTGAGATATTTTACTTTCATTTTTATTTCTTACATTCTTCAGTTCTCCATGTTACGTCTCCTATCTGCTCTGTGTAAACACTGCCTGCAGTTCAACCGAAAAGTCTCAGAATTTTTGCCACGTGACCGTTGGTTGCAGCTAAATCAGTCACGGCTTCTTGGTTTTGCTGAGAAGTGCAGAATCAATCTATTTATTTATTTCACAGAATTTAGAACTGCATCTGTTTCGTTAGTATAAGGAGATCCAAAGAGCTTCTGTTAAAAATCCAGTTTCTACTGACGCTCTAAGAACTATCACGACCTAAGGATCTACACAGACATTTAGAATAAGGTGCAATATTTTTAATGTAGAAATTCAGAAGCAGTCAGATTAGATTCCATTTTATTTTATGTAACCTAAAGACTGTAATTTAATTTATATTCAAAGGAATGTGAGCATGATGTGACCTCTGACCTCCCTTTGGACGGTGCAGGAGAAAAGAAAACCTCCTTACAGACATTGATGAGAAACTGTCCACAACTGCCTCCATTAAAAGTCACTGTTGGCTTTGTTTTCTTTAACAGTTTGGGACGCTTTCTGTTCGGACTGCCAGCCATCATCAGTGACCTGCTGCTGTTTACCTGGACTCCCTCGTGTCTCCTGCTACTGTGTGTCTCCTTCGCTTCAACTCCTCTGAGAATGGCTTTTTTCCTGAGGAACCCCTCCTGTCCTCCTCCTCCTCCTCCTCTCCGTTCACCCCCCACGAGATCCTCCTGTCCTTCTTCTCCTCCTCTAATGACTTGGACCTGCCACCGTCCAGTGTTTGTGTTCATGTGTTTGTGTGTGTTTAGAGGAGCATGCAGAAAAACATGCATCGAGCAGCATGCAGGAAGAAGACACTGTGATTAGCATGCATGTAAAACATAAATTGAGGCTTAACTGAATTTAAAAATGACTGTAACTGAAACCACAGAGAGCGAGGGCTGACCTGAGGCGTCCTCCGGGCCGCTCGGATTGGATCGACATGTAGCTGGTGCTACTGAGGCGGGAGGTACTGCTGGCTCGGGAGAGCGCCGACACATCGCTCCAATCGCTGTCCGAAGATCTGGCTGACATGTTGTCGCTGCTACACCTCTGCCCTGCGTACTTCTACGGACAAAGACGTGGAGAAAATGAGTTAATTTTGCTAAAAACATTAATATGATTTATAAAGCTCAGAAGGATGAGGTGATCGGAGGGGACAGACGCTGACCTCCCGTTTGGTCTTGAGGTCCGTCTCAGGGTCGTGGGAGGCTGAAGGCCGGTAGGAATGTACTTTCATTGGCAGCTGTCGGGCTCGCTCCTCTACTGCAAGGGCTAAGGCAAAACAAACAAAACAAAAAACAAAAACAGTATGAGACAAAGGAACAAAGAGGAAAAAGCAAAAACCGTAAGAAAGAAAAGAGCAGCAGTAGTGTGTTTTAACCCTCTGAACCCCCCAAGCCCAAAGGTAGGCTCTAAAAACCTGTTATCTATGAATTATCACCAAAAATATCAGAGAATTTATCAGAGTAAGGAATTATGAACACAAAAAGAATACTTAGATTTCCAACTTTTCAGCAGTCCTTAAACTATCATGTGTGCTGTACAGTTTCATTGAAACAAAAACAAAATCTAAGCTTAAAATCATGATATTTAAAAGGTTCTAAAGGCCTGTTATCTTCCAAAACCATTGCCAGAATTACACCTTTTATCCGAGCAGGAAGCTGTACAAAAAAGAGATATTTCATTAAAATTATTATATTTTCTCAGTCTCATTTTTAAAAAAAAATCCTCAAAAATAAACCATGTGCTTGAACCAGATTCTGTGGAAAAAAAAAAGTCTGTGTTTCAAAAAAAAACGTAAAACCATGACTGACGCAGCTGCAACCGACAGTCACATGATAAAAATTGAGGGGCTTTTCGACGAAACTGCAGACTGTGTTTACAAAGAGCAGAGATGAGGCAAGTATTGAAACATTATAGGTAAATATCCACAGCATGTAGAGTCACCATTTTTTACCAGTGTTGGTTACAACTGCAGAAAATTGTGTTTATACGTCGAGTCCAGGTGTCTTCAGTTTTAGTAAATAGAATAAATCTAACTTGTCAACTTTTGTCAAACTCCACAGAAGCCATTTCTGAGTTCTCTCTCCTTCTTCGTGGTTGTTCTGTTTCCACAGAGGTGCAGGACTTTATGTTGTATGTTGCAGTGAAAAATTAGCTCACAATGAGGAATAATGTGAGAGAAACTGCTTAGTTCAGAGGGTTAATAGCCTTTCGTGTCCTGGAGTTGCAGGTTCTGGTTCCAGACACTAGGTGGAGTATAATGTGCACCGGTGCTACATCATGTGCTTTTATTATGGATGGTTGAAGGGCCTGAAATGCTCACAGTCAGCATGAGAACAAGCAGTATTTATATCTGGCTTGGAGAAGTTATTATAATTCAAAAGCTCCTGTCATCTGTACATTAAGGCACCACTTCAGTAGGTTTGGCAGTGAAAATCTGTGAATCTCTGCTTAAAGATTTATTTCTATCTGCTGCTCTAATATCTAGGTGCCTTTTAAAACACAATGACAGATTCGATGTAAAGGCAAGGGAAAGACAGAAGAGCCAATGGTCTTGGAGGAAGTGAAACCAAAAATCTGTAAGTTACAGCTTTCAGTCACACATTAAGGACACATGCTTTAATAGTTTAGCTCTCTGAGCCCAAAAAAACACTGGCAGATATGAAAGGTGTTTACACCATGCATCAGAGCCAGAAAACTGTTACCAAGACAAAAACATCTTCCTCCTCCCTTTCCAACAGCTCTCTGAATGTACCGTGTGTCACATGCTGTTTTGTTCCAGATGTTATATTTTAAAATTCCTCAAATTAAAAAAGAAATTCTCTAATCAGATTCAGTTAAAAAGAAAACTCTTTGGCCTATCTAAGAAACTGTTAGTGACTCTGCTGAGGCTAACAGTTGACATGACAAAGGGAATTTTTGACTGAACTGCAGGCAGGTTTTACACAGAGCAAACAAATTAAAAATATAGCAGGAAGTAGTAAAATATCTATAGCACATAGAGCCAGCATTAGGTCCTCCCAGTATTGCTGCTGTTACATTTGTGGACACTTGGAAAATGTTATGCATGTTGATTTCATTCTTTTTCAGTTTTTGTTAAATGAATAATAAATAATTTATTTTTATGATTTATGGCATTATAACTGCCATTTAACACAAATGACATGTCTGAGTTCTCTCTACTTCTAGCCATGGTTGTGCTGTTTCCATAAAGGTGCATAACTTTATAATGCAGTGAAAAATGAGCCCAGTGAGGAAAAATGAGGCAGGAGCAAAACAAACAAACAAACAAAACCTGAACAAAAACAAGACACTCAGAAACTGCTTTGGATTCTGAGTGTTAATACAATACAACCTGTTTTGTTTCATTCCAACCAAAACACACAGAGCTAAGGCAGACAAAAACTTGCAATTGTTTTAATTTTTTGGTGTGCAAATATTGAATTTAGTCCTAAAAGTTGCTGTATTTATATTAAATTTCCTGTTTAGCATTTAAAAACAGTCTCACTTTAATTCTCAGCTCTCTATAAGTGAATGTAATTTTTACGGTACTATAATGCATTAAACAGAACATACCTTGCTCTATGCTGCTGCTCTTTGCAGGAAGCTGCGGCAGCTGCCTGCCCCTGCGACCTGATGAGGGCGTCCCAGTGGGAGAAGAAGGGCTACCGTGAGGGTGTGCTCTGAGAAACAGCAACACAAAGACGCAAACAAGGCTTAGTAACATATGACTATAAATCGACTCATCAAGTGAAGCTCCACACCAAATCACAAAAGCAGCACACTGATGGGCAGCAGTGAAGGCAAAAGTTAGGAGAGGAAAGGATCATCAGTACAGGAGAAATAGTGTGTTTACATACAGACCATCATTGTATATATCCTAAAATGACTTTAGCTCATTTTGGGATACTTCATTTAGTACTACTGCACTCAGAGAGGAACTCGGCACACAGGGGAGCAGCACTGACAACAGCATGCACCTGTCCAGTCGTGGAGAGTTTGGACAGGACCCTGATAGTACTGTGTGGCCAAACGGCCTCAGTGGACCCCCTCGGCCTCGACTGCCCCTCAGGATAGAGGTGGGCTGGATACGACTGGCATCAGCAAATAAAAAGAAACGGAAATATATAACACCATGTAAAGAAATAAAAACATAAAACCAAAAGAAAAGGCAGAAAAATTAGAGAACAAGAACAACAAGAAAATAATACAATAAATCATTTCATGGTTGTGTGTTCGGTGTTAAGTGTGCAGACAGTGAAGGCCACGTGTTGGTTTAAAGCCAAACAATCAGCAGCCAGAGGAATACCTTTAAATGTTTTTACAGAGCCTGTATTATGCACATTTACAGGTTTATATTATGTTTTGGGGGTCTTCTGACTTCTTGGAGGAAAATCAACGTTGTTGACTAACTTAATCCAGGTAGAAAAAAGGTTCTTGGATAAGGTATCATATGAAGTGTTGTATATTCATGAAAATTAACTATTTATACTTGTTTTTTAACGTAGAAGTGCAGTGTTTCTTTCCAAACAGCAGTTTGCAAGAATAACAGAAGACTTGACTTTAAAGAGCTCATATTCTGCACATTTGCAGATTCACAATTTTACTTTCGGAGTCTATTAGAATATTTTTACATGCTTTGGTGTTAAAAATCCCCAACCCTTTTCATACTATACATTGCTGCAGCACTGAAATGATCCATTTTAGCTCCTGTCTCTTTAGGGCCCCCAACCTGAAAACCCTAGTATGCTCTGACTGGTCAGCGGGCCTGACAAAAGCAAGGTAGTATTGGTTATTTATTGTAAAAAACCCCAAAAAGCAGAATATGGACTGTTTCAAAACAAATCAGCTTTCCAATTATGGTACTATAATTTGGCTAAGCTAAGCTAACTGGCTGCTAGCTGTACCTTTTTATTGTGAATGTAGCTTAAATTAATGCACACAGAAATCTGCTGAGCATCAGTAAACCTCCATTAACAGTGGGGAAAAAAACACAAAACAGGATTTATTAGGTGCAAAAATCTAATCACAGATACTGGATTGTGTTCGCAGTGTGAGGCTACAGGCTAGGCTACATACCACACAAACAAAAGAAAACAAAACAGTGGATAAAAAGGCCCAGATGGTTAGATATGATCCGTCCAGAGATAAGAGAAGGGGTGACAGGAATGAGAAGAGATGAAATAAAGTGAATAAATAAGTGAATGAGTGAATGAATGATCTTACCTGTCCCCCTCCAGGCTTTTCTTGCTGCCCCTGTGACAGTTTGGACTTGATGAATTGCTACACTGCCTGTTTCGGCAAACAGCAACCACAGAAAGAGAAGGGAACAAAAACAAACGCGATGTGGAAAATGGCGACTCACAGAATGGCAACAATGAAAATCAGCTGATAGTTTGGAAATAATGTAAAAGGCTCAAACTGAGACTTTGGTTTTCATCATTAATAAAGGCAATATATCTGAGCACTGCATGTGCTGTTTTATATGTCACAGCAAGGGAAGTGGTGAAACTCAGAACTCAGCAGAGAAGCAGGTGCAGCAGAGTAAACGAGGGATTACACAGCTTTAGAGCACAAATATTTACAGGAAAAGGGAAGGAAACAGTGTGAATCACGAGATCTGTGTTATAGATCAACTACAGGTTGAGGAAGGTACAGTGCCATATAAAAAGTATTTACCCCCCCTTCGAAGTTTTCCTCTTTAGTTTTTCAACATTGAATCATGGTCAAATTAATTTGGCTTTTTTGACAAATAATTACAATGTCAAACTGAAAAGAGAAGTAGTCAATGAATTAAAAATGTAAATGGAAAATTAGGTGTCCTTCAAGTCCGTATTTAGTAGATGCACCCTTGGACACAATTACAGCACTGAACCTGTATGGATAGGTCTCAGTCAGCACATCCAGATGCTGCAATTTTACCTCATTCCTCTTTGTGATAGCCTCCGGTCACACAGAGATTTCAAGTGAACAGCTCTTTTCAAGTCCAGATACAAACTCTCAGCTTCTCAGGACTGAGGTCTGGGCTCTGACTTGGCCACTCCAGAACATTCACCTTGTTGTCTTTAAACCATTTCTGTGTAGCTTTGGGTGATTGCTTCGGCTCACTGTCTTGTTGGACGACAAATCTCCTCCCAAGTTGCAGTTCCCTTGCAGACTCAATCAGGCTGTCCTCTCAGACCTCTCTATACTTTGCTGCATTCATTTTACCCTCTACCTTTACAAGTCTTCCAGGGCCTGCTGCTGAGAAACATCCCCACATTATGATGCTGCCACCACCATGCTTCACATCATGATGCTGCCACCACCATGCTTCACGGTGGGGTAGTGTGTTTGTGATGATGTGAGAGTCTCATCGGACCAAAGAACCTTCTACCAGTTGACTTCAGAGTTTCCCACCTTCCTTCTGGTGAACTCTAGTAGAGATTTAATAGAGTTTATTTCAACAGTAACTTCTTCTTTGACACTCTCCCATAAAGCTTTGACTGGTGAAGAACAGGCAGCAGTTGTCGTACGTACAGTCCCTCCCATCTCAGCCGCTGAAGCCTGCAACTCCTTTAGAGGGAGTCATAGGTGTCCTGGTGGCATTCCTATCGAGTCTCTTTTTTTTCCACAGTCAGTTTTTTAAGGCCTGCTCTAAGCAGATCTGCATATGTGCCATAGTCCTTCCACTTCCTAAAGATGGATTTAACTGGACTTCAAAGGATATGCAGTGACTTGAAAATTCTCTCATGTTTTTCATTAACCTTTTCACAGAGCTGCTTGAAGTGTTCCTTCCAGATACAGGAGTCTTTATATTATAATCACTGAGACACATAATGATCTCCATTTCACTAATTGTGTAGCACCAGTTGGCTGCACTGTGTTAAAATAGTCACTTTAAAGGGGGGGATACTTACGCAATCACATATTTCACATTTTATATGCCTAACAAATTGAGATTACTTTGTAGAAATCTGTTTTTATATGACACAAAATAAAAAAAATCCAAATTATATCGACCATGATTCAATCTTGAAAAGCAATAAAAGAAGAAAACTTCCAAGAGCAGAGAATACTTTTTATAAGCACTGTATCAGCAAGCAAGCAGAGGGAATGGCAGTGGGGGGGCAGGCCTGGAATACCTGTCTTCTTCAAGGGCCACATGTTCTACTAAGATCCTGGGGCTTGGGAGAGTCTTGCGGGGCAAAGAGTTGGAGGACCTGGAGGGGAGGAGGTGCAGGAGGAGGAGCATCCCAGGAGAGGGTGTCAGTGAGTAATGGGACAGTGAAGGCTGTGAATTTTCTTTAAACTTCATGACATAGTAGTGACAAGTTCAGAGATTTACAGAGATGTGACTTATCAGCTGTGAGCGCATGTGAACAAAGTAAAAACTATCGATACATTAAAACTTCACCTAGATAATAGAATTTAGTTTGCATTTGGGGAAATATGCTTCCTTCCTGAGAGTTAAAAACTTTAACTCTGATGTCTGGGGAATGCACTTAGGAGATTTGTTTTTCTATTTAACCGTCTAAACCCCAAAACCAACCAATGGGTTTGAGAGTCCACTTTAGAAGATCACCAAAATTACACTATCAGAGCCATGAATTGTGAAAACAGAAAAAATATTAAAATTTTCAACTTTCCGACAGACCTTGAACCAATCATCTGTGATACGATGTTCTGTCGGAAAACCAGACTAAATTGTTAAAATCATGACATGTTTTCAAAATCGTTTTATTCTACATGTCTCATTTAAAAACATGCTAAAAATAGGTTGTTTGTACTAACTACATTCTGTTCTGAGCTTTCTTGGTGGAACTATTTTAAGCTTTATATTTTCACTTTGAAATGAAAATGAAATGTCTTTTTGTGCATTTTCTACAAAAAAGCCAAATTAAAATGGCCACAATTAAATGTTTACGAGGATTAAAATGGGAAAACTTGCAAGGGGAGTCAACACTTTTTTCATAGGGACTATATTTAGCATACAGGCCTGAGAAAAAAGAAATCAGCTTTTGTATTTATCTTAGGAAGAACTGTGATTCCAAAAGAATGAAAGCTGCACTCATTTCCTGGGAGTTATCAACTCACCAGCCATCATTTACATTTCTATACAACACTTTCACACTTTATCATTTTAAATAATTTAGATTACTTGTGGAATTCTGTTTTCATTTTGACATTAAGAGTCTTTTTGTTGGGGTAAATTCTTCTCAAAAGAGTCAAATAAACTGCTGATGATTCAAAGCTGAAAAGCAATAAAAGGTGAAAACTTCCAAGAGGGGCGAATATATTTTTAAAAGCACCGAATGTAAACATGAGGAAGGATTAAATCTTTGTATTCAAGCCTTAGGAAGAAGCGTATTTCCATGTAAGTTCCAGGGATCTACAACCTCATCTGTCATCTTTTACAGTGTCTATAAAAAGTATTCACCCACCTTGGATTCACTTTGGATTGACTGGTGAATCACTTAAAAGGTAATAACTTGTTTTATATGTTATATTTTTAATCAGTTGTCATTTCTTTCTAGAAATCTGTTTTCACTTTGACATGAAAGAGTCTTTTTTGGGTAAATTCTTGTCAAAAACCAAATTCAACTGACCATTATTCAGAATACTCATTAAAGGGAACTCTATTTAGCATATAGACATGAGAAGGGAATCAGTCTTTGTTTTTAAGTCTTAGGAAGAATTGTATTTCCAAAATAACTGAAGCTGCATTCAGTTCCTGGGATTTATAACCTCATCTGTCATTATTCACAGTGTGTATAAAAAATATTCACCCCCTTGGATTTAGTTACATTTTTACTAACTGACATCAGTTTGTGAAAATCTGTTTTCACTTTGAAATTAAAGGATCTTTTTCTGCTAAATTCTTGTCAAAAAAGCGAAATTAACTTCTTTATTTTGAGTACTTCACAGGCACGTTATTTAGCGTATAAAATATTGAGATAGGAGATTCTCTACAGTAGGTCGGTGCTTTTTGTGAAAGTGTGTTAATGTATGAAAGGGACACATGGCATGAACTGGAGTGAAGACATGCAGCATCCTAAAATGTTGAATCTGTCATGCAGTCCAATGAAAAAAACAACCTGAAAGTCTCAGATCAGTGTTTCTGAATTCGCCTTTTAAAATAAAATCAGTTAAGTTCACTTTTTCTTGATACCTGTCTCTGTCAGGGGAGTGAAAGTTGGAGTCTGGTCTCAGACATGTGGTGCTGGCACTCCTCACTCTGTCCAACGACGGCTGCAGGTCGCTGCACCGCCACAACATGGCAGCAGAGAGAGGAAAAAACAAAGGCAGAGACAGAGATGGAGACAAGATGTACAAGGACAGAGGATACGAGAAGAGGCGTCGAAGAACAAAAAGAAGAAGGATGACAAGTGGCAGGCAGACAAAAGAAGAGACAAGGAAAGGGATGAAATAAAGAAAAAGAAGAGGAGACAAAGAGAGAAAGAAGGAGGCCATCAGACAGTGCAGTAACATGTAATGGCTCTGACGCTCCATCTCCATTTATCATAGCCAGTCACTCCTCACGGCCAAACACTGAGACCACTCGAATGGGAGGTTGCCATGGGAACCAGGTCTAAGTGGGAGAGGGGACGGTTTGAGGGAGGAGAGCAGAGCAGCCGGTCGGCACATTTAAAGCTGCTTTCAGACATGAGGTATGAAACATCGCTGCTTCGTCGGTTTGTTAACGAGACGCCATTCTGATTTATAAAACATACAGACATATGAAAAGGAAACGGTTTTTCCGGTGTTCTGCAGGAAGAGAATAATTGAAACTGCCTTCAATTGTTGTAATTTTGTAGAGGCTATGCCACTAAAAAAATGTGACTAACACTGCATTCTACATCACTAAAAACTGATAAATCAAGTTACTGTGTGTATATTTTTGACCCAGCAGGTTTTGTTATATTTCTTGAAGACCTTCCAGAGTTACTGGAAACTCAAAGCTGCCATGATGGACGTGGTCTTTACAAGTGCATGTAAACTTTCGTTCACAGCTGTAACTTTCCTAACGTCATCAAAATCAGTCTCACTCAAGTGATGGGCTAAAGCTTGAAATCCTGCATGCTCACACCGAGTTTTCTGCTGCACATACCTGGAAAGCTTTGCAACAAACATTGAAGCTTGGCACAACTGTCCTTTTAAATCCATGATCACAAACTACACTGCTTTCAACTGGATTCTTGTTTTTTCTGCTTTCTCATTGATTGATGCCTTTTTATTCTGTTGCCTGTACTCTCAACATTACTGTAAATCAGGGCATGCCTGAGATTTAAATAAAGGTTTAAAAATGCCAGTTTTAAAGTTCATTAAGATACCACTGCACTTGACGGTATCTATGGCACATCAAGTGATGTATAAAGCATAATAACGCACCAATAAACAAAAGTTGACAAGTTGGATTGACATAATAATGTTGCGTCAACTGAATATTGTGTGAATCTTTAACTCAGATTTTGCCAGTAGTTAATTTACAACTAAATTCACGTTGAGGTAACTTAATGAAATCGGCTTGAAATGATCTTATAACATGCCTGAACAATTTTAAATGGTTTAGACTGCTTAAAAAAAGAAAAGCTAATCCCTTGAACTCACTGTAATTCATTGGTTTCAACATACTTTCATTAGAAGTTGTCAGAACTCATAAATTTTGATGCAAACTTTAACGCATTTTTTTGCATATACTGCAGTATATAAGAAGAATATAGAAACATACTTTTTTCTGCAACATAGGCTAATTTTTACAACTGTTTTAGTTGTTCAAACCACTAAAAATTATTAAAATTAAAAAAAATAAATGGCAGAAAAGAATAGAAAATACTACAACTTCAATAATAACATAGCTTTCAGCCCAAAAGGCTGACTGGATAAAATAAAAAAGAGAAATGTTGGAGCAACTCAGAGGAGAAACTCCTACAAAAAAGTGGAAGCAACAAACCAAACTCCAAATATATGATACATTCATTATTGGTGAGTCTCATTAATCTAAAAACTAGTGGCTAGATGGACAAAATAGTTTGGACATCCTTAATAAGCTCATCTATTGCACTCTAAAAAGTAATTCAAGGGATGTATTTCCTTCACTTAATTAAATGCATGGTTGCAAGATTAAAAAAATAAATGAATCTAATTTACTAGTTTGGATGAGCCTTTAAAGTTGCAGACATTATTCGTGATGGGTTGTGTTGACATAATCATTTTAAGAATGACATCAGTATATTATTGTTATCTGCTTTAGCTGACTTTAACTCAATTAAAGTAGCGATAACTTCATGAATTTGGTTTAATAACTTAATTTTTCTTCACCTTAAGTTAAGGATTTGAAGGCCCCTCTCCTACCTACTTACCACAGGAACAACTTTTATTAGATTTGCACAGTGATGAACTTGCGCTCATAATTGTGATAAATAGGTACATAACACTTTAGAAATCTTTTTAATTAAACAATGTGAAATCCCCAGTTAGAACAAGTTTTTATGAGTAATCAACTTGAAAACCAGAGTTTAAGCAACCTATCATTAATAACAAGGATTTGTAGAGGAAAAGCTAACTAAATTAAATGAATGTATTTTTAGGTATAATTTATTTCGAAGCTGTAAGAAATCAAAAACTGTTGCATTTTTGTTATTCTGTTGAACATAATTTTTTAGAGTGTAGTTACGAAGTTTGATAAGCTGCTGTTAGTTTAGATTTAGTGTTTTGTTTATTAGTGCATTATATTGTATTATACTACTATAATACCCATGAGGAGCATTAATGTCTGAATAACAGAATGTCATCACTGTAACACACTGATGAAGCAGCAGCGTTACGTATCTCATGTCTAAAGTGGTTTTACTCTCCGCTCTGTTTGTCCTGCATCACGTCATGCTGCTTTGTGACAACAGATGGTGGCTCCGTGCCATCCCATGACTCTGCACATAATGTTTTCAGCCTCACACGGGCGGCAACAACAGCTCAGGAGTTTGGTTTTAAAAGCTCCGCCTCTGCCAGCACATGCGCAAGCCTCTGCTCTGCAAACCTGACGGGGGGTAAGAAGAAGGTTCTGGGTGGCGACAGAGGAGTTTCTTACCTAACCGTGACCTCATCAGTGAACCTGAGCACTCGGTGCGTCAGGATGCTACGAGGCAAAGTGCTGCCGCCCTCCTGCCTGTGGGGCGGTTTGCTCTTTAGACATGCAGGGAGGGTGGAGCTGGACGCCAGAAGACCCGCCCACAGCATGCAGCAGGGAGGCAGAGGAAGACAAAAATGACACATGCAACCGACAGAAAGAAGCAGTGACTTGATAAATAAAGGGGGGAAACACAGAACGTGAAGCTGGGCAGGACGGATAAAGAAGAACATTTACATAACAACATAAAATATGGTTCCTTTATGCTACAGCTCAGGTGGAAGCTTGAGTGGCCTTTAGATGACCAGAAAACACCACGCACAGCAAACGAACACATGAGATGAACTTATTATGTAACAGCATAGAGATGGTTCCTCATGTGGATTGACCCCACACACATATATAAATATATATATATGTATGTATGTAAGGGGATTACACATAATGTAGATTATGTAACAATCTACAGATCTAAAGCGGCACGTGGTGAGAAAGCTACAAAAATGTATAGGACTGCACTGTAAAAAATGAAGATTTTTTACATTTATTTGCTCCTATTTGAAAGAGAAAATATTTACAACTATATGTTTTACTTTCAGAGCATTCTAGGGGACACTAGGGGACTATTAAGGGTTGGGGAAAATTCCTGAAATGGACACATGGGTAAAATGATTTGGTTTTATTGTCTAGGGAGCCTTAATGTATGAATAAAGTTTTCTTTTTGTCCACTTCATTGTTGCTTAATTATTTCAATCAGGACCCAACTGACAAACCATGAGTTGCCGCATCTACTTTCGAACTTTGCGGCTAGCTTGACGAGAGATTAAGGATGTCCCGATCAAGAATTTTTTTAGTCCTAATCTAAAACCATTTTCCTAGATAATGCATACTTCAAGTGCATTGAAGTTATCAAATACATTAAGAAAAAAAATGCATTTCTACATCTCCTCCAAAAGGTCCCAAAGAAAGTGAAAACCTCTATTCTCTGCATGCATGTCAGAAGATGTATTTTAGATTAGCTGTCTCTTGCTGTTTAATACTGTAATGACCAGAGGTCACTCAGACTACAGGCAGTTGATGCTGGCAAGCAGAGAGCATTGTGGGGTTTTAGCTAGTAAAGAAGCACCATGACAGAGACTTCAGAGATGCTTAATGACCTTTGAACAAAGATATTATGCTTTAACTAATGTGTTGTTATGGAACTGTGCTCTTTCTCTGTGACCCGGATGTGATGACAGATGTAAACAAAGGATCTTAAGGCTCACAGGGCTTAGAAAAGAATCGGAGCAAGAAAAAAAGAAGGCTGTGATTGGCCCCAATTTCGATCCTTGAAAATAACTCGGGACATCCCCACTTGAGACCTAAATTTGTTTTAAAAAACATGTCTTCTATTTGGTTGCTTATTGTGACAGACATGATATATAACAGAGGTGAGATTCAACAGCAGTTCAAAGCATTACTTTTGTTGTTTATGTGTTGCTTTATCTAGAAACGCAGTTAGTGATTGGCACTAAAATCCAGACAGCAATGCTCTATTGACTGCACCACTGACTTCCTGTTCTAACCTGCTGTATGTAAAACGAGTCAGATATGTTCTGAAAAACTGCGCTATGTGTGATTTGTAGTTGATGGGCAACAGCATATGACATTAGCAGCATGGTCCTTTAAAGGATTGCTTAGACAGAGGGAAGAAGCAACACATCATGTCGCTAAAGCAGCACCAAGACAAACACTCCAACCAAAACAAGCACAAGCAGCACAGCTTTTCGGCAGACATGTGGGCATTTATTGTGCTTCTGCAACTAAATGTCCCACCAACTCCACAGATGGGGAAAGCTGGACAGGCACAGAGAAGGACGCAGGACTGCCTTTCACGCTTACCTGTAAATGTCTTTATGGATACCGTTTACTAACAGGGGCATTTTGGGGGGCAGTGTGTTGTTGTATCTACCTACGCCCCTGGTTGTACAGTGTGGACATCATGCACGTAAAAAAGGAAGACAAGAAAAAATAAACACAACTGCTGAGAGAGAACACAAACCGAGGCAGGAAAAATAAATAAAAGAAATTAATCAAAAAGCTTGTTTGAGGTCAGGCAGCGAGCATGTCTCTAATCCCCTCGTACAGCGATCTGCAGTGTGTTTTCATGAGGCTGCTGTTAGTCGGATATGAATTTATGCTACTTGACCCTGACTTTGTGTTCATGCAAGATAATCAACACTGAAAATATCAACTGCATACGTGTTAAGATGGAGTTGTTAAAGCATAGTGAGGATGGAAATGATGACAGCTATCAAAATAAAGCTGAATGCTGGTCGTCTTTTTCAGTTTTTGTGTTTTTTGTCTTTTATTTTTTTACCTGTTTGTGTGCAGGCACTCAGCACTCCCGCCCCGGATAGACCTGTGCATCTCCAGGACCTCACTGTCATTGCCATGACGATGGGTGAACGGATGAAAAACAACACAACAGAAGAGGATGGCAACTCAGACAGGCAAAGTGAATTTATGAATGAACAGAAAACCAGGAAATCATAAATCTGAACTTTTAAAGTCTGCATTCAACAGCAGATAATGAAATAATTCATACTGTTAGTAGTATTAGTAAAAAATAGTTTGGTAAGATCACATTACACACACTGATAAACCGAAACTTGTACAAATACAAGTAAATATTAACATGTCAGTTACTTTATTTATGTATGATGAAGACCAGTGTTGCTGCATGGGTGCATCTTGCTTTTTAAAAGAGCCCATATTCTGCACATTCAAAGGTTTATAATTTCATTTTTGGGGTCTACTAGAATGTGTTTACATGCTTTAACATTTAAAATAGTAATATCTGTCTCATATTTCACATTAAGGAGAACATCTGAGGTTCCTCCTTCAAAAAAATTTGGAGTGTCAAACACTTTTTCCACAATCTCGAATACTTGCAGAAGCCTGAGGCCTTGTCCACATGTACAAGGGCAATTTTTAAAGCCTAGCTTCTTTTTTTTAAATACAATTTGGCCATTTTTTGACATACAAATGCACTTTTAGGTCACTGAAAACCTACAAAGACTTTCAGAAATGCAGTTTTCAGTGCTGATAGAAGAAACCAAAAGTTTTGGAACTGATGACGCCAGCATTCAATTCCTGGTTCTAGCATCAGTCTGTAATATCCTTCCCTGATTTGCAATATGGTGACGTGATATACATTTTCCAGCCTGTTAATATGGAAGGAGATTATTTATGAAACGTTGGTCTGGAGCATGGTCATTTTCATTTCAGAACAGGCATCACACACGTCATTTCTTGCATTTTGATGAATTTTTATACACCAATTTCTTCATTTTCTGACTTAGTTCAGGGTGGAAATGTCTTTATTTAAGTAAAGGAAAACCTAGAATTCAGGAACCAGGGGACAATTCAAATTCTAACGGTACATAAGGCAGTAAAAAAAAAAAAAATTTAAAAAATTAAAATATATATATAGAGAGATAGATTTTATTCTCCTGTAGATCAACTTTTCACACACAGGGGCATGATTTATAGTTCTGTCCTTTTTTGTGTCTTTTATTTGAGATAGGAATGTCTTGAAATGTGCATGACTTAACTTTTTACATCAATGATAAATTATGTATTTTAATTTATTTAAAATAAATAAAAAGACCTGGACATTGAAAGCAAATTTCCCCCAAAAAAATTTGCACTTTGAAACATATCATTTATATCTGTGGTTGGGCATGATTTTTAGAAATACAGTGAACCCTCGTTTATCGCGGGGGTTCGGTTCCAGAACACCTCCGCAATAGACGAAATCCGCGAAGTAGCGACCTTATATTTAATTTATTATTTATGTACATTTCAGCGCTTTATAAACCCTCCCCACACTGTTACTTACCTTTCCCACACTCTTATAAACACTGGCTTCCATCACCGCCGATCAATCAGCGACCGACTAGCTCAAGCGGAAGCGGCCGTAGCTGCGTTGTCCATACGTGCGTCTACTCATCTGCTGTACGCCACGTATTTTATATACAATGTAAAAATCCGCGATACAGTGAGACCGTGAAAAGTGAACCGCGTTATGGCGAGGGACTACTGTACTGTAAATATTAACTTATATTGCTTAAATCTAGTAAAGAATAAGGGCCTTATTAAAGACTAAACATTTCTGGAAAAGAGAGACAACACCTTAAAAAGTAACCCTGAAAAAAAGTGATCCAGTGGTTACAGTTTATTTGGTTTTGAGACTCTCTGTGAAGAACAACTTTCCAAATATGAGATTTTTTTCAAAAAGTCTGGACTCCAAACCATTTGTTTCATGTGTTTCAAGTGTCTCAGGCCAGGAGGGTGGAGAGTTTTCTGAGGGAGACAACAACTCCTTTGGTGTGGATTTTATAAGTGTGCAGACCTTTTAAATGCACAAAAAGCTGCTAAATAACACAATGAAGAAAGAGAAAACCCCCGAAAATCAGAATATGGGCTCTTTAACAACATAACCTTAACCTACACAGACCCCCGTGGATCCCACCAACAGGTTACCTGTCCTCAGAGTACTCGTAGTCCGAGTCACCCGAGCGCTGGTGCTCCAGGTGCGGCTCGTGATAGTGGGACGGGGAGTGGTGGCGGTTCTGGTGGATCTCATCCAAACTCCTGAGGAAATCAGAAACATCAAATGAGTGTGTGCACAGATAAATAAACAGAGAAACAGAAAGAAAACCCACAACAGGACAAGTAATGTACAAGTTTCTGTGTTTTATGTAGCGATAATTTGAACAGAATACAGCAATTCTTTATATTCATGCTCATTTTTAATGTGATCTAACAGAAGTACTGTGTTGTAAAGTAAATAAGTATATCTACTTGAGGACTGCACTCATTTTAAGGTACTTGCATGTTACTTTTATGCTACTTTTTCCATCAACTTCACGACATGTCACAGGAAAACATTCTACTTACTGCTCCACATTTACCTTGCAGCTTTAGTTACTGTTAAGATGAAGACTTAACCCAATGCAATACTTTAACTACTTTTTGCTGCTGTGTACTTTTAGTAAGTAGGATTTTTCATGCAGTACTTTTACTCGTAGTATACTATATTTACAGTGTTGTGTTTTTACTCAAGTAAAGAATCAGAGTACATTTTAAATCACTGCAAAAGACATCATTTGTTTTGATTCTTAAACAAGTCTCTTAACCCTCTGTGCCCCAAAACCCCCAAGCGGGTTTGAAAGGCATGTTGTCTTCACAAAATCAACAAAATTAAACAATTTTCAGAGCAAAAAACTGTAAAAACAAAGAAAAACATAGGATTTCCAATTTTCCAGCAGTCCTTGTACTATTTACCTGTGATGTGCCGTTCCCTTGGAAAGCATGATGTTTCATACATTTTACTTAATTCTACACATGCTCATTTAACAATTCGACAAAGGGAAACCAGATTCTGCAAAAATAGTCTTTTATAAACCAAACAACTAATCAATTAATCCTTTGAAACCCCAAAATTCACCAAAATTACACCATTTAGTAGAGCTAGAAACTGTAAAAACACTGAATTGTTGGCTGTTCAAATTTCTGATGATCTTTGAATTACTCATCTGCAACATGTGGTTCCATCAGGAACAATGAACCAAATCTAAGCTTAAAATCAGGTCTATTTTATCATAATCACTTCATTTTACTTGTCTCATTAAAAAAATTACCAAAAATAAACCCTTTAATTCTAACCTAATCCTGTAAAAAGCAAAAAATTCTGTGTTCCTCGACACAACCAAGAACCCCTGTGTGACTCAGCTGCAAACAACAGCGAGGTGACAAAAATTCAGGGACTTTTCTGCTGAAGTGTTTACACAGAGCAAAGAGAAGACTGTAGTAGGGAAACGTTTTAGAAAATGTAAACAGCAAAATATCTATAGTATGTAGAGCCACCTTTTTTCCAGTATTGGTAACCGCTGTGGGAACTAAAGTATTGGAGATGTTGGCTCCAGGACTTTATATTACAGTAAAAAATGAGCCCACAGTGAGTGAAAACATGACAGGAGCCACCCCTGATGATTCTATTATATTGTCAGCATTCACAGAAACACTGACAATTACTGCTGGCTGGTGATTCTGACCTCTGCATGGGTACATGAGCGGGTCGGGACCGAGCCCTGCAGGAGTCCTCGCGGTGAGGAGACACCGAGCGCGACCGGTGCTGGACGGCCCGCTGCTGCTCCGGAACCGCTAGCATGCTGCCGCGCTCCCTTTCTCTGGAGTTACGCTCTGCACCTACACAAGTAAACACACACACACACATTCACACAAACACCGTGCGGATACGACACACATGGAAAACACACATCCAGGCATTAGTTGTGTGTCCTTCAGTGATGATGCACAAAGTTGTTGAGCTACTCACTACCATCACAGATGCCATTCTCTTACAGACTGTAAAATATCACATCTGGATGTTTTACAGGCAGATGAGCAGCTAGCAAACAGGTTGAGCTGCTCATGTGACTGTTTCTGCAGTGTCTCAGTCGGACCTGAGATCAGCAAGAGTTTGTTTTAACAAGTGCCAGATGGGAATCAGACATTAACACATACATTTTAAATCAACGAATCCACACGGTGCAAAAAAAAAGAAAAAATAGAGTCAGATTTACAGAACCTGTATCAGCTTAATCTGATCCTTAAAATCCACCGGTGGGTTTAAAAGGCATGTTTGTATTTATAAAATCAGCAAAATTACACCACTTATTAGATTCAGAAGCTATTTGTAAAGGTTGGAGTTTGAACTTTCTGATGATCCTTAAATTCAGCATGACTTTCCAGGAAAATTAACCAAATTTAAGCTTAAAATTATGATATTTTATAAAAATCACTTTATTCTACATGTCACATTTTATAAAAACTGATGCCAAAAATAGACTATTTGCAGTAACAAGATTCTGTAAAAAATAAAGATTCTTAGGGCAATACCACATCCATAAAGCTACGAAGGACAACCAGGGTGTTTGGCTGAACTGCAGGCAGTGTTTCCATGGTGAAGTACGGAAACAGATTAAAAAATGTAAGTAGTAAAAAATCTAACAGTTATTGGCACTTGGAGAAATGTTTTACATATTAAATTCTTGTACAATAATTAAAGAAACCTCACTTTCTTTCTTTTTTAATGACATTATAACGCTGCTATTTGGTACACAAGACATTTCTGAGTTCTCTAGTTATTCATGGTTGTTCTGTTTCCATAGAAGTGCAGGACTTTATTCTGTAGTGAAAAATGAGGCCACAGTGATGAAAAACATGAAAGTGAAAACAAAACTTTTAGGGTTTCAGAGTTAATAGAGAAATCAACAGTAGAAAAATAGTTGAATTGTTGAAATTATAAATAATTTCCTGATTGTGTGCACTTTCTTTGTCACAAACCCATCTGGCATTTGAAAAGGTCAAAACAAACCATAAATCTGTGTGAACATCTAAACCTGGGCAGGTGCTGAGTCCACAGCAGAAACAGGCAAACAGCAAAGCAGTTGTAGTGACTCCACTGTCGAGAATAACACAAATTCATCTTCCACTGCACATGTTCGATGTCCTTCCGGTGAAGGGCAGGACTGGAGGCATGCAGGGGATCGGCAGGGATCGACCGAGTGAAATGAGAGTGAACTACTGCAGCTCTACAGTCTAACATGCACTCAGTGTTTCTGTGTTTCTACGGCCCAGCAGAGGAGGAGAAACTGCAGCTACACGGTTCAAAACCTGCAGTCCAGCAGCAGCATGATGAAAAAGTATTTGGAGCTTTTTTCTGATCTGATATTCAGCAAACTAATTATCTTAAAATACAAAATAAATGGATTGAGGATGCGAGAAGAAGCTCTCTCACCCAGTGCTGGGCGCCTACAGGTTGCTATGACTACGAGGAGATGCTCAGTAACCATGCCCCCCACCCACCTTTAGTCACTACTACCAAACCATCATCAAACTCTGTATCAATGATGCGATGGGACCCTGCACACGCACACACAAACACACACACAACACAGGGTTAAGGTCGACAGGTTCTGTTTGTTAGATTGAACGCTGAGAGACACAAAAAGAGAAGAGAGCTGAGCACAGGAAGGTTAGAACAGACACTCGGACATCCAGCAGGTTCAGCAGCGGAAACATACTCTGCAGCTTCTTGCTGGGACTGTCTCCGTGGCTTCCGTGTCTCCTGGGGAGGTATGGCGAAGGCTGAGGCAGAGGGATGGAGGACACGTCGTGGGTCTGTAGCTTGTACCAGTGAGGAATGTCGTCCAACAAGGCCGTCTCCAGCTCGATCAGGATCTGAGAGGACATAGAGGGGAACGGTGGCAGATCAGAGAGCCTGAGAGAAACCGAGCAGCAGATCTGATGTGGAACCACTTCAGTCCATCCGAAAGTTTAACGCAGTTTCCAGAGCTTTTTGCATTATTGCACATTAGGACAGAAATAGTTTAACCATCTGAATCCTGAAACCAGGTGTGAAAGATGTGTTGTCTTTACAAAACAGCCAGAATTACAACATTCATCAGAGCTAGAAACTGTAAACTTGAACTACTCCATCAGGAAACGCAGCCAGATTTAACCATAAAATCATAATTTTACTCTATTCTAAATATCTGATTAAAAAATTACACAAACAGAAATCATTTGCTACAACAACACTCTGTATACAGCACGAAATTCTGCATTCCTCAGTGCAACTCAGAAACCAGACTGACTCAGCTGTGACTGACAGCTGTGTAACAAAAATTCAGAGACTTCTTTTATTTTCAGAGATTTTACCAACCACCACACAAAACAACTAATCACTTAACTGATTACAAAACAAGACCTCTTGAGAAATCATCTTGGGCTTTGGGAAACACTGATTATCATTTTTTTATGATTTTCTGATATTTTATAGACCAAACAACAAATAGATTAACCTAAATGTTAAATACAAGATGTTCTTGAACCACTCATGTAGGACAGGACATGTGGTTCCATCAGAAAAAATTGACCAAATACAAACTTAAAATCACGATATTTCGTCAAAATCACTGACAAATATAAACCTTTTGATTATTCACTGCTGAGAATGAAGCAGGATTCAGGACTTTCAGCTTTTGATTGAACTGTTTGTGACTTAGTCATTATGGTTAAAGACTGATGGAGAAAAATGCCAGTGTTTTCCATTCAAAGTCAAATTTACTACACAATAACGTGACTAAAATGTGAAGGAACCTAAATACTTTCTCCAGCAGCTATATGTAGATTGGATGTTTCAATAATATTACAGTGGATTCCTGTCAGTCAGTTTGCCGTGCTATGTGACCCACCTCTCCCAGGAACTCGCTCTCCTCCTCCTGGACTCTGGGCTGATCCCACACTGTGATCTCCAGCATTCGCTCTCTGAAGTCCCGCCGGTGAACATGGGAATAAAGGAAAGTCTGGTTCCACTTGGGCTCGGCGCTCTTCTTCACCGTCTTAGTCCGCCGTTTGCTCTTATCGCTGGAACGTAGACGTTAGAGGTCAGAACACAGAATAGAATACAGGGAGAAACATGAAGAAGCTTCAAACCAGCAGCTTCAGATGATTAACAAACACAGCGAGCTCACCTCCGATCAGGCAGGAAGTACATCTTGACGTAGGGGTTCCTCGGTCGCCCATCCGGTCGGGTCGGCAGGTCTATGGCTTGAAGGACGTTGACGATCAGCTGATGACCCACTTTGTCGTAGCACAGTTTGACCTGGAACAAAGACAGTTCAGCTTCTTTTCAATTCACAAGAACCACATTCAGCTGCTCCTGTTGCCCCCTATTTATTTTAATCCATTTTTATTTCATTTTATCGTCGTATTTTTTGTCTGTTGTGTGATTTTACAGTGTGGTGGATAATAAAGAATGAAGACAGTAGATTACTCACAGAGAGTTGTCCGGGCAGGACCAGAGGAAGGTCTCTGAGGGTGCCGGGGCTGGTCGGGGACATCACCGATATGGAGGGACGGTCCATTTTCTGAGACTCAAAGGAACTGGAGCCTGCTGAGGGTTGAAAGAAGAACAGTGTTTATAAAATATCATAGACAAAACCACCATTAAACTCCTACATTTGAAATTAAAGCCCAATTAAATACTGTAGAGCCTGCTTTAATAAGCAATAAAGACTTGTTGCCACCACCTATTATGGCATTCACATACATGCTGTAAAAGAAATCTGTAATTTAAATGTTTTTTTCTATGAATTTATATGTCCAATGTAAAGTGACATCAAAAAACAAATAACGATAAAATGTAGCAGAAATAAATCACCACTTATCAATGCCAAAAAACTTTGAAAAACTAGAAGAATCGCAGGATTTTTAACTCTTTTAACGGGCACTTAACTACTCCATCGGTAACCTTAGCAAACTATAACCTATATATAACCTAATAAATATAATGATACTTCATCAGAATCACTTTATCCTAGATGTCTGATTTAAAAATTTGCCAAAAGAATACTGTTTTCTATAACAAGATTCTGTGAAAAAATGTGTTTTGAGACTTTTTGACCAAACTTTGTTTACCAGAGCAGATATGAGACGAGTATGGAAAAAAATTAAGTCGTAAAATATCTGTAGTGTATGGAGCCATCATTTTTACCAGTGTTGGTAACAGCTGTGTAAACTTGGATAAATGTTGGACATGTAGATTCCAGATTTTTCAGATTTTCAAAACAAATACTACACTGTTTTATGTCTGTAACCCACTGGTTTGTCCTGCCACTTTTCTTAATCCCAGTGACAGTTTTTCATGGTTAAATTAATTTAAAATAAAATAATATTAATAATAACACATTGCTACAACATACAGAGCCTGTATAGATCCATAAATCAGCACTTACTAGATTCTAACGGAGGGTGAGGGGACGCTGGGATTCTTGGGATGTCTCTGTAAAAAGGGAAAAAGGTACATTCAGATTAAGCGCCACAGAAGACTTTGTCATGGTGCCCATTTCACATTGTATGAGTATATTATATTAAGTGGGCATTCATCTTCAAAAGATGAATGAGCAACAAGCATCTGCACAGCAAAAGTCAGGGTTTTTCCTGCTTTTAGGGGTGACTCCACATTAGACAGCAAGCAAGCATCAATCCTCGTGCAGTTAGAGAGTGTATTATTTGACAGAAATCTGTGCTTTCTCCTGGTATTTCTGAGCATTTATTCAACAAAAATGCCTGTTATTATTGATTAAATGAAACCCCAATTAACAAAATGGTTTGAAAAGTTAGTATCTTCAGTTCTTATCATCTTGCGCTGGTGACTTTCCTGTGGCCCTAGCTAAAACCTCTTAAGGGGGCTTTAAAAATTCCTCAATGCAGGAAAAACCCCAGAAGAAGAACAAGCAGTCAATCATATACATGTTTACGTACTAACATGATGGATAGCAGAGGATAAAAAACATCTGGAAAAAGGGGTTTTCTCTTGGATCAGCAGGATTTCAGGGAAGACATGTGGAAAAGGGGCTCCACCCATTAAATCAACTACTTACTGATATGCTCTATACACTTTTCTCAAGAAGTTTTTGGACATAATTCGGTGGATAGAGCTTTTAGATAAAGGAGGGAAACATATCAACAGAATCTGTCAGAGAAACAAAGTCAAGGCTATGTAGTTTAATAATAATTATGACTCATTAATAACGTTAATCTTACCCGATAGGTCTGGACACAACAATCTCCACTAGAGGCTCGGCCTTGGATTCAAGAATGATGTTGTACACTTCTTTCTTGGTTGCTCCCGGCAACGACTTCCCATTCCACTGCAAAACCTCGTCACCTGGAAACAAGACGGCAACGACGGGCATGATGCATCTTGCCTTGTATTTAACTATAAAGAGCCAGGTGCTATCAGAGAGTTTCTATTCTTACAGTTAAACTGAAATCAGAGTTTTTCTCACTTTGTGTCTGAGGAAAATCTAAAATGCTGCTGCAGGATTTATATGGATTTGAAACATATTTAGAGATATAACTGCTTCTGAACTTCGGTTGACTGATGTTGGTATCAGTTGTGTGCTTCTGTCTTGTGAGCGTTGCTAACTTAAATTTTAAAAAATGAATGCAGCAGCTTGAGGTGTCTGACTTTAATGAAATTTAATATTTGTGAAAACTCATTGAACATGCTTGTGTTCTCCTCAAAATACAAGCTAGGCTAAACAACTAGCTTGTGCACATCTCTCTCTCTCTCTCTTGAATTCAGTGACGGAATAATTAGAATCCAATCACTCTGAAATATGAAATCCTGCATAATGACTACTTTTACTTTCAGTATATTTTGACACTAATGCTTCTGTACTTTTACTTAAAGTTAAAAACATTACTTTCATGTGTAGCTTGCTCATTTTACGCTGCAGTGTTGCTATTTTCATTTGAGTACAAATTTGAAGTAAATAAGCTTTTGCATCTGACAACTCAAGAACAGACTCCAGTCTTCTCACAATGCTGCTGCTTCTCCTTTATTAATGCAGATTGCAACAAGCTGAAATAATGAAAACTAACACAACACAACAGAAGTACAACGTTATCACTGTGCAACTTGTGTACTAAAAATACTGCTGTATTTACGTCAGAATTGGACTGTGAGGGCTTGTTCAGTATAGCACTGTGTGTCTTGAATTTCAGCATATAACTTATTACATATTTGCGTTATTTAGCCAACATGTCTGTACTTTTAAATGTTTTACAAGTACAAACCTAGCAATTACAAAAGCTCCAGCATGGTGTGAACGCTCCATGAACCAGCTGGTAAATAGTCTGTGTGGCCGTTGGAACTGAAGTGATATCAAGAACTATTTCCAGTTCTAGCCCACACACATATTACACCAGTAAGAACACCAGTCTGTACTACTGCAAAAGCTAAAATTTGAAATTTTGTGTCTTAACAATGCGCAGATTTCTTTACAAAAGTTTATTTTACTTTCCCTTCTGCTTTAAAAATGTGTTTCTTGTTGGGGGTTTTATTTATTTATTGGTTTTTATCAAAGTATATGAACAGACTGCAACATAAAAAACAAACCAAAAAAACAATATGGAGTAGAGATTCACACCTGCGCGTAGGTGTCCCACAACATCTGCCAGGCTGCCTTTTTTCACTTTGGTGATGAAGGCCCCGAGTCTCCCCGTCTCCGTCATCTTCCCTCCCACCACCTGCAGACAAAGACCAAACAGAGTAAGAACAGAAGAGCATGTTGGCAGCCATATCCTTCTTTTCTCTCCAGGATGCAGTAATTTGTTCAACAGGCACTGTTGTACATTCTTTTGTTGTTTAATACTCACCACAGCTTTTACAGGAATTACAGCACATTATCGTTTGAGAAATTCTGTGTATACTGTGAAAATCTGATGCAGGGATGGATTGATAATGTAAAGAGCTTCCTGCTTACCTTCAGGCCCAGGAGGGATCCGGCCTCGCGGGGCATCGCCGACCTCTTGCTCAGTGTGATGCGCCCAATCAGGTGGTCACCTTCTTTGGACGGCTGCCATGTAACTGGATGCTGCCCGGACAGAGGACAATGAAAACATGCTTGATTATACATAACACATAATTGTGGTGATCGTATTTGGTCGGAATCACATTTACACTGTGACTGAAACTTACATGGCACACTGCAGGATCTAAGGGATGACAGTCCCAGTCACCTGCAAGGAGGGAGAAGGGAGAAAAATCAGTCATTTAGTCAAACAAATGTGCAATAATTTAAAAATTTCAGTGCATAAAAGATAAAAGTTTTGTCACCTCATAAGACATTTAATGGATTTATCATTAAGACTCCTTCAGTTTTTGCATACTGACTGTAGGTTGAGCTGTACTAAATAAGTTAAAAGGCGGAAAATTCTTATTTGCCAAAGTATTTAAAAACTTTGCAGCGGCTTCACAGTGGAAGTCAGTTGCTTCCTGTTTGCTTTAATTATCTTCAGCATTGACTGCAGTCCACATGTGGCAAATTATGGATGTGGAATGAAATTAACTTAAAATCCCACAATCCACACAGCATGAAGTTGAAGGAACTCTCTTTGACAAAACTGTACAGATAGATCAGACAGCGGTATGAAACCAGGGGTAAGTGTTTCCAGGAGCACAGTGGGCTCAAAATTGTTCAGTTGAAGAAGTCTGGAGCCACCAGGATTCTGATAAGAGACCAAGAAACCAACAGCTCATCTAACAGAGCTTCACAACCCTCCAATAGTAAGCCTTTATGATAGAGCAGCTAGATGAAGCTACTCTGAGTAAAAGGCCTCTTTGGAATCCATAAAACTGCATTTAAATGACTTGGAGATGATGGGCTAAAACATTCTCTTGTCTGATGAGGCAACAGTGGAACGTCAAGCATTATAGTTGTGGTTCCGCTGCAGGGACCAGGATCTAAATTAAGCTCCAGGGGAATTATTTCCTCCAACCAAAAAGCCTGTATTTTTTGTAAGTTCATGAATGCTGGGGATGGAACTTAAAGTGCTGAAAATTTCTGACTGGTGAAGTACTTATGACATGGCATTTCAGCCAGTCATCCTACAGACAATCTCTAGCTCATAAAATCCATTTGCTGACTTTAGGTTGAGCACCACAACCTAATTACAAAGCTGTGCATCACAATCAACAGCAGTCCAACTTAAATTTCCTTCAGGTTGCTGAAGAGTCACTTACTTTCTTCTTACTTACGACATCATACGGACTGGATGGTGCATTTTGTTATCTAGTTACATGCAAAAATGATGGGTGTAAACAGCCGCCTTCCTGTACATCAGTGGACTAATCTGCATATTCTTTGCGGGTGTTTAGGCCACGGTGGAAATGCTAACAACAAACGATCTGAAAGAAACTTTTATTTCCATAAAAAGTCCATGGGACTAAAAAGTGTGGTTACTTTTCAGTGGAAACATGGTTTATGTCTGTTTAACAGCAACACTACTGCAAGGCATGGTGGTGGAAGCATCATGCTATGGGAGTGCTTCTCAGCAGCAGGAAGACGGACACTTTTCCAAATGGAGAGAAAGATAAATGAAACAGAGACACAAAGGCTCCGAGTGCAGAGAACTGACATGATTACTTTTCACTTTTGAGTGGCACAAAGACCCCAAACAAAACAGCCAAATAAACACTGGTGTGGCTTCAGGGGAGAAATCCGACTGTCCCTGAGTGGTCCAGCTAAAGTCCAGACCTAAACCGAACAGAATACCTTTAAAGAAACCTGAAAATGAAAGTTCAGACAGTTCACATCCAAACTGACGAAGCCTGAGAAGATCTGCATGAAGACTAAGAGAAACCGACTCAATCCAGGTTGCAAAGCCTGTAGAGACTGAAACAAGAAGACTAAAAGCTGCTGCCAAAGAGTCCCAAATTAAGGTTCAGAATACTTTTCAGATCAAACTCTAAATTTCAGTTTGGGATTTTTAATAAATTTGTAATATTTCTAAATTCGTAGCATTTCTAAATCACTTTGTTATTTTGAATTAGTGAAATTATTGGGATTGATGAGGAAAACATCGATTTTATCAATTAAAAATGAAATCTATAGCGCAGTACAGTGTGCAAAAACTGAAAGGGTCTGAAAACATTCTGAAGCTACTGCATACATTCATAAATATGATTATGAATTTCCTGGCGCACAATTGAAATGTCCAATGTCTCTTTAATGACTTCTCTGGACAGGCTGGTTTGTCCGTCACCAAGAAGGTTATCGCTCAGCATATTTACACAAACCCTGACTCTGACACAGTGACTCACCTGCCAGCAGGGGGTTTGTTTTATGACCTGCTAAGATACAAGCTGCTACTTGTACCACTGTTGATTCATGGGAACTCCCATTTCTCCTTGGAATCATCAGTGTAAATGACATAAGTTCTGTCAGCCTGCATTTATGCATTTCCAAATCACAGACAGCAAATGATCACTCGGCAACGTACTGAGATGCTAAAGTTACATAACCTGATGCAATGAATGTGTGCAAACTGGAAAATAATCTTTCTCTCTCTCAGCAACTCAGTTTTTAAATTCCCTTCTGTAATGTACATTGTTTGGATGTTTACAAAACTTCACAGAAGCAAAAAAGCCATCAAAGATATACAAAAGTTGTTTAATGAAGCCACAGTTTTGAAAAAAGGCATTTAAACCATCCTTCAGTTATAAATTTCATTCATAATTAGACTTATTCACTCCAACTTGGCGTTTCCTACACTCATGGCCGAAGTTCGGCTGCAGGGACAGAGACACCAGTCAGAGCATCCCAGCACTCATTAACACTGACAGATGGTGGGATCGAGTCAAAAAGCTAACTGACCCAGTATCAGACCAGAGGAGACGAAGAGAATCACTATTTCATCACAGGACCAGATTGGGGTTTACAAGCCTTTGAGAAGCTTTAGTTTAAAAGTTAATGAGTGAAGAGAATTACGTTATCATCGTGTGACCAAAAATCATTTAAGGGCGACAAAATATGTTCATGAACATTTGGCAGGTGTGTCTCTATGTCTCTGGGCAGCCTGAACATGTACAGTCATGAACAGAAGTTCCCATCGCTTGTTAAGACCATGTGTATCATGGCAGTCTTGAGTTGACCCCTTTAACTCTTAATTTTCTACAATGGAAACAAATAACATACAAGTTTTTGTCCCAAAAAGCAAGCCTGCATTTTGCTTCTTTTGTAGATTTATTATTGGTCTTCTGGAAATATGACAAAATCTGCCAGGTCAAAAATATATACACCACAACTTGATTTATCAGTTTTGATGATGTTGAACGCTGTATAATCAAATTTTCTTCGTGGCATGACCTCTTCACTTCTCATAAACAAATACAGTGGATTACAGCTGTGGACTCCTCTGAGCCAATTTAAATAAGTCTCATTTGATAGACTCATTAGACTCAGCTACAAACACTAGTGGGAAAGTCTGAGGAGATCAGCAGAGATCTGAAAAAACAAATAACTGAATAATAAATAAATAACAAAGCAACATGTTTAGGAAGAGAAGATGACACTTTTAACCCCAAGAACACCAAACCTGCCATCAAGCATGGTGGTGGTAGTATTATGCTCTGGGGCTGTTTTACTGCCAGTGGAACTGGTGCTTTACACAAAGTAAATGGAATGATTATGAGGGTTACCTCAATGCTCTTCAGGAAAATCTAAAATCACCAGTCAGAAAGTTGGTTCTTGGATGCAGCTGAGTGCTCCAACAAGACAATGACCCCAAACAAACATCAAAAATAGTAAAGCCATGGCTAAACTAAGTCAAAAAAGTCACTTGGAGCCATTTTAAAGCAGCTATAGATACCATGATAATCAGGCCACAACATACTGAAGCATTGAGGAGTCGGACACGATAGTCAAATTTAATGCTGCTTGTAATATAGCCAAGGAAGAGCTACATTACTGCTAACTTTAAGTCTCAGACCATCTTACAGAATAATAATCTATATGCACCATATTCCTGTTTACAATTATTTACATAATGTGTAAATAACTTACCAATGTGTACGGCAACTGACAAAAATGAAAAGTCTGCCGCACCATTGCAACTAGTGAAGTTACAAGTAAAAAGCAGCATTTGGCTGAAGATTATGGCAAAAGACAAAAGGACGGGAAAGAATGGAGATTAAAATCCACAGTAAATCTATACAACATGTGCACTGTTGTTATATTCAGAGGAAACCAAACACAAAATGACAAAAAACTCCATAGGATCATATGTGATGGTGATAATCATAAAAAAAGTCTGAGCAGACATGACTCTAGTGCCGCTGAGCTGAAATCTGAAAGTCCACTGAGGATGCTTGAGAGGAAAACTGCTGACTAGACAGTTTAAAGTGCTGAATCGGCCTTTTGGGTTTTTGCAGGGCAGATTACTGAATCTGGGCCGCTGCTCTAACTGAGGCTACATCAAAGCATCAGGGACACTGAACACCTTAAGTTAAGGTTTTCTTTAAAGAACATGTTAAGGTTTCTCTAAAATAAAATCTGTTGCACAAAACACCCTCAAGTTTCCCCTTAACATTTCCTTAAAATGTTTACTTAAGTATTCCGGCTTCTAGAAGAATCCAGTACAGTTAGTTAACCCAGTGGACCCCAGCAAACAATCTCTGGTCCTTTTTTGGTCCAATCACATGTTTACTCACTGTGATGAAATGTAAAGTTCTGCACCTCTATGTGAAAAGCACAACCATGACTAGGAGGAGGTGGAATTAAGAAATACCTTTTCTGCTTATAATGCCATAAATCCAAAAAAAAAAAGAAAAAGAAAAAAGAAAAGGCAAAAGTTGAATTTTCTTTCTTTTCTAAAAAATAAAACAAAACATGGAATCAACATGGACAATATTTTCCCAAGTGCTCACAGGTGTCATGATACTGGAAAAAATGGCAGGTATTTTACTATTTACATCTTTCATTTGTTTACGTACTTGTCAGCCTGCAGGTCAGCCGAAAGGTCCCAGAATTTTTTGCCATGTGGCTGTTAGTCGCTGCTAACTCACTAATGGCTTCACAGTTGCAACAAAGAACATAGAATTTTTTGGTTTTTACAGAATGTAGTTACTGCAAAGTATTGAATTTCGGTGATTTCTTTATTTAGGAGACAAAATTATTGATGAAATATCGTGATTTTAAGTTTGCATTCGGTTACGTTATCAGATGAAATCGCACGTCACAAATGAGCAGTAGTTCATGGTCCTTTAAAAAGTTGATAATCTGACAATTGTTTCTGGTTTTATAACTTTTGACTCATATATGGTGCAATTTTCGCTACTTTTAAAAAATAACATGCCTTTTAAACTTGCCGGTAGGAATCGGGGTTCTGAGAATTAAATCACTTCACAAAACATCCAACCAAAGTAAAGTAAGTGAAAATTTAAGGTGCTCATGTCCCTACCTTTAATGCAACTTGAACAACTTGAATCAAGAAAATGAACATTTACAGACTTTCATTCATCCATCCATTATCTGTACATCGCTTAATCCTCTGTAGGGTCGCAGGGGGACTGGAGCCTATCCCAGCCAACTCGAGCAAAGGCAGGGGACACCCTGGACAGGTCACCAGTCTATCACAGGGCTGCACATAGAGACAGACAACCAAGAACACTCTCATTCACACCTACGGACAATTTAGAATCATCAGTTAACTTCAGCAAGTTTTTGGACTGTGGGAGGAAGCCAGAGGACCTGGTGGAAACCCACGCTGCACAGGGAAAACATGCAAACTCCACACAGAAAGATCTCAGGCGTCCTAACAGGGATGCGAACCGGAGCTGAGCCACCTGCAGCCCCATTTACAGACTTGTTGAACTGAATCTTGTTTAAAATTTCTCTCATCTTAATTGTTATTCGCTTGCTGTTATTTGTGGATCACGTTTTTTTTTTTTTTACAGTTAATTCTTTCTTTTATTGATTCCTGCAGAGGCTTAATCTTTTCCTCCTCTGACCAATTTAGTTTTTGAGTCCTTTTTTCCTAATTTTCTACCATCTACGAGACAACTTTGTGAAACGACAACAGGTGAGGTGAGAGCAGGTATCACAAGCATGAGCGAGTGAGTGAGTCCTATTAGCTTTAGCATTTTTCCTTAGCTATGGAAATCCTTTAGGAGATTCTGTGCAACACCATTAATTAAATAAATCCCTCAACTAAGAGGAAATTAAGCCTTAAATGTCAGACTAAAGGAGAAAACTTGAAGTGTTTTGTGCAGCCGGCTGCAGCTCTTTGCAGGTGTTTAGTTCGTATTGAACTTGATAATTTGTGTGTGTCATAGCGTCTGTTTTACTACTCCACAAAATTAAACAAGCTTGATAATATCCTTCCAATGTCATATATACAAAAGAAATAACATGGCGCCAACAAACCTTAATGAAGTGTGTTAACTTTGAGCACAGCTTTAGTGTCATTTAACATACTTCATTTCTGTGCACCTTAACCAAATGTTGTGATAGCCACCTATTCAACTTTTATTTCAACCCAGAACACACTGAGGTATGAAGGGTCTCTTTAACAACACAGCCAGGTAACAAAATAAAAGACATGGGCACACAAATAAGCCATAAAAATATCAAAAGGCAACATCAATAAATTAATAAAACCATTAAGAGTAATTAGAGTATTTAAATCAAATTAAAAACAAACAGGTCAACTGAAACCAGAGCATCTAGAGGGAGCGTAGTAAAAACCTGAGACGCCCTCAGGATAGAAATGAGTCAGGCTTCAGATTATTCTGCAGGTGCACAGCGACTGAAACTGTGCAAATTAATGCGTTAGATAATTAAATAAATGAGAGAACATTCATGTTAAATTGCAACATATTTCATCTGAAGAGGAAATGAAAAAAAACGCAATACATCTACTTATGTTTTTCGCATGGTATGTTTTAATTTAACGACAGGCTGAGATTCATTCTTATTATTATTTCTAGGCTGAATATGTAGGACTTCCCCTGAATACCAGCGAAGAGAAAACAGTGTGTTTAATATAATATTTACTAATGGTTTATTCCATCTAAAATCATCTGGGGCCTTCTGCTCCATTACCATTAAGTAAATGTCAATGCATGAAAATTTCCCACTAGAAAAAGCCCCCCATCCTTACAGACCTGTGTGGCTGCTTATATTATAATTTATTTTATTTATATTATAATGGTTTTATCCTGAAGACCTAATGCGGTGATAACTCAACAAGTCTCCCTCAAACCAGGTTTATGTCTACAAAGTGGTGTCCCATAATTACAATATGCTCATATTAAAAAATGTATTGTTTGTGTTTTGTTGTATTGTTGTATTTGAAACTCCAGAACTGTGTTTTACTTTATATTAATTCATATAACAAAGTATTCTACATGTTTTGTTTTGTATTATTGTGACATGCAGCTACATACGGTTCAAATATCACTCGTTGACTTCTGCACCATCAATTTTTTTTTTAACGTGAGCTTAAAGATAACTTTTTATGACTGATTCATTTTATTTATATTTGAATTTCACCTCACCCATAATCAGCGCTTATTTGATCTACTTGTCTAATATTACAATCATCAATGACACGATGAGAAATAACAAATATCAATGTATGAAAAACGTACTGAAAGTGGGTCGATGGCCAGTATCAAGTGCTTGATACATCGGGCTAACGTTTTACAGATACCATTTTCCATTTCTATCGTTTCTGATACAGAGTTTCAAACAAATCAGAGATGATCGAGCAGAAGGTTACTGATGATTTGAGATGGAAGAACCAGTTATTATTGATTATTGTTGTTTCATTACCATATGAACACAGTGTATTCTTCAGCTGGTAGTCAGGATGAGGTCCTAAATCTTCAGCTTGGTCATGGAAATATGTGAATCTCAACCTGTAGTTACCTTTAAACATAGCTAAAACAGACGCATTGTGCTCTTTGCACTTTCCTCTCAAAGTGAAATATGTTGAAGGATTTGTTCATTTAATAAATGATGTAAGGTACTAATTAGCACCGTTTCATATTTTTTAAAATCATCCCTAAAAGTGTTTTATATATTAAACTAAAGTTTCACAAACATCTTTATAAATAAACATATTTTAAGTGATAAAAACTTCAGGCAAATCAGAAACTGTTCTGAAAATGTGATGATTTCAGACGGGCCGACTTTTGTGAAAAAGGCAAAGCCAACAGTCCATAATACAATCCATCAACATGACATAACAACGTTTGACTGAACAGAGGCTGTTTCACATCGCAGTTACAACACGTTCATGCTGTTCTCTGGAGAATGTTAAAGTAATTCTGGGAAGTGTAGGAATATCTCACACACACACACACACACACACACACAGCAGTGGCTGGAGAGCAGCACCATGAGCCTCAGTGTCCCAACAGCGCACTTCCTCTTCCATTTACTCAGCAGCATTATCACCTCGCTGCTGCTCTTTACACCGAGGGAGCAAGAGAATTACTCTGAATCACTCCCTTCCTACACTTAACTCCACCGAGTTGTTAAAGCACTGAGAGGGTGAACTCTGTTTACAATAATCCTGCTCACAGAATTCATGGGAAACATAATCAATGGAAATTACTTAAGAAAACATCCTGTTACATATCACGTGTGTCATGAGATTAAATCAAAGCTTGTAGTCAGAGTAATGTGCTTCCGTGTTCTGCATGTAATCCATCTGTTTTCCAATAATTTACTGGTCAAATGCAGTTTTACAGGAAAATTATAATCAACGTTTCATTCATTAATGTTTACGCACCAGGAGCTTGTTCCTAGAAAATAAAACACATCTGTGCTGAGCTTTTACCACTAAATCAGCTACTATAATTCAGTTAAATGTGCAAACAGATTTATGACTGCAAACTAATAAAGCTCCCATTAAAACAAGTAGTCAATAGATCCGTTATGGATCATTTACTGCCTTAAAAAAACTACAAAATGATATTTAACCATTTTACACAAGTCAAGAAACAGCAATAACTAATCAACCAACTAGCAGTACAGTCTGCAATGCCATTTTTATTTTTTCTTGAGTAGTTCCAAGAAGCCTTTCATAATACTGGGAAAATCTGACTCACTATAAATACTTTATATTGAAAATACACTGTAAAAAAAACTGTGTTAGAACACCCACCTACTTGAATGCAGAATAGAGATGTTTGTCGTGTATAAATGATGTGTAGGTTGGACCTGGCTGTTCAGACAGAAGTCGCATGGCAAAAGATCAGATACCTATCGGATTTAACAACACATATCCAAGTGGCCTGGGTCGCATTTGAAAAAACTGGATCTGTGTTTTTCAGACTGTCATGAAAAGATCAGATACAGGTCGCATAGGGGCAAAAAAAGTTGGATTTGGATCACTTTAGCCCGCTGTCTGAACGTAGCCTTAGACACCCAAATAAACACTGTCCCTGAAAAAGCACACTCCCTCATGCAAATGGAAATCCCAAATGTCACTGGCCTACCCCTGCAGGAAAATGCACCCCACCACATGGAAAAAACATCCACCAATCAGGAACATGTTGAGGAACATGACAATAGTCCAACATGTTCATTTGACCTCTAAACTTCCTAGACCTCATTCTGATCAAGCATCAACAGGATGCAGTGGAACAAGTTTGATTGACAGAGGCCCCACTGAACAAGCCAGAGTACCCAAAGGATCCAGTGCCAACGTCCTGGTTCCAGACCCCATAGGACACCCTGAGAGGTCCTCTTGTCCATGCCCAATGGTTCAGAGCATTTTTGAGCACATCAGAGGGACCAACACAATATTAGGCAGGTGGTCATAATGTTATGCCTGATCGGTGTGCTTTTTGACATACAAATCCCAAAGTCAGCCCCAAAGCAAGTTATTCTCTCCCACTGAAAACATTTCTCCTCACCTGCCTGAAATTAAAATCCGGACTTGTCCCACTCCACTGTGTGACACCTTTACGAAACACCAGATTAACAGTTAGTTTTTGCCCTGAAACTAAGAACGAGCAGCTTCCTTGCAGTCCAACACTGTTATCTCATTAAAGCTACCTCTGCTAGACGGAAAATCTTTATCATATTTTACTGCTGACACTTTTTAAGTAATTCTTTTCAACCTGACACCCTCAACTGCACAGGAGGGCTTATCTCATCTATTGAAATCTCACAAATAATTATATAGAGGCCTCACTACTTAAACAGTTAGACAAAACCATGAGAAACTGATCTTCATCATGTTTCCTTTTGCTAGGAGGTTTAGAAGTCACAAACTTCCCTTTAAGATTGAGTTTAACTTTATACCTTTGGCTCTAGTCTTTGGAACATATGAGCCCCGTATGCATATGTGTGGTTTATTGAAAACAAATTTCCTCAGCAGCTTTACTCATCAATCTGGGGTTACTCGCCAACATTATCTTGCTTTCGCCAGGCTGACCAATCAGAGCAGGAGGAGGTTCTTAAAGAGACAAGACCTAAAACTGAGCTTTTCAGAGTGAGGTGGTGCAGCAATATACAGTAAAGGAGACAAATAATGTGTTTTTTTAACTTTAAAGCATGTAAATATATTCTGGTAGACCACAAAAATAAAACAACAAAACTCTAAATGTGCATAATATGAGCTCTTTAAATCAGATTTCAAGATCTGGAAGTTACAGGATGTCTGTCTTTTACATACAGTATATGGAGCTGGATTTGCCGATTTAAATATAGTTTTTTAACTGCCGGATGTGTAACGAAGAAACTACTCGCTAAGATGTTTGTTGTATCAGCCCAAAAGGTGACTGGACATTTGTGCAATATGTTAAATTCCCTGCATACATATTGCACAAATGTCCAGAAAAACATGGAAATAGAATGCTATCCACTGCACAGGAAGGTGCTGAAATGAGATGATGCTGTCAAAAGAGCACAAGTTGAATCTTTAATCAAATAAAAAACAATGTAATAAAACAGAGCTAAGATGCTCTTTTTTTTTAACTGCAACGTTCTTCCGCTTTATAAGCCACTTTTTTCAAACATGAGGTTATTTATCACATCTAATAAGCCAGCACTAACACCAAGAGCATCTCCTAACACCAAAGTCAACATAACACCGCCAAGTAAAATGCAGTTTCTTCTTTAAAAAAAATGACACGCTGCTCTTTATCCTGCAAAACTTTCCTCATTCCACAGCTGAGAGTAAACGGAGACGCCCTGTTTTCAGGCCCAGCTCGCTAAAGAGTGTTTAAAACAGCTAATAATCCCAATCCACACCATCTACCCGTTACCAGTCCCCGAGTTATAGTAATCTGGATTAAAACATCTGGAACAGCCCCTCTTCTGTGATCGCTGATAGAGATAAGCTGATGCAGCACCACTTGAACTCCTACACGTCCAGTTTCTCCACTTTTTCCTATAGCGCCGTGAATGCATAGGCCCCGAGAAGCTACCGGCGACCGTTGCAGCCACGACCGGGCTCGATTTCAGCCGGCAGGTTTTTCGCAGCCGGCCGTCGCAGCTGGCTGTTTGCGAAGCATTACGTAGCCAGCGAGCCACTGACCTAATTCCACAAATCTGCTGGCCTAAATCACAGGGACTCTCCAAATAAATGTCCTGAGAGCTGCAGGGTTTAGCCACAGCACAGAGGTGTAGATGACACACAGGGATAGTAATGCAGTGAGCGCCGGGTGGCTGCTTCATCCTATCACTTATCGCATAGTTTTACAGTCCCAAATTAGAATGTGTCGGTATTAGAGTAATCTTAGGGGTCAAAATATCTCTTGCTTTTTTTTCGTATTACTGTAATTCTACTACCAAGGCTATTTTAGATGTGAGGATGGAGAAAATAAGGCTAGAGGCATCTCTTTCATCTGAATATAAATTCTTGCCTTTGTCTGGTCACTGAGCCGCACATCAGGTTACAATTAGCCATCAAACCTGTTACTGCTGCAGCACATTGAGTCTGAAAGAGCTATTTACAAAAACAAGAACACGCAGATCAATTTAAAGTCCTTCATGATGCAGCTACACAGAACCACGTGTAAAAGTTAGGAATGAGCGAGATGACAGATGCTCAGGTGAGAACAACAAGCCACAAGCAGAAGCAGAATGGAATGTAAAGGAAAGGATGGATGGAACGGTGGAAAGTTAGTTCACATTGATTTAGCTCAGTAAGCCAGTGGAGTGAGCACATCTGTCTGACTGACCTTTCTCGCTGACGCTTTCCATGTCCACGTCCTCACAGCTGGTGTACTCGGGCGTGGAGCCGCCCTCCTCCTCTGAGCTGCTGATGGACATCTGCCTCCTGTTGACTCCGCGCTTGCTCTTGTGTGACCGTGGGGGGGGCGGCCGCAGAGACTCCGACTGGTCCGAGCTCTGAGAGTCCTTCCTCAGCAGGTTGTCCCCACCTTTGTCCCGTGGCGTCCGTGTGGGCTCCAGGCGGCCGTTGTTGGGGCCCCAGTCAGGAGGCGCTGGTCCCCCAGTTTGGGGCCCTGATCTCCCTCCACCTCCGGCCGGTGGTGCCCCCCCTCCCACGGTCCTATCCACAGAGTAGGCCTGGTGGTTCTGCAGGGGGACCTTGCGGTCCCCCTCCCCACCACCGCCCCTCCTGGCCAGGCGGTTCTCAGGCACCTCCCCTGCTCCTCCTCCCCCGCCTCCCTCCAGTCCCACCTCGTTGATGGCGAGGTCGCTGTGCCGTCGCTCGTGTCTCACCTTGGACACCTTGGCGTGCATTCGCATCTCCTGCTCCTCCTTCTGTGGTTTCACTGGATATCTCGCCAGGTTTGGGTCGCTGCGATACCGGTTCTGGAACTCCTCCTCTCTGCGCTGCCGCTCCCTCTGCTCCTCGTCCTCCGGGCGTCGCCGGTGTGTCTCCGACCGACTCAGATTCTCGTTTCCATCCTCGTAGTCCTGAGAATGGATCTTCTCCAGCCGCCGTCCGTCTCCGAGCCGCCTCTCTCGGTCTCCAGGTCTGACTCGTTCGTCCAGGGATGACTGAGACTGAACCTTTCCAGCTGGTCTGCGGCCGCTACCACGTCCCATTCCTCCTTTACCATTCTGTTCATGGAGGGAAACCGGCCTTTTCCTGTACAACAACAGTATTCACTTTCGGTCAGTCAGCACAAACACAGGTGCATATTTTGCATTAAAACAGGTGAAAAAAAAGTTGAGATTTTGCTTCCTGCATTTACCAAATCTTCTAAATCACAAACAAACATGAACAGATTAAAAATCCTCCTAACAAAGCTGAGACAGTGATGAGTTCTTATCTAACTCTGCCAGCGAATGAAACAAAGGGATTGAGTCAAAGACCTCTCAAGACTAAAACCTGTGACGTAGCTTCTCTGCTGGTTAAGCTACAGCAGACACAGATCAGGTTTTTTTTTTTATCTCCCGGATTAAAAAGTAACAGGAGCTTCAGCAAATATACAAAAAACTGGGACCAAAGCCGTGTTCTGGAGCTTTTCCTCGATTTCTCAAAGCTGAAAATACAGGGTTCCCATCCACCAGTTACAATCATTTTAACTCTGTGAACTCTGAGCGGTTTCTGGGCGTTTTATTTGCTCCTCTCACATTTTTACTTTCTAGTGTTTTATCTCTTCTCGTTGTTGGACTAAGAGTCTTTTCATATTTTACACTAAACATCTGACATTATAGAATTTTTATAGAATACTTGGTGATTTGAGGAGCTGAAGTCCAAAACATATTTTTCTAACTTTTCTATATAGTATAAACTTAATGAATTCTAAAACAGCAGAAACAGCACAGCCATGGCGAGAAGCAGAGAGAACTCCACACTGTCTTCTGTGTTGCAGAGCACATTTACCATTTAACACCATTAAAACCGTAAAAAAGGGCTAATTTTCAAGTTTACTCAAAGTGCCCACAGGTGTTACCAATACCGTAAAAAGTGGTGACTCTCCATGCAATAAATATTTTACTATTCACATTTTAAACTAGTTTCTGTACTTGTCTCTTACGTTCTGTATAAACAGAGCCTGCAGTTCAGCCTTAGATACTGTTTGAATTCTTGTCACATGACTGCTGGTGGCAGCTGAGTCACTATTAACTTCAAGGTTTTGCCAAAAAGAACAGAATTTTTTGTTATTTTTACATATCTCAATTTTTAAATGAGGCATGTAGAATAAAGTAATGATGATCAAATACCTTGATTTTAAGCTTAGATTTGGTTAAATTTTCTGACTTAAGTAAATCTTAAAAGAGGAGTATTTAAGGAGTTAAAGGACCAATGCCAAATTAAAAATCCAACAATTCTTTTAGTTTTTACAATTTCTGGCTCTGATGTAAAAAGAATGAAGATTTAACCATGTTGGCCACATTTTAAAATGTCCACACTTGAATCCTCTCTGTTCTGTGTAAACACACCCTGTACTTCACCTGAAACGTCTCTGAATTTTTGCTGGTCACAACTGAGCCAGGGATGTCTTCACGGTTGGGCCAAGGAGCGCAGAATTTTTTGCTTTTCAGTGAATCTCTTTGGTGCAAACTGTTTACTTTTGGCTAATGTTTAAACGAGACCTGATTTTGACAAAATATCATGATTTTAGCTTAGGTTTGGTTAAGTATTCTGATTTTGATTAAGTTTTCTAACTTAAATCTTTACAGAGGAGCACATAAGGAGTTCAAGGATCATTGCAGAGTTGTGCTTTGTGTAAACACAGCCTGCAGTTCAGCTGAGAAGTCTCAGTTACGTTAAGAAGAGGAGAATTTTAGCTTTTTAAAGGGTCACTTTTAAATGAGATGTAGAATAAAGTGATTTTGCTGAAATACCATCATTTCAAGCTGGTCTTTCTGTTCATACAGTTTCTTTCTCTGATAATTGGTGTAGTTTTGGTTATTTTTTAAAAACATAATATGTCTTTCAAACCCAGCAGCAGGTTCTCGTGTCAGAGGGTTAAAATAAAGAGGTACAGGCAGCAGATGTTGTGTTTCGTGCTCTCCTCTTACTTTTCTCTCGGCGGTTCGCTTTGGGAGCGAGAGCCTGGCATCGTGTCGGCTCCCTTGGCAGCAGTGACGCCGGCGTGGGGCCCGGTGTTGGCACTGGAGGGCGGAGCTTGGGACCTGGAGCGGAGCAGCTTCGTGTCCCGCTGGGCCTCACCTCCTGTGGCCGGGTCGGTCAAGGAGGTGCCCAGGCTCCCAGGCCGCACCCCTGAACCCGAAAACCATTCTCCTGATTTGGTAAGGATCTCCTGCTGCTTACGGCACAGGTTGCATACCCACATTACCTGCAGGGGTTGGAGAACATCAAAGAACATTAAAGAAGCACATTAAATCAAAGGAATGTCTCACAAAACAGTGCAAAATCTGCAGCATTATCAACATTTGCACAACACAAATTTACTTCAGCACCAAAACAAACTTTGTGGGAGCAGATTCAGTCTCTTCTAAACATTAAAAAGTCTTGTTTTGTCTGTCAACAGCTCACGTAATCTAGAAGAATATTGTTTCCCACATTTGCTTTTCCCTCCTTCCTTCTCTACAGCTAATTAAAAATTAAAGAGCACTCAGATATGACAGACTTTGCTGTTTCAACACACCCGTTATCAGTGAACACAGCTTGGTATTTACAAAAACAAAACACACTCTGAGGAGGTTTTTCCTGTCATGTTGCTCAAATGTTGTGGATTTTATGACTCTTATTGCTGTATTTATTATTTTTAGAATAATCTATTATGCTCATGATTTGTTGTTGAATTCACAGGCCAACAAACAAAGCTGTAATACAATAAATGGAGAGGAGGAGGGAACACTGAAATGTGCCGTGTGTTGTTTTCAGGGATGATTTCAACAATTTAGCCTCTGAAAGCAAACATACAGAAAACCCTGAGCGAGTAACACAGACGTTTACAGATGTGTACACAATAAAATCCTCCATGTCAAACCCACGGACGGCATCAGATACTCACATGTAGCCATGGCTACTGAATATCACCTCACTTCGACTGCACAAAAACAGGATTTATCTCCCTCCGTATTTATAATCCCGGCGGTTTATTTTGCAAAGAGAATAAATCCAAAGCAGAGAGAGGAAACACGCTTGTATTCCAGTTGCAGAACTCTGGCACAAGCTGGAAAACAAAACACCTCTGGGACCTCTGGAAACCCCGAAATGTTGCTCCTTGACAGCCAGTGGGATGCACCGTTAGCAGGCAGTTTAGCAGTTAGCCTCCAGCATGCCAGAGCACATTCATCATGGCCTGATTGAATCCTAGTTGGCGCATGTCCAGACTAATCTAAAGCAAATCAGCTGCCCGCACGGCCCACAGCTGTCGGCCGGCCGCCCAGCCAAACACTGCAGCCTCTTTCTCTGCGAGTCTTCCTGCACCTCAGATTAGCAGCGGACAGTAATCCCTTCAGCTCCTCACCATTATTCAACTCATCATCAGCTGACAATACCGGCTCACAATCCATAACTTACAACTTATAGCCCCCTCCTCCAACCATGGCATCATGGCGATTAAGCCCAGATGCCACAGCCCCCTTTCTGCCTTCAGTGGATGATGGGATGATTTCTGTACTGTAAAATTTACTGAAACAAATGCACTTTAAATGTTAAATAATTTTAGATTCTGATGCACATATGATACCAATTTCAATCCATTTTCTTTTACATGTTATGCATTAACTGTTGGGGCTGTTGACACATTTCAGATGTCATCAAAACCTCCTTAATATCAAACTTTGGCATCTTCAGATTTAAACATTCTTGTTGAGCTGCACATATTTAGACAACTTTCAATATATTTGAACTCTGTCAGGTGCTGATAAACAGATTGTACAGTATTATATCTGGACAGTCAAGAGGAAACGGGTGTAGAGGTTGACTCTCTGAAAAAAAAGTGTTATTGTGCTTTTGGTACCGTTTCATTTTTCCTCACTGTGGGTTCATTTTTTACTGTATTATAAATTCCTGCACTATTTATTATGATTTATGGAATTATTATTTATTATTATTATTATTATCATTACAGTGGCCATACCGCCTTGTGGATGCCTGATCCCGTCACATCTTGGAAGCTAAGCGAGGTTGGGCCTGGTCAGTACCTGGATGGGAGACCATGAGGGAACACCAGGAAGCCTGGGTGGATGCAGTGTGAGAGTGAGTGGTTGGGTGGTGGTCGGAGGGGCCGATGGAGCAGACTGGCAGCCTCACCTCCGTCAGTCTACCCCAGGGCAGCTGTGGCTACATAGCTTACCACCATCGAGTAAGAAGTGAATGAATAATGCAATGTAAAGCGTCTTTGAGTGGCTAGTAAAGCGCTATATAAAATCAATGTATCATTATTATAGTTTTATGCATTTTTGTAAAATCAACTTGTTTTTAGGATTTAAGGCATTGTTGTTCTGTTTCTGTAGAGGTGCAGGACTTTATGCTGCACAGAAAAAAAAGAGCCCACAATGAGGAAAAATGTGACAGAAGCAGAAAACGCCCCCAGACTCTTTGGGTCCAGAGTGTTAAACATGCAAATCATAGATAAAACAAAAGCATTTCAACAAAGTTTTGTGTTGAAGTTTGGCTCTCTAGTTTTTCTGTAAAATTTGACACCAAGATTTAATTTTTTTACTGCAAACACACAGCGGTTCCCCATATTAGTTATCATAAATAATCAGCATCGGCCCTGAAAAAAATATACATTGGTCGATACTCAGTGGGAATATGTCAGGTTTAATGCTATACTGTGTAATTAACTGGCAATCATGTGACAAAGCATTTCTGGTGAAGCTGCAGAATAATGCAAAAGAAAAGTAATGAATACACTGTAAAAAAAATAAAAAATTTGGAAGCACAAGTGCTGGAAAAAAATGGAATACTGTAACATTCGAAACAGCAAATATCAGTAAAATAACTACATTTTTATCTGATTTAGATACAGAAAACATGTAATTTCATGCTGAAACGCTGTAAAAGAACAAATTCTTTTACAGTCTCCTGGTCTGCTTATTTCCACCTGCACACCATCAGCTGTCTCCGCCCCTCCCTCAACCCCCACACCACCGCCATCCTTGTCCACAGCCTTGTCACCTCCCGCCTGGACTATTGCAACTCCCTCCTCTTCGGCCTCCCTCAAAAGCCCCTCCATAAAAACTCCAGCTGTTTCAGAACTCTGCCGCCCGGATCAGCACCAAAACCCCTTCATTCCACCACATCAACCCACCCTACAGCAACTCCACTGGCTCCCGGTCAATCCAAGAATTACGTACAAAATCCTCCTGTACACCTACAACTCCATCAATACCTCTCTGACTTCCTCCATGTTGCCATTCCATCCTGCTCCCTCAGATCCTCCTCCATCCATCCACCTCAGTGAACCCTCTGCCCGCCTCAGCTCTGGAACTCACTGGCATCCGACCTCCAAAACCCTGCCACTCTCCCCATCTTCAAATCATATCTTAAAACTCATCTGTTCAGACTCACCTACTCACTCTAAACGTGTCACATTGTCCCTAACCCTCTTTAATTTTTCTTCATCTTTTTATCCTACCTGTATTTTATCTGTTTTTTCTTTCTTATTTGTTTTGTACAGTGACCTTGTGTGTCCTGAAAGGTGCTTTTAAATAAAATTTATCATTATTATTATTATTATAAATTACCACTGGAGAGTTAGATTATTTAAAAACAAATTATCTGCCTTTTTTCAATCCTTAAAATGCATAATTTTAATTTTAAATAACAGCAAATATCTGTAAAATAATATCTCTTTTTTCTGATTTAATTACTGTAAAAAAATAATTCAAACACTGGAAAAGAACTTATCAGTATTTGCAAGAATGCAGATTTGGATATTTGGCGGGGACACTGTTTGAGTCTGTTTTTTATGGTTAAAATGAAAATTATTACTGTTCTTCTGTTATTTCACAAAATAGAAAAAAAATTGTTCAAAAGTTGCATTTTAAAACAGTCAAAAAACGTATTTTTTTTACAGTGTAGTGTCCCACACCACTTTCTCCAGGCAGTAAATAAGTAAAATAACGCATTAATTTTTCAAAAAGTGATGCGTAATACATCACTTTTTCTGAGTCGTCACCCAAACACTCTTCCTGAGCATATATATGCTTCTTTTCTGTCACTGAGGAGGAATAGATGCTCTGAAGCTCAATCCTTGAATGAAATCATCATATAGACGAACAAACATTGACTAAAAACAGCTTCTCATCATCTAATAGAACGCCTCCGTGTTTCTGTTCCATCCCGTTAAACACTCAAGTTATTGAACATACAAACACACATGCAGAGGATAGAAAACATAATCCTTCGGTGGAGAGACGATACTGTGGGGAATTAACTGTGCGTGTGTCACTGTGTTCATATGATGCTGAAACTCCGCCCACTTCTGTGTGTGTGCGTGTGTGACACGTGTGGTTGCCGGCTGAACCGTCCAATCGGCTCACTCCACCCAGCAGCAGCCCACTGTGGTGCGCCTCCAGTTCACTGCACGTGTGTGTTACTGTACATGTTAATGTACACATTACTGTACATGTATGTAGGACTGAAGAGTGAAGCAGTGTGTGTGTGTGTGTGTGTGTGTGTGTGTGTGTTTCTGTCCTGTAATAATGTCAAACCTCCTCCTGCCTAAAAATGTGCTTCTCCATGGAAACCAAATCATATCTCCTGTAAGTGCCTCCATCTCTCACCTTTATTCCTCTCCCCTCACCTCCTCTCCTGTTTCCTTTCTTTTTATTTCCTTTTCTTTTCTTGCTTTGACTTCCTTCTTCATTTTTGTTTTCATTCATCTACCCTTTGCTCCTTTTGCCTGTAATTTTCTTTCTTTCCTTTCCTTCCCTTGCTGTCCTCTCCTATCTTCTTCCTCTGTCTTTATTTCCTCCTCCTTTCATATTTCCTCTCCTTGTTTTCATTTCCTTGCTTTCCTTGCTCTCTTCATTCCTCTATCCACGTCTCCTTTCCTTTCACTTTCCTGTTTTCATACTTCTCACCTCCACTCCCGCCCCTTTCACTTTTCATTTCCTTATTTCCTTTTCTTCTTTTATATAATCTGCCCTCCTTCCTTTCCTTTCCTTGCTTTGACTTTAACCATCCATCATATTCCATCCATCCCTTCTCTCCTTATTCCCCTTTCTTTCCTTTCCTTTCTGTTATGCCTCTCCTCTTCCTTCCTTCATAGTCTGTCCTTATTTCCCCTCCTTATTTTGTTTCCTTTAATTAATCATTCCCCATTCCTTTTCTTTTATTTACTTTCCTTGTCTTTTATTCTTTGCTTCTCCTTCCTTTATCCTATCCTACCCTTTCCTTAATTTCTCTCCTTACATTATGTCCTTTCCTTTTCTTATTTCCTTTCCATTGTTCCTCTCTTTCCCTTGCTCCTTACATTTTTCATTCTCTTTCCTTTCCTTATTCCCTTCCCTCTCTTTTCCTCTCTCCCGTCTCCTTTTCTGTCTCCTCGCCTCCTCACTCAGCTGACAAATGAAGACGCCACAGACCTGTCAGTCATCCGTCTCCACCTCCTTCATCTCCATCCGTCTGCTGGTAAAACAGTGAAGGCGCCTTCACTGTTTTACCAGCAGGATTCATTTAGGCCTGAATTGTGTGAACATCAGCTTTTCCTTAAATAGGCAGAATAGATGGTGGTTGTGGGGGGGATTGGTGTGCAGCGACCCGCCTCCAACACAAACCCCTGGACAGAATGACATACGAGGCAGCGCCGAGTGTAAACTGCCATCGCTCACAGCGATGGTAAATCCTGAGCGCCGGGAAGAAAGACGACCACAAAAGACATAATGCTCCATTTCCCCTAATAAGGTAGTAGATCAACTGAGCAAGCAGCCGCTGAGGAGGCCTGAAAGGAGGAAGAGCTGCTGTGGCTGTAAATCCACACCGGTTCTCCTGTTCTGATGTCGGCGTCATGGAGGAAGCTGTGTCATGATACACACTGTAAAAAATTACAGCTTCTTAACAGTTTTAGCTGTATTTTTTTAAACTATCACCCTGTTTGCTAAATTACAAATAATATCTAGTAAAATAACAGAAAAAAATATTAATTTCCATGTTTTACAGGTAAATAACATAAAAAATCTGTGTTTGGGAATTTGATTTTTCACAACATTTGACTGTAAATTTCTTATAAAGTATTTTTTTACTGTATCTACATAAGCAAAATTGTCATTATGTTACAGATATTTGCCATTATTTGAAAGAAGACAGTTTATTAAAGATTTAAAAATGGTAACTACTTTTAAACAGTTATTTTACCTCTGTACATTGAATTGAATTGAATTGAATTGAATTGAATTGAATTGAATTGAATTGAACTGAATTGAATTGAATTGAACAAACCTTTATTGTCATTGCACATGTTTCAGAGCAATGAAATTAACATTTCAGTTACATCTCGTCCAAACAGGAGCGAGGGGAACTGTGGGTCTCCACAAGAGCAGTGTCCCGTTATCACAAAATACGTGCTATTTATCTTCTCAGGATATTTATTTATAACACGTTTTTATACAGTGCTTTTTTAATAATGTGTACTTATTTTAATTTTATAATGTATATTTGTTTTTTTTTATTGCTGCATCTCTTACCTTTTTATTGTTTTATTTTTCTTGCATATAAAGCTGATTCAAGAAAATGCACAAAGAATTCCAGTGTACCTGTACTGTAATGCACCTGTGCAAATGGTAATAAAACTCTATTCTATTACAGATATTCCTTTTTTGTTAAATTGCAGATAATATCTAGCAAAAATCCCATGAAAAAAAGTATCAGTTTCCATGTTAACCTTTAAAAAAGGCTAAAATTGTAAGCAATATCCACATCAAAAATCTGTATTTTCACAAACAGTAATTTGTTCTTTCACGGTGTTTGATCATACCATTGCACTATTGTTCTTAGAGAATTTGAATCAGAATTTTTATTTTTTTCACAGATATTTTGCCATTATTTGAAAGAAAAAATATGTTATTAAGGACTGGAAAATGGTAAATTACAGATGATGATTTCTCACAAAAACACAGAAAGTAGTAATAATTTACATGTTAAAACTGTAGATAATGTCTACATCAAAAATCTGTACTAACACAAAGAGTAAATAATTCTTTTATAACAACTGACTGTAAAATAATACAATATTTTTACTGTGTCTAAATCAGAAAAAATACTTTTATTTTATAGATATTTGCTATTACCTAACATAATAATAAATAAAATGAATAATACATCATGTTCTTTTTCAAACAGCAGTCTGCTGTTATAAAATATGTGACTGTAAAATTTTATTATTTTACTGTTACTAAATCAGCTAAAAACATCATTATATTACTGATATTTGACGTTATTTGAACTATTTTTTTACTGTTTTTATATGTTACAGTACTCAACTGTTTTTTTAATGTATTTTTGCTGGAGATTTACAGCCACAGTTTTTTTGATGTCCCAGTACTCCGTCCTACAGCTGTCATGACTGTGTAAATTAGCTCTAGAGACCAAAACTGTTTTTATACCTGGCTGTAAATATGTTGATTTCTGCTGTAAAGTTGGACATTTTAACATGGAGGTCTATGGGGATTGACTCCGTTTTAGAGCCAGCATCAAGTGGCCATACGAGGAACTGCAGTTTTCGTCACCCTTTATTGGTGTACTCAAAGCTGCTACTTGAGCCAATGTATTTCAGTTTATCTAGTGATAGAACTGAAAGTGGACAGACCTGAAATGTCTGCTGTAGTCCCTCATTCCTAAAGAAGTTCTGGCAATGATTTTTTTCTGTCTGGGTTCATATTTTTCTTAACATTTGTTTGCCGTGTTTGACTTCTTGATCTCGGCAATCAAACTGATGATGTTAAAGCCAAGAAACACTTTGAATTCTAATGTGGACTTGTCACTTTTTAAATCAACGTGGTATTAATAGGAGCTGCTGCAACAAAGTCCTCTGAACAAAAAAAGACTCATCTTGAAACGTTGCTATTGGCAGATCCAGTCCAGGAGGTCCTATAATTATAGCTACAGGACGTATATGAGGGCCAACGCTGTCAGCTACAAAATCCAGACTGTGCTGCCACATTAGTCAGCCTTATAAAGACGCTGTTTTATATCCAAACAAATGTGTGCAACTGGGTGTTGGTGTGGTGGCAGAAGAGACAGAAATAGAGACGGAGGAGGATAAAGAGTTAAATGGAGTGTGAGTGTTATGGAGGCTGCTACAGATACTGTGGTGTACGAGAGGAGAGAGCAGCGGGTTAGTCATCTAGCACTGAGAAACATGATTGAGATTATGCAGTGCATCCTCCCTTCCGGTAAAAACTGCAGCGTCAGCTTGATGCACTGAGCAACGAACAAGAGTTTGTGTGAATCTGTGTATGTGTTGGACCACACAAGGTACCAAATGCAACAGAACAGCTACACAAAACCCCACATGTGCTGTCATGTGGAGTAGTTTGTTGAGATTACATGAAAGCCTTCATTTGGTTTAAAATCTCGTTTACATTGGGTTAGGACCCAGCGCTGGCCTGCCATCCGCTAGGAGGCAGTGCTCCTCTACAAAGGAGACAGATTGTCAGCGGTTTGTTCAGTTTCTGGAAGCCATCTGGAGCTGACATTAAACACACATAAACAAACACTCAGCCATTAACAAGCTATAACACCAGCAGAAGCAGGGCAGCTTGACAGAGGGGGCCACGGAGCACATATCAGCCTCACTTCAGAGCTAGCTTAGCCCTTCTGCCACAACCAGGAACCAACCAGTGCTATGTTACAGCATCATCAGCATCAGACAACATCACGGTGTTTCAGACATTAAACAAAAACAGATATCGTAAGCACTTTGCGTCTTATGAACAAACAGATGGTGATTTGTGTTGAGCTTCTCCTTTAGGACAAGTTGCACATTAATTCACCCATCTTAGTTGTCATAGCTGTTCATTCTAACACGGCACAAATACACTTGCAGCAGTGGCTTTTTTATCTCAATTTGCAAGCCAGAAATTTTATCCGCTATACCTAGCAGCACAGTTTAGCACCTTCTTGTCAACAGCCACCTTTTCCGGATGTGATCAGCACATTAAATGATCTTTATCATCATTTCCATACATTTTGTCCGGTAGAGACCTGCTCCACCTTCCGGTAGACTCAGTATCACATTATATTTCCAAATGATTGCAGAGAAGTTGTGATTTAGCATTTTCAAAGAGGAATGAAAGTCCACATTTTCAGGCTGGACAGGTAGGTGGAGGCATAAGTCAGCAGATTTGCAACTAAAAGACTTTAGTTTGAGTCCAATTTAAATAAATTATGGTTAGGATTAGGGTTTGTGCTGCTACTATGAAATCCTGATTTCGATCGTAAGAGTCATTTATCAACTGATCTGTATCAGAACAAATCTAAGTTTGATCGTTTCTTTGCATCTGCTATCACACAGGTGTCAAATAACTTTCTCAATAAATGTAGCACTATCATTTAATAATTGATTAATTTGTCTTCCAGACTGCGGCAGCCTGTATGTTATATATGCTACTGGGATTTAGGAATTCTATTCTAATTAATGGCAGTTTGATTAAACAAGTGCACTGGCCAGGTCATTAGGCATCACATAAGTCTTTGTCATAGTGCCCCTTTACTAGCTAAATCCCCACAATGCTCTCTGCTTGCCAGCATGAACTGCCTGTAGTCCAAGTGACAGTAAGAGGCTCCACCTGGTGGAACAACAAGGTGCCACAACTGATCTACAATACTTGAAGAGTGCGAAGAAAATGTTATCGGCAGACACTAAATATTAAATGACTTGTATCAGATCAGGGACAAAAAAACACAAACAAATCACTGTGTTCGCCTCATGACACATTATGAAGAAACCCGCGGTTCCTCTCAAAACATATTTGTTTTGTCAATGTGAAGGCCACATGAAGGATGATCACCAGGCAACAGCAAACCATTTCAAACTAAAACTAGGAAATGACTGATCCACAAACTCTCACCATAACGACAACCGCTTACTATAGCTGTTTCTAGCATACTGTGGTGATATGCTAACTAGCTCAAATTTAAAGCACCACACTGCTTTTTTTGTGCTTGATTGCAAGTTGTTACACCTACAGTCTACAGATTGTTCAAGAGCTGTACAAATGCAGCTTCCCCGGATGCCAATATTTGCAGAGCCGCACAGCTTTATTCCCTAAATTTCCTCAAAATGATGAGATGAAGAAGACGTGGAGTATTTTCTGAAGAGCCATACTAATGGAAGGCTGAGGATCATCACCAACACCTTTGTACTCACTATTTTACACCAGGTAGTTTTACAAACCTTTATTAACTGTGATTCACAAATATTTTGCTGTTAAAAGAGTTTGAACAGACCCTGATCCATCCTCGGCCTTCATCTTCCCGTCCACTAACATCTGCTACAGTGGGTACGTTAGTCCATCGTCTCAAAGTGACAAAAACATTCTGTATCTGCATTTTGTGCTTTCACGTCTAACCAGTTTAGGTAAAACAAACAGTTCTTTAGGACGGCTATCTAAACTGTCTAGTTAGTGGACATGCACCAAGAATACTGCAGATTTTTTCCTTAATTTGACGCCAAATGATAAATATTTGGTTTTTTTTTTTTTAATAATTTAAACTTTGTTGAGTGGCTAATAACAGTTTTTCTCCCAGAACATAATAATTCCTGCTTCACATGAATGTACATCATTCGTTATATCTTGATTATTTTGAAGTCTTTTCTTTAAAAATACAGTCAAATTTGAATAGTGGTGTACCAATTTTCAAAAATACAGTTAAAATAATTTAAATTTGATGCTTTTTTGGAGCCAAAAACAAGAATGGTTGCTACTTTAAAAACTGATGTGAATTGAGTGAATTGGACAAAAAAAAGTTAAACAACAGTTCATAAAGCACCATTTTGAGGAGCGACTGGATTCAGGCAGCTAAGAAAATCATTAATAATATTACTAAATTTACATTACTGCTCTGACACAGGTCATCTTTGACTTTTTTTGTTGTTTTTTTTACATGAAGTTACTTGGTTTCCAAAATAAATTTAACAGACTCCAATTTTTCATACAATCATGCATTCGAATAAATGTTTCCAATCCATTAAAATGCCGGCTGCCTTATCCTTTATCCTTCATTGTTTTAGGTGTTTAAGAGCATTTTAAATCTTAAACAGAGTTGTTAGATCTCAGAGGCACATTGTTATTTATGGTCTATGTCTGCAGTTCAAGTTTACACATTTTAATAGAATATGAAGATGCAGTTACAATTACACTATATAAATACAGCTGTCTATTAGAAAGTCTAATTCTAGCATTAAACCTCATATTTTACTGTGGACTACTGTAATCAATAATACAGTAAAAAAAAAATACAGTAAAATACTGGCGACCACTATTTCAGTTCAGGAGAAAATCTGTTACAGTGAAAATTATAAGCGGTGAAACCTGTGTGAAGGACATGAGTTGGCTTTTCTCTTTGTTTGCTGCTCAACCTGAATGTAAATACACAGTAAAACAAAGACTGTTTAAGACCCGAGTGACACCAAAAAGCTAAAACTCAGCACCTTTCTCTTCACTGTTTCTAAATTTCGACAGCATTAACAACACTTTGCAGTGACCAAGCATTAAGGTGAGGTGGACAAAGTGGAACATATATATATAAATATAGATATATACCTGGAACCCTCCCGTCTCCCCATGGCAAGGCTGGTGTGGTCTCAAACACACAGGCAGGGAAAGCATGCACAGGCATGAGTGTGCATTCAATACGCATTCATAGATATATATATAAATAAGTAGTGCTTTCTTCAACACATGCCAGCTGAAAAACCAATCTCCCAAACCCCGTTTTTGTTTTATTAGAGTATCCCAGCACAGCCATGCCTACAGCCACAGGAAGAGGGGGCAGGACGGGTCGGACGCTCTGCAGACAGCCGACGTCGTGGCTCATGCTGTCGATTTTCAGGGTCTGCATTCATTCTCAGGATTATTTACGATCTGTAAGGTGGGGTCTGAATTCCTGTTCTGACTCTGTGAATGAGCACAGACCCGAGTGTTGAAGGAGGGGAAAAGGAAGGGGACAAAAGTAGCGACCCATGCAGCAAAAATCCATCACCCAGCATAGAGTCTTACCCTGTCCTTCACTATGAGACACTTTGCAGGGAGGAGGAGACAGACAGTGGACACAGAGTTAGTCAGGGTTTTACATGGAGAGAAAAGCTGCTGAGGAACACTTCCAGGTTTCTCCACCCCAGACAGAACAGCAAACGCTTGGAGAAATAACAAAAGCTGGGAGTCCCTCTGTTCAGTTAAATCCATAAGTGGATTTGAGCAAACACTGGCTACATTCCAATCCGATAGCTCGCTCTCTTCCATCAGATAGCGTTTAACTCTGTTTTTCCCTTGGACTTTACGAGTCAAAGTGGAAGAAAAACTCGAGAGCTCCAGATCTGAACGCAGCCAGTTTTTTTTGGGTTTTTTTTTTACATCACAACATCACATTCACAGCACAGAGAGAGAGAGAACACGAAAAAGATGCTAACCACTTTGTCCTCCTTTGTGCCATGCAGTCCAGGTAGCAGTGAGGATTGAGAAAAGTGAGGGAAAGGAGGTAAAGAGGAGAAATAAATGACAGAATGCAAAGAGACAGTGAGTTTATGATGCGAGAAACAGAAGAAGAAGAAGAAAAGGGGGAAGAAAGAGGATGTGGTGCAAACATTTTGTTAATTACATTCTGCACAGTCGATACACTCGCTTCATATTGAGAAGTCTGAGGGCGGCGGTATGTAAATGTACGTGACCACTGTGACATGTGAGGCTGCAGCAGCGACATGCATGACCCGGCTCAGCATGACTCATGACCTGTGACAACATCGTGATGTGTCACAAAGACGAATTTAGGACACAAAAAGGCAACATGGAGCACATTCTTCCACAATCCTGTGCCTTTCTAAACCTCTTGTGCACATATATGTACCCACAAAAATAGGTTCTAATGGGTTTAACTCTTAAATATTCACATGTTAGAGACACTTTTTTCTTGTCTTAAGCTGTCTGGAAAGTGATAAAGGTAGCAAGGACAGCAATAACTGGAAAAACTTGAACTAAATTCAATATTTAACCCTCCAAGAAGTTTCCAGGCATTTTTGCTCCTGTCACATTTTTATTCACTGTGGGTTTGTTTTTCACTGCAATATAAAGTCCTGCACAGGAGAGAGAACTAAAATATGTTTTCTGTGCAGCATGACACAGTTAGAATTCCATAAATCTGAAAAAAATAAAAATAAAAAAGAGAGTTGAATTTCTTAAATCATTTATTTTGTAAAAACTTAAAAGAAAAGTAGTCTACATGTGCAACATTTTTTCAACTGCCCACAGGTGCTGCCCACACTGAAAAAAAACTAAATATTATAGTTATTTTACTACTTACAATTTTAATTTGTTTCTGTACTTGTCTCCTATTTGCTCTGAGCAAACACAGCCTGCAGTTCAACCGAAAAGTCCCAGAAAGTTTGTCATGTGACTGTTGGTTGGTCACTAATGGCTTCACGGTTGCATCAAGGAGCGAAGAATTTTTTGTTTGTTACAGAATCTGGTTAATTTAAATAATTATAATAAAAAACGAGACACGTAGGATAAAGTGATTTTGATGAAATATGATTTTAACCTTAGATTTGTGTAACTTTTTGTAACATAACAGCACGGCACACTTGTTTAAGTCAAGGACTGTTGAAAAGTTAAAAATCTGATGATTCTTTCTGATAAATGTTGTAAATTTGGTGAGTTTTGAAAGATAACAAGTGTTTCAAAGCACTGGCAAGTTTTGAAAGAAGTTAAATTTAAATGAATTAACTCAAAGGTAAGTGCCAAATGAATATATCTATTACTGCTCATCCATATTAAATAATACAGTCTGCTCATTATAATGTGAAGCAGGTGTTCAGCTTCATGGCTTCTGTCAATCAGTGTTTGTATTGTCACGCTGCTGTGACGCCTTCTACAGGACACAGGGCAGCACTGCACAGCTCTGCTATTTGAAGTGATGACTTATTACTATCAGCTGCTTAAAATCAGGTAAAAGTTTTTCAAACCTGGTTTTAACAGTTTTTCTTTTAAAAGTATCAGTCTTTGAGATTTTTGAGCTTGTAAAAGAAATGAACTTTAGGGCCCGAGGTTGCACATCACACTATGAATTCCAAATGATAAATTCTAGTTTGTGTTGTATATTATAATCTAGAAGCTAAGAGTTTGGTATTTTTGTGGTGCAGTTTTAAAATTACTTGTGGCATTTTTAGTGGTACTGTGGTGCCATTTCTGAATGTGAAATTAGAATTTAGGGACTATTTCTTGCACAACCAGATATCTCAAACCTGGCTGAAGAAATCCATATATCACCTGCATGGGTTAATATAAACGGGTGACGGATTAGAGGGAAAAACCAGCATAACGTGTCTTAGAAAGGTGTTTGGCCACAAAACGGCTCTAATGCTCCTTGGCATTGATTTTTCAAATCTCCGAACTCTGCTGGAGAATTGAACACCATACTTCCAAATGATATTTGATCAGTTGGTGTTTTAGTGATGGTGGAGGAGAGCGCTGTCAAACATTTTGCTCCACAATCTCTGATAGGAGTTCAGTTGGGTTGAACCCTGCTGACTGCAAAGTTTACAGCAAATGACTGACTTCCATACTTCCACTTTCTTACACTTTGTACCAGGCCCACTTGTTGAGACTATTGTGAAGGATGACTCACGTGCCCATTTCAGTTTGTGATTTTTGCATCACTGGACACTTTAATGGGATTTCATCTTGAGCGCTTATGCACTGTAAACCCTACTGTAATATGTCTCTCTATGTAACTGTTAACAGATTGATCTGTTCTTTTTTCCTTACATATCACACTAAAGCACAAGCATCTCACTCACCAAATGTGTCCATAGTGTCTGACCCTATTTACTGATGTGTTTCCAATAGGTCTAAATACAGATATCACTTTATTCATTTTGAAGGCAGCAGTCTTAGTGACTGAAGCTCCTGCCATCTGTGCCGCAACAGTAAACACTCAGATCTTTTCTTCTTACAATCTTGGTATGAAATGTGTATGAAGTATATATATATTTTATACATGTCACAGAACATGACTGTCTGTTAATCGCTGTTTCTGTTGTTTTCCGTTGTCACCTGTCTGTGCCATAAGAGGTAAATTGGTAAACAGGTTTTCTTGTTTTTGTGTTTGGTTATCTAGTTACTTCTAGCGCTCCTGCTGACTACATGTTGTCCACTCATTAGATGAAACAAGCTGTTGTATATACAGTATATTTATATTCCAAATGTGATATTTAAAGACGAACTGCACACCGGAGGGAAACACAGTGTGCTGCGGATGTGGGCTAAACAAGAACACTGCAGGCTGGATGGATGGATGGATGTTTTTATGTAATGGAACAAAGCTCACACTTTCCTAACGCTGTTATTCTGCTTGGCTGGACAGCGACCCGGGACAGAGGCGAGTCCAGAGGAGCTTCACTTCCGATACATCCCTCCCACACAACCATTCACAAATGTGCTCACACAGGAAAGAAATGGAGCACAAATCACATATTGTGTTCTTTTACCCCCCAGAAGGATTTATCTATTTATTTATTGGCTGAAACTGTAGAAATTAAGATCTGTTTTGGTTAAGTGATGCAACAATTTTGATGAATTAAGTAGCTGCTTTAGTAGAAGTCCTTCTGAAAGCAAACAAACTAAGCTTTTTTAAAATTATTTTCTCATCTAGAGATATAATATTAGAGATTTAATTAAATCCTCATGCAACAAGTGGATTAAAATGGAATAATGTGGTGTTAATGAACCATGTATTGAACAGATTTTGCGTTGGATGTCTTATAATCTCAGTGAATTTGACAAGTTACAAGCATATTAATGCTATAAACCCCCCCCCTAAAAACACTAATGGATTTAAAAGGATTGTTATCTTTTAAACAATTACAAAAATTACACAATTCATCAGAGTCAGAAATTGTAAAAACAACTTATTGACGGTATTTAAACTACTCATCTATGACGTGTTGCTCCATTGGAAAATGTGAATCTAAGTCTAAAATTGTGATATTTTGTCAAAATCATGTCTCATTTTAAAAAACACCAAAAACGAACCATTTACACAAACTGTATTCCATAAAAAACAAAAAACTATGCACTCCTTGATGCAACTATGAAGCTATTTTTCAGCTGAACTGCAGGATGTGTTTACACAGAACAGGGAGGACACAAGTGTGGAAACAAATTGAAGGTGTAAGTAATAAACTATCTACAGTACGTAGGGTTACCACTATTTTTTAAAGTAGCCTACTGATAATACACGCGAGTACATGGAAAAATGTTGTATATTCTGATTCCAGTTTTTTTTTCTTTTTTAGTTTCTGCAAAATAAATTATAATAATCATAATAAAGTTAATCACATCTAATCTTAGAATCGTAATTGTTTTAAAACGACTTTTTTCCTACATGGATCATTAAAAAAAACTGCCAAAAATAAACTGTTTCTGCTGACTCGATTAAAAAAAAAAACAACCTAAAAATTCTCTGCACTTTGATGCAACTGTGAGATCATTAGTAACTCAGCTGTGATCAACAATCACATGACAAAAATTCAGGGATTTTTCAGCTGAACTGCTGGTTGTGTTTCCACAGAGCAAAGAGGAGACAAGTAAAAAAGCAAATACAAACCAAACTAATCTAATATTTATAGTGTGTACTTCTTCCAGTGTAAAACCCGTCGACACTTGGAAAAATGTTGCACATGTTGATTACATTTTTTAAAAACTTTTCTAAAATAAACAATCAAATAAATTCAGCTGAGTTCTCTCTCCTTCCATCAATGGTGCTTTTTCCATAGAGGACTTTATATTGCAGTGAAAAATGAGCCCGCAGTGATTAAATTTGTGACAGGAACAAAGAGAAACTGTCTTGGAGCTCAGGGGGTTAATTGATTAATTGATCTATTACTTCAGAAACAGCCTCACGTTCACATGCATGTCACAGATTATAATGATTAATGTAAACGTACTAAATCTTCCTTTCTTTTGATGGAGTTAAATAATTCAGCCCCCTGAACATTTCACTTTCAAATGGAGCCCAGTATCATCTCATGGCATTATATTCCATATTAAAACATTAATAATTCAAAAAGGCCATACTGACTGATGTTATTTTGAGCACAGTTTCCCTCCACGTAAGTCTTCTGCTTTATTTGCTTTATTTATAGATGGTCTCATGTCTTTATTTCCACGTAGCAGACTGCCTGCTGCTGCAGTAATATTAATGGCTTTACCAGCAGGGATACTATCTTCTATACCAGCTCCGACATGCGTGCGGTGCCAGTGTGAGTCCGGGCCCAGCTGGGATGGGCGGATGCTGAACAGATTGGGGACCAGCAGGCCAAAGGGTGGAGGGCCCACAGTCAGGTAAGATAACCAGAAGGAGGCCTGTCTCTTCTTGGGTTGGAGGGGAGCCCAGAGAACGTTTGGATGGAACCGGCCGGGTCTTAAAATAGCACAAACATGTTGGGTTGGAAGCCGCACCGATCCAACCTGGAGCACATTAATGGTTGTAATGTGGTTTGGGGTGCTTGAGTGTTTCCATTTTATGCCACTTATAATTCCACTGCACTGCATTTTAGGGGGAATTTTTGCACTTCTTACTGCTCTACATTTATCTGACAGCTTCAGTTACTGCTAAGATAAAACTGGACACAGTGGGTATTCTAACAAGCTTTAAAAATACAGTGAAAGACAAAACTAGGGGTTGACTGATGCCAGCTATTGTAATGAACCAACGGGCATTTTTGTGATAAATGGATTTTATACTTACAAAATTAATAAAAATTGCTTGTGTTGTGATACATGTCTCTGCTTCCATTAAATATATTATTACAAATTATTATTTTTATTTTAAATTTTTCACACCTTAACTAATGGATTTGTCTAAAGAAGATATATTCTGTAGAAAATACATCTTAACACTAAAGAACATGTCTGACCACTAGTAAAAAAAAAAACGTCTTAACGTCTTAATTATAAAATACATCCTAACTATATAAAATACATATTAACCCTAGAAAAAACATCCTGTCTGGATAAAAATGTCATCATAAATCTGTGTCCACCTGCCCTCAATTGGCTCTCTCATCCATCTGTGATTCTCCTTCGACGCAGTGCATGATGGTACACAGTTCTTGGTTAGTGATCATTGGCTGTACACTACTTTTAACGGTGCATTGTGGGATACTTTGATATAGGGTGTAAGAAGTTTAACTTAAAATTCAGACAGCCCTACAAAATAGCGAACACACTATATATTGTGTTGGGAGTGATTTGGGACACAGCCCATGTATTTTTTTCACCTTGCTGGATGTGTTGCATGAGAATCGCAGCACTACAACAGACTAACATGCTTATTTTAATGGCTGCGGTGCGATAACACGAGACATGGGACAACACAGACGCTGTGATTAATGCGTTTTCACATTCATCTGAGATAATGTGCTTCAACTTTTTAACTGTTCCACGACACTACAGCCTCAGACTGGTGCAAAGCCATTCGTCCGACACACTTTGGCCTCACCAAAGTGTGACCAGGAAGCGACAGAAGCAGACGAACACACAGAAGCGGGACATCACCTACAGCAGCAGGAATGAGGTGAGAAAGTGAGGAGGAGGAGGGAGGAAAAAGTGGGTTAGGTTGGGTTTCTCACATTGTTGGAGCGCAGCGAGACCCTCCCTCCGCAGCGAGCGCAGAATTTGGTCTGGCAGTAGGAGCAGAGGTGGCCGCAGCCGTCGGCGAACTTGGTCTTGCGGCAGATTCCACACGTTGGTGCATCATCCTTCTGCTGCGTCTGCTGGCGTCGCGTCTCGGCGCCGATGCGACGCACTTCCTGTTTGTAGCTCTCGAACTGCTGGTGCAGCGTTCTGACAGGAGAAGAGACACACATGACGAAGTTTAGTGGTGCATCATGAACTTTTTGCACTTTTGGATAAACTTCAACCTTTATAGCCAAACACCTTTAAACCAGCAAAAAAATAACATGCAGAAATGTCTGAATAGCTGAATGATTTGTACAATAAACGCACACATTTCAATAGAACTGACAAACAGGACCACTTGAAAAGTCCCTTTCAAAATAATTAATTAAAAAAAATCATAGATGCAATTAAATGAAATTTCAGCTGAGTTTACCCTCCCTGTTTCCTGGGACGCCTGCAATGGAAATAACTTGAGTGTGAATTGCAAATCAGGCCATGTGAAAACACCCACAATGTTGTCTCAACAGAAAAGTCAAAGGAATACTGTATTAGCATAGCACAGCTGGCACACAGGGGGCTGAGACAGGCTCTTTAATTAGAGGTAAATACATTTCATTCACAGATTTGCAGCCAGTTTTGGATGTTTGTGTTGCAGAAACAGTGGTCTGCATTCTTTAGTTAAAGACTCAAGCAGCTGGGCCGCCGTATAGCTCACCGAGTTAAGGCGTTACCATGTGGGCGCAGGTCGCCAGCAGTGGTCGTGAGTTCGAGTCCAGCTCACGACCCTTTGCTGCATGTCTCTCTCCTCTATACCCTCTTTCACCCTGTCTCTCTTCTGCTATCAATAAAATGGAAAAAACTCCCCCCACCAAAAAAATATTAAAAAAAAAAAAGACTCAAGCAGCGAACAAACTTCACGTCTGAGTTAATGGTCCAACTGTGAAATTCATCATTCATACATTTGCCAAAATTATATCATTTAACAGAGAAACTGCAAAAACAGAACTTTTCAACAGTCCCTAAGTATTCCTGTTTGACATGTTCTAAACTTAACCAAACTAAGGACAAAATTGTGATACTTCATCAAAAAACTGAGTAAACACAGAAAGAATTGTAAGAGTTTCGAATTTCCAACAGTCCATCGAGAAAAAAACAACAGTTAATTTAAACACAAGACACTTGTGCTCAAAAAGAAAGGATTCCTACTCAATGAAGGATCCCTATTCCCCACCCTCCCCCGTGCCAGTTCACACTGCTCCTACACAATCCAAACAGCATTGCCACGTTCAACTGACCCAGGCCTATTTAGGAGTTGCTCCAGGTAGTGACCAGTGCCAATGCTACCATTAGGCTAACTGCTAAATGCTAACGCTAACTGCTAATTCAACCAGCACTGCCATGTTCAACTGACCCAGGCCCGTCTAGGAGAATCTAAGCTTAAAATCCTAAAATTTCATCAAAACATTGCAATAATTACACAATTTATCAGAGTCTGAGACTGTAAAACCACAAACTTCCCAATGGTCCTGAATGAGTCATGTGTATTGTGTGGTTCTATCAGAAAATTTGACCAAACTTAAGCGTAAAATTGTGATATTTCATCAAAATCACCTTATCCGACAGGTGTTATTTAAATATTTCTCAAAAAATAAACCTCTTACTTTAACCAGATTCTGTAAAAAAAAGAAAAAAAACACACTGTGCTTCTGATTATTTAAGAATAGTCTAAATTCTCTTATTCCAGCCTCTTAAATTTGAATATTTTCTGGTTTCTTTCCTCCTCTGTGACAGTAAAGTGAATATCTTTGGGTTGTGGACGAAACAAGACCTTTGAGGATGTCATCTTGGGCTTTGGGACACACTGATTGATATTTTTCACCATTTTCTGACATTTTATAGACCAAACAACTAATTGATGAATCTTCTGTAGTCACAAAAATCAACAAAATCACACCATTGATCAGCGAGCCTTACAGGAGAAGAAACGGCACTGGTAAACAAAATATATTAGATAAAGATTTTCTCTTAGATCTGTTTTTAAAAAGCTGTTAAAACCACAGATATGACTCATTTAAAATTTAAAAGTTCTTAGTGTCACGAATTTCTTTCAACCTGCTAGGTCACCGTGGTAACCGATGCTGCACAGCTGACTTTGGAGGAGGTTCTGTTCAGAGTTTGGGATTTAAATTAGTATAAAAGGCAGCACTTTTTCACCAGCTGTTCCCGCTATATTGTGTATGAGTGATACAGATTGTTAGCTGAGGTTAAATCTGTAAACTTGTTGAACTGTATGTTCGTAATCCCACTGAATGAAGCTAACTGTATGCCTTGCATTACCATGGGAACATACATGGATTCCAGTTAGTGATGCAGAAAAAGCATAAACATGATTTTATGTTTGGTCCTGATTTGCTGCCCAGTCAGTTTTACTCTGCTGGTATTGCAGCTAATACAATACAGATTAGAAAACTAATTAGTCTGTTGGTATTTATCAAACAGTAGCATTAATTTCACTTTGATTTGGCCAAAAACTGAAGTAACTCCATTATGGGACAGTGCCAGACTGAAAGGCACATCTTGATGTTTGAATATGTGGTGTTTAATATTTAAGAGCTCGAATATGCAGCTGTCATTCCAGAAATAATGCCTGCACTGAGAGTCACTCAGTGGCAAAACAAATCAAGTTATACCCTCTCTACCAGCATTCCACTGTTTCATCATTTACAGTAACAGTTGCTATATTAAATGTTTATATTCCTCTTAGCTCACATTCTGCAAACAGAGCCTGAAGAACAAAACCTGACTATCAAAGAAAGATATTAACCATTGTTGCCATACCCGGTATATCTGATTGGGATTTTAGGTTTTACTAAGTTGGCTAACACAAAACAAAGCCCAACTATATCTAACCTGCTGTGTAATAAACCCGTCTTGTCAGCCCAAATCAACAGCAGAAGAGCAGCACCTCATGTTTATGCCACATTTTCTTTTTTAATATACTTTTTTTGCTATGTTAAATACACAGACTGGACAGCCATGTTGGTATTAAATGGTTTTTGTAGTCTCTTCTGTTGCATCCTGAAAAGGAAGCTAACGTTAGTGACTAAGTTACACTGTTATGTTAGCTTGCCATCCAGTTGCCTACATAATGAATCTGCATATTCTCTTTTCCCATCAAGTAAAACGTGAGCCTATGAGCTTCTTAATTTATACTTCATATATTATGATTTATCAACCCAAAAAGAAGAATTTGAGAAAAGATATCTGCTGTGTTTGCAGCTCCTAAAGAATTTTCTCTGTGACTTTAAACTTACAGATACACTAACGACTATTTTCTACAACTTCAATTTCCACTGTCACATGTGCTCAGTTGTGTAGCTTCAATAACACCTTCACACAAGATGCTTCACTGTTACCTGGGTCTATTGAAAGCAGCCATGTCTTCCTGCATGTGGTGCTCTTCTGCCGGGAAGGAAACAGGTCGAAAACATAACAGCTGATCTGCAGTGAGCAGATTTCTCCGGTAACAATAATCAAACAGATAACTGTCCTCCACCATGACCTGCCGAGGTACAGGAACGACGCTTCAACTGGAGAGTCTAAAAAACTGCTGAATGAAACGCTTCCCAAAAAGTGTAAAGTCTCCCTGAAGGTGAAAGCATGTCTAAACTTTCCAGCCGGATGAAATGAGCATCTTCAGTGCAGCTTCTCCTTCTGCCTGCAGCCCTTAATGCTGCAGTAGCAAACTGACACCATGAGCAGTTCGAACAGGGAGGAGACAGACGGTGGGACAAGTCTCAGCCAATCAGGAGGAGCGAAGGACGGCTGGGGCGAGGACAGCGAGTCTGTGATGTCAAATACTGAATGAATCATAGGGAGTGTTTTTATACTGATATCAAGTTTGCTGAATGACACAACCTTTGCATTCAAAATCAAATATCATCAAGTGTTTGGGGAGTTTTAAGTTGTCAGTGGGAAGTAACTAAGTAAATTAATCTGCAGTGTCCTGACCACTGTTCACAATTGAAGAGTTTCCTGATGAACTCTCTACTTCAGTAACTGCTTTAATCACATTGTTAGTGAGTTATTTGCATCAAAAGGCTTTCTTATGAAATTTCTTTTAATTTTTATGTCTACATTTGCACCTGTGTTGTATTTCATTCTTAAACCTAAGTCCTCAATCACTCAATTTTAACTTTAAATTCACCCACTGTTTCTGATATTTTATCATTTGTGTTTCATGTTTTTGTTTGGTCATATTGTTTTTAATTCTTATTAATTTGTTGTGCATTTTTCTTTTTGCTGCAAAACACTTTGTAAGGCTGATTTTGAAAAGTGGTTAAATATTTAAAAAACATACAATAAAACAACAGCTGTGATGTATTACTGTTGAAGATCCTGAAGTTACTATTAGACTGAGACACAAAATCCATAAAAAAACATGAAAGAGGCTTGGGATTTCTATTTTTAAAAAATGCTCCAATATTAACTAGTTATGCCTGCATTTTGTTTTTTCCTTGACATAGACAAAGATGTTTTAACCATAAGTCATATAGAAAATGCAAAAATTGTGAAAAAAACTAAATATATGACTTAAAATACCCTTTCATTTTGCAGATTTTCCCGTATTTTTATAAGACACAAAAACATCTATAAAACTGCAAAAACAGACTGAATTTTTTTACAATGCAAAAAGTCACTCCAGTCAACTTCATCTTCAACAGTCACAAAGTTAAAACGACAAAGACAACAATCCAAATTAAATAATATAATGCAGTAGTCCCTCCCCACATCGCGGTTCACTTTTTGCGGTCTTACAGTATCGCAGATTTTTAAATTGTATATAAAATACGCAGCGTGCAGCAGATGAGTAGACGCACTATGGAAAACACAGCTACAGTCGCTTCCGCTAGAGCTCATCGGTCGCTGATTGATTAGCAGTGATGGAAGCCAGCCAGAATCTGCAGTCCCACACGGTGAGTGTTTACTGGAAATGACCGTCAGAGAACCGGTGACAGTCTGCAGGATTACCCGTAACATCATCATCAGTTTCCCGGTAAGCAGCTGGACGTCCTCGGTGTCCGTGTATTTAAAATATGGCAAAGTTTTTCCAAAGTGGGCGTTTCAAGTGAATTGCTGGTAGTTCCATAATCGGACACGGCTGTAGAAGCTTCTGTTGATGGACAGCTTTAAGAATGTAGAAAGTGTTTAAGAGCATAGGAAGTGTTTATAAGAGTGTGGGAAAAATTAATAACAGTGTGGGGAGGGTTTATAAAGCCTTAACATATATATATATAAATAAAAAAATAAATATAAGGTCGCTACTTTGCGGATTTCGTCTATCGTGAAGGGGGTTCTGTAAAATAACCTCCACGATAGACGAGGATTACTGTATATGCCTTATCCTGAAATATACTGTTCTGCGTTCTGTGTAATCAGTACTTCTACTTTGGAACTTGAAGCATACAGTAGTCCTTCGCCATATCCCGGTTCACTTTTTGGGGTCTCACTGTATCGCAGATTTTTAAATTGTATATGTTGTTAAAATTAAATTATACTATACGTAGATTTAAGAGTGTAGAAAGTGTTTAAGAGCATAGGAAGTGTTTATAAGAGTGGTTAATAACAGTGTGGGGAGGGTTTATAAAGCCTTAAAATATATATAAATAATAAAATAAATATGAGGTCGCTACTTTGTGGATTTTGCCTATCACGGGGCGGTTCTGAAACCTAACCCCCTTATTAGATGAGGGATCACTGTATTTTGTAGCTAGTACGTTTTACTCGAGTAAAATCTTGAATGCAGGACTTGTAACTTGTAATGGAGTATTTCTACATTGTGGTATTGTTACTATGACTTAAAAATAACATAATATTCATAAATTCACAGTCTGGACTGAGCTTGAATGAGAAAAAGCTTAAACAGGTGCAACAGATACTGTGATGAATCTGCAAATATATGTATAGCATGTATGGATCTGTTTCGACTCAAAAACACTTCAAATAGTCTTTAAATCAGCCTAGAATATGAAGATAGATGGATTCTGGACAAACCCAAACAGTATTTCAGATGGAAAAACGGCAGCGACGTCATGAACGTGACCTCTGACCCTGAGCAGCTATACATCCTGCCGACGGGAGTCCAGGGGCTGAGCCGGGCCCGGGCGCCATGGGAACAGCTGTCAGAAACAGAGGGTGCACAGCCGGTCGTCATGGTAACACGGTGGCGTCAAGCGCTGGGTGTCAGCGGGTGTCAGTGCACCAGCTGTTACTGTTCTTAGATCCACGGTTTCATCAGTCTTTCCACCGGTGACACAGTCGCTGCTAAAGCCGCACGAAATGTAGAAATAAATCTGCAGCTTCAGCCTCAGTCAGAACGGCAGCATGGAGACGCTCAAAGTGTGCGGTGGTTTCACCTTCCTGCATAGAGGAATTCATCAAGCAGCCACCAAATACACTGCTACACATGTATGTTTTTAAAACCGTTTTAACAATGTATTGTTTTTGCCGACTTTTCTTTTTCAAATATCGTCTTTTCACTGATGTTTGAAAGAAAAATTATTCATTTTAATGACTGAAAAATGGTAAATCACCTTTGAACTGTTATTTCACAGATTTCCGTCCTTGTTATTCCTTAAGTTACAAACTTTAGCATTCAGTACTGAACTCTTATGTCAAAATTATTAGTCTCAGAAATGAAAATCTGGACCCACGTAAAAACGCAATATCATCCTAACATGTAACCTCCGACTTCTGCTTTGTTTTGTGAGGTGTTTTTAAAGACTAACTGTTCAGTGGATTGTAGCCATTGTATGTCCTGTTGTGGTAGCTGTGTGTCTCCTGGTGTTTTTGTGCATCTTTGTGGTCATTTTGTGCCCCTTTTGTAGAGGTTTTGTACCTTTTTGTCATTTTTTTAGGCCCCTCTACATCTTTTTGTGGTTGCTTTGTTACTCTTTGTGATGGGTTTGTCTTCTTGTGTCTCTTTTTGGTAGTTTTGTGTCTCTTTGTCGTGGTTTTGTGGTGATTTTGTATTTTTTTTGTGTCCATTTGTGGTCATATTGCATCTGTCTCTGACTTTGTGTCTCTTTGTGATGTGTGTCTGAATAGTGGTTTTGTGGCTTTTTCTTGTCATTTCGTGTTTCCCTCTTGGTCGTTTTGTGTTTGTTTGTGTTGCTTTGTAGTGGTTTTGTCTTTCTGTGGTGATATTGGGTTTGTGGTAGTTTTGTACATTTTTTAAAGTCTTTTGTCTCTTGCTGGTAGTTTGTGTCTCTTCTCAGTCATATTGTGTCTCTTTCTGCTGGATTTTTGTCTCTGTCGTGTCATTTTGTGTGCCTTCCTGTGGTTTTATGTCTGTTTTGGTAGTTTTGTGTCTTTTTGTGGTGGTTTTATATCATTTTGTAATTTTTGTGGTGGTTTTGTGTCTCTTTTTTCAGTTTTGTGTTATTATCAGGTCATTTTGTGTTTCTTCCTGGTGGCTTTGTGTCTCTTCGTGGTGATTTTGTATCTTTTTCTGGCTTTCGTGTCTCTCACTGGTTGTTTTGCATCTTTTGGGGGTTTTTGGCTCCCTCCCTTTCTGGTCATTTCGTGTCTCTCTTTGTTGGTTTTTGGGGTTTTTTTTCCTGGTGATTTCTATCTCTTTCTGGCCGTTTTGCATCTTAATTGCATCCTACATTTAGAGAAAGCCTAAAACTTACAGCTGAAAAACGAACATCTAAACCAACACAAAACTGTGGGCCATAAAACCGAAACAACTGAGCTAAAAGTGGCAGAATCACTCCATAGAGCTGAAGGATGACTCTTCACACTTTACACAGTCATCTTGTGTAATGTTTACATACAAACATTGATTCAAACAGCTTTGAGACCTCTGAGTTCAGATGAAGACAAATGCCATGATTGCAGACTTTCACAGTACATTTTCACCGACGTCAGTGTGAGATGGAAACATGAGGAAGTGGCAGACTGACACACTACATGCAGTTACACACAACTCTGCTGGAAGTAGGGACATGCATCAAATACACATGAACAAGCATCAAACCAACATGTGCAACCTCTCTGTTACACACGCCATCAAAATCCAGACTTTATGCTCTGTAAGTGTAATTAAGTATAACCTTGACTCAGCTGGAGACACGTAAGAGACTCAACAGATCTGTGAAGACATCAGGTGAGACGTCCTCTCAGGTAAGGACGAGCTCTTTGTGTTCACTCTACTGTGTGTTCATCGATTACATGTCTGAGCCTAAAGCCTCTCCAGGGGTCCGCCATCATGACTGTTTCACACAGCTGGTGAAATAACGTATCATAAAATACTATCCTGGAGAATTCACATTCACTTGCGTAGAGAACCACAAGTTAAAAGTAGATTTGTAATCTTTGTTTTAGTCCTAAATTAGCTTATTTCTCAAATCCAAAGCAGGAGATTCACGTTCGTTCCACTACAGCTACACACACATGCAATTTACAAATACACTAATGCACATATCTTTTGCAAACCAGCTATAATAATTTACTTTATTTTAGCCATTTTTGTATTTCATTTTGCCACTTACAATGTTAATTATGGCTGCATCCCTTTTATGTTGGCCAGAAAAGTGGAAGTGAAAGTCAGTCGGCTCTAAATAAAACTCACGTGATTTCTGATGATGTACTACAACAAAGACAATTTGAAAACAAGACAAATTTGGAAGTATCAGAAGGCACATCTTAGAAGAAGTTAGACATATTTTCACCAGCTTCATTTGAAGCATTGACCCTCAGAACCAAAGCATCAATTTGTGGGTTTTAAATAGCATGTTTACCCTGTAAAACCACCAAAATTATACCATTTATCAGAGCCAGAAAGCATAAAAATAGAAAGAATTATCATCTAGTCATTCATCTGAAAACAACTAGATCTATTTTCAAAATTGCACGAAACACATTCTGTAAAAAACTACAGATTCTGTGCTCCTTGACATAACCGTGAAGTCATTAGCAACTCAGCTGTGAAGTGACAAAAATTCAGGGACTTTTCAGCTGAAGTAGACAGTGTTTACACAGAGCAGATAGGAGGCAAGTATGGGAACAAATGTAAGTAGTAAAATATGTATCATATGTGGATATTCCATTTTTTTCTACTATTGGTAACACCTGTGCTGCTGTAGGAAAATGATGCACATGTTGATTCCAAAATGTTTTTTAAAATTATAATCAAATAAATTCAAGTTTTTTGTCATTTTTTGATCTATGCAATTATAACTCTGTCATACCGCACATAAGACATTTCTGAGTTCTTGCTCCTTCTTACTATGGTGTGCTGTTTCCATATAAGTGCAGGACTTTTGTCCTGCATTACAGTAAAAATGAGCTCCCAGTGAGTTAAAACGTGACAGGACCAGAAAAAAATGCCCAGAAACTGCTTGTGGTTCAGACAGTTAAACATGTGCGACATAGTTATTGTAACTTTGGACACCAATATTTCCATTTTTACTGTATTTAAATATCGGTCTTTGTGATAATTGGTCAGTCACCGTGATCACTAATGATCAGAAGTAGCCCTGACAAAAACCATATTGGTAAATCCCATGTGGACATATATGAGGTTTAATATTGTTTGATTATGTGACAATGCATTTAAGAGAAATGCTTGGAGTTCAGAGTGTTAAGTTAACATGTCCTGAGCAGCAGCAAAATGAGTGGTACAACATTGTACCATGACATAATGAATGAATTTGGAGTTAAAATATATTACACTGCTCCTTACAGAAAATAATAACCGTTGCGTGTTACTAACTATAACACTGTTAACATGTGGCCGTGGAGGACAGCCACCAGGGGGGATGTCCGAGTGGTGTGAACCAGCTGAACTGTGTCTCCTCTCTGTAGCTCAGCACCAGCAGCCAGATGTGGGCTATTCCAGCTTTGGCCTTGTCAAAACAAGTGTGTGCAAATGAGCACACATGCAAATACAAACAATGACACAGACAGAAAGCCCATATGGACACGTGTGGGTTTGCCTTCCCCTCAGGCCTCAGTGTTCAGCCAAGGACTCCCTCTCCTCCCCTCTTCCTCCCCTCATCCTCCCTCCTCTGCCTCCACTCTCTCCACCAGTCGCTGGTGTTGAGTTGTTAATTAGCGCCGCTATGAATACACTGCCCAGGGATGGGGAGGGGGAAGCTCTGTGTGAGCGGAGGGCAGCACTATATCTGTCTCATCAGCTGATTCCCGGTGACGCCTCGCAGAAAACTCTTTCTTAGCTGGTCGAGGCTCAAGAAGTCAAGAAGCATCTGTCAGGGGGACGCAGCTTCCACCAGTGGAAGTCTATGGGTGTGAAACGGAGGTGATGACATTCTGAGGTGGCTGCAGACTAGTGCACTTTGGAAGGGGTGCATTGAAACCATGGGTCGAGAGGTGGATGGTGAAACTGGTTATCATCCATTTTTGAACAATTTACTTATCGCTGTTGATTAACTGCCTATTACCGGTACATATTACTATCATTCTATCGCCTGGGCCAAATGAGACATTACATTTAGATACAGAGGTTAAGTAAACATTGTTAATAATCATCTTTTGGTTTTTGAGGTAGCAAACTAGTTAGCTTTCCATTTTTTTTCTTTTTCTGCTTTTCATGCTACAATTTAAATGCTATCATTTTCATAGACTAGGCCAACTGACAGATTACATTAAGTTACAGCAGTTAGTTGAATACAGCTAATAGTTTGCTAATGACAGACTTGTCTTTTGGCTTTTAAGGTAGATAACTAGTTAGCATGCTAACAACTTCAATTAGCATTAGCACACATAAGCAAACACACTGTTTAATCAATTTCTTACACCTCATTTCTACATAGCTCAGTCAACCGAACTCCATTTGCTTCTATGGAAACCTCCATGGAAAACTCCTCTTTTGATTTTTTTTACCCGTTTTTAAATGCTATAGCTTACATGCTAATAGTTGAACTAATGACATGCCTATCATTGTTTTTTTTTTTTTTTGGCTTTTAGGGTAGCGAACAAGTTTATCATTTCATTTTTAGTTTCAGTTAGCATTAGCACAGAACACACACTGTTTGAAACGTCCTGTTTCCGTATACCGAAATCCATTTATTCATTTTGGAAACTCCAAGCTCTCCACCTTTCCGTTTTTGTGTTTTCCATTTTTACACGCTAAAGTTTACATGTTATTGTTTTAGTGACAAGTTCAAATAAAAGATAACATTGAGTTACAGATGGTAATTAAACATAGCCAATAGCTAATGACATACCAATTACTGTTTGACTTTTAAGGCAGCTAACAGTTAGCATGCAGACTATTTCAGTAAGCATTAGCAGATAAACACACTGTTTAATCAACTTGTTCTGTTCTTCTTTTTCACATGACTTAAGAAAACTCTATTCATTCTCTCTCATGTGTTTGCAAAACTCCTTCTGTTTTGTTTTTTGTTTTTGTTTTGCTGTTGTTGTTGTTTTAACATATGGCTATCGTTCTATTGTCCAGGCCAAAGGAGAGATTACAGACGTTAAGTGAACATAGCAATGTTCTTTTCTTTTAGGTTCTGACCTAAAAGAGAAGTCCAGTTTCTTTTTTACTTAACCTCCTATTGTTTTATGACCTGAATGACAGAGAATTTACACAGATTATGATCAATATTCATGTATATTCTTATGTGTGGATCTATCTATTACATAGCGAACATACTCCATCTATCTAAATCCATCAGTGCATCCATTTGAAAATTAAATGATAACAGACCAACAGATGATGGATAAATAGAACTGTATCCATACATCCATGATACAGATGGAAAGACAGACAGATGTTTGCACATAAGTCCATAACAAAATGATGGCTGAATCCATCATTTTGTTATCGATGCAGACAGATGGACAGATAGATAATATTCATATATCTATCATCTTTTTATTGATCCTTGCATCCATGATAGATAACAGATAGTTAGATGCGTGGAAATCAACCCATTTATAGATGGATCCAAAAACAGTATAGTGCATAGTTTATGGGTAGCATTCCATAAAATTGAATGAATGGCTTTTAAACTGACTTTTCTACCTATCAACTCTCTGTTACAATTAACGTGACTATAGGATAAGTCGTAACACTTCTATACACTTATAAAACTGTGTACTTACTACAAATTCAGCAAAGTTGCACGAGAACAGTCACACTTTGAGTGTTCATGTGTAACAGACATCTGTATGCTGCTTGTACAGAAACATGAATAATCTAACGCTAGTATTTTTAAAATTATTTCACCAAACACTAAAATGCATCACACTCTCCCCTTCTTATTGTAGCCTAATATACTCCAAAATGGGCAGAAAACCTGAGGTGGAGGGTGGGGCTTTGAAAAATGAACACAGGAATGAACAGAAACTTTTCAGGCATATAAAGATTTTAGTTTAAAGAACAAAACAAGTGCTCTAGGTAAAAAAAAAATCCACGCTCTCCACAAACTAGCGACCAGGAAAGATAGCAGACATGTTGACACATGCTGCAAGGAGGCAAAAAAAGGAGGATTCGGGGAAACATAGTGTCTCGGGGCACCAAAACAGAAACAGGAAAGCAGGAAGAAGAGGTGATCAGCCTGTAACACAGAGAATCCCAGGAGTCCTCCCATCTCAGAAAGAGACGGATCGACAAACTGCCGTCCACAGGGGTGGAGGAGGAGGAGGAGGAGGAGGAGGAAGGAGAACAAGTGAAAAAGCAAAAGGATGAACAAAAAGAGCCAAGACGGAAACAAGCGTGGGCCAGAGACCAGCGGAGGAGAGGAGCCGATGCATCCGGAGCTGCTCTATAAATACCACTCGAGAAGAGGATGATGGAAGGAGGATGGAGACAGGATGATAGAAAGAGGACGGAGTGTTAGAAGGAACATTTTATTGGAAATGAAGAATATATCCTTAAAAAAATCTATGTGAAAGTGCGAGAAGAGCAACATATGGGTGTTCGAGCAAAATGCAAACATCTTTGTTTTCTTGTTTGCCTGTCGTAATGTTCTCCATGACGACTTTTACATATTTGGCTCCCTCCACTGTCAAAAGGCTATAAAGTGGTGTTAACGTCACAATGCTAGCAGAAATAAAACAACCAGATGGCCACTGTGTATCTATCTATAGGGCAGCAATTTCTCAAACAATCTGGTCAATCCTCACTGGCTTGATGGGGTTTGATTCGCAGCTGTCATTCTTTCCGGGATCCAGTGTTGTAGCCTCACGCTGCTTTAGTCACATAAACCTGCTGCTTTAGCACACAGCTTAAGGGCAGCGATGCTAAAGAAAACAAAATCTGGCTTCCATGTCATTCATTTTTAAGAAGACTTCGGGGTGTAGAAGCTTCATGAGTCTGAATACAAACTCCCAAATGTACATCCCCAAAACAATAACCACAAAATATAGAAAGATAAATATTTCAATAATGTTTCCTCCATTCTTTTCCACCTACGCTTCTGCTGAGAGAGCTGGCAGGTCAGCACAGGTGTAGGATGATGATACAGTGAATATAGAAAGTATTCACCACCCTTGAAAGTTTCCCCCTTTTATTGCTTTTCAACACTGAATCATGGAAAGATTCTTTCATGTCAAAGTTAAAACAGTTGTATGCACAGTCTCTCCGATCTCAGTTGCAGAAGCTTGTAATTCCTTCAGAGGAGTCATAGGTGTCTTGGTGGTCTCACTCACTCATCTCATTCTTCCACATTTACTCAGTTTTCTATAGAACTTTAACATAACCCTGTTCCTGATAACTGCTACATCACTCAAGGCAAAATGACATTAGTTTGCTATGTTAGTGAGGTCGCTAGCCTGCTATTGTTTGTCAGTAGAGCCAGTAGCGCAGCCGAGTATGTTTCTTTAACTCTGCAGCTTAGCAGAAGATAGTTTGCTAAATTGCAAACTATCGTCAACTAAACTGGTGGATTAACTCTGTTAAACGCTGTCACCTAGTTGAAGAGATGCAAAGCAAAAAAGTAATCAACACGTCCTCATTTGTTTAACTGTCACACTACTCATGCTTATCGAAATTGTTAGCCACGTTATTCAGCTAGCAAACCACATAACTACTTTGACAACTTTAATAGGAACATTATTATGAGTCTAATTTGTGCTAAAGTTACATATATAATCTGTTTAGGACTCGCAGTTGGATGTGACAACCCTCGCGTCACTTGTGCTCTTCGAAATCGCTAGCTATATCACGTGGCAAGTAAACCACGTAGCTGGTTTCATGCCTGTCAATTGAGGAGAAGCTAATGTGTTAGCATCTAGCATATTCTCCCTCTATACTGCAACACTAAAAGCAGTCTAATTAATGCTAACTTTACTTATAAAAACTGTTCAGGATTCACAATTTGATGCAAAAATCATCACATCACTTGTGTTTTTCAAAATTGTTAGCTACATTTTCCAGCTAGCACACAACTTCACTACCTCCACAGCTTGTCAGCCGAGTAGAAAGCTAATGTATTAGCATTGAAGCCCATTCTGCTTCTACAACTAATGGTAACTGTTTAGGACTCGCAGTTGGTAATCCAAACTGAACAATTCCAGTCACTACATTTATAAACATCTAGTTTTCCAGATAAAAGTTACGTAAAAAGTTTCCCCTGAGTATTTACACCAGAGGCCATAGTTGTCTTGACACCACCAGTTACTGTTTGTAAGACAGTAACAATGATATTTTGCTCAATATTATATTTTGATTTGCAGAGAAAATAAAATGCCTCTGACTGAAGTTAAACTACTGAAGTAATGGTTCGAAGCAAATCTGTAGCATGAATTTCATAGCTAGCTTGATGGAGCAGAGACTATGTAGTTTAGTGGAGAGTACATATGATGTTTTGCAACGGACCTTTGTTTATAGAAGTAAATATAAAGATAAATTCATCATTAGTGTGAATATTAAGCTATTTTAGAACAGAATCAAGAGTAGAATTTGAAATGCAAACTAGTTTGGCTTGAGCTCAGACAGACAATTCAGTTCATGTCAAAATATTTTTCCATTTATGTGTTTATGTATATATGCTGAAAACATGTATATAAAGTTGGCCAACATATTGATAGTGTAATATTTTTGCTTTGTAAAATTAGTATTGGTATTGGCCTCAAAAATCCAGTGTCATGTCAGCTCTCGGTCATTTTTTCACATTTCTTTTGAAATCATGTTGAAATTCTTTATAAAGAGGCAAATACTGAATAAAAAACTTGTCCACACGACATGCAGGTGTACCGATGAAGTCGTTGAAGGTTAAATGAACTCTCTTGTTTAACAGTAGTTCTGTCTCCACATCGACGGAGTATTTCAGCTCGTCCTGTCCTCAGCCACTACCGTCAGACTGCAGTAGCCCTCCCATACCCAGCGCTTAGATGTTGATAACTCTTTTATTGATGTTGTGAGTGTTTTACCCATATTTATGGAGCAGAGTGCTTTTTTGGCATAGACTCCTCAGTGTGTGAGCGCCTATCACTCCATCTCCCTCCTCCTCATGCATTTATATTTTCTCTCTTTTCCATTTATATCCCTCTTACCCTCCCTCCATTTCCTATCTCATATCATCAGGGCTGGATATGGGATTCCACTCTGTCAGAGTCCAGTAATTGATAAAAATGGCCTCTACAATTCACTTTGCATTGTCCTCCTGTCTCTGTCTCTGCCTCTTAAACACTGAGACTATATACATACACAAATCGCATGCAGCAAACAGGACCTCTGACTTCGCTGGGTGACGTTTAAGCCACGACACTAGCTGCCCGAGTAGTTGTGGAGTAATTATGAGGCGACCCGTAATCCCCTCACTCTATCCCAGCATCCTCTGCTCTGCTGCACTCCACCCCCTCCATCATATTCTTCCATTCCCTCTGCTCTCCACTTGATTTCCTGAATCCACCTCCACAGCCTCCTCGCATAAAACAGCTGCAAATGGAAGTAACTTTCAACTCAGCTCAACATTTAATTGTAGTTTTTTTCTTGAATGTTTACTTGCTAACCTGCAGTAGTTCAGCGTCTCAGTCAGCTGTAAGGATGTTATTAATGCACTCCAGGGTGGATCAGGGTTTGCTTAAAGGTGCAGCTCGGTCCACATGATTGTATGCAGCAGATTTCAAATTCTGCTTCTTAGCACGGCGTTAAAAGCTGCTTTTCATTAATTTAAAATGTCTTCTTTAGTCTCGGCTCCTCACAAAGAGGATGTAAGAGAGAGATATTCGTATGAAGAAGCCAAAGCTGCCAAAAGAGAAATTCTTTGTTTCATGCATACATTTTTAACAGTTTTTACGTTAAAAAAAAAACGTATCTGTAAACTACAGATAATAACAACTAAAATCACAGAAAGCATTTTCATTTACACATTAACCTAACAAAAACTGCACATAATGTCCACGTTGAAAATCTGTATTTTCACAAATGGTAATTTCCTCTTTTACAATGTTTGACTGTAATATCACACTAATTTTGCTGTATTTAAATCAGAATAAATATAGTTATTCCACAGATATTTGCCATTACTTGAAAGAAAAGTAATGTATATTAAGTACCTAAAAATGGTACATAATTCTTACCTGTTATTTTACAGATTTGGCTAAATTACAAATATCTAGTATAGTCACAGGACAAAGGTATTAAAAAAGGGTTAAAAAAACACACAGATTGTATTTTTTTCTTTTACAATGTGTCAGCATAAAGTGACTTGTTCCACTGTATTTAAATCAGCTAAAAATACCATTATTTCACGGATATTTGCAAATATTGTTGCCGAGTTTACAGTTTTTTTAATGTTACATTATATTCCATAATATCTCTAGAATTAATAAAGCTGTAGGGTCTTAGCCCTAATATTTATATTAGTCGGGCTAAGCTCCATAGTTTATACCGTAGGAGCTTAGCTATACTATTACATTAGTTAGACTATTCTCTGTAGGGTCTTAGCCTCAATATGTAATAATGCCAGGAGTAGTAGTATAATATAGTATCATTTTTGTATGGTTTTCATTCTTAATATGTAAATTACTCAAGTAAAGTAAAACCATAAGTAACACTGTAGGGTCTTAACTGCAATATTTACACTTGTTAGTTAATTTTGTAACACCAGTTATATATATATACTTTTTGTTTTTTACTGGAAGGCACATAACCTGTTAATCTTATTTATTTGTTTGAATTTATTTTCATTTTTTGTCTAATTTGACATTTGTGTCCTTTGTAACATTGTTTTGGAAAGTGTTATATGATTACCTTTATGATTATCGTTATTATTATTGTTATTATTATTAAAAAGGCACACACTGTAATTCTGCTCTCTGCCAGTAGGGGGAGACAAAAGCTCCACACTGCAGGTTTTGGTAAGCAGAGACACTTTTCGTGTGATGGCTGATCCCACACAGCGCTGTGATACAACCTCATCGTTTCCTCCGACCACAAACACAGACAGAGATGGAGGCCGAGGATGTAGAGAGCCTGGTCAGCCCCAGCACAATGCATTCTCATTAAACTTTAATGCTGAGGAGGTCTGGGAGCACTAAAGAGGCCACTCACTCAGGTCTCTCACTCTCAACACACTCAGAGTCCCACCCAGCCTCCATCTCCTCCAAACCAGCCTCACGTTTCGTCTCTTCTAGCTCTGCTGCTGTTGCTAATGATTAACCAGATCTCAAATCTGCACAGCTGAATCAACACACAGACACAAGGCCGATTCCCAAATCACACAAGATGGAAATTCAGTCAGTTATTCAGTTGGTTTAGAAGCTTTATAAAAGACTCCTCAGTCGCCTATCATATATGTGGTTCAAAAGAAGTGATGGTAATAATTGTACTGACCCTATTTATCAAGGAATGTCTAGTATTGTAGTCAGTTTCAAAGGAAAGAATTGACAATAAGGCGAGAAATATACGTATGTGCATCTTTAACAGGTTTTGTCAATTGGATAATTTCATTTATTCAAGAATAAAACACGTTTTTTTTAATTAAATGGTCAGAAATTAATGGACAATGTAGAGATTTCTGTTAGATAAATCTGAAATTATACTTTACTGTGTTGAATTTATGCAAATGGCCTACGCTGTTTTAAGCACTTATGTTGACATTTGTGGGGTGGTCTGTCTACATCGCTCTGCAAATACACCCCTACTATTCTACACTGTAAAAAAACAAAACAAAAAACTTTAATATTCTAGCAGATGTGAATTAAAATAAAAAGTCAGTAAAAAGAACATATTCGGAAAATTATGGTAAATGTTCTAAGATATTTTAACATCTTTATGTCAGAAAATTGTTATAATTACCTGTAAACATGTCACAGTTACAGTGTTATTTTACATCGAAAATGTGAACTCAGTTTGTTTTTGTAACGTTGTTGATATTTTTGTGTATTTCACACAAAAAATAATAAAATAAAGAAGGAAAAATCAGTAAAATTACATTTTTTTTACAATGCTAGCAATAGCAGTAGTTAGCATTGTGCTGTGTTGAGTTTCTTCATGTACAGTAATCTCTCGCCATATCGCGGTGCACTTTTCGCGGTCTCACTGTATCTTGGATTTTCAAATTATATATAAAATACGTAGGGTACAGCAAATGAGTAGACGCACATATGGAAAACGCAGCTACGGCGGCTTCCGCTTGAGCTCGTCGGTCGCTGATTGATTGGTGATGATCGAAGCCAGCCAGAACCTACAGTCCCACACGGTGAGTGTTTACTGGAAATAACCGTCAGAGAACCGGTGACAGTCTGTAGGATTATCTGTAACATCATCACCAGTTCCCCGGTAGGCAGCCGGACGTCCTCGGTGTCGGTGTGTTTAAAATAAGGCAAAGTTTTCCAAGTGAGCGCTTCAAGTGGATCGCTGGGTCGCTAGTTCCATCATCGGACACGGCTCTAGAAGCTTCTCTTGATGGACAGGTTGAAGAGTGTAGAGAGCGTTTAAGGAAGTGTTGCTAAGAGTGTGGGGAAGGTTTATAAAGCCTTAACATATATATAAATAATAAAATAAATATAAGGTCGCTACTTCGCGGATTTCGTCTGTCGCGGGGGGGTTCTGGAACCTAACCCCCGCGATAGACGAGGGATCACTGTACTTCAATCAACGGCGACTGACACAGAGAGCATCGTGTTGACGTTGGAGATAATACAATTTACTTTTACTGTAGTTACTGCTACACATTTTCCCAAGTGCTGACAGGTGTTACCAAGACTGGAAAAAACACATTCTATAGATATTTTCCTACTTAGATTTTTAATTTGCTTCCATACTTATCTCCTCTCTCTCCTGTGTAAACACTGCCTGCAGTTCAGCCGGAAAAGTCTTTTAATTTTTGTCATGTGACTGTCGCTCCCAGCTGAGTCATTAGTGGCTTCACAGTTGCGTAAAGAAGTGGAGAATTATTTTGATTTTTTACAGATTTCAATTATAGATTCTAAATGAGTTATGCAGAATAAAGTGATTTCAGTGTGTCATAATTTTAAGCTTAGATTTGGCAACGCTTTGGTCTCAGCTCACATGAGAAGTTCCAGGACTGTGGGAAAGCTGAAAGTCTGATGATTGTTTCTGTAAATTCACACCTATTTTTTCATTTAACATCACTTTCAAACCAATCGTTGGGTTTTTAGGGTTCAGACAGTTAACAGCACAATGTCCTGCCTTAGCTAAGTGCTTTTGTTGTCCAGCCTTAATCATGCTGTTCTTTGGCCATAACCGCACGCTTTCTCTGGAAATATGGGATTTTATTGAAACTCGAAAAAAGTTAGGTCGAAGCATTAAACAAAAAAGCTGTCACTGGATGTGATCTGGGATTTAGAGATGCCACTGTCTGACATGAGCATTGTGTTCTGATGACAGAGTTGCCTGCAACATGTTATTGGATGCTGTAGTATTAAGATTTCCCTCCATCTGAATTAAAACTAGAGCGAGACATACAAAAAAAAAAGCATGTGAACAGCATGGACAGTCCACATTGACGACAGTTTTTACCCTTCTATAGTGTAAATGCGGAGATATCTTCAAAACTACCCTGTGAGTGTTTGGTTTTACAGTGAAAAATCAGGAAGGCCAAGCACAACATGCAGCCTTTTTCAGACATACAGATCACAGATACAAACTCTGAAGCATGAACACACACACAAACACAACTCTCGTGCACAGACACACCGACTTCTACTCCTCCAGGTGTTGCAGACACACCCGACTGCCTCTTAGTTCCTTTAATTAAGAGCAAAACAGTGAAGATCCAATCCAGCGAGCTCACACACGGAAGAAACACATGGGATTCACACCATCTCCAGCTGTCTGGAGAACGAACAGAGGCCCGGCCGCGACGCAACAGGACAAATTGTACAAGAGGCTGCTTTCCTTCTGCGAGCCTCCTTCTGGGTTTGCGGTGCAGTTTGCGTTGTGCCGTCAGACTCACACTACAGAGCCTGTGTGCATGTGGAGGTGGGCGGCTGTGGGTTTTCGAGTGCATGTGTGCGAGAAGAAATGGGTTTTAAAATAGCAGCAAACACCTGCAGTGAGTCTGCGCGCACCAACAAAGTCCAAACATTACACGGTGCAATTAGTGGAATTCAACACTGGAAAAGGTTAACAAGGAAAAAAAGAAGGTTCAGAGCATCAACAGTGAACTGAATACTTAAATATTTCAGGAACCGCTTCCGAGTGTGAGCTATTTTCAGACCTGATCCATAATTCAACATTAGCATTTTTCTCCCAGAAACCTTGAAACTCTTAAGTCCACTCTGAACACATTTCTCTTTATTTCAGCTGCAAGACGTCAAGATAGGCCTGTTTTTTACTCCAGGGAGAAATTATTTGGTAACATGACATAATGTTCGCTAGCAGCACCAGAGTCAGTGCTTGGATGATTGTTTGAAACAATCTCAGGAAGGTCTGCTGCATCACTAGCAAAGATTTAGAGTAAAATTCACTTTTAGAAGGAGTCATGCACAACAAAGGCTCTGCTGCTGCAACTTTCTATTATTATATGACGACATAAGAGGTTCGCAAAGTTTTCATCCTAAATATTAGGCAAGTAACTTTCTAAGACGGGAGAATATAGTTTAATGCTTTCAGACAAAATATAACTAATACATGTGTTTAATTAACATGATGGTATGGGATTGTGTATAAATATCATGATACTTAAGGCACATTTCGCGTGTACTGTTGAGGTATTTTAAGCTTTTCACGTGTCATTTTCTAGGATTAAAATAATATATGGTTGAAGTTAGGACTAATACAAATACAAATATTTCAACTACATATATTAATAGGCAGAATGTGCCTTCTGCATTTCAATATAAGCATTATAAGCCTAATCTGTACAGTAAGATTGTCCTTGTTTAGAAAGCTCTGTATTAACAGTGAACTGAAAATAACACTTGTTTCCAAAATAAAAGCGCACACAGTTGTGTATTTATATTGCAACATTATTTCACAGTCATGTTTGTGTATGTCTGTGACAAGTGAATCAATAACTGCCATGCAAATTTGAAGCAAACTTTTCAAATCTTGCATGAAATGTTAAAAAACAAAAAGCAAATCAGGCTACAGAGGCTACATTACGCATGGTTGGAATAAACAGAGCGGAAGATACCAAAACAGTAGTTTCCCAACTGCTGAAAAATCGCAACTAAGAAAAAGAAACATGTAAAACTTTGTTCATCTACCAGAGAGAAATGGAGGGAAGACTTCAAGAATTGTTTTCTAATATGAATGTTATTATATTTTTCATGTCAGCTGATACTGGCCATGTTTTATGCCGCCAAGAGATGAAGACAATAAACGAAACAGCTTAGCATTCATGCTAGTTGAATGCAAGCTACATTAGAACAAGTAACGCCCAGATCAAGTTTTTTGGCTCCTGATCTGATCTGAGTTATTTAGTATTTTGAATGTGCTGATACCCAACACCATTTTACAATGTATTGACACTTAGAGTATTGAAAATGAGCTGTAGTACCTAGTTGCGCCACCGTGCTGGCAAGCAGAGAGCATTATGGGAGTTTAGCTAGTAAAACAGCACCATGACAGAGATGTCTATGAGGCACACTGATGACAGATCAGCAGAAAAGTTTTAAATTAAGCTTGGTTAACACAGGACAATATTTATACACCCAAGTAGAAGATATAATGAATGGTTCTAATGTGGTTTTTCATGTTTCTGACAACAGATGTCAACAAAGAACTGGATTGCACACCATCTGGCTAGAGTTTACCTTAGCCTGCATGTGAGGCATTCAGGGAACATTGGTAAATTGTAGTGTATCAATAAGCAGATGTTCAGCAAATGCTTAGCCTGTGTCCAGTTTATAGGAGTACACTTACAAAAGACTTCTGACAAAATTAAGAAATTGCACAAATCAGCCACAATATTGTGACCACTGACAAGTGAGTCAAGTGAAGTGAATAACATTGATCATATTGCTACTATGTGCTGTTCTGCTGAACAAACCTTGGATTTTAACATCCGTGTTGATGAGACTTAGACACCCAAATAAACATTGTCCCAGAACAAGCACACAGGGCGCTGCTTCGTGGCGACCCACAGTTCTCCTGCTCCTGTCCTCCCCATGTTTGTGTTACTGTCTTTTTTATGTTTCTTGGACGGGATGTAACTGTAATGTAAAAATTACTTGGCAATAAACATGATTCTGATTCTGATTCTGACACTCCCTCATGCAAATGGCAATCCCAAATGTAACTGGCCTACCCCTGCAGGAAAATGCACCCCACTACATGGCAAAGACATCAAACAATCAGGAACATGTTGAGGAACATGACAATGGTCCAACATGTTGATTTGACCTCCAAACTTCCTACACCCCATTCTGATCAAGCATCAACAGGATGCAGTGGAACAAGTTTGATTGACAGAGGCCCCACTGCACAAGCCAGAGTACCCAAAGGATCCAGTGCCAACGTCCTGGTTCCAGACCCCATAGGACACCCTGAGAGGTCCTCTTGTCCATGCCCAGTGATTCAGAGCATTTTTTGAGCACATAAGGGAGACCAACACAATATTAGGCAGGTGGTCATAATGTTATGCCTGATCGGTCGATATATATATATATATGCATACAGCAACAAAATCATACGCTGGTGCAAGCAATCAAAGAAGCTTAGTCTGGCGCCCTGAGCTAATTCATTTTAACACAAGACTTCAAATTTTCCAACGTACTCGAGAAAAATTATGTACTGGGAAAAAAATGGAAGGGGGAGTTTCATGGAGATCATGTCCACTGCGGTGATGAAGTTCGGTTTCATTTCCATACAAATGAAAACACAGGCATGTGGAAACAAGGCGTAAATCAACCCAACCATTGTTAATATGTACATCTATCGATTGGTGCACCTTGAAGAAAAAAATCTAGACCCCAAACTGCCCACTAGAACAGAAGCTGAGCCTAAAATTCACAGTCTGGCCTGTTTTGACCTTGTCTCCTGACTGCTGCTGACCTCTCGGATAGGAGGGCTTCGCTGCCCTCTGCATGCACCCTGTAGCCTGCAGCCTTGGGGAGTCCTGGTGAGGAGAGATTAGCAGAGTGAGTGTGTGGGACCCCTTACTAAAGCTCTTCCATTCTCTCAGTCTCCCCCTTTTCTCTCTCTGTCCACCGCTCTAATCCTTAAAACCTCTAAATCCTCCCTCCTCTCCCTCCTTCTTTGCCCCGAGTCCTGATTTCTTCTTCTGTCCATCTGGTGTCGAGGAAACAATCTGCACCTTGCCCTGCAGATCAGGAAAGTGCTAAAGAGTGTTACTCAAAAACAAAGCCAGATTACACCGAATTCAACGAGTACTACGACTAACAGCGGCTCCCTCTCTGCCTTAACAAGTGGGCGCCTCCATTAACATCACCTGCCACTCCGGCCCTCGGCCCCGAGCTGTGCATCCACCCCCGTCTCAAACGTCTACAATCTCTCTTCTGAGCATAAATATTTTACTCTTTATTTCTATATTTACATTTTGGAAACCTCAAGAGCTCCCGGGGGTGGACGGGAACTCGGAGTAGTGTTGGGCTGCAGAGAAAAGATTTCCTGTTGTGCTCAGAGGAGTTTTTTCTCAACATCTGAGACGTTCAGGATTTTACAGCGTCACAGCTCTCCTCCACGAACATCCTCTGGATTAGGACGTCACTGGAGGTTTAACAAGTAAATGGAGGGTCTCTGAAGTCTATTAAACCAGGACAAAGCATTGCATGAGTGAAGGAAAGCCCAGGTGCAGACTTCTCACTGCCTGTTAGCCCAGAAGCAGGTGTTCTGGCTCTGGGACACTTCAGTCATGCTGGAGGTTAAAGTCATGACAGATAAAGTCCTGCATCAGTACAACCTTATCACTGCAGCTGCTGCACTCTCAGGCAGCATTGCAACCAGAGTGGACAGAGCTGACCAGGTGGAGTTGAAAGGTACTGAATGTTCTTTTTGAGTCGTCTCTTCTGCTGAAGCACATTTTGACCTGTTTTTTATTGCAATCTCTGCCAATAAAGATGAATAAGTCCTACAAATTTGCAATACAGGAACCCTGAAATTAAAAAGCATCTTAGCTATAAAAAAAAATCACCAAAATGGCACCAAATCATCAGAAAATGGGAAACAATTAAAAAAATTGTCAGGTTTTGATCATTCTGATGGTTCTTGAACTATCCAAGTGTGACATGCAGTTCCCTCGGGAAAATTAACCAAATCTAAGCTTAAAATCATGGCATTTCATTAGGATGGCTTTATTCTACATGTACTATTTTAAAATTTGCCAAAAAGAACCCGTTTGCTTTGGGCAGATTCTGTAAAAATCAAAAAATTCTGCACTTCTCTGCGCAACTGTTAACTCATTAGTGACTCATCTGTGACCAACAGTCACATGAGAAAAATTCAGAGATTTTACAGCTGAACCGAGGCTGTGTTTACACGAGCAGAGAGGAGAAAAGCATGAACACTGAAAATGTAAGTAGTAAAATATCTATAGTTTGTTGAGCCACCATTTAGTTCCAGTATTGGTGACACCTGTTGGCAATTAAGTATCAATTCTTCAATCAATTTTTCTTTTCTTTTCTACGAATCAGTACTTTCAGAAAAATACCTGTTTTTTAAACGTTGGAGAAATGTTTTCCATGTTGATTCGAGTGCTAAAGTGTAGTTATAGTGTTTCATTTATTATAAATAAATAATCAAAGAAATTCAACTTTTGTTGTGTCTTTTCGTATAATTTATGCCAATATAACTGTTTCATACTGCAAAGAAGACATGCTTGAGTTCTCTCTCCTTCTTCATGGTTGTTCTGCTTCCATGGAAGTGCAGGACTTTATATATTGCAGTGAAACATGAGCCCACATTGAAGGAAAATGTCACAGGAGCATACTTTTGTGGATAGAAATTATACAGAAATTCATGAAGAAGTTACATGTAAAGACTAAATAGATGGAACATAAATCATCAGGGGCTATTTCACTTTCACAATCAGCCTGACTGCATTTATGTTTGCCAATTTCCATTTCATACATGTTGCATGCATCGATCAGAACAAGAAAAAATAGACAATTTAACAGCTGTTGTTAAGTAATAACAACATGAGCAATCCAACGTACTACTCTCTGATTGGCTCAGTTGTCTTCATATAATGAAGCTTGCAAACAATAAGAGCTTCACTTAAGTGTAGGTCATAATGTGCTGCACATTTCAAGAGGTGATTAGAGGTCACCAGTGCCAAGAGATAAAAAACAGTCCTCAGTAATCCATTGATTTATGCCATCAAATACTTCCTCTAACACACCTGTTGCAGACAGCGACATATTAGTGTTATATTAGTTAGAATCGGTTCATTTTCCCCTTTTAACCGATTCTGAAAAGAGAGTTAAGCCTTTAAATGATCCAGGCTTGAATACTGGAGCACTCTGGTGCAGGCCAGGCGGCTTTCTTAAGACCACATTTTGTGTGTTTTGGCTTTTCTGCATCGACTCCCAGCTACATTTAGCATCGATTTTAAGATTTTATTGTGTTTTTAAGTGTTTTGCTTCACTACCTCTCTGATCTTTCAGCTTTACTCGCTCCCACGAGATCACCGAGGTCTACCGGCGTTTTTAAAACCTGTCTCACTTTTACTCCCTGTCTGTTAAACCAGGCAGAGCTTTGATATTTGCTTTTGCCTGTGTTATTTTCTTGTTGTTGTTTTAGTTGCTTTACATGTGCTTCTAAATAAACTGACTCGCCTGATTTCAGTCGACAGATCAGCACCTTTGCTGTACATTTTGCTTCTTGACAAAAGATTCCAACCTTCTGGCACCACAATATCAAAAGCTGGCTTATCCGCTGAAAGAAAAATCTGTGTAACTATCTGCACTGAATTATGGAGATAATCCTGTATTCTCATTCCACTTCAACTGCCCTCAAATCACTAAATCCTATTTGTGCCAACATGCATGAGGCTGGTCATCACCTACATCTGGAGGACTCGTGTTTTTTATGCTAAAACTCTGAAAAGATCAAAACAATGTCAGATTTTATGACATGATTATTGCAGCCAAAACAATTCACAATATAAATGCAACATATACTGAGACTGTAAGTCAGATTCACCTGTAACTCTGTTTATTGTGTGTTTTGTCTTTTTTGCCAAAAGTGTAGAGTCTATAAGAATAACTGTACTATATGTTCATGTGTCAGCCTGACAGTTCCTGGTGCTAAATGATTTATTATCATATGCAATCATTGGTAGTGATATATTGCGACGTCCCTACTATGATGTTTTCAAAATTTCAAACTTCCAAAGCTCATAAATGTGAAACTGGATACATCAAGTAGCTCAAACCAAAACTGAACTTGGCAGGTAAAGAGAGGTGCACAATGAAGACAGAATAACAGCTTAGAATTCACGTGTGGTGTGAAGCCTAAAATCAGAATTTTAAATGTCATGAAGGACTTTTAAACTGCTAGATCACCATGGCAACCGATGCTGCACAATTGACCTGGTCCAGAGGAGGTTCAGGTCAGAGTTTTGGGTTGTAAGAAATGCCACCCTTTTATGAATTCTTTTTTCTCTTCTTCTGAGAACACAGATACTCAGCTGAGGTTTTATCTTCAAACCCGTTGACCTGTGCGTTAGTAATCCCACTGAATGAGGCTGTGCAGTTACAATATCGCACACTGTATGCATTGTGTTGCCATGGGAACCTACATGCATTCAGCTGGTGATGCAGAAAATGCATAAATCTGTTTATATGTTTGGCCCTGATTTGCTCCCAAGGCCATTTTACTCTGCTGATACTGCAGCTAGTAGAACACAGATTAGCAAACTGATTAGTTTGCTGGTATTAATGACAGAGAATGTTCAAATGATATCATCAAGTTCACTCTAACTTGTGCAAAAACTAAAGAGATTTCAACGTAAATACACTTCTTGATGTTAACATATATGAAGTTAAAAGTTTGCCAGCTCTACTGTGCAGCTGTCATGCCGGAAAGAATCACTGAGCTGGAAAACAAATATATTAACTTACACGATTTACAGTTTCTACCATCATTTGCAGAAAATGTGCTTTTTACTGTAATGAATCTTTATATCCCTCATAGCTCTTCAATTATAACGACCTGCTCCTCTTCGCTGAAGTAAGTGTCACATGATTGGTCCATTTTGTGCAAAAGAGGAGTCACATGACATGTCGAATGCCCCTTTTTATAGCAGTATCTAAAGAAGAAAACCATGTTAACAAAGAAAGTAGACAACCACCGTCAAGACACCCGTTATCTCTGATTTGGGTTTTAGGTTTTGTTGAGCCGGCTAACGCAAAGAAAGCCCGGCTATGTTGAACCAGTTTCACGGTACAGCCCTCAGTTTCTATTTCACACAAAACAAACCTTAAAGATACTCATTCTCTATGAAGACCGAACTGTTTATCTTATTTTTAATGACATTCCTGATTTAATAAATGTTAACTGATTACACTGGATTTCTTGTTGGTTTGTTTGTGAAGTTTAATGGTGACAGTTGTGTGAAAAGACTTCAACTTAACAACAAAGCATGTATTCTTTTATTCGCGCTTCCTCTTCTTCTATCACTGCACGTTTCTTCTCTTGATCATGATCAAATTACTAATAATGGCCAACATTACCAGCAAGTGAGCTTCGACAAAGTACAGCAAATTTTTCTGTTGTAATTTCTTCTTTCGTGCATTTTGGGATATTAGGCTTCCAGAGCATGTCTACTGTCAGATTAACAGAAAGAAAGCACCTAAAATACACATTAAGTTTTTTATTCTGCTACACTTTATCTACTTGCGTCTGCAGATTTCAATGATAGTACAGAATCTGTAAAGGCTATTTTCTCAAAATGAAATCTTAAAAAATCCCAGCTTTAGTAGCACCTATATGCACCAATCTACCCAGCTTTACTCCTATGTTTTGAATGTTCTACAGTTGGATTTGGTCATATATCATCCAGATCCTGCTTTATTGAACGTTTTGTTCCTAAAAACATGGCAAAAGTAGATTTTTCCTGGCAGTATTTTCTGATTTTTGAGGTGTTAAATCGAGATCTGCATCTTTAGACTTGTGATACAAAGAATCATTGGCCTTATTATAAGTTTCATGGTGAGATCTTTTAGTTACAGCAGTGGTTTCTGATTCAGACATTTTCACTTCAGAAACACTTACATACACCAAACTTTCCAATTTAATTCCTGTCTGTGTTCTGAATGCTTTCACAGAGGAGTCAATCACAGCCTGATTTATAGGACATTTTGTTCCTAAAAGCATGGTGAACAAAAATATTATTTTATGGCAGTATTTTCTGATTTTTGGAGGGATAAAAACAGATCTGCAGATCAAAACATACATTTTCAGAAAACTTGTAACACAAAAAATAACAGCTTGTATTGTAAATAATCAGCTGGGGAAGTTTTATGGTGATATCTGTTAATATAGTTAAAAATTCTACCCTGTTTATCTGTGGTGTTTCAGCTCTAATCTTGCTGATATCTCCGCTAATGCACAAACATAGAAGTCTTCCTCTGTTTAATAATCTACAGTGTAAATTCTGCTCATATCTGTTCAACATCTTGGATAGCATACTGTAGCAAATGTCAAAGACTGGCTGCATTTCTCTGAAGTCACATTTGTCCTTTGTCCACGGTGTTCTGCTCCCATTAATGATTAGCCAGATGATGAAGCCATTATTGACTGAACCTGCGCCTGTGCCTCATGGAACATTAAATACATCAGTTCCTCTCCAGGGGCCCCGCGGCGGCCCTCACCCAGCTTCCCTCCAGGCTGCAGGCAGGAAATGAAAACAGCCATTAGAGCCGGAGAGCTGGAGGATGCTGCGCGCCTGCAACATCCGTTATTACGCGTCCACGAGCGGCCAGGTGCCCGCACAGGCCCGGTGCTCGGTGCAGGCGGAGCTGGAAACCCCGGAGGCACCGAGCTGCAACCGACACCCAGGCCTCCTGACAAACCGCTGAAACGTCTCTCTGACATCTGGCAGCGTGTTTAAAGAGACCTATAGCTGCTTCCTGTCGTTTCCCATAATGCTCCTTTAGTGGAGCCTCCTGCCTATTCGTGAGTATTATTTGGAGATGTATTGCTTGTCAAATGATCACACAATACATTCTCTATCTTTTTCTGTCCGGCTCAGGCCTCGCTAAGATTTGCCAACCACACCCCATCTTCTCCTCCTCTCGCCGCCGAGGGGGAGCACACACGCTCGGATACGCGCCGTGCCTCCGTCGGGCTGATAAAACGGCTCGGGTCGCTCCAGGCCTCTCAGCTCTAATGTCACTGTTGTTCCCATTATTGCCAAAGCGATGTCTCTCTTCTTCACACACATGCACACCCTCGCGCGCGCACACACACGCACACTCCGAGCCTGCAGAGAGCTCCAGTGATATAAAGCCGTGCGTAAAAGCGAAAAGCGAGCGGTGCTGGATGTGTAAACGGAGGGATGGGGTGCAGTCCCCATTGATGAAAACGAGTGGATGGATAATGCTATGATTCATCCCCCTTCCTCCCTCCCTCCCCTCCTCCTCCCTCAGCAGCACTGTCACACCCCATCCTCTCAGCCCCAATCTACACCTGTAACACGTTTGACCCTGTTTCGGGTCATCTCCGCTGACTGGGACCGTAAATTCTTTTAATTTACTGCCTGAATCCGGCAGGATTCAGTCTGCTGAGGCTGCCTGAGTCTCTGTGTCGATGCGGACTTCTTCTGGAGACACATCCTGAGCTCTGACTGCTACACAGCACCGTATATATTTACGTGTGTGTCTGTGTGTGTACACTCTGGTGGGCCTACCTGTTTGGGAACAACCTGTGATGGTGCCATCTTTCTAGAACTTCCTTAACCGTAAAGGATGAGAAAATTAAAAGGTTGTTCTTACTTTAGCATGGCTTGTTCTTTCTCCTCCTCCTCCTTTTGCCGAGCCATCACTGCCATGATGATCTTCCTCTCCTCCTCGGTGAGGTGGCTCAGGTCCGGCAGATCCGGCATGGATGGCGGCACGGTGGGTGGGCGAGGGCCGCCCTGGGGCCCCACCGAGGCGGACATCTTTTCGACCACCACCCCACCTCCGCCTCCACCACCACCTCCTCCTCCTGCTGCTCCTCCTCGGCGTGTCGTTTCGGCTGACAGGTTCCCCGGAGCGTTTCCGAGCCACACCTCACGACATGGTCCACGGGCGGTGCGGCGGCGGCAGCGGCAGCCGCAGCTCCAGCGAATAGTGCGAGCCGCTCATAGTTGCAGGCACCGCTCGGTTGTGCTTTTGTTTGTCCGCTCTCTGTCGCTCTCTCTGGGTGTTTCTCCCACCACGCTCTCGTCGTCTCTCCCCCCCACCCCCCGCCGGCCCTCCTCTCCCCTCCACCGCCCGGTTTCACAGGGAGCCCATGTCCGTGTCTCTGCGCCGGGATGTCGGGTCGAGCTACGCGGGGCTCCTGGTGCACTCAGCCGGTCAGTGGTGGCTGCGCTGCCGTCGTCGGACTGGAGCTGGATGTTGGGGCGGTAAAGGCGGAGTCCTCTCTCCCTCTCTCCCCCTCTCGCTCTCTCAGTCAATGGGAATGCAGCCCTCCTCGCCCTCCTCACCCTCCTCTCCTTCCTCTTTGGTTTTTGCGGAGGCGCGCTTACTCATGTGAGAACGGTCCTCGCCATCATCACATGCAGCCTTCAGTGTGGCTTCACACACGCATCCTTCATCCAGCGCACACACCCTGACCGTGCACGGAGCGTTTAAGACTCCAGGAGCTCCTTCTCGCGATATTTGGTTGTGTGTTTTGTAGTTTGCAACTCAAATAAATCACACATTTCCATAAATAAAGTGCGGAGACATGATTCAGTTTCAGCACCATGGACAGCAGCTCGTCACTTTACAATTAGTTTGAATACTTGAGCTGCTGCAGATGAATCATTGCTATTTGTGCTTTATATGCAGCAAACCACAAAAGCACACTGTAAAAAATGAACATTTTTAACTGTAATTTTTTTTTGAACAATTTACTGTCAATTTGCAAATTTTCCTAGTCTTGTTAAATGATAGATAATAACTAGCAAAATCACAAAATAAAAGTATTAATTTACATGTTGACCATAGGAAAAAAACTACAGGCCAAAAGTGTAGGTAATGCCCATATGAAAAAATCAGTACTTTATTAACTGTTTGATTGGAGATTTTCTTTATTGTTTTAAATAAGCAAAATATATTGTTATTTTAGATATGATTTGTTAACATTTGAAAGAAAAAGATATGTATATTAAAAAACAAAAAATCGAAAAAAATAACCATTTAAAAATATTCCTTGTTTTGTTAAAATACAGATAATATCTAGTAAAATCACAAACAACTCATTAATGTGTAAACCACAAAAAAACTGACTAAAGCTGTGAATTATGTCCACAATAAATATCCACGTTTACAAATAGTAACTTATAATTTTGCATTTTTATGGTAGAATTACTTTGCTTTACTGTTTATTGAATTAGCAAAAATACTGTCCTTTTACTTTTTTGTTATTTGAATAGAAAAATTATGTATAAGAATTGAGGAACTGTAAATTTGTTTTTAACAGTTATTTAACAGATTTGCCCTGTTTTTTCTTATTACATAGAATATCTGTAAATTACAGAAAAAGTATTAATTTACATGTTGACTGTAAAAAAATCAGGATAAATCTATAAATAGCACTCATATCAAAAATATCTTTTTACATATGATAATGTGGTCTGTTACAACATCTGACTGTACAATTACACAGTTTTACTATATATAAATCAGCTTAAATCATTGTTATTTTACAGGTATTTCCTTCCAATTTCACCATTTTCAGCCAATTCTTACTTATTTGCCACTATAGCTTCACTTGACAGCTTCATTTTGAAAAAGCTTTTCCTTGTGTGAATGGATGGAAACTTTATTTTACAAGAAATACAAACATTGCATTGGATGTTTAATATATTTGGTTACATTTTGGAAAATGCAGAATTGGCCATTAACAGCTTATTTTTGCTGTGCACCATTAAATGTACTGACAATTATCACCGAATTACTTAATACTGAAGAAAAGTTCAGTTCTTAATAACCTCAAGAATATTCTCCACCCTGCTTTTAATGGTTTGTAACAGTTTACTGGTATGTTACATTATCCATCCCATCCATTATCTATACACCGCTTATTCCTCACTAGGGTCGCGGGGGGGGCTGGAGCCTATCCCAGCCGACCCGGGCGAAGGCAGGGGACACCCTGGACAGGTCGCCAGCCTATCACAGGGCTACATATAGAGACGAACAATCACACTCTCATTCACACCTACGGACAATTTAGAATAATCAATTAACCTCAGCATGTTTTTGGACTGTGGGAGGAAGCCGGAGTACCCGGTGAGAACCCACGCATGCACAGGGAGAACATGCAAACTCCACACAGAAAGATCCCGGGCGTCCTAACCGGGATGCGAACCAGGGATCTTCTAGCTGTGAGGCAACGCTGCTAACCATCGCGCCACCGTGCAGCGCCATGTTACATTATATTACATAAAATACCTCGTAAAATTAGAAGAAAAAGGTATTTTGTGTAAGTGTTACTCATATTATCTGTAGAAAAACAGGCCAAAACTGTACACGTCATTTTTTATAACATCTGATAGTATTTTTTTTTTATGTAAGGTCTCTCAAAATGTCATTATTTTACAGATAGTAGCTGTTATTTCAATCTGACCACGAGTATGTTTCATACACAACATTCAAAAACTGCAGAAACTGTGAAAATAGCAGCAAACATCTGTAAAATAAAGATATTTTCAGCTGATTTAAATCTAGTAAACCAGTGTAATTTTAAGGTCACATGTTGCAAAAGAACAAATTAGTATTTGTAAAACTACAGATAGTTGATGTGGACGTTTTTTAACAGTCAGGATAGAAATTAATGTTTTTTTCTGTGATTCCACTAGAAAATATCTGTAATTTAGCCATAAACAGGGATTTGTAAAACAGTGGTTTACAGTTTTTCAGCTCTTAATACACATATTTTTTTCTCTCAAGTAACAGCAATTATCTGTAAGAATAATGATGTATTTTGCAGTTTTAAGTCAGACGTGGTAAAAGAACAAACTGCTATTGGAAATAAAATACATAAATTTATGCAGAAATTGTGTACACTTTAATCAACAGATAAACCAATTGTTTCTTGCTATTTTACAAAATATTATCTTTAATTTAATGAAACAGAAAATGTGCATAATAACTGTTAAAATTATTTATATATATTTTTATCCTTAATATACATAATTTTCCCTAAATATAGTGGGAAAATGGCAGTATTTTCAACAGTCCGCTGTAGAAGTTCGCTGTAGAAGAAGGTATATCGTTTAAAAATAATGATATTCAATGTGAATATTATTTTCTTTGTTAGGGTCAACATGTATATTTACATGTAAATTAATATTTTCCGATGATTTCAAAAGTTATTACCTATAAATTAAAAAAACAAAGAAAATCTGTAAAATAAAAATAAATCTTTTTTCTAATTACGGTTAAATATTTTTTAAAAAATGATCATTTTTTACAGTGACATATCTTGGGTTCAAGCCTGTGAATGTTCTGTTGTTTACTTGGCTGTAAATCCAAATCGTTGAATCCAATGCATCATCAATAATAAAAAGTAACAGAAATATTTACAGTGTGCAAACTATTAACCTGAGAATGTGCAAAATGACGTAGTATATGGCATAAACACCTTGAGATGCAAAGGATAATAATACCCCATAAAATAAAGCCTAATAAAACCCAGTAATCCTGGATCCAAGCACCCCTCCCATATGCTTATTATTTCTGTTTTTATACAGTACTTACACTTTCTCATACTCTTTATTTTAAATATCAGCACATTTGCACATTATTTTGCATTTTAGCTTCTAAATCTTTCTTATGCGTGAGCTACTGGATACCTTGAATTTCCCCAAGGGAATGAATAATATCTGTGTATCTGTCTATCTACATTTTGGCTGACATATATAAATTGTTGAAATGCAGCCATCTATGGATTTTATTTAAAGTGTAACACTGTTGTTTATTCTGATTATACTGTAAATGTGTTGCATTAGATCCCAACAAAAACTCATTGCTTTTTTACATAAATGGTGTAAACCTAAAGGGTGGATTCCCTGGAAACTTCGGAGTCTCTTTGACAGAGGGTAAATCTCCTACAGTCAGACTCTCACTTGCCTCGTTTTGTATTCAGATCCAGACTCTCAGGCTTCACCGGTTTCTCCCCGATGACGTAATGCCGGCTGAGTGGCTGCGTCCATCCAGCAGATGGCATTAACCCCACTGCTGCTGCTGCTGTTGGTGCTGCTGATGCTGATGGTAAGGATGATGATGAGGATGATGATGCCGCTGCTGCCACCCAGCCTCCTTCCAGTGACGTCACCGAGGAGGTGACTGTACCACGGTGACGTCAGCTTCCCGTGGTGCAGGATTTTGTCATCATTTAGGTCGTGACTAGGGACCACCGGCCCAGAGTGACACAGTCGTGATACAGCAGAGCAGCATCTCTGCTGCAGACCTCGACTATAAATACACCAGGAGTGGATTCTGCAGGAGGAAAAGGAGACCCTGCTTTAAAATTCAACTTTTCCTCTGCATTTAAACTCTACATACACAGAAAACAGGATGACATGCATGGATTGTTGTGAGTTTATTAACCTCACAAGTAAGAAAGTCACTTGTTTAAATGCGGCTTAATTGAGCAACTACACCGCATATACTTTAAATAGTAATTAAGGTTAAACAATGGCTAAAGTTAAAAAAAAAAACCATGTAAAACATAAAATACAGCAGAATAGAATTAAATCAACCAATTAAATCTAAAACGGTACAGACTGAAGAGTGCAGGCAGATGTTATAGAAGAATTAAAACTGATCGACTAAAACTGTGAAAAAAGATAAAAGATGAGAAAAATAAAAATTCACAAAAATGATGAAGTATATAATGAAGAAGGAAATACCTATTCCCATCACTTAATTAAATGTATGATTGCAAGATTTTGAGATGGATTTTGTGACATAATAATGTTGGTAATTGAATCAAGTTAATATTTTGTGTAATTAAGATTAATTAAGATCACTTTATGAAGTTGGTTTAATAACTTTATTTAAACATTGCAACTTAAAAATGTGTGTTTTAATTACTGTAACCGAGTACATAAAAGTTAAAATTAGTCGTAGGAACTGCTTCATTTTTTTTTATGACAAACCAACCTAAAAACTTGAGTTTATGCTAAAAATCATGAAGTTATTAAAAACACGTTTGACTGAAGAGGAAAAGCTGATTCTACAAACTCGGTGCAGTTTGTTGGTTGAACATAATTTAGTTTAAAGTTTAAAATTTAAAAAGACAGACGAAAATTGGTGCATTCATCATTTGTTATTTTATTTTCTATTTCATTTTTTAATTTATCATTTGAGATTGTGTATTTCATTTTTGAAAAATGTCTGGGCTCAAAAAAAAAAACTCAACAATTTTAAAAAATCTTTCTGAGTTACGACAACATATGTTTAACTGACAAACTACACTGAGTTAGAGGAATCAGCATTTTTAATGACATTTACTGTATGAGGGGCTGCACTGTGGCTCGGTGTTTAGCACCATCGCCAAGATCTCCGGTTCGCGTCCCGGTTAAGACGCCTGGGATCTTTCTGTGTAGAGTTTGCATGTTCTCCCTGTGCATGCGTGGGTTCTCACCGGGTTCTCCGGCTTCCTCCCACAGTCCAAAAACATGCTGAGGTTAAGTGATTATTCTAATTTGTCCATAGGTGTCAATAAGAGTGTGCTTGTCTGTCTCTATGTGTAGCCCTGTGATAGACTGGCGACCTGTCACCTGGCGACCCCTGCCTTCGCCCGAGTCGGCTGGGATAGGCTCCAGTCCCCCATCACCCAACAAAGGATTAAGCGGTGAATAGATAATGGGTGGATTTACTTTTAGATTGGTAGCATAAACACAAATTTTAAGGTGATATAAGGTGATCATACAAATCAACTTAAATGCTCATGTTATTTTAAAGGAATTTTAAAGTGTCATGTACTCAATTACCATAATTATAAAAACAAGTTTTTTAATTGGCAAATTAAAAATGTTAAATTGTTCCAGTGATTAGTAGATAGAGGAAAGGACTTAAAATTGTGGTGTTAAAGAGAAAAAATTAAGTTATTAAGCCAATTCATTAAGTTATCTTATTTTTAATTTAGTTTTACATAAACTAATGCAAAAATTTGAGTTGAAATTACATGCTTTACATGCTTTTAATAACTGGTGGGAATGAGTCCCTTTAAATGACTTTTTTAAGTGTGGAGAACCTGGAGGCTGAACAAATATAATACAAAGGACATTTCAAGGTGAGTGTGGTGACTTCAGGAAACAAACTAAAAGTCTCTGAGAGCCTGATTCATCCTACAGAGGTGCCATCAAGAAGACTTTCAGCATGAATGCTGCCCAACGTTCGTAAATTATTCTCAGAAAACTCACTGCTGTGCAAAAAAAGAATGTTGGAAATAAATAATCAGACAAGTGCGGATTGTTAATGTTGCTTCATGTGGCTGTGAAGCCTTCTATGAGCATCAACATTTAGTTTCCTTCATGTAAAAGTCATTTCCTCTTTTTAAAGAAGTGATTGATCTGCAGGTTAGTAGCATTCTCTGCAAAGTGATTAAGGTGTTTACAATAACATTAATTCCTATCATTAGTCAAATCAGATCAAGTTTAGTTATATAGCACATTTTAAAATGACAAGATGACAAATGATGATGGCAAAAACCAAAATATATGCAAAAAAGCAAGTTTGATCCCTTATTTTAAAAGGTAACTTAAGGAAATGTATTTTAAAGGTCAACAATTCCATAGTAGAAAAAACACAAAACAGTCATGAAAATGAAACATAGTGTAAAAGTTTTCAAATGTAATGCTGAATAATCTCTGTTTGGCACTCAGCATTAATTTGTTTAAAGCTTTGACTTGTTTGATTCAGTTAGAAAATAAACTCTAACTTCAGTTTTAAATTCAAAATCCTGAGGTACAATTAAAGTTTTAACAAATAAGTTGTAAAGGTTAACTTTCAAATGTGCCTCTATAATCTGACACTTTTAATCACTAATTCAGTCAGCTGTCACTAAAGTTGGAATAACAACAATGATAATAATTAATCACTGTTAGAAAATCTTTTCAGTTCCACATTTAACGGCTAGAGCACATAATAAAAGCAGACATGTCTACATATCAAATTCTCTGAAAAAAAGTTCCACAATTAGACAGGAACACCCTCATCACTGTGAATATACTGACATCTAGTGGACACATAGGGAAACTGCATGAACAGGAAGCAAACAATCCCTCTCACCACTTCTGACTCACTACAATATGTTCGTGAGAGTATTTATGCTGTTAATACAGTTAATGATTATTAGAAGAGGTGAGAAACAGTGCACCAGCAGCAAAAGTGGAAAAGAGTCATTAAGTTTGCAAACTAGCTGGAATAGAGCACTGTCCTGTGTTATCTGTAATATTTATGGCCTCAAGATCGAAGAGTCATTTCACACCAACTCATGTAGGGCCTCCCAGTTGAGGTTGTGGATTTTCATGAAAAAAATACCACAGCTCTATTCCAAATACTTTTTGAGTTATGCATTTTTAAAAAGAAAGGCCCTCTGTGTTAAATTTGATCACATCAGCGATTCTTTCAAAGCCTCACCAACTGCTTATATTTCACAGGATTTGATTGATTGATTTTTTTAATGAATGTCCCAGAAACCTCAAGAAAAGGTTTGTCCCACCGGATACACGCTCAGGCAGGTTATTGCATACTGGATTGTGACATACTATGAGGTATATAAGAGGGAGGAACATTTCACTGCCTGAACGTGTATCAGGTGGGATAAGCCCAGACTTGCTTTATTATTTTGCTCATTAATGTTACAAGTTGATGAGCTTACGAAATGTTATCTCGTCTAGACAGACAGAACAAGATAAATCCTCTATTTCACAATGACAAAAATCACCACAATATGGTCTACGTGAGAGGAAAAAACATTGCCATGAATGTAAAAAAGGTTTCACAGATTCTTTAGTCTCTTAGGGACAGTCTAGGTCTTATGTGGCCCAGATGAGAAAAAAAGCAGTGAAATTTCTATTTTCTACATTTTAACAAATACAAAAACAGTTTCATAGATTTGAAAGAATGCATCCAACATGTCCAATACGGGTTCACATCATTAACATGTATCACTCAGGACTGTTAGTTAAGTTTTCCATTCACTGTAGAGTCTGAAGCTCTTAACTGGAAGCTAACTTCAGCCTTGTTGTGGCATTTCCACTCTGATTTCTGTGTAAACATTTCTGCATCAAAACATCCAAAAACCACCACAACAATGTCTTACACTACGTTAACTTGCGTACTTACACTATCCCATGCGTTTCCAACAACGTTTAAACCCATAAAAATCCCGAATTTTATTCACTTTAACGGTAAGTTTGGTCGCCTGTTAATGGCGTCATACTTGCGTTACCTGCTGTTGCATCTTTAAACACCACCGAAGAAGAAGTCGGGGAAACTAGCTGGCTAGTTACTGCTGATTTTTAATGTACTTTTTGTATCCGTCATTCGTGATGGATTAGTTTAGTTTTAATGATAGTTTTAACAACAGATAAGAACACTGGGCTTCTTTACAACTAAATTCACCTAACTTTAGCTTTAGCCGCTCTACATGTCAACTGAAGGTAAGTTAGCAGTTAGCATTAGCTAAAGTTACCTGCTACTATCTGAGTAGAATGAAATTACTTAACATGAATATAGGACAAATGTGAATTAAAAGTGAACATGAACGTGGGTTCTACCTCAGTCATGTCAGATCTATCAGCAATAGTGATGAGGACAACAACTGCCATGTTCCCATACTACTTCACAACGTCATAAAACTACGACCTTTGTTATTATTTTTGATTTAGAGCCCGCCGGGCAGAAATTACATACTCTGAGTTTAAAGAAGTGCTTTGCAGATTCATCGTAAAGGACTGTGTTGAGGTTTGTTTGTTCATTGTGGCGCTCTTGTTCACTGCTTTTATTGTGAAGAGACCTACCACCGGATGTATGCACCACTTCCTCCCGCCCGGTGTGTATTGTAAGACGGAAGCAGCCTGTGCTACCACTGTTCTGTTCGGTAATAAAAATATGCCTGGAATAGGCTGAAGAGAACCAGCTCTCAACGTGTTGTGTTAATGCACTAGTCCAAGTGTACCGGCCATCTCCGTGGTCCGTACGTCCCTTAACAGGTTATGGGCCCAGGCACAGAGGCTAACGCACCGCACAAAGTCAACCTACGAGGACGAGCAACTCGCCGCGGAGCTAACGAGAGACTCAGTGAAGGTGTGCGAGGGCGGATTTGAGCCAAAGAAAGACAGGGTACGGTAAAGCAAACGTGGCGTATTACACGGAGCTTATAAAGGACATTGAGTGTGCAATTTTTCTAAGAGCTAATGCGGAGATTAACGCGAGCAGAGAAGCACGAGCACGAGACGTGACAAAATGGCGACACGTGCGACTGGAGGCCTCTCCCCGCAGATGTTTTTCGATGGATCAGAAGACAAATATGATCTATGGGAAACAAGATTTTTGGGACATTTACACACATTAAAGCTGAGAGAGACTATTTTGAATCAGCCAGTGGGCCAGGAGCAGATTGATGCAGACGGAGCAAAGAATCAAGACTGCTACGCTGAGCTAATAAGACTGATTGATGATAAAAGTCTGTCACTTATCAGACATGAAGCAACCTATGATGGCAGGAAGGCTTTGGGAATACTGAGGGAGCATTACGCAGGGAAAAGTAAGCCACGGATCATCAATCTGTATACGTCTTTGACAAAGCTACAGAAAGCAGAGCGTGAGTCGACCACGGACTACATCATAAGAGCAGAGAACCTGATTACAGCTCTTCGTGATGCTGGTGAGACTCTCAGTGATGATTTAATAATAGCCATGATGCTTGGTGGTTTGCCAGATGTCTATAAACCATTGGCTGTGCATATCACGCAGAATGAGGATAAAGTGACATTCTCTGATTTCAAAAGAAGGCTGCGTATATATGAAGAATCTGTGAAAATCTCAACAGCTGAAACTACAGACAATGTGATGAAAACAAATGTGAGACAGGAGAGAAGTGTCTACAAGAAAATCACCAACAACCCTGGAAGAAGTGATGACTCGAACATGACATGCTTTAGATGTGGACTTAAAGGACACCGAGCAAGAAAATGTACCAGAAAAGTGTGGTGCAATGTCTGCAAAAGCAACACACACCATGAATCCTTGTGTAAGAAGAAGGAAAAGCAAGACACGGCAAGAAAAGTCACAGAGGAAGACAACGATGATTATTTCTTCAAAGTTCAAGCCAAAGGCGATGAGGGGATTCCTAAAGTCAAGATGAAAGGCATTATGGTGGACGCAGGAGCGACATCCCACATCGTGAACGACATAAAGACCATCAACTTCGACGGAACATTCCAGCCAGAGACTCATTCAGTAGAGCTTGCTGATGGGACGCGCTGCAGTGGAATGGCCGAAGGCAGAGGAACAGCGATGATACACCTTCTGGACCGCGATGGACGAGAGCGAAGAGCACAACTGAGGAACGCTCTGTACATGCCTTCGTACCCCCACAACATATTTTCAGTGTCCAGAGCAACCGGTAGTGGAGCAACTGTAATCTTCAGACAAGGAGACAGTCACATGGTCACCAAAGATGGTAACAAGTTCAACATACATGAGTATGAGAAGTTGTATTACCTACCTATTGTTGATAATGCTGACCAATGTAACATGTGTCATGATGTACAAACCTGGCACGAGATTCTAGGTCACTGTAATTTCGAGGATGTAATCAAACTACAGAGTGTGGTAAAAGGTATGGACATTAAGGGAAATGCTATAAAACCAGATCAGATGTGTGAGATCTGTACTCAAGGCAAGTTTACTCAAACTAGAAGCAGAGAGTCAGATGCAAAAGCAAAGAAGCCATTAGAGCTTGTTCACACTGATTTGGCAGGTCCAATGAAAACCACAAGTTTAGAAGGGTACAAGTACGCACAGTCTTTTACAGACGATTATTCTGGTGCAATACTTGTGTACTTCCTAAAATCAAAAAGTGACTCAGTTTTAGCTACAGAGAAGTTTCTAGCTGATGTAGCACCATATGGAGATGTCAAGTGCATTCGTTCCGACAATGGCACAGAGTTTACAAATCGAGACTTTCAGTCGATTCTGACAAAGAACAAAATCAGACATGAAACATCTGCACCCTATTCGCCACACCAAAATGGCACCGCAGAGCGAGGTTGGCGAACATTGTTTGGCATGGCTAGATGTTTACTTTTGGAAAGCAAGTTACCAAACACTTTGTGGAACTATGCTATTCAAACAGCAGCTCACATAAGAAACAGATGTTACAACAGGCGAACTAAGAAAACCGCTTTCGAGCTACTGACAGGGAAACAACCAAATGTGTCTCAAATGCAAAAGTTTGGATCAGTTTGTTTCAGTTACAAGCAGGAAAAAGGTAAACTAGAATCCAGATGTGAACAAGGTATTTTTGTAGGCTATGATAAAAACAGCCCAGCCTATCTGGTCTACTACCCTGAGGTTGAAAATATCCAAAAACATAGACTAGTGAAGTTCACAAGAAAGAGCAGTACAGAAAAACAGACACAAACAAGTGAGATGAATGCAGGATTTGAAAATGCAAACAGGGGCTATGTTAGTTGTGAACCAAATGAGGAGGTAGCACAACCAGAAAACCCTGTAGGAGGTCAGGAAGTTCTAAGTGAGCAGGTTGAAGCTGAGGAAGCAGAAGCTTGTGTTGAAAATGAGGTTAGGAGAAACCCACCCAGAGCTAAACAAAAGCCAGCTTACCTCAAAGACTTTGAAACTGATGACGCAATGGACAAGTTACAGACATGTGTTGATTTCTGTTATCGAGCAGTGTGTGACATACCAAAGACTTACCTGGAAGCTGTGACATCATCCGAGTCCAAGCAGTGGAAAAGCGCCATGGACGAGGAGATGCATTCACTGGAGGAGAATGAGACGTTTGAATTAACGCCACTCCCTAAAGGTAAACAAGTACTTGGTGGCAGATGGGTCTACAATCTCAAAGTGAACACAGACGGATCAAACAAATACAAGGCAAGGTATGTGGCTAAGGGATACAATCAGAAAGTAGGAATGGACTATGATGAAACGTTTTCCCCCACAGCGGATATGACAAGTGTCAGAGTTCTCATGCAGAAAGCAGCACAGGAGGACCTGATTTTGCATCAAATGGACGTGAAAACAGCGTACTTACACGCACCCATTGACTATGAGATCTTCATAGAACAACCACAAGGGTATGAGGAAAAATCAAATACTGGTGAGAAACTAGTGTGTCAACTAAAGAAGTCTTTGTATGGACTCAAGCAGTCAGGCAGACTCTGGAATACTGTATTACACTCATATTTATGCAAGAATGGTTTTGTGCAGAATGCTGCCGACCATTGCGTATATACAAGAGAAAAGCAAGGTGAAAAGCTAATCCTTATTGTATGGGTGGATGACATTATTCTAGCAGCCAGCAATAAGAAGACAATGCATAATGTAAAACAAATACTTACTCAGAGGTTCAAAATGAAGGACTTAGGAAGGTTGAAACATTTCTTAGGGATAGATTTTGAACAAACAGATGGACAAATCAAAATGTCACAAGGGAAATATGTGCAAAAGATTCTAGAAAGGTTTGAAATGCAAAACTGCAAACCGAGACAAACCCCTTGTGAGCCAAAACTAGATTACACAGAAAATGCAGGAAAGCTAAAACAGCCGAGACAGTACAGAGAAGCAGTGGGAAGTTTAATATACTTATCCACATGCACAAGACCTGACATCAACTATGTTGTCAGCAAACTATCTCAGCATTTTAGTGAACCAACTGTGGAACATTGGAATACAGTAAAACATGTATTCAGGTATCTAAGAGGTACAACAGAACAGGAACTAAACTTTAAAAGAAGCTCATCCGAAAAACTTGGTCTACAAGTCTACTGTGACGCAAGTTGGGCATCTAATGAAACAGACAGGAGAAGCACATCCGGTTATTGTGTCAGCCTATGTGAAGGAAGTTCACTCATTTCATGGAAAACAAGAAAACAACAGACAGTAGCGCTTTCTACATGCGAAGCAGAGTACATATCTCTAGCTTCAGCTATTCAAGAGTGTCTCTACTTAGAACAGCTGCTGAACGGATTAGACAGTTACAAATATGCCAAAACAAAAGTGTACGAAGACAACCAAGGCACTATTGCATTGACTAAGAATCCAGTCAATAGACAGAGGTGTAAACACATAGACGTGAAGTATCATTTCATCAGGAGCATGGTTACTACAGGGAAGGTCTTTCTCCAGTACTGCCCAACTGAAGAGATGATAGCTGATGTTCTAACTAAACCAGCAACTAAGCAGAAGTTGAGAAAATTTGCCCCACAGATGTTTGGCATTTGAGCTGTGGAGATACAGCATGTTGTTCTGTGTACATGTATATATATATGTATATTTTTTTTTGTTGTTGTTAAGCCCAGTGAGCTAAGAGCGAGTGGGGGTGTTGAGGTTTGTTTGTTCATTGTGGCGCTCTTGTTCACTGCTTTTATTGTGAAGAGACCTACCACCGGATGTATGCACCACTTCCTCCCGCCCGGTGTGTATTGTAAGACGGAAGCAGCCTGTGCTACCACTGTTCTGTTCGGTAATAAAAATATGCCTGGAATAGGCTGAAGAGAACCAGCTCTCAACGTGTTGTGTTAATGCACTAGTCCAAGTGTACCGGCCATCTCCGTGGTCCGTACGTCCCTTAACAGACTGCATTCATTCATTTTAATAACCATAACATAATTTCAAGAAAAGATTTCAAAAGTTTCAAGTCTTTTTTTAAGTGTTGAGAACTGTGTCCACTTGTGTGAACAAATATGAAATTTTTTCTTTTTGTGTGTGATTTTTTGTAGTTGGAAAGGACACCTTACAATGTTTTAGTGTAAAATATTTTCTCAAAAAATTCAATTACAGTAAATCCTTTTATGAGTTTTTTTTAATGCATGTATACAGAAAATGGTAGATGAGAGCAGGCATTCTCAGATGAGCTTCCAGTTCACTGTCTTTACTTCCAGGAGAAGTATATGTGTGCATATATACTCTATATATACAAATATGCAAAAATAAAAGGTTTCTGTAGCAGGACAAATACTTTTGCCTGGCACTGTACATGTCCATGTGTATGTAACCGATATATAGTACAGATATGTGCCAGTCTACTTTAATCTATTTGCAGTCTTCTTGTTTAACTTACTTGTGCATGTTTATCTTACTTTGCACTAGAAATAGAACTATATACGTTAGAACCAAGGCAGCCTGCACTTCTGCTAGTCCCATCATCACTGATAAGTCACCTTGAAACAGAGGTGGGTTTATACAAAATCTGCTCACTCTGGGGTTATAAATCTGATCAATTTGCTCCTAATTTGGTAGAATTTGTCATTTTTAATCCTCTAGGAGAAAGTTTAAATTGTGAACATTCCCAAAATTCTACCATAAAGTCTTCTAGTGTAGTTGGGTGACTTTTGTTAAATTTGCAGCTAAAAAGGTCTGCAGCAGCTTTATTTTGCTCCTCTGTTTTACAACCAAAGCTCTCAAGTTCTCAGGCATTTTAGTCTTAAATACCATACTTAATGCTCTGTGAATGCAATAGATGTATAATTTTACAACAGACGGGAAGTGTAATGTTGCCGTTGATAGGCAGATGGCAACATGAGCCTTGTTTTATATTTGTTTGGAAAGTGAAGTAAGCCAAGTCCACTGTTAACTGTTATTTTTTGCTGCCAATCATTGGATACTGAAGAAATCTTATAATCCTGATGATTCTTAGGCAAGTTCTGAACTGTTCCCTTCACTGTTGTGTAATTTATTTTACATTATCTGGTCGTTATGAGAAAACAATCTCATAATAAGGATCACAAATGGAAGTGAGCATCAGGATTTCTTAACTACTACTCTTAGGAGATAATAATTAACCCTGCGTAGTTTAATTTCCAAAATGTAAACCAAGACCGGCTACAAATGAAGCTTGCAGCAAACACTACTGGGACAGGAAGTTGAATGCTCTGAAAACTCTGGTACACTCCTAAGCTACCGAATTAACAGTTTTTGCACTGGACGTTGAATAAGCTATAGGCACACATATTTTTCATGTCATTATTGAAGTAAGAATTAAATCCTTATTCTGAGTATATCCTTCCTGAAAAGAGTGAAGTTAATTATACATATTATGAATGGATTAATGAAAGACACCTCCTACCCTTCCACAAAAATCAGATTTTTTGTATTTTTTCTTCACCTGTTCCTGATCGCTGCTAATATTTTTTGCTCAGTCTGTGAAGGTAGCTGCAATAAAGTGTTCCAGATACAGCAGTGACATGTTTCATTGCTCACAGTAAGATTTTAACTTGTTATTTGAAAGGATTGTACATCAAAAAATGGACTCGATAACACATAGCAGACCACAGAGTTCATATAGAAGAAGGCAAACGTTTATTCTTTTCAGAAAACCAAAAGCAACAAAGATTGAGAGATCTCAAAGTTTATGGGAGGTGTTGGTTTAATTTACAGAAACACTTGCATCTCAGAGACAAGCAGACATATTGGCAAAGGTCTCATTTGTAATTTGACAGTTCTCTCTTTTGAAAAGCTGCATGTAACGCCTTGATCATATGAGAAAAACATTACAATGAAATGCAGTTTTCTATGAGCTTTCACACTGACAACATTACAAACACTTTTAAAATGGTTCTGGATGATTGTCTTTTATTTTATTACTTTAGTTATAGTCAATAAGTTTCTCAGTGCCTCCACCCAATGTGTAAATGTGGTACTGCAGGAAGCAGGCCCAAATGAATGTGGTAACTTAGGCACCGTATTTAACCTCTTTCACAATTTTTTCTCTTGACAGTAAGTCAGAATAAATATTTTCTCCAAATATCACACAAACATGTGGGAGAGAATTCATTACAAACTCCCTTCCTGGTTAGTTTCAGACTTCAGAATGCAAGAAGTCCAGGTCTGGTTTTATTATTCGATCCAGATGTGTTGGGAACCAATCCGTCTACTTGCTGATGACCTCTGTGCCCACATCTTCTGTGTGGGACACCACTTTTCCATCAACGATCTCCTCAACAATCACCTTTGTCCTCTGAGTTATGATTGGCTTACCTGAAGAGGAATTTAGAATTAGAATAGGAAAGAATCAGAAACCCTTATTATCATTGCAAACTATGAGTACAACAAAAAGACTAGGAGTCATACACTCAAAAAATGTAAATATTAAGACGCAAAACACAAGATATCCTATTAAAGTAGACATAAATGCATTTTATGTTTCATTTTAACAGGCAGAGAGGTGAAAACACAGCAGTGATGTAAACTTACGTTTTTCCTCTTTCACCACAACGGTTGCCCTAGAAGACAGAAAAAAGTTATTTCTTTCATTCTTACAAATTTTAGATACAACTGTTAAAGGAGTTTTTGAAAAAAAAACATGTTCATTCTGGTGGTGACAAATGCAGTCAATATTTCTGAATTAGTCCAGTTAATCTCCTTAATCATTAATATTTTACGGTCTTAGCCTTCATATTTACTATACTCAAGTAAAGTTGTATTTTATGTTTTTTTTGTAAACTTTTAATCCTTAATATGTAAATTGGTCAGGTAAATTCACATCATAAATAGGTTCTTCACACTGTAAGGTATTTACACTTGTTGGGTAGATTTGCAATGCTAGTTTTATTTGTCTCCTGGAAAACACAAGGCTCAACGGCTATTGCTTTAAGTTTCTTTAAATATAAACAATATAAAGAGTAACTTGACTTGACTTGACCTTTAGACAGCTTCCAGTCTTTATGCTAAGCTAAGCTAACCGGCTTCATATTTACCAAACACAAAATGTAAGATCTTTTCACCTAACGCTCATCGAGAAAGCGAATAAGCATGATTCTCAAAGTATTCCTTGGATATATTTTGTTAATACAAACTGAATTTGGAGTTTCTGAATTAAGTCTGGCTGCATTGTAACAAACTTTCAGCTTCAGGTTTCCCTTACTCTCCGTCCAGCAGCCTTCTGTACTCCGCGATCTCCAGCTCCAGCCTGGTCTTGATGTCGAGCAGCAGCTGGTACTCCCTGGACTGCCTCTCGATGTCGGCCCTCATCTGGCTCAGCTCGCTCTCCAGGCTGTTGACCATGGCCTGGAGCTGCTGGAGCTGCAGGCTGTATCGGGCCTCAGTCTCTGTCAGCTGGCCCTCCAAGGCAGATTTCTTCACAGGAGAGAAAAAACACAGTGGAGTTTACTGGGCGCTGTTTGCTTGTTTTAAATTCCTCTTTTCACTGAGGTTGCCTGAGGCGTTAAAGTGTAGGAACAGTTTCATATGGAGACTGACGGGTTTACCAACTACTTTCTAGTGTGTGCGGCTAAAATGTGGTTCTACAGTATTTGTTGCACACATCAGTTATGATACTGAGCAATGCGACAAGTCATTGCACATGTGTATCTATGTAGAAGTGTAATTACCAGGCTGAGCTGGGACTGAAGCTCAATCTGAAGTTCCTGTAGGGTCCTCTTCAGCTCGTTGATCTCAGACCTGGAGGTCTGGAGAGTCTCTGTGCTGGTCGCCATCTGCTTGTTCAGATCGTCAAACTGCAAGATATCAAAAAATGGTCACAAAGCTGCTAATTTCATTGGGTCATCACTTGTTAAAAAGAACGCATCTTTCGTTAAACGAAGCTTTGACCTGATGAGGTAAGATGTTTGGTCTCACCTTGACCTTGTACCATTCCTCCATTTCACTGCGATTCTTCTCAGTGATGCGCTCATACTGAGTTCTGATCTCCTCCATGGTTCTGTTCAGGTCCTCCTGAGGCTTGGCGTCCACCTCAACGTTCACTGAGCTGGCACTGACTTGGCCACGCAAGCCTGCGAGCTCCTACAAGGAAGACAACAGGTATAAGTTAATTAGATACAGTTAAGATTAAACTCAAGAAAAACTGAAGAAGGAATGGGATCCTGAGGCAAGAATGTACCGTAGTCAGGACCATAGTTAAGGTCAGACTTTTAACTCGCATTAGGTGGCTTTCCACTGTATGGAATGAACTTCTAGGGTAGCAGCCCCCTAACTGGGCCTTTTGGGTTTTCTGTTTCCACTACAGTGTAGAATATGACCGATTTGACTGCAACATTAACTCTGGGCGCACCAAAACAACAACAGATAGTAGTTATTGGACATAACTCCAGCTCTACAGTGGATGTTTGTTATGTTAGCCTATCTGGTGAATCTTTTGTTGTTGATGCAGGTGTTGGCGAGGAGCAGACTGCTGCTAGACGAGGACATCTAGAGGGCAGAAAAAATGGTGGAGAGTCAAGTCCTGCCTTGTAATTTTTCAGGGCTGTTTAGAATGACCTAACATGGACTTTTTCTCCCCTGGAAATTGGCCTAAAAGAGGTTGTACTGGGGCAGTTCTTGTAATCAGAACACAAACTAAGCTTCTACAAGGCTTTCTTATTAAAAAAAAAGATTTCTAAGTAAATAAAACCATTCTTAGGGGCTTTTATGCTTTCTCTGCATGTGTTAGCGGACCCTAAAGGTGTACTGATCTACGTTGTTGGAACACAAAACTCCGATCCAAGTGCATTTTGTTGTTGTCTTGCTTTCATTCTCTTTTTCAGTTATTTTCAGGCTCACTAGAGGCAACATTGAGTGTTCTGACTGTTTTGCTGCATGCAAACTACTGCAAGGTTACAAATATTGGAAAAGTACGTGTTCAGTCCTTGCAAAAATGTCTTTGTGCAACATCTATGACTGCACAGAAGCCAACTTTACATCAGTGCGGCACACTGAGTGAGTTTTTGTGCAGAAGCTGTGAAGTTAGCTAACTTTAAATACCTGAATGTGATGTAACTCACTTTATTGAGTCGATTCACTGACTTCGAGACTCTTGTGGTGCTCAAACACCGTGTTTTCGAATTCATCATTAAATCATAGTTCTCAGGAGGGACTGCACTTCAGCCAAACGTATACTGGGTCACTTTAATGAACATGGATTTATGTATCTTTTCTGCTGATGGACATTTATGAGACCTTTGTCTTCATAAACAAACCGAGTTATGAGTTTTGTTATCAGTCGATCTCGTCCGAGTTTCTTGGCAGCTCCTGCTCGCAATTACACTTCAGACCATCCAAACAGGTTTTCTATCACTTGTGGGTTTTTTTTTGTATGAGCAAATGATGACACATTTTAGGAGGTATTTAGCGAATAGTTGAGCTACGTGTGTCAAGAGCAACCATTTTAATGTTGTTTTGACAGTCTGGAAGTGCAGACTTCCGGGAGATATGAAAGGAATGGATTTGTGATTCTTTGTCAGGTGTTGTTGAACATCACTGGATGCTTTTAGACCTCTCACCTCAGCATGGTTCTTCTTCAGGTACACCAGCTCCTCCTTCAGGCCCTCCACCTGCATCTCCAGGTCAGATCGGGCCACGGTCAGGTCATCCAGGACCTTGCGCAGCCCGGCGATGTCCGACTCCACCGACATGCGCACTGCCATCTCGTTCTCAAACCTGTCGGGCAAAGGGCAGGTTAATGTCGCTGTTCCTGCTCAATTGGTGTGACAACCAGCAACAAAGAAAGCCAAGGTGACACTCTGCCAAAAACCAGTCGGGCCAGTTAAACCACTGTGTTGACCGTTACAGCCCTGTGTCAGTATGTCCACGTAGCCTGAAACCACTTGCGCTGATGTGTGAAGCAATTTCACAGCAATGCAAATAATTACAGCTCTCATTTTCAAGGCTGTAAAACAGAGCAGAGGTGACGAGGTAATAAAATCCGACTCACTTGATTCTGAAGTCCTCCGCCGCCAGCCTGGCGTTGTCGATCTGCAGCATCAGTCTGGCGTTGTCCTGTGTGGCGACGCTGATCTAGAAAGGACAACAGAGAACCATTGTGAGTAATTTCTTATCCACATAATAGCAATACAAAGGTGTGCTGGTGACAAATGATCCTGAATGTGTGTGTTTACACCTGAACTGCATTCCAGTGTAATATCAGACGTCATATTTGTCAGAGTGTCACACCTGGCTTTTTTTTTTTCAGGTGATGGTGGGAAACAAAAGGCAGCTGACTCACACAGATGTCAAGCATGCTGTTCCTGCTGTTTCATGATGATTTTTAATGCGTGTTTCACATCCTGAGGGCATACAATGGAGCGACTGAGACTGTGTCAGCATGACGAATGATTTTAATTCATTCTGCTTTACCGCCATCGATATCCGGTATTATTACTGCCAAAGCATCAAGTATGGTGTAAGGGTGAGAATTTTTTTTTAAAGCAGAATAAAGGTAAAAAATATGGCATTTTATTTTCATTTTACCAGGAAAATGCTGAATAAGATTATGAATCTCAATGAGGCTTTGAGATGAGAAGACAGGCAGCTGCATAAATTTAAGAGGTTATATATGCATAACAATTAAAATAAGGATTAAGAGAGCGTTAAAGTATCATTAAATCACAAAAATATGCTGGAAATTAAGTCATAAGAAATGAAAGGTTTTATATAATGAACTCAACCTCTGTTCTTTCAACTTCTTAGTGTAGTTTATTTAGTTTTAAGATTGGGTAAAAAGAACAAGCTTATAATAAAGGCTGGAGGTAAAAGGAACAGTTTGGGAGCTGGAATAGAGTTTTGTCATTGTTTTTACTTTATTAAAATAAAAGTTGTGTGTCTGAAAGTGGTGCAGTTGATGTCTAAAGAGTGCATTAAAGTGTTTCTTTCCCCACAAAATATGTGTAATATATGCTGGGAAATAAGTAATAAGAAGGTAAAGGTAAATATAATGGCCTTCTATTTAAGATCAGTTATGAAGAACATGTTTATAATCAGGGTTGGAGATTAAATGGATAGTTTGGAGATGAACACAAAGACATTATTTTACTTCAAAGAAATAGAACTTCTGTGCGTAAAAGTGGTGCAGCTGATGCCTGAAGTTTACCTTTCTGCGCAGGTCATCGATGATGGCCATGTACTTGCTGTAGTCCCTCACGGTGGGGGTCTGCTTCTCGTACCACTCCCGGATCTGCAGCTCCAGCTTGGCGTTGGCGGACTCCAGGGAGCGCACCTTGTCCAGGTAGGAGGCCAGGCGGTCGTTCAGGTTCTGCATGGTCACCTTCTCGTTGCCGGCCACGGAGACGCTGCTGCCGTTGCCATAGAGCGCACCGGACAGGTCGAAGCCGGAGCCGATGCCGTTGGAGGGGTACGACACCTTGACGTTTGTGGCTCCATAGACGCTGCCTGCGCCGCGCCGGTAGCTGGACGCTGTGGGAAGGGAGGACAGGGACATGGCGGAGGACCGGGACATGCGCACGGAGGTCATGGTGGCTCGTGTTGTGCTGTCAGGTGCGGAGACGCTGTTGCGGATGGAGCCCGGAGGATGCGTTTTTATACACTCCCTGCTGGAGGCGGGAGCAGCCCGGCAGGTAGGAGGAAGGAAGGATGCTGCAGCGTCTCAGGTGTGACCGCAGGGCGTGGAGGGGTTCAGGTTCCTGACGTGTAACGGCTGTCAGAGCACATTTCAGTGAAAGGGGGCGAGGCAGGGATCTGTCTGATACCATTAACCTCAGACAGAGAAGGTGAATCTTCCCTTAGAGCTGCAAAATTCAGTCAAAACGAGTCCAAACTGAAAGCCTCGGCCAGCATGTAACAAACAGCTAGTATATACCACAAAATGAGGCAGAATATTAAAAGTAAAGTTTAGTCATGTTTGCCTCAGAATACTTAATACACTTTAAAATTAAATTAGAAAGCTACTTCTGCTTTAGTTTTTTTTCATACAATAAAAAGTAATTTCTATGCTGTGAAAAATTAACGTTTTTAACAATTTTCAGCTATATTTAAAAAATATATTTTACAGTTGTTGTCTTTTTTTGTTTCTTTCTCCATATTTTCCCTGTTTTGTTAAATTACAGGTAATAATAACAAGTGAAATCACTGGAAAAAAAATCAATTTATTTACATGCCAACCTTAAAAAAGCCAATCCCAAACTGTACATAATCTCTACATTAAAAAATCTGATAAAATATTATTATTATATACTATATTTTCACAGTTTACAGTTTTTAAGTGTTACAGTCGTCCATAGTTTTATTTTATATTTCTTTGATACCCTTGCTGCCAGATCTGCACACTAACATACCCACAATCACCATTAATAAAATGTTGATATTTAACAAATTATTTTTTTTTACATTTTTTGTTTAATTTGCTGGCAACATTTCCTGATGAATAATGTATTATTAAAAATAATAAAAATATATATTAATTAGATTATCATGTATGGTCATTGCCATAATTATGAGATATTTGTTCAGCAATAGTCAGGTCATCAATTATTTATACAACACATTTAAAGCAATAAAGTGCTTTCCAGTGAGGGAGTATTTTAAATATTAAGAATTAAAACTCAAACAAAAATGATATAAACTCAGCTCTACCTGACTATAATAAATGTTATGGCCCTTAATAAGACCCAATAGTCCTATTATTAATGGAGATTAAACTGACAAATTTAGAACCAAAGTAATTACCCCACAAAATTAGACTTATTTTTTAAAATTTTTATTTCATTGTATTTTTTCTCCCTCTTTATGTCTTTGCTCTTGTTTTAAATAAAAACAATTAAAAAGAAATACAATGCAAAAATAACAACGTTAAATGTAAGCAGGCATAAATAAACTATCTCATATATGTGACCTATATAAAAGGTTTTTTTTCTCGGCATGGTTTCTACAGAGTCTGTTTTTCTGACGTCTACAGACAATTTGGTGTTGGTACAATCAATATTTGTTGAGATACTTAAGTCGGAAGTTGTGCTTTGATGACCAGCATCTCCTCCCTGCAGTTACAGCGTTAGCATGTGTAAAAAAAAAAAAAAAAAGCTCTGTGTGTAAACAGGCCAAAGGGCATTTAAACACTGCAACAGATGTCAGTCTAAACATATATACTGCTTCACTGACACTCATACTTTCATTCATTGCTTACGCATGCCGTAAAAATTCCCAGACACTTGCGACAAAGACAACATAAACCCTGTGGTAACTGGAGACCTGCCACGGAGCTTTTTTGTTTTTCAAATTGCCTTAATTAAAATGACATGATCTTTTTACTATAGGCACAGTTCTCAGAGACCACACAGGTGGTTACTCAGAAAAACGTATTTGTTCCAGTGTTTTTGTGCCTCTGGCTGCTGCTGTTTGCAAAAGACATTGTAGCTGAGCGCTGAAGTTTGACGTGAAAAGTTAGATCAGCAGCTATGGCCTTTTAAGGCTCATGAAAGTTAAGCGCATTTCACAATCTGGGCCCATTTGTTTCTTTTATACTCAATCTTTAGTTTCACCCAAACTGTGGATTGTCTTGCATAGCAGCTTTACTGTGTCTCGAGGAACTTTTAGAGATGGAATTTACTGATATCAAGTCCACGTTTTACCTGCGGCGGCTTGTCTGTTGACAGAAATACGTTTTAAATATCATCATTTTTCGTGATCAGTTGTCAGCACAAGAACACTTCTTAACAAATTACTGTTATGGCTTCTTCTGCTATCAGTGCCATTTGTCTGTCAGCGGCATTATGCAAATACTCCGAAGCTGAATTCCAAGTAACTTATTAAAGAGGTGGGGCACAGGAAGCAAGTACATTCTGCCGTTGATCCAAATCACTTTCCTTAAAATTGCAAGATAGAGCATTGACTTTGGTCAAGGTCTGTGCTGTTGTACTTTTTATTTGCGCTCACATGAGACAAAACTACAGTTTACTTTCAAGTCAAAATGTAAATTGTGATTGCAAACATGACTTGTTTAACGCGTCTTCCAAAACAAATTTATGTGCAACTCTAATCCAGTATAATTTAATGCCAAGTCATGCTTTGGTTGTAACTATCACCATGTTTTAATTCAGACAACCTTTACATGCATTAAAAGTAAGGTTCTGTGACCTTTTAGCGGCAGATGTGTGACAGTCTTGTGACATTACCCTCAGAGAGTCTAGGAATCTGTTGTGCAAAACTCTTTTTAGTGAAGGTAAACATTGATCTTGGCAGCCGTACTGTACTTTTAAACCAAAACTATGAAGACCGTATTATTGTATTTATCAAAGCAACTGCCGAACAGCCTTGTTTTAATTTTCAGCAGTCTCCAATTCCCATGAAACGTGTTGGTGCTCATAACTTTAGGCATTTACCAGAGAACATCGGTGTATCTTTATGTGTAATTACCTCCTGAAGTGGCTCAATTAGAGGTGTATTAGAGGAGTACACTGTAGTTATGGATGGACGAACAGGTCCTGCTCTTTAATCAAAGGTTTTTATTGAGTGTCTTTTTTTGCTACCTTTCATTTTGGCTGCAGTAAGTGAAAAATAAGGAAAAGAGAGTTCACCTTTAGTTACCAAGTGGCATTTAATTACCCCTGAAGGCAAAAAACTAATCCGAAAATGATATAATCCAATAATCTTTTGTAAAATACCCAGCATGTGCCGACAAAGGTGCACACACTGGAGTTAGAGTGACAGACGAGGTTGTGACTCAAGTTAAAATGAGAAGAAAGATTAGCTTGAGGCCAACTTAAGATTTAAACTATGGCTGGACTCCTGTTAATATTCACTCTCAGTGCTCTTTCCGTGTGCAGCGAACCCACTTCTTTCAAGAAAACGCTAATAAATTCACTTAAATCCTCCTTGCCAGGGACCAAATAGGTGACAATAATAGCATCTAGCTGGAAAACACAGTTTAGCATTTAGCAGTTACAGATAAATATCTTTTTCACTGGAGTTTGAACTAAAAGGTTGACTAAGGGGATGCTAATTTTGGGAAATTCACACTATCAGTTTTAGTTACAGTAGTTGTCGTGAAATATGAGTTTACCCTCTAGCTTTACAAGCCTTTCAGGGCCTGCTGCCGAGACATCCCCACATAATGATGCTGCCACCACCATGCTTCACAATGGGTATAGTGTGTTTGTGATGATGTGCAGTGTTTGGTGTCTGCCAAACATAGTGTCTAATCTGATTGCCAGAAAGTTCGGTTTTGGTCTCTTCCAGCCAAAGAACCTTCTTCCTGTTGACTTCAGAGTCTCACACACGTCTTGTGGTGAACTCTACTCAAGATTTCCCTGCATCATGATGCTGCCACCACCATGCTTCATAATGGGGATGGTGTGTTTGTAATGATGTGTAGTGTTTGGTGTCTGCCAAACATAGCGTCTAGTTTGATCGCCAGTTTTGGTTTCATTAGACCAAAGAACCTTCATCCAGTTGAGTCTCCCAGATGTCTTCTAGTGAACTTGAGATTTTTTCAAAAGTGACTTTCTCTTTGACACTTTCACATAAAGCTTTGACTGGTGACGAACAGGCAGCAGTAGTTGTATGCATAGTTTCTTCCATCTTTTTCACAGAGTTGCTTGGAGTGTTCTTTTGTCTTCATGATGTAGTTATAGCCAGAAGTACTAATTCACAAGTGACTGGACCTTCCAGGTATAGGTGTCTAAGTCACTCTAAAGGAGGTAAATACAAATGTGAACACTTATTTTACATTTGATTTTCTTATATTTTTAATTAATTGGAATTCCTTTGTAGGAATCTGTTTTTGCTTTGAAATAAAGGAGTCTTTTTTGTAAATTCTTGTCAAAACGTCAAATTAAATAGACCCTGATTCCATGTTGAAAAGCAATAAAAGGGAAGTGAATACTTTTACTGTACTGTAAATCCCCTCCAGCAGCCCCTCTGTCGACCCACTACCTGCTCCGCTCTCAGCTCTGACTTGTCGGGGCTGTTTGAAATTATCTGCCCAACCTTCTTCTGAATGACAACCAAGTGTGGCACTCCTTGTGTAATTGTTTTGTTCGGAGCAGGTACAGTGTAAGCCTGAGGTGCTTTGCGAAATGTCAGACAGTTTATGACTCAAATCAACATTTTTCAAGCCTTGTCACTTGCTTCTTTTGAAATATTATACAAATATTTCATAATGCTGACTTTAATCTCATTTTTCCCTCAAGTTTGTTAACTTTTCTTCTTATCTTTAAAGGTCCCTCTTCTCATGGAGGTTTTGCTTCTCTGTTGAATCTTCACGCTCATTGTTATGCTTGAATCAGACTTGGATGGCACAGAGCAGCACCACAATGAGCATTAATGATGCATTGTTAGCTAATGATTTCCAACCTGCTTTCCCAGCTGATCTGGAGGAGCCACCCTGCCTGCGCTCATGCGTGTGTCACAGGAGAACCGAGCCGTTCCCTTCGATTACCTATAATCTTCCTACTGTTTGTCACATTAGTCTTGGAGATCATAAACTGCAAAATGCATGGAATGATGTGTGTCTGGTAGTTTGCCTCACTGTTGTCTGTTCCCACTGGTACGATGAGTATGAGGGCGTGAAGGGTTTGGTTGTAATGAGGCGGAAAATGTGCTCATTCTGGTTCTGATACTATCTGAGCTGTGATGAGGTTTGTTCTACTAATTCTTAAAGCATGTGAAGTATTTTGAGGCTCAGGTGCGAATAAGATGAAGGTTAAAATGCAAAAGCCTCAAAGTTACACTGCATGTGTGTGTAATGTTGTACCCAGCAGTGGATTAATGTGGTGCTGTTGTTGGTATTTGTGGCAGCAGGCTGGTGTGTCTCAGACTAATCAAAATAAACTAAGGTGTGTTTTTGTGGTAAAAAGAGAACACATCAGTTAGAGACACACTGATATGTGTTACAGTTTTTGGACAACAGCAGGGATGTATTGACTATTGGTTAATCAGTTAGTTGGCATTAGTCATTTTTAACCAATTCCAAATATGTATTTACCGATAAGGCATAAAACAAAAATAATAACTATGATAATAATAATTTAACATTTCTGAAGAAAATTTGAGTGTGCCTACGCAACTTTTGCTGATTAAAAAGTCCTACTATCATTATACATAAGGTATAATTTATATAAGTACATTTTATTTTGAAAAGTGAGCTGTTTAACAAGCCCTGATCAGTACCTTCTAACATCTTTGAGCTTTTACTTTGAAAGTGTGGTCCAGTGTCCATCAGCCAATCAGGAGCAGACGGGCAGAGTAAGGATTGACCCTCCAACAAACAGTCACAACTCCAAAATTATGTGTCATATTGAAACATTTCTTTCACCATGTGAATCACAATCTTGTTTTGAACAAGCAGATGTATTTTCATGCCTTTACTGATTAATGTATAGATCTGGTGGCTGGTTAGAGAGAAGAACCTTGTTTCTGGTCTTCACTGAAACTTTGAAACTGATATAATGGGAGCGAATGAGAGTTTAGGGCGCTACGCTCTGTGCTCTGAGGAGATTTATGAAAAAACTATAAATTCTATGGTAATGAGACTCACACTGGGTGAGGGAGGATAAAAATGCCTATTTTTATTCATAAATTGTTTATGTACATCAGAAATTGTGAGAAGGAGGCAAGATTAACTGCACTTTTTATCCCAAAAAAAATTTTAACCAAAGAAAAATGTAATATTTTTAAAAAAGTTCATAAAACTTAAACGGAAACTGTGTAAAAATCATTAAAGATATCAAAACATGGATTTGCATTAATACATTCAAAGCCTAGTGATCCGTTTAAACTCTGAATGAAGTTTCAACTGTAAAATCTGCCAGAGCTACAGGGTTGCAAAGATGGTTGATTTTAGCGGTTGTCCAGCCGACTTTCTATTCATTTCAATGGGGATTTTTAAAGCATTTCTTTCCAGATTTCTTAAAACAACAATGAGCTGTTACCAAAAGTCACAGCACACTATTCTCGATCAAGCCGCGCATTTTGATATGTAATTTATAGGGATTTTCTTAAATCTGCAGGACAAGTTAGGTGCCGAAAATCATGTCAGAAGAATCAATAAGAATTAAATGGTAAATGTAAATGCACTTATATAGCGCTTTTCTCTACCTTAGTGGTAGACTAAGCACTTTACAATGTGTTTCTCATTCACCCATTCACATACCAATTGCGACAGGGCTGCCATGCAAGGCGCTAATCTACCATTGGGAGCAACTTCAGGTTCAGTGTCTTGCCCAAGGACACTCTGGCATGTGGAGGGGCCGGGGATCGAACTGCCAACCTTGCAATCAGCGGACAACCTGCTCTACCACCTGAGCCACAGCCACCCACAATTAGCCTGCAACAATAAGTGAGTTTCAATGCTTATGTGGTGGCACCCTTAATAAATCCACTTACTACTATTTCTATGGAAAATAATTAATTTTTCTGTTTTTTCCCATTAAAAACAACAGTGTTTTGTGATACAATAATAGAATCAGTCAGGGTAAGACCTAGAAACATCCAGGTCATTGTAAATGCTTGAGGCAGATGGACTTCTTTTTAAGATGTTTCACCTCTTATCCTCAGTTCTAGCTGACTGATGGGAAGATTCTCTTTGGAGTTTAGGGTTATTAACTTTTTAAAATAAACACAGTGGAGACAGACAAGAACTATTGGGAAGAGAGCCAAGCCATAATAAAGGCTGGGATTAGATGCAGGAACATGTTGATAGTGCCCTACCCACTTTGCTTTCCTCACTCCCCCAGGGGATTTGTGAGTGGTTAGTTTTTCACCTAAAATCTGTATGAATCAAGGTGTGAAAGGTGATGAAGGTGCCTGTGGAGGGCCGCCAGGATTACACTGGTTGTGGTTCACAGGCCACCTTCCTGTTCGTAATAATTAGGGATGTGCTCATCCGATCCTGGCACGAACCTAAACTTGATGCTTTGTCCACAACAACAGAAACAGCTTCATCAATCAACAGCTGCTAACACAAGTTAACCACAGTGGTCAGTGGTCTGTGTGAATGTTGCTGTTTTAGTCACGTAATTATGGCTGTAATGGCAGAAGCTTTGTGTGTTTGTTTGTGACATGTTGGGTCTCATTTTTGTTGTTCTGTGTCGAGCTTGTTTCATTCTGTGTCTCATTTTTGTCATTTTGTGTCTCATTTTTGCTGTTTTCTGCATAGTTTTTGTTGTTTTGTGTTTAGTTTGTGCTATTTTGTGTTTAGATTGTCATATTTTGTGGCGTTATGCGTTTCATTTTTGTTGTTTTGTGTCTCATTTTCACTGTTTTGTGTCTAGTTTTGTTGTTTTGCATCTAATTTTGTCTTTATGTGTCTAGTTGGTGTCATGATGGATTGTTTTGTGTCTCAGTTGTGTTGTTTTAAGGCTCATTTTTGTGTCTAGATTTTGCCGTTTTCTGTCATTTGATATGTCATTTTGTGTTGTTTGGTGTCTCATTTGTGTAATTTGGAATCTCATTTGTGTTGTTTTGTGTCTCATTTGTGTTATTTAGTGTCTTTTTTCATGTGGTTTGGTGTCTTATTTTAGTCATTTTGTCTTTTCTTTGTCTTGTGTTCTGCCTCATTTTTATTGTTTTGTGTCTTGTTTGTGTTGTTTTGTGCGTTTTTTTGTCATTTTATATCTGGTTTGTGTTGTTTTGTGTCTTGTTTGTGTTGTTTTGTGTCTCGCTTGTATTGTTTTGTGTCTCAGTTGTGTTGTTTTGAGGGTCATTTTTGTTGTTTTGTGTCTTGTTACGTTGTTTTGTGTCTGTGTATTATCTTGAGCTTGAGGATTTTATCATTTTATTTCTTGTTTTCCTTTGTTTTGTGTCTAGTTTATGTCGTTCAGCGTCTTGCTTGTGTTGGTTTGTGTCAAGTTGTTGTCATTTTGTATCTCATTTTTGTAGTTTTGTTTCATTTATATCGTTTTCTGTCCATTTGTGTTGTGTTGGTTTTTTGTTGCGTCTTTTTCTGTGTGGTTTTGTGTCTTGTTTGTGTTTTTTGTGTCTCATTTGTGTCAATTCAAGTCTTGGTTTCATTTCATGTTGTTCTGTGTCTTATTTTTCTTTTGTGTCTAGCTTTTGTCACCGTGTGTCAGATTTCTCAGTTAATACAGTTTTTTAGTTTTTACAGTATCCTGCTGTCATGGGTCATTTGTTTGTTGACTCCTTTAAAGCAACAGATTTTACAGATTTCATTCATGTGTATTTTAAGATTACTGCAGTTAAACTGATGGATCAGAGCTGTTTTTGTGACAGACACGCTTCAGGGAAAATGACAAACACACCAAAACCACATTTCACCCGTGGAATTCTGGTTCTTGCCTTCAGGGTGTCGATGTGCTCCGTCTGCCTCATCTTGAAAATGTATTTTTTGAATGTTGCATTAAAAACCTGTCTGTCCTCATTATCACTGTAGGAACTTTTTTTAAAAGAATGTTCTACGATTGTTATCATAAACCATTATGGAACATTGTGGGAATTTTTTACATCAATGAAAAGGCTAAATGTTCTACATTTTAATATTTTAACATTTTATAGAATGTTCTTTGTTTGTTTTCATGGAGCATTGTGAGAATGTTTCTTAGAAGAATGTTCTATAATATGTGTGTTAAGAACAAACGTCCTCAGAACATTTCAGACAGAATGTCCCACCTTTGTTAAAATCTCACATTACAGGAGAGTTTTATAAAAAGTGATCTGAGGCCTCTGTACCATCTGGGAAACATTTTTTGAATGTCTGTTTTAGAACATTCCTCCTTTGTCTATGCTTTTGATAACATCCTCCGAGTGTTGATAACACAACATTATATTAACTTCATAGGTACATTACTGGATAGAAACTTTTCTTTAAAGGATCTTCGAACATTTAATTCCATTTTCTTTGAAAAATCATTGGAACTTGTAGGTAATGTGAACCAGTGTTGTGGGAACGTTCCCTATCAGCTGGCATTAGGCTGGTACAATGTGGCAAGCATTGCAGAACTGCCTTAAATTTCAAGAAAATGTTCATTCGAGCATTGTTCTAATTTCCTAGATATATGTTACTGACCATAATGTGTTGAATGCAACACCGTTGATGAGTTATGATTCGCTGTTGCCATGGTCACCACCTTCTCAAACACCCATTGAACCCATTAGTGCTAAAACCTTGTATCTTGACCAAAACCTCATTGCTTTACGGCAGAAAATATTGAAATAACATACATTTTGGAATTGTAGTCCTTAGCGACAGTCATCTTGGACGCCATCTTGAATATTTAAAATTGCTCGACAGTGACAGTTACCTGTTTTATACACTCTAATGCTGAATAATCATCAATGAAAAAACACTGTATAAGATGTTTTGGAGTTAAGGTGGAAAATTTAGCATTTGGCTGCCAGATTAAATGGACTATTACCGATTCTGGTTTAAAAAGATAGGCATAGAAGTAATTTAAAGGCGAGATAATCGCATTGGTTTTACTTTTCTAGTTAGTCCCCTACGAGTCCTGACAAGATGCGCCTATTAAACATCTGCCTCACGCATGATATCACCAATTGTCAGGAAACTCTCGGCTCCTCTCACTCCAGGGAAAAACCGCTGCCACTTTCAAGAATTAAATTTTACTGGAAAAATTAGGCAAATAATTTAACAATACAGGAAATATGGTTTGGAAAGATGCTGCAGCAGTGAGGCTTAAATAAAGACTCCAGCTTGTAGAAAATACAGGTGATGCATCGTGTTTTTCCCCTTTTTGTCTGCTGGTGTCACAACATGAAAACAGGTGTTAGTTGAGAGTTTGCCTGCAGGTCCGGTGGCCAACTGTTTAGTCTTAGAACAGGTCTTTGACGAATGTGTCTGGCCTGCATTAGGCTAATCTGAGAACAAATTTCAGACTAATCGAACACTGTAGACCTGTCTCACATGTCTTTGTGAGAGCGAGCCTCCGGTTCTCAGTCTGCAGTTCATCCAAAAGCCATCTGACTCATGTTCGTCCACACCGAGCTGAGAAAACCATTTCTTTCGCTTTGTGCAAACGGACATGTTGAAACAGGAGCAAGCCGAACTGTTACTGCAGACTTGGCAGCACCTTTGTCTCAAATATCATTGTGAGCTTAGCATCCAGATTTGGCTTAATTGGGACAAAGGAGCTTAAAAAAACACACCTAATACATGACACATGATTAATACTGCGATTACGTGAATAGATGCGTTGAGTGAAACTTGTTGACTGAAGTACAAAGACTTTTGCTCATTAAAGTTATCAAAATAGATTCATAAAGATGTTTTGCTATTCAGCCCGACAGATCAAGGATGCAGGATACTTAAACATCATTTTGTCTACATGGGCGTATAACAAGTTATGAAAAGATGACATATAATCATATTTAAAGGTGTGTGGTATAGTTGGTTTAACATCCGGCAACATTAACACTTGTTTGGAGTTGTGTTTTGTAGTAACCAAATAAATGAAAGTCCAATATCAAATCACTTTTCAGGTCATTTTAGCTGCACAAATCTCCACTACATTCACCAACCTAATAACTTTTAGCTCATGAACAAATCTACTACTGCAGCTTTTTAAGGAAACTATCATGTGTCTCTCTTTTAGTGAACTTTATTCCAGTATCTTGATCCCCTCCGTTGATTAAAACCTCAGTTTCACATTTTTTTTCATGCAGCTAGCTTTAAATGCTTAGTATCACCTCCTCTCTTTACTCATTTTTTTACATCTTCCGTTACTTTCCTCGCATCCTTGGTTCCTCCCACTTGAGATCTAGGCAGAGGAGATGAACAGTAAGTCAGCAGGTATTCAACAAACTGAGACTTCGTCGCTTCAGAGTCGTCATTTTAACGTGATGTCAGTTCAGTATGACATGTGGCCAACCATTGGACATGGACAAGAGGACCTCTCAGGGTGTCCTATGGGGTCTGGAACCAGGATATTGCTACTGGATCCTTTGGGTACTCTGGCTTGTGCAGTGGGGCCTCTGTCAATGAAACTTGTTCCACTGCATCCTGTTGATGCTTGATCAGAATGGGGTGTAGGAAGTTTGGAGGTCAAATCAACATGTTGGGCCATTGTCATGTTCCTCTACATGTTCCTGATTGTTTGATGTTTTTTCCATGTGGTGGGGTGCATTTTCCTGCAGGGGTAGGCCAGTGACATTTGGGATTTCCAATTGCATGAGGGAGTGTGTTTGTTGTGGGACAATGTTTATTTGGGTGTCTAAGTCTGATCAACACAGATGTTAAAATCCAAGGTTTTCCATTAGAACACCACATAGTACCAATATGATCAATGTTATTCACTTCACCTGTCAGTGGTCATAATGTTGTGGCTGATCGGTGTATGTAACATATTTAACACGAACCAAAAACTACCAGGATCGATATTATCAGCCCCCTCAAGAACTGACTTTTTCATTGAGCCATAGCAGAAACCGCTGTTGTGCAAATGATGTGCTTTAACTTAGTGATGCTCTGAGCTTGTGAATTAAAGTCAGAGTTGAGGTCATCTTCTAATATACAGAACACGAAGTGACATTACATGGACAAAAGTATTTGAACACCTGAACTCGTATAGTGAGTACATTAGGGAAACCCTGGAGACAGAAGACACATACTGGAAGCATGTTATTTGGTCAGATGAGACCGAACTAGAGCTCTTTGGCCACGGAGATGTTCCCTATGTTTGGAGAGAGTAGAGGAGAGTATAACCCAAAGAAGCAAACTGGGTCTGGATCGTTGTTTTGTCTTCCACCACAATAATTACCCAAAACATACATAGTCTCTCATGAAGAACTGCCTTCAGAAGGCCAAAGTGAATGTTATTGACTGGCCTGCAAAAAGCCTGACTTGAATTCCATATAAACACTGTGTGGTGAACTGAAGACCAGAGTCCAGCTCCTCCAGACCATCAAATCTGGAGGAGCTCAAAGATGAAACAGACCACTGCAGGCTGCTATATCCAGCAAATAGTCTGCTCCCACCATAGTTTTGGTAATCCAGTTTCATGTCACGCCCACAAACTGAACATGAAACACGGACAAAGCGACTGTGATGACATTCCCATTTTGTCCCATGCATAGTTTTCTCGAATTCTCAGTCAGATCCACCCTCCTTGGTTCTGTCTGATGCCAGATTCCAAACTCTTGGCTTTAAAACAATAAACCACAAACTGATGAATTACGTCACGTGTTTTATTGCTATTTTCCACTGAATGTCACTCACTGTTCTAGTTGTCAATACAGCTAAACAGTATAAAAGAAAAGACATATTGTGATTATCTTGACATGATTTTGATCATGTTTAATTGTTTAGTCCTGGTTGATAAAAGAGACGGGGATCTTACTGTGGGTTTATTGAAAAAGTAACAACCAAAAAATGTGAGTGAAGAACAGCCTGAAACATTAATATTTGGTCAAAAACCCAAAATAATGAGCCAAAAGATGTTGATACTGTCTGTAGGACTGAAGGGAACAGTAGAGTTGCTCGATTTTCAACCCCTAAAACACAACCATTTGACCCGTTTTTGACAGTGCAGCTAATAGTGGTTATAATGATTATTTTCAGCACATAATGGTGCTTGGATGAGAGCTTTACAGGTATAAAAAAGTTCTGAGGGTCGCAGGTTGACTGATGGCTGCTGCAAGTAAAAGCACATGAGACCTAAACCCTTCAGCAGAGTCTGCTAAAGAGTTTATGTGAAGATAATCCCTCCTGCGGTTTGGATTTAGACCGTAATAGCTTCCAATTCAGAACTCAAGAAGCTTGTGTAATAGTTTCATGTATGGACAAAAAAACCTGCTGGCAGGGAATCTGTTTAATAATTACCGGAGAACACATGAAAGATATTGTGTGTTTTTATAACAGGTGCTTCTTTTTTTGCTTTGTTTGCTTTAATAAAAGGCTCCTTGTACAGAAAAAGAGGCATCACATGAGAGAGGATCAAAGAGGTTCTTGGCGCCCACCCTCAAGGCAGAGGAATGTAAAGGTCGGTGCAAGGTGTCAAACACATAATCGGACTTGTTTTGTTTTTCTCTCCTGGGCAGCGTCCACCTCCGAAGCCTCCACCTCTTCTCCCGAACAAGTCGGCACCTGCTCGATTACGTGCGACAGAAGCCATTTCTTGGATCTGCGAGGGAGCGACACGACATCCCGAAACAGGCTCGGTGGCATTCCCTGTTTACAGTGACAGGAGATATCATCAGTCCCAGACGTTCACATCAAAACTGCCTGCAACGCCCCGAGACTGGCTCAGCCTTAAACGAGAAGAGGGCACCTTTCCCAAAAGGCGTGGAAGTGATGACGGTAAGTATCGTGTCTGGCACTGTTTGCTTCATTAGCATGCTTTTTTGTAGTGTCTAACTATTGAAATGTAAACTCTTCATCTCTCTAAATCAACCCATCTCCCTCTGTTTTGACACAACCATCACAAACTGCAACAAAACCACGTGAGAAAGTGAGCTGGCGACTCCTCTTCCGTCAATTCTCCGCAGAAAGAATGAAAGTCTAGACAGAGAATATGTTTGTACAGCGCTTGTAACAGAAAGAAGTGCAGCTGCCTGTATTAATAATCCCCACATCCTGCCCGTTGTTTACCCAGAGCAGAAGTCATCTGACAAGCAAATCCACACCTACATTATGTGCAGATTCATTGAAGAGGCTCTTTAAAGACAAAGCAGGCACACAGAAACACACTGGATTTTTTAAAAAATGAAACTGCGTGAAAATAAGCTCAGATTTAACTTTATTGAATGCATTTTAAGCACAATTATACTACAAAGTATAAAATTTTAGTTCTTTTATTTGGAAAACAATCAGTACAAGAGTCAGTATAAGATAAGGGTCACATACACAATCTTACTGGGTCAGGTCTCTGTGTTCTTTACTGTGAGTAAATACAGCTTGGAATGTTTTATGGTGATTCATGGTTGGTGACATGTAGACTTTAAAGTCCTGACAGTCACTCAATGGTTACCTAATAATTCTTAACATAAGCACAATTCTTGTAACAGAATGTAAGCAAGCCTTTAAAGGATTACTTCGTGTTTACGCAGCAGAGAAGCCACCTGACAAGCAAATCCTCCATACATTATTTGTGAATTCTCAAAAGCAGCTTTTTAAAGACAAAGTAGACACACGGAAACACTTGAAATCCTACATCAAAATAGGCCCAGATCTAACTTTTTTCATGCATTTTTTGTAAGCCAATCATACACTAAAGCACATAGTTTTTGTAATGTAAGTATACCTTTAAAGGTTTACCTCTTGTTTACCCAGCAGAGAAGTCGTCCTAAGAGTAAATCCACAGATACATTATTTGCAAATTCACCAAACACTCTTTAAAGACAAAGAAGACGCACAGAAACACATTGAATTAAAAAAAAGACTCAGATTTAGCTTTAAAAGATTTTTTAAATGCATTTTTTTACAAGTCAATCAAACTTTAATGTGTAATGTTTTTGTTTGCAAACCTTTAAAGTGAGACTATGTAACTGAAATGAAACAAGGACTAACACGGGCCTCCTCCTTTGTTAAAATCCCAAATTTTAAAGAAATAAAATGTATTGCTCACTTTCATACGCTTTTATTTTATGTGCTGCATCCGTTTACGTTAGCATTTAGTGGCTAATGTTAGCTAATGTTGTTAAAACTTGAAAAAAAGTACCTAAAATTGCGTAGTCGTAAATCCACACACACAAATATTTGCTTCAGCTTCAAAGCTCTAGAATGGAGAAAGTTGTTAGAGCTGATTAACTTTGTTTCTATCCATGTTTACTGTGGGATAGTGTTCCACATGACAGGAAGATTTTAAAGACAGATTTGAAAGAGACAATGAAGATGATGATGATAAATCGAGGTCAGTCAAAGCCTTTTTTAACTTATCAGTAACGACTTTAACCTAAACCTTTGTTTATGCCCGCTGTCATTCAGGTGTCATAAAGGGAGAGCAGACTTCATGGCAGGACGCTAGGGATTATTAACTGACTTAGTCAATAGTTGACAGCCGTATCAATCAATAATCGATTAATTTATATCACAAGTTGATCACAGTAGACCATGAGCTCATGAGCTCTGGTCGGAGGTCATTAAGCACTACAGAAGTCTTTGTCATGGTGTTCGTTGCTAGCTAAACCCCCACAATGCTCTCTGCTTGCCGATGTAAACTGTCTGTAGTCTGAGTGACACCTCCTCTGGTCTCTACAGGTATTACAGCTAATCTACAATACATTATCTGACATGAATGTAGAGAACTCGGGTATTCACTCGTCTTGCATCTTGCACTCCAACACTACATTTCAGACAGTTTCCTACAGCTTTACAACAAGGTTCATGACCACCTACAGAACATTAAGGAACAGCTTGGATGCAGAAATACTATAGCTATTAAGTTTTCAAGCATGATTTTAATAACTTTAATGTACTTGAAGTTTACATTTTCTAGAAAAATGGTCATCCAGCATCACAGTTAAGCAGTTATTCGTAAATACCACTTGCAGCCACCCAGTCCTCACTGCTCATCAGGTTACCTACTGTCTCGTTTCAGCAGTGACAGAGAGCATCAGTAACTGAAATTCAGTTGTTTTTGTCTACATTAATCGGTTGGCGGTTCATTCCAGATTACTATCCTGTGTTTTTGAGATTTGTTCTTCTGATAGCATCCCACCCATTTGTTTACTTTTGGACTATCAGCAGTTTTTGAACCACACCCTGAGCTTAACCAAGCATCTTATCACAACATCTTAAATATTTTTATTACACTGCTCATGCCTGATGATGCCACGATGTCTGTCTGCTGACTGTGGAAGATACACTGTAAATTAAAAAAAGGAAAAAAAAAAGAAAGTCTAGCAGGATGTGTGCCAGAAAAAACAATGTTAAAAAACAATGATATTCTGTAACTTTCAAAAATTGTAAAACCTTTAAAAAATAATGACAAATATCTGTGAAATGGCAATGTTTTTGTTGATTAAACAGTAACAATGGTGTAATGTTACAGTAAAACATTATCAAGGAATGAATTACCATTTCTAAAAGTACAGATTTTCTATGTTTACATTATAACCGTGCTAACCTTTTTTACCGTCAACATGTACGTTATTACTTTTTTCTGTGATTTTACTAGATATTATCTGTAATCTAACTACACGGTGAAAGTCTGTAAATCAACAGTAAGTATCTCAGTTAAAAACTGTTAAAAAATGTTTGTTTTTACAGTGTAGCTATAAAAACATATGAAAATTCCTCACACACAGACACTTTAATGTGTTTCTGCTGAAGCACTAGACTGTTGTTATCTTGGCATATCTCCTGGCATGCATTGAAATACTGAATCCACTTTGTCATGTTTGGAAAATGAAACCTTCAGCCCAGATATTCAGACTGTGTTGCAAAGTTGAGCAAGAGGTAACTCTGCACAAAGTGAGCATTATTTTGCTGCACAGGAATGCAGATTTCACATTAATTACAGCATATGGAACCTCTTATTTAAGTCCACGCCGGTGCTCGCATGCGCTCACACTGTCACTGTGTCTCCCTGAACATTCCCTGCACAGCTTGTGTTGCTGCCTGTTTGAAAGCAGCTCAGTAATCCTGGATCAGAGAGTACAAAGGGCCCCAGAGTGCTGGTGATGTAAGCACTGTGTCCACTGCTTTCCCCACCGCTCTGCCCTCTCCCACATGCTGGGGGTGGGTGGGTGAGGTGGAGGAACATCCCCTGACCCTGGAGACCACTGAGCGGCACGCTAACGCCAACCTTCTGCTCTGTCTCAGGCTGCTGATGAAGCTGGAAGTCGGTGTGGAGGAATGTGGCTGAGCTGTGGGCGGCGGTGGATCGGCTCGGCGTGACTTACTACGTTTACTGTGCCTTACTCCTGTTAGGCCACGTTGGCTCAGGTGAGTATCTCTGGGTAAACATTTACCTTGTAAACGCCTTGGGTAGCCTGTGATCCCAGATGGGTGGCAGACTATTGGCAGTTAAAGTTCTAACCTCACGTTAGAAAGCAGCTCCGTCCGCCTCATCTGCAAATGCTGCTCCATTTGACTGTATGAAAATTTCACGGGCTGCTCGGCGTTTTGTGTGTGCAAACATTTCAGGTCTCTATGGACGTGCTGCAGGACTCCAGTCAAACGATGTCAGGTCTGAATGCCCGCTTGAAAGGCTTCTTGGAGCAGGTGAACCGGCTGCAGGAGGCCAACCGGCGGCTGGAGGCTCAGATCGCCGAATGGGGCATGAGGAGCAGCTCGCATTCCAAGGACTGGACTCAGCAGGAACAGACTGTCATGGAGCTCCGAGACCAGGTCAGAGTTTGATTTGAAATCACCTGAACAGTCAAACTGCACAGCTGTTTTTCAGTATCATTTCCACTTGGCTGAAATTATGCTCCATTACATCAGCTCAAGGCCGTGTCGGCTGCCAGAGAACAGGAGCAGGTGTGTATAATCAAACAGCAATGACTGCAGTAAAAACACAGCCCCATTGTCTGCTGTGGTGTTGATGACAGCTGCATGTGGACAACCTCAAATACATGTTTAATTAGAGGCCAGAGTAGGTGGCTTAGTAGCAGCGGTGTAGCCCTGGTTGTTAAGCCTATTACAGGCCAGTTTCATTGTTTAAAATCACCACATAACATCAGTCTGTTTTTTATTTTATGACATTATAACTCTGTCATACTGCAGTGAAGACATTTATGAGTTGTCTCTCCTCCTTCATAGTTTCCATAGAGGTACAGAACTTTATATTGCAGTTAAAAATGCACCCACAGTGAGGAAAAATGTGACAGGAGCAAAAAAAAAAAACTGAGACTACTTAAAAGGTTAAAGTCACCACATAGCAACCCCATTGCAAAAGCTGACAACATATCGTGGCAAAATGTGGCTTTGAGCCTGTAGAAGTTGTGAAATGCTGCTGCCGTCTGGTAATAAATTTTCTAAATACAAGTTACAAAAGTGTTTCCCAAGGCAGCAAAAGTCAGATAGAAGCACAATTTGCTGTATAAAAACTAACACAGAGCTGGAAAGCTTAGAAAAATGATCAAGGAAATAGAAGATGATTCAAAGGAATTTAAAACTCAAGCAAAATCAGGGAAGGTTCCCCGGAAGAAACTTAAAAGAAGTCATTGACTCAGCCAAACTGATTTCTTCCTCCTAAAGCCTCGAGGCCAAACGCTGCAAACACTCTGTCATATTTAGTTTTCAGCTGAACAAATGGAAAAGACAGAATTTGTCTGATTGAGGATCTCAATGTGTGTATTGGCGCATAAAGGTCAGAGATATACTGTAGCTGGAAACTTAAAGTAATCAGTGATATCTTAAAATCTATGCTCAATCTCACTGGGAGGCAGTGGAAAGAGGCTGAAACAAGATCCATGTGATCGGATCTCTGAGTTCTGTACAGTTTTGAGTCAATAGGTAAAATTTTGGTTCAGGCAGGTTCAAAGGGTTGTTGCATGTAAAATTATCTCTGTGTCTTTAATCCTCTGAAACTCAAAACCTGCCGGTAGGTTTGAAGTGCATTTCTTTTTAAAAACTGCCAGAACTAAACCATTTATCAGCATCAGAAACTGTAAAAACAGAAAGAATTGTCAAATCTCCAACTTTTTGGCAGTCCTTGAACATGTCATGTGTAATGTTTTTCCATCAAAATGAACCAAAACAAGTTTAAAATTGTGATATTTCATCGAAATCACATTGTACTACACATCTCATTTACAAATTCTCAAAAAAAAAAAAAAGAAGTAGAGAATTCTATTAAAACCAATCAAAACAAAAAGTCTGCACTTCTTGTTGCAACCGTGAAGTAATGACTGACTCGGCTGCAACCGGCTTTCATATGACTGAACTGCAGGCAGTGTTCACACAAAGCAGAGACTGAGAGGGAAAGAAAGCATACGGGATCAATAATATAAATGCAGCATGGCTCAAGAATGGTACACAGAGGATACATTTAGCATGGTGAAACATCTTTCTACGGCTGATGTGCCGAGTAATGTTTACAGAGGCTGTAAAAATGAAAATGTGAATTAAAATGCATCCAAAATTACCCAAAACCTGTTCAAAGCGACATAAAGTTATCCAAAACAATCATGAGAGATGAAGATACATTCAGCATGGTGAAACATCTGTCTAGAATCATAGAAATTCAACTTCCTTTTTCATTGTTTTTTATGATATATGGCATTATAACTGTGTCATTCTGCACAGTAGACATTTCTGAATCGTAAGCTACTTCCAGTCATGGTTGTATTATTTCCATAGATGTGCAGGACTTTATATTGCAGTGAAAAATGAGCCCACAGTGAGGAAAAATGTGACTGGAGCAAAAAAAAAAATCCCCAAATTACTTAGGGTTCAAGTCACCACATACTAACTCCATTACAAGAAGCGACAGTGTTTGGTGGCTGAATGTGGGTTTGAGGCTATGGAAGTTGGAAATTGCTGTTGGTAGTTAATAATTTTCATGTTTTTTATGTATAAAACTGATTTCAGAACAGACTGAAGATTGAAACTCATTTGTCACAATGTTAAACTACGATCAGTGAACTCGTACTATTTCATGAGAAACGAAAACATGAGTAGTCAGGTTACATATGCTGAGAGGTCACTGCAGATCAAAAGAGCTTGTTGCAGAGGATTACATGTGTCATTACGTCTGGATGGGAGCCAGGGAAACCAATGGTGGCTGTCACACACTGAAAGAATGCGGAAATCTTTGTACCTCTACCGGCCTTTTCCACCCAGCGGAGCATTTCCCTGATCTCACATGACTCGACTTGATGGTTTTCAACTGCGGATTTAGTGTCACTTTTGCTCTGAAACGCCTGAGTAGGAGTCGCTGACAGACGGTTCAATTACTTTCTTGCAAATGTTCCCATGACTACGACGGGCGAAAGAGCAGTTCCTTTGTTTGCCGATCCACTTAGAGCTTTTATATAGGATTACTTTATCTCCTTAAGTGGTGTTTGGTATCATCTTTTTTATTTACAGCAATGACTTAATGTTGACTAATTGGCTTGTAAGACGTATGTTGATGGTCTTTTCTCGACTCAATCACCTCACAGGGGCTCAGAAACGTTTACCCTCCACATACTGTGTGTATAATAATGTGTGCTATATAAACCTTATGGAATATTCCGTGTTATCTTTGGCTTTCCTTTAACAAGGTGTGGCTCCTTCTAAGTCATGAGGAAACAAATGGAAATAAGGGTGTGTTAACATTTTTTTTATGTGCGTGATAAAAGGCAAGGAAACACCTTTTTTCTGCTTGGATTTCTCCATCGGACCTGAAGAATGTTTGGTTTTGCAATATCAACAAAGCCTTTTGTAAATCTCAAGCAGAACGACTTAATGTGAAGATCGAGAGAATTATCAAAATGTCATTCATTTTATTTATGTAACAAGTTTAACCAAAGTGAGCTGCATGTAAAAAGACAGGCAACAGCACAAATGTGTGCAACAAAAAGCATCTTAGAAAACAGGATAAAAAAACCTGTGAAGTTTGTTAACTAAATAAAACAAGGAACAGCTTCTAACTGCTATACATTAGAATTTAGTGTACTTTTAGTTGGATTTATGACTAGTATGTAAACAGTACATACAAACTTTAGCACTGATTGGAATTTTGCATGCTGAGCAGATAAACACTATAAGAGCTGTACAGTTTTAAAATGTTTGTTTAGTTGAATCTTCGCTACGTTGTGCCACAGCGGTTACTATTCATCCTGAGGATCTCAAAATATATTGCAAAATCATACATACACCGATCAGGCATAACATTATGACCACCTGCCTGATGCTGTGTTGGTCCCCCTTATGTGGTCCAAGATGCTCTGGACAAGAGGACCTCTCAGGGTGTCCTATGGGGTCTGGAACCAGGACGTTGGCACTGGATCCTTTGGGTGCTCTGGCTTTTGCAGTGGGGCCTCTGTCAATCAAACTTGTTCCACTGCATTCTGTTGATGCTTGATCAGAATGGGGTGTAGGAAGTTTGGAGGTCAAATCAACATGTTGGGTCATTGTCATGTTCCTCAACATGTTCCTGATGGTTTGATGTTTTTTCCATGTAGTGGGGTGCATTTTCCTGCAGGGGTAGACCAGTGACATTTGGGATTTCCATTTGCATGAGGGAGTGTGCTTGTTGTGGGACAATGTTTATTTGGGTGTCTAAGTCTCATCAACACGGATGTTGAAATCCAAGGTTTTCCATCAGAACAGCACATAGTACCAATATGATCAATGTTATTCACTTCACCTGTCAGTGGTCATAATGTTGTGGCTGATTGGTGTATATATAACTCACATAAAAGACCCAACAACACAACAACCACAGGTAAAACCAACCTAAACACTGTTATTAAAGACACAATCGACCAAGAACAGCAGTAATCCAAACTCCTTCATGTATGTTTAGTGATGTGGTGCACTGTTAAACAAATTAAATTAAAATAAAAGTGAGAATCTGGCAGCAAGACATTAAAAACATACAAAACCTGTGACAACTGTGAAAATAAGAGCAAATATCTGTAAAATATCAACATTTTTCAACAGATTTAAATAGAGCAAAACAGAGTCATTTTGTGGTCAAAAATGTAAAAGAACAAATTACCGTTTGTAAAAATACAGACTTTTGTTGTGAATATTGTTTACAGTTTTGGCCTGTTTCTCAACATGTAAATTAATAAATATTTCAGTTATTTTAGTGGATATTATCTGTAATTTAAAAGAGAACAACAGTTCCAAAAATTGTTCACCATTTTTTAAGTCTCTAATCTACATAAGTTCTCATCCAAATAACATCAAATATCTGGAATTTTTTTTTGGTGATTTAAATACAATGAAACAGTGTAAATTTATGATCAAACATTGTGGAAAAAAACAAAATACTATATAACAATTAACATTTTTAATGTTGGTCTTATTTACTGTAATTTCCTGTTTTTTTCTGTCAATTAATTGTAAATTAATACTTTTTATCATCTGTAATTCATTTCATTCAGTTTTCTTATTTAGCCTTTCATTCTTCTTTTTTTATTCATTATTTCATGCATTAGCCTGCAGGTTATATTGGAGGATTAGTGTAATTGCATGGGGAAAAGGCACACCCAAAGAGGTATGTGTTTAATCTGAACAGCAGTAACAATAGATCAGTCTAGGCGATAGTAGGAAACAGTTCACTCTGTTTCTCCAGCCTCTGAAAATGGAAAATATGCCCATATTTAAACTTTGAAACCTAGGATTCTATGCTACTTGGATCAGGTTATCCAGAAATATTTGTGTTTTTGTGGTAACGTGTGACATACATGCTCAATCAGCTATGAAATTTCAACAAAAATAACTTTATTTGTCTGTTGTGACCAAATATTTCATATTAAAAAGTCTCCTGTGTATTTTCTTTTGTGTTACTATGACTTGTAGCTACATATGGTTCAGAAAATAGTACTAGGTTACTGCATTAGTATTATTATTATTATTATTATTTGTTGTTGTGAGTTCAAAAATGGGACTTTTCATGACAGATTCCTTTTTCTCATATTTCAACTGAACAAAAATCAGAGATTGTTTGATCTTCTTATCCAAAAGGTTCCGAATCAATGACATGATGAGCTATAAAATATAATATTTCAGGTTTTTAATCTTTATTAGTTCCTGAGATATTGCTGTTCAAGCAGCAAATTTCAGTGTTATTTTTTTATAGTATTTCATTTATCAACAGATATCATTTAAACATCCATATGTAGCCAGTCTGGCCTGACGCTCTTGTCTCACTGGGATAAATCTCTGCGTTGTGATGTGTTGTGTTGTCATAGTTTATCACCAAAAAATGTTCATGTCAATCTTTCTTTATTATACAAATAACAGTTTTTTGAATATAAATTATTATATATTACAAATGTATTTATTTATTTCATGTTATAAAAATCTCAGGCAAATCAGAAATGATTGAACAGTAGGCTCTAGATGATTTGCAATAGAGAAACCCAGATATGTGTTGTTTTGCACATCTAATCGTGTTTTATTGTGTTTTCCTTTTGTTTTTGCCAGGTCGGTAAACTCCTGATGGAGAACGCCCAGCTGGCTCTACAGTCTGACAGCATGAAGTCCAGAGCTGCTGCCATCCAGGCCAGGTCAGCTCCTCCTCCATCAATACAATCTATGGCTTATTGATAAATATATTAGGTATGAGATCGCATCCCATAAACCTGTTACACTCCTTTATACACTTTATGTAGGTATAACGGTGAAAATGTATGTTTTTCTGTGTGTAGCTGGAGATATTTAACACATGTCAGGATCAGATGTGGGATTGTCATCAGCAGCCCATGAAAACGTCTCAGTATTTTAAGTGTAGCTGTCAGTAAGTGTTAAAGATTTCCTGTTGTCATCCTGCTGCAAAGCTTTTCCAGCCCTCTGTTATCTAACTCGGGCCAGTTCCCGCTCCTGTGAGCCAACCTGCATACAAATCCAGGCCGGGCTTTGTGCAGCGTCGGCACTTTCACTTATGTATTGATGCAGAGTGACACCGAGCGCCGCTGTCAGCCATTAACCCCTGAAGGACGGCGGAAACACACTGCAACCTCCAACACACACACACACACACTCTCTCACACACACACCTGTTCTGTTTATAGCTGCACCTGATGCGTCTCCTGACCGACACTCTGTTTACGACACACTCAGGATGAGGTCAGGGTCTGTTTTATGGGACTTCAATGATTTCTGCAACACGCTGCCTCACTGTAAAGCTGGAAAATGAGCTGAAACCACAGTTTTCAACCCCTGATTAGAAACTTACTAGCTCCTGTTTACGTTATCCAGGTTGAACTGAGTAATATGTAAGAGTGGGCAATATTTAGGACTCAACACTCAAAACACCGAGCAGTATCTGGGCGTTTTTTGCTCCTGTCACATTTTTACTCACTGTGGGTTAATTTTTCACTGCAGTATGACGTCCTGCACCTCTATGGAAACAACACAACCATGAAAGAGGAGAGAGGACTCAGAAATGTATTTTGGGCAGTGTAAATAAGTTATAATGCAATAAATCATAAAGAAAGAATAAAATGAAAGCTGAATTTCTTTGATTAGTTATTTTACAAAAAGTTTATAAAATGGAATCAGCATGTATGACATTTTTCCAAGTGCTCAGAGGTGTTACCAAATCTGGAAAAATCAGTGGTAGCTCTGCACACTATATATGTTTTACTGCTTACATTTTAAATTTATTTTTCATATTTGTCTCCCATCTGCTCTGTGTAAACACTGCCTGCAGTTCAACCGATAATTCCCTGAATTTTTAACACATAAATTTTGGCTGCAGCTGAGTCACTTGACAGTTGTGCCAAGGAGGGCAGAGTTTTTTTTTAGTTTTTACAGAATCTGGTTTCTGCTATGGAAGCCCTAAATGGCCATGGTTCAACTTAATTTTTTTGCTCCGTTTTCTTCTTCGTTTTCTCGTTATAACAACATAATGTCGTAATAACGACATAACAGATTTCTCCAGAAAACAAAATTGTTTTCTCATTATAACAAGTTAATTTTCTGGTGAGATAGAAAGCGAAACCAACTCGCCAGACAGCTGCTGAGGACAATAACTTGTATCCGCAGACTTGCAAAAGTACAAACAAACACATGAACTGGCTTAACTGACCTCATTAGAGTGTGCAGCTGCAGTAGAGAACGTCCAGGCCTGGTTTCAGTCAGTAGTGTGCAGCGGCAGCAGAGCACCTTCTGGTTGGCGGGTTGGTTTTGCTTTATAGCTCACCTGAAAATTAACTCATCATAACAAGAAAACAAGATAATTTTGTCGTCATCACAACATAATGGATTTTGCTATTGCATGATAACAACAGAATTGTGTTGTTATAACGAGAAAATGTAGCAAAAAAATTAAGTTGAACCGTGGCTGTTTAGGGCTTAGGTATAGTTTATTTTGGCAACATTTTAAATGAAACATGTAGAATCAAGTAAGTAGTTTACAAATGTTTAGAAAAACTGGAATCAACATGTATCTTAACTTGTTTTGAATCTTATTGGCTTTGTGTGAACCCAGCCTGCTGTACAGTCCCTGAATTTCAGTCACATGACTGTTGGTCACAACTGAGTCACTGAAAGGTCTTTTTATTGCATCAAGAAACACAATTTTTAGTGTGGTTACAGCAAATGGTTTATTTTTGACATTTTTTAAAAATTAAACATGTAGATTAAAGTAATTTTGGTGAATGATCATGGTTTTAAGCTGAGATTTGATCATGTTTGCTGACCAAATGTAAACACTGCCTGCACTTCAGCCAAGAAGTCCCTGAGTTTTTACCGCATGACTGTTGGTCACAACAGAGTCACTAAAACCTGTTTTGTTGCACCCAGAAGCACCATTTTCTTTGTTTTTAGAGAGTGTCATGACAGCAAATGATTTATTTTTGACAAATCTTTAAATGAGACATGTAGAATAAATTAATTCTGGTGAAAGATCACGACTTTAAGCCGACCTGTTTGCTGACCAACTGGCACATGGCAGATGTGCTCGAAGATTCACAGTTTTTACAGTTTCTGGCTCTGGTAAATGGTGTAGTTTTGTTGATTTTAAAAAAAGACTTTTTAAACCTGTCACTGGGGTTTGGGGTTCAGAGGGTTAGTGTACCCTTTCCAAAGTTCTAATTAAACCTGCACCCCTGGTGTTGACATTACTTTGTTTATAAGGGATTTGCATTATTTTGGTGCTTTTCACTGGTTAAATGATTAACAGTAAACTCTTAGTGGACGTCTTTTGGCTTCACTCTGTAGGTGTGAGACTGAAGAGAAGAACACCAGACGTCTGGAGCAACAAGCGGCTCTACTCAGAGAGGCGAAGAGGAAGGCAGATCGCAGCACTGTGACGCTTCAGGCAGACTTTCGTCGCTCCATGACCGAGCTGCAGGAGATGAACCAGGAGTTTGAGGTCAACAAATGTGCCATAAAACACGTCTTTCTAAAATCCTCTTCTAATGAGTTTCCCCAGTTCTCTTTAAAAAAATTCTATCTGCCCTTGTATCTTTTATAGTCCGACATTATTGTGCACTTCTGTGGCCTTGTATGAAAATTAACAAGTTCGAAAGCTGGTTCATTGAAGGGTGGCGCTGACATTTGATTTTAAAGTTAAGAAAAGCTAGTTAACATTATTAGACTCATTTATCATTGGCTTTGGAAGTTGTGGGTGTGATGCATATTCCTTGTGATTCCCAACTCCTGGAACAAACACACCAAACTTTATTATGGGGATGATTCTAATGACTAATTTCCCTGTCAGTTAGTAAGAAATCAACAGTAAGATTAATCTAAAATGAAGAAAACACTCAGAAAACAGTACATTATTTCACAATAACTCCCCTAAAAGTCTGCCTGATTTAAGCATTGTGTATTTAAGGGCCATTTGAAACCGTTAAGCACATTCTTCAGCAACCAAATCGGGTTATAAATACTGCCAAAATGCCTGACACATTACCCTACAAACATGTCAACAACTTATGTAATGAAAGTTAGCAAGTAACATTTAGCAGAAATGCCCTGCAGCTTGACGCCTGCCTATGCTAAATGTGGTTATACATTTCTGTGGGCGGATGGTGAAACGCTGGTGTATTCTGCCTACATGCAAATTTATTTTCATGATCTAGATCAAAGCATCTCTAAACCACACTGGATGTCATCAGTCCCACTTTACAACTTCATGGCACTACTTCCACAGCTTAACCGCAACAGTTGATTGAATACTGAGCATTATTTCTGGTGCGGACTAGCAATGACAGCAGTTAGTCAAAGGTGCTTTGGTGGCCTTGTTCAGTCACTCAGTTTTTGAAGTAGCTGGCTCTGAGCAGATTTACATGGGACATATTCCTTCCATTTCTTAATGATGGATTTAACTGTACTCCAAGAGATATTCAGTAAACAGGAAATTTCCTTGTATCATCCCCTGACTTATACTTTTCAATAACATTTCACAGAGTTGCTTGGAGTGTTCCTCTGTCTTCATTATAACCAGGAGTACTGATTCACCAGTGAATTATAGTATCACTGAGACACATTCAGTGCACTCAGATGATCTTTATTTCACTAACTATGTGGTTTCTGGTTCCCATTGGCTGCACCTGTGCTGAATTAGTCACTTTAAATGAGGTATATAATTATGCAGTCACTTATTTTGCATTTTACATTTTGGATGAATTGACATTAAATCTGTTGTCACTTTGGCATGAGAGAGTCTTTTTGTAAGTTCGTGTGAAAATAGTCAAATTAAATTTACCATGATTCAAGGGAGTGAATACTTTTTATAGGCACCGCAGCACCATCATTGACTCAAAACTTCAATGTGTAACAACACTCCTATCAGCCTAAACTCTACTTCCTTACACCTGGTAAATAGCAGATGCTAGCATGCTAACACGTGCACAGTACAACCCCATGCAGCTGCTATTCTGTCTGTAGACAAAGATGCCTCCTCCATGAACACTGCGTGACCCTGATCTGGGTTAAGTGGTTTTCAAAATGCAAGAACAGATGAAAGTGTGTAATTATGGGAATAGTTATTACCATTGTTATTGTGACAGATAATTTACGAGTGACCTGCTTCAACCCTGACATAATAGTCCTGTAATAACAGGGTGCGTGTTTGTATGTCCTTGTGTGAGCTTCACAGCATCTTCTGATTCCTCTCGTCCCTTCACTCTGACCTCATCCACCCCTCCTCTTCGTTTTCCTGCTGACTAATACCCCCCTCCGTCACCTCCAGAGATGCTTCTCCTGCACACACATGTATTCACGCATGTTGGGCTTCTTCTTTTCGTCTTGCCTTTGCATTGCGTGATGTAACTGCCCTCTCAAGACACACGGACACACTCACTCTATTCTCCTGTCCTGTTTTTGTCCTCTGCATTTCTTCACCTTCTCATTCACAGACTATATTTGGCTCATCTCTTGTTGTTCTCTTGTATTTCTTGCTATCCTTCACTCTCTCTCTCCCCTTTCCTTTCTCTCTCCCCTCCCTCCCCCTCATCCTCCCTCTGGTTGGCTGGTTGCAGGCAGCCCGGGCTCTGCAGCTGCAGCGGGCCGGTTCCTGCGATGCTCTGTTAGCGACGGCGGCAGCAGCAGCAGCAGCACCAGGAGGAAGAGGGGAGGAGGAGGATGGCACAGGGATGGAGCTCACCCAGCTCCTCGACCGAATCAGAGCGCAGTGCGACCAGAGCAGACTTCCGGGCCCCGGCGAGAGGCACCCCGGCCTGGGTGCCGTCTCAAATCCACCCCCCGGCTTGGTTGGGCCTGGCCGAGCCGGAGTCGGCGCAGCATCCAGAACCCACAGAGCTCTCAGCGAGGTACGCATCCACTCCTGCAGCTCACTTTTATTTTTCTGTGCATGCTGTCGTGGCTCTGTGCCAGCCAGACACACCCTCAGGACCAACTCGGGGCTGTCCCAGAGGCTGAATGATGTGCTCCAGTGAAGTTAAATGGTTAGTTTGTTGACTGTGGCTGCAGGCTGCTTTCTCTGGATGATGTCAGATTCAGTGCTTTTGCATCACACAGTTACTTGCTGCTCTGTGTAAATGATCCCAAATTACAACCTAAGCATCTCTATCTACAGATAGCAGCTTCCTTTTATGTTGAAGTTCCTGCTGCAGTTTTAGCCTGCCTGTCCTCTTTTTTCAGAGTGCAGTCTGGGGTTGCATTTTTATTATTCCAGCGCTCCTGTAGCCCAGCACAATGACTTTGGTCTGACAGCAACAATATAGTGCCTTCGCCAAGAGGCTGTGAGCGCCCACAGTGCTAAATCAGAGCTGCTATTTACATCAGAGCTTCTCTGTCTGTCCCACTAAAGTAACAGTTACACAATAATGCTGCAGTCAAACGCCTGCATGGTGTCCATAGTAATAAGGGGTGATATTAAGATGTGAGATGCTGCACTGTCAAAGAGGGTAAAATAACATGCAGTCAGCTGGATGTTATGATGTTAGAATATCATACAGGGAAACTCTTGAGTTAGAGTCCAAACCCCTCATGTTTGCACCAAAACATGTAACATCCATCATCCTTTTAGGTTTAACCCACTCATCCCCAAGAGGTTTCTGGGCATTTTTTTGCTACTGTCACATTTTTTCCTCACTGTGGTCTCATTTTTCACTGCATTATACAAATTCTGCACCTCCATGGAAACAGCACAACCATGTAGAAGGAATGACAACACAGAAATGTCTTCTGTGCAGCGTGACACAGTTAGAATGACAAAAAAGTTGAATGTCTGTGATTATTAGTCTTTTAAGCCATTTTAAAAATGCAATTGAAATGTACAATGAAATGTGAAATTTGTGAATGAAATGCACACAAGTGTTACCAATACTGAAAAAAGTAGTGGCTGCACTTACTATATTTTGTCATTTACATTTTTAATTTGTTTCCATACTTATTTCCTCTCTGCTCTGTAAACATAGCCGGCAGTTCAGCCGAAAAGCAGTTCATGTTTTGTCACATGACTGTTGGTTGCAGCTGAGTAAATAATGAACTCCAGGTTGCATCAAGGAGCGCAGAATTTTTATGTTTTTTTACCAAAGCTGGTTAATGCACACAGTTTATTTTGAGGGAATTTTGAATTGAATTGGGTTAAATATCACCACTTTAAGCTTAGATGTGGGTTATTTTCCAAATAGAATCTCACTTCACACGTACTTGTTTAAAGGACTGTCCAAAAGCAGAATATCCACTGATTTTTTTCTGTTTTTACAGTTTCCGGATCTGATAAATGTCTTTTTTTAAACATAATATTCTATTATAACATGAAGTTCAGACTTTTAAAGGTGCAATAGGGAGTTATCTTGTAAATAAACCAAAGTTCTTTATGTAAGTCAGGTAAAAAGCACCAAATATATATTTCATTCCTCACAAAACATTTGCAAAGCTAACAAACATGACATTTTAAATGCTAAAGTGTTTACATCCAGGTTTGCTAACTTGTAGACATCCTCTTTCCTGCCTTTGTTTGGACTTTCCTGTATTTCTAAGAGCGTTTCAGTGCAGCAAAGGAGGGCTCACACACAGAACAATAAAATGAGCTCAGGACAGAATCTGGTTTTAAAATGCTTCTCTTTGATACGTTATAGGTCTGTACAGACTGTGAGAAAATGTGCAAAAATAGTGCAGACGTTTCAGTCTATGTTGGATTTTCCTTCGTGCAAAATGAGCCACGCTTGGAGATCGTCTTATGTGTGCTACTTTACAGTTGCACCCAGTCAATTGATTTATTGATCAGACACACATGAAGCCAACTGGCTGAGTCATGCCAAACACATTAAAGTCATTTAATTCCATTGCATTAACATATATGCTGTATGTTCACATACTATTGGTGGCTATTCCACTGGGACCCACTGCTATAGAAAACAGATCATAAATATTCACTGAAAACCAATTCGGTAACAGACACATCTGCATTCACTTTGGAGTAAAATCCGATCCACATGACAACAGCTCAATGTCAATGCAACAGAAAGCCAAATCTGAAGTTGAATTATTATCATCTGCAAAAGGTTGTGCAGCATCTGATTGAGGATTGTAGCACTCTTATATTCACTGATTCTGAATTTAAGTTGTTTATTTGTGTTTTACTATTTGGCACATACAAGAATGTACTCTTTTTATTAACCTTTTTTGAGGGGGATAATTCCATTGTCAAAGGTTGATCAGTGGAGCACAATCATATGCAGCCAGAGCCAGGAGCAGGTACGTCTGGTGGCCAAAGACACCACAGCTTACAATGCAAAAACAAATTTCTTACTTTATGGAATTTATCCTTTTTATTTTATTTTTTTTCAGTATTTTCAAATACATAAAAATATCAATAAAATTGCAAAAAAATAAACTGTGTGGTATAAATAAACAATATAAACATATGAAAAAGCGAAAGCAGTAGTTTAATAATGGCATTCAGAGACTAAAATGAGAACAGCTGGAAGTAAAATATTTTAAAAAATGTTTAAAAAAGAGTCAGGCTTTAGATCAGTCTCAGACTCAGACTTCTTTATTGTCATTCGATCCTTTACAGGATGAATGAAATGAAGATTCTCAGGTCTTGGTGTAGCTTATAAAAGATAAGATAAAAACAGGCAAGTAATGAAAATAGAAATAATAATGATTTTCAGCATAATAAATACCAGTACTAACCATACCAGTACTAATAACACCAGTTATTCTGTAAAGACACAACCTTTTAATGCTGTATCTAGGTTTTACTGGCAGTGCTTCTGTTCTTTTACATGTCGCTGCTACTTTTGCTAAACTAATGGATGCAAATACTTCGTCCATTTGAGATAACAGATGGAATAAAAACTTGCTTGCCCTGAACATCTTGAGGAATAATGCATGATAAGGAAGCGTGTTATCAGTTCTGACCTGCTGATGAGGGATAATCTTGGTCTAAATCTGCTTATATTTCTCCCCTTAATTAAAGATCACTTCACGGGTCGAAACAGATAATGAGAAGTTTTAAATAAAACAGAAAAAGACTTGCGTAACTTCTTTTGTTTTTACTGTCAAAATATTGTCATAACTGTGCTGAGACAGCTTCGCCGCTTCACTGCGTTTGAAGGGAATCGAGGACGGAGGGCGTGAAGCTCCAGCAGCTGTACAGTGTTTCAGCACAGCTTGTACAGCTGAACATACAGGGTGTCTGCACCAGCTCTGTTTACCTAAACTGAAACGCAAACTCTCCACAGCTCCACCTGTAGCTCCTGCAGTGGGAAGAAACACTAAAGGTGTGTTTCATCGCGTGAGGTGGTTGTACATGCCTCTTGTCTGGGTTTTTTTGTTGTTGTTGTTGTTGTTGTTGTTATGTAGCATCCAAGAATTCACAGCATACCATCAGCTGCAGCACACAAACTTCATTTGTATTGTGTTTTGTATGTCTTAAAACCTTAGAGGTGTAAAATATAAGCTGTGAGAATGTCAAGATGCTTTCTACTGCCATTCCTCAAGCTCTTACTTAACTAGTTAACCTCACAGGTTCACAAGTTGGTAGGAGTTCTATAAAAAAAGAACCTGAGCTACCAATAGAATGAGCAGCTGCCTCTCAGTCTACCAGATTTATTTACTTTCTACAGCTGCTTGTGCTAACTATAAAATGTCTGAGCCACGATCAAAATTCACAGAATGTTCTGCTGTTGGCTCCAAGAGTGAACACAAGAGTCTTCATGCACTTTCAGCATCTGAGGAACTGAACACCCATGGGATTACTGTTATTATTGATGGCAGTGTCCCCACATCAATAGTAAATTCCTTAGTGTTAGCATGTTGTGCGGCTAATGAGGCTAACATTAGCTTTGATGGTCCTGACTACAGATCAGAGCTCTGTGGAAACTGTAACACTAAGGGACATTCAGAGATGGTGGAAACTTTAATTTAATCCAGTAAACAAGGACTGGGTGGGTTACTGTGTTTTCATGTTGCCTGTTGTGCTTCAGTTCATCCTAAACTCAGCTGTTGTTTACATCTGTTAGCTCTCCTGCTGTCTTTGTTCACATAAACTGCATAATATAGCTGGATTACCGATGAAGCGGTTTTTATTTACATATTGTATACATACTGTTTCTGTTGTCAAACAGCAAAAAAAAGACTGAAATGCAACATATTAAGACATGTCAGTTTTTTTGTACCACTAAATTAATGATTTTATTGCTGCAATATTATCTGACAAACAAATAAATTAAAAACAGCAACTGTGCTGTGAATTCAGGAATATTTCCATGTAAAATGGTAGCTTAGAGAGAAAGTAAGATGCGATAGAATGTTTCATTCATATCTTCGTCAGCTGCTGTGTGGTCAACTGTTTTGCTCCTTGCTCTCAATCATGGATGCAGAGAGAGTCTTCTTCCTGAAGGGGGCAGGGATAGCAGCACCTCAGCTACATTTAAAGCTACAGACACTGAAACAGGACTAAAACCTGGAGTTACACAGTAATGGAAAAATCAACTATCTTTGCATTATTATGAACTGAAAAACCCTTTCTGTGGATATGTGAGACTTTCATTCATTTGTGAAAAACTGCACAACGTAGGACCTTTAAAATTTGTAGGAGTGTGTTTAAGTATGACAGTGGTGTCACGATTCAAACCTCTTTCGGTCTTTCTGTCCTCATCTAGGAGGAGGCAGCATGGGTGCAGGTGAGCCTCGGCGGCGCTGCCCTAAGGGAGGCTCGGGCTGAACTCGCTGAGGCCAGAAAGCAGTGGCACTCCCTGCAGGTGGAGATCGAGACCCTACATGCATTGGTAAGAAAACACACATCATGGTACATCAGTTACACTGATAACCCTTTTTTCAGAGCAAGTGGCATATTGCCTGTGTTGACTTTGGGTAAGTGATAGGAAAATGCTAATAATAAGTAGGAAAACAGACACACCATACTGTACACATATTAGCAGCAGGCACAGCACACACTGTATAAGATGAGGTGTTGGTGGTTTTGCAAATTTTAGCCAATTAAATACAAATTAAATATACATTATACATTTCTGAAAGCCATTTTTCTTGTGATTTGAGATTAAATAACTCATCTATAGAACACAAAAACAGACTTTGGGCTCTTTAGAAACAACAAAAAAAAAACTGTCCAGTCATAATCCATAATCCTATATTCTTATATATATGTGTATAAACCGTAAGAGCTACTTGCCTCTCGCTGTGCAGGAAAAAGGTCTAGAGAGCTCCCTGCAGAACACCCAGCGGCTGTACTCCAGCCAGCTGCAGGACCTCTCCCAGGTGATCGCTGGGCTGGAGGGCGAGCTGGAGCAGGTGAGGAGCGGTTTGGCCACCCAGCGTCAGCGCCACAGCCAGCTGCTCAACACCAAGATGAGGCTGGAGCGCGAGATCGCCACCTACCGACGGCTGCTGGAGCGCGAAGAGGGCAGGTGAGGGCAAGATGCAGGAAAAGGAACCAGGAAGGATTAGTTCAGTTTGTGGTTTTAGTTTCCTGCTTCTTGGTTTTAACTTTTACTTGTTTTTGTTTAAACCCTGCAAGAAGGAAAAATATTACACAGCAAAATCTGCATTTAATAAGCGGACTTTTTACTGATGTGAGTGAGACAGACACTTAATCTGCAGCTAAGCACAAAATAAACAAAAAAAATTCTTAATTGGCTCCTTAAACTCAGTCTGTCAGATACATCATTGACTGTGTTGATATTTTCAATTTAGTAAAAGCCAACCATTCTGTAACGGATTATGTCGACTCTCTCTTAATAAAAACTGACAATCCACAGTAATTGCAGGTTCAGACAGACTTTGCTGTTCCACCCACGCAACGCAGTGACAACAATGACTGGAAACTGACCAGGGGTTCTTACAGAAAGTGCAAATGACTAATTAAGTGAAGATGACAAACTTTCTCCCTCTGATTCACAGACAAAAAATGCAGCTCTGTCTTTAATCAGAGGAGATGACAGAATCCAGACAGTCGACTTGTCTCTCTGTTAGGTTCTGCCAGCGTCAAGCTGTTTTATTAGGGAATATTCAGTTCGTTTGGCATGGCCTTTAATTATCTTCTTTTTGGATGCTGGAGAGACTCTGAGATCCTTTGCAATTTTGCTGCATCAACCATATGATTGCCATTTTATAGCCGGAGGAAGGTAATTTTGTTTTATGGCTCTTGCTGAGGCTACAGACAGAGCCGAGTTCTGCCTTTGGTTCTTCGTTTCTTTGGTCCGACTGATGCCATTGATGCACAGAGAGACAGACACAACGTGGCATCTGAAATCTGCATTGTGTCTTTATATTTGAGAAGGGAGGCACCTGTGAGGGCAGGACAAAAAATAAAGAGATGAGCATACCCTCTCGAAGTTAAAAGGAGTCAGTGTTACTGAAGCTTCTGCATGTGACAACACAAAGGTTTGTGAGATCTGTGTGTCTGGATGAAATAAAAGGCACAAAAGATGATTCTGAAAGGTCCGTGCACAATGCTCTTATTTTATCTTTTAAACATTCGTGTCCAGACACATGAAAACTGCCTCTGGTGCTGGTTTATTAACTAAATTGCACAATAAAAAGAGTGTACAGTTGTGCAAATGATTAAAAAGACTTTACTGAGGCGCAACAGTGCTTTGAGATACAGGATACAACTACATCAATGTGTAATATCACTAGAACATCAAATGATTCACATTTGCTTTACCTTGTAGTAATCAGATTACTTAAATATTAGATCAGTAGCTCTTAGTAAAATTAGAAAAATAACAGTTTAGATTTACATTAATTAAAAATACAGGCCCCACAGTCAGAACTCAGTGCGACAAAAGTCAGTTATTACTTAGATTGAAGTCTTTTATTTTATCTATACTTTCTATGTCAACCTTTATTTTGAGGTCAGACTCAACCCTCCTCTCCGACATGGAGGGTACCACAGTCCCCAAATTTCTAAAAAAATGACCTTATTTTTTCAGCTGTTCTTTGCTGGAGGGGTTGTGTTGCTCTACCTTTGTGTTTAAATATCCCAGAGGTGTTGTTCTGGTTTCAAGTCACACTTGGCCAGGTCACAGTTTTTACTTTTTTACTTCTGTAAAAAACTTTTGGTGATTTTGGCAGTGTAGCCGTTGTGTACTCGCTCTTATGTTGCGTGGAGAATCAGTGTCAAACCATCGCTCTTTGGCACCAACCAGCTGTTTATTCTGAGACACCACAGAGATTTTTTAAGAAGCTATAATCAAGCTAGCAAAGTCACGGATAACATGGAGAATTTGTAAACTACTTTGCAACAGCATTTTACATCCATGGTGACGTAACACCTGCAAAAGTTACGCCTTTACCAAAGGAAACAAACGTAGTATTTCAACAGAGCTTATTAGAAATCAACATACTGTATGATGGAGACAGTCTACAGCAGACTGGCAACATGATGTGGGGACCTCAAGTCTGCAGGGTCCAGCAGAGGGCGCCCACATTTCACACAACACCAGTCCCAGTAATGCATTATAAACAAAGCTGGTAATGGCAAGTGATGACAAGTTACCGATCCCTCTGCGGAGGGGATTGGTAACTTAAGTTTATGACGAAATTGATGTTACACTAACTTTTGGTGGACCTTTGTGGATGCTTAAAGCACTAATTGGCCTAAGTGAGAACCGCAATAATCCTCTTATTTAGCACAATTTAGGGCGGGACACTTTGGTATGCAAATTTTATTAAACAATAATTGACAGCATTAGCAATCAATTAATTAATAACACAAATTGCACAGTGGACATTTGTCCTGTGAGCTCTGTTACATTTGTCACTGGGATATATGAATGCTGCCTAACTTGATCTCAGCTTGTTTCAAACACATGAACTCTCGTTGGAAGTCATTAAGTGTCACAGAAGTCTTTGTCATAGTGCCTCTTTACTAGCTAAACCCCCACAATGCTCTCTGCTTGCCAATATGAACTGCCTGTAGTCCGAGTGACCACTTCCTCTGGTCTCTGCAGTATTAAACAGTAAGAGGCTCCACCTGGTGGAACAGCCAGGTACTACAGCTAATCTACAATACATTTTCTGACATCCATGTAGAGAATACAGGTAATCACTTGTCTTTTGAAACTTGTGGAGCCACAGTATACCCTACACTCTAACACCACATTTCAGACAGTGTCCTACAGCTTTACAACAAGGTTCCTGACCACCTACAGAACATTAAGGAACAGCTTGGATGCAAAAATGCAGTTTTTTTTCTTAATGCATTGCAGAGCTGTCAGACCTGTTGTATTACTGAGGTAGTTATTAGAAACTGCATTGTACGTGGTTATGAGATCACAGTTACACATACACATTGCACACTGCTTTACTAATGACATTAGTGCCACACGACTAGTATACAAGCAAACTATGTAGTGCTTTAAGCTTTTTCAAACACACTTATATAGAAAGATTGAAATGATTAATGCTTCCATATCCACACTGAGATACTTATACATTGGATTATGTATCTCAATGTATGTGTATTCTCTGGAAAATTGGGATTGGAACTCAGTATTGGCAGGTATTCTGGTATTGACTTGGACTGGATCAGGGCAAAAAACTTGAAACAACCTTCATCCCTAACTGGAGGAGTTGTTTTGATTTGTATGTGCAAACACAGCAATAACAGATGTATTTTAAGCACTGCTAGACACAAACATGAAAGAATAATTACCACTTTTTTGTACGTAAATCAATCACATTTTTTCCACACTATAACGCTACCAAGTTCCAAATTCACCAGAAACGTATGTCCATTGTGCTTGCTTTTAAAGTCCACATCATGTTAAAACAGAAAGCACAAATCAGCTTTTATTCTATTCGATGCTCTTGTGTCCGCAGGTACATGGGTCGCAATGGGCAGCCGCTGAGTCTGCGGCCCTGGAGGTCCTCAGTGGTGGAACCAAAGGAGAACGGTCTGGAGAACGGCTTTAGCGACCCGGCTGTGACTCCGGATGAACCAAAGTCGGAGCCGCTGCCTGAAATCCCTCCACTGTTACCTGCAGAAAACGGTCTCAAGAAAAGCCTCCTGTACCGACAGCAAAGCCTCGTGATACTCACAGGTAAAACACACAGACACAGACACACGACCTCACTGCAGTCATAACCTGTCATGGTTTTGTCGTTAATGTCTCCTCACAGAGCCGGAGCAGGTTAAAGACCTGCCCATCTCCACTGTGAAGACTCAGGAGATTCTTCAGGGCAACGTGGTGCGAGAGAGCGCCGAGGGTCATGGCACCATTGAGTGAGTATCGATCAGTTTGACCTGCAGTCAGCAGCTCGGCCTCACTTTGAAATGTAGGCACTTTCCAGTAGCAAGCGCTAATTGCATCACTTTGGCACATCAGCCAGATAAATACCTGTCGTGACTACAAAATAACACGCTTGCTCAATTACTCGGAGCCTCGTCACCTTTCAGTTACACCTCTCAGACTGTTTTTTATTGACTCATTAGTTGACAATGTAAGAATCACCCGTCCTTCCCTCCTAGGCGACGTCTGGTCCGCACAAAACTCTGAGAGGAATTACCTTCACCTTTATGAGGAATAGTTTTCCTCACTGGTTCCCATGAGTAATGCGTTGCAGCTCTGTATGGGAATTTTCCTTCTTTAATGGGCTGTGTTTGATGTGGAGATACCCGCCTGGTGTGCAGGCTGCAGGGCGTGGCACATGTTATTGTTGGACGAGACATGGGCGGAATTCTTTGTTCATGCTTCAGGTGTTACCGGCCACAAACACACATCTGCAAAGTCAGACACACACACACAAACTCACTTGCATAACGTCCAAGGAGAGCTGCACTGTCAGCTCAGAGATATGCTCGGTACTGATATTCCTTAAACATTTGCTCTATCCCCTGAAACAATGCAAAATTCCCACTGTAGGATTAATAAAGGCTTATCTTATCTTATCTTATCTTATCTTATCTTATCTTATCTTATCTTATCTTATCTTATCTTATCTTATCTTATCTTATCTAGTCTTGTCTTGTCTTGACTTGTCTTGTCTTATCTTATCTTATCTATGGATAATTATGTTAGTTGACATAAGGCACTGTGTTGTGGAGTGTTTAGCTGTTGCACAATTAGTCCCAGATGCTTTTTAATTAGAGCAGAACTCTTCCTTCTTCCCCTGGATCATTTAGTTAGATCATTCTGTCTCAAATCATCTACAATTTCTGCTCAGTCATCTCTTCCTTGTCTGGAATTTTTCAGGCAAGGAAGGATAGATAGATAGATAGATAGATAGATAGATAGATAGATAGATAGATAGATAGATAGATAGATGGATAGATGGATAGATGGATAGATAGATGGATAGATGGATATGTTTATAAAAAATGTTTGTTACATTTTAACTTCAGGTATCAAATACTTTCCCAGATTTTTTTTAATTTTATTTATTTATGTATTCTTTTATTTTTTTTATCCATTTATTTATTTGTTTATTCATGTATTCATTTTTTAATTTATTTTTAATTGCCCGTCGACCCACTCTCAGCACATTTTTTTTGCAGATTTGCAGTTTGAACGACAGTATTTCAGGAGCCGCCCAGGATAAAAGCCTGAAATTTTTAACTGTTATTTCTCATCTTGTCATCGATTCAGTATCTGCAATATCGGACAAGTTAGTTATTCCATCTCGAGTCAGATACCTCAAGATTATTCACAAATAAATTACACTTCAAGTATGAGCTCAGATCATTAGCTCAGATGTGAAGGAGCAGATTTCTGGCTTTACTATAAGTCCCTCTGTCACTTGATTGATGCGTTATTGATACCAAGTGACTCCGTTAGCCAGGCTGCTGAAATTATTTCCCCAAAATGTTCCTTGAATCTTTCCTGGATGATTCTCTCTCTGTCAGAAAGCATTTCCTGGCTGGAAATAGTCCAGTGAGGGAGGCCATCTGTCTGCAGTTATTGATCGGCCCGGTGTTATCCGGCTGAACGTTCCCCAAACCGTTAGAAAACCCTCACAGGCCAAGCTGTGAGTCTTAATAGTGTAACAGCCCAGAACAACATGTACGGACTCGTTATTACTCGTCAGGGCTGCACTTTTCGTATTAATGTTGAGTAAAATGACTGTGTGATGTGAAAGATGTCACTGACTGCTGTTTCGCCTGATTATACGCAGCCTTTTACAACATTTCAGTTAATTTTTCGACCCTGCAGCTTGTGAAACGCTCACCACTTTCAGCAGGCCTGTTTCCAGTCGCAGCAGGCAATTCTTCCCCGTAAATAGGTCTGATATTAAGGCTGTAGTGAACTGTTCGACTGAAATCAAATGGTTGTGGGGAAAATAAAATCAGCACGTTGTCTGTAGATGACCTAAATTTTCCACAGAGCACGGAGTGACTCCACCTGCAGCCGTAAAAGCCTGAATTAATTCTAGCTCAACATTAAAAGCTAGTATTTCCCTGTGAGCAAATCTTCAACTAAATCTGTGGGGAGATTTGTGATACAGACCATGATTCTACACCAAAAGATAGTGATATGATCTTTTGGCCTTATGGTTCAACCTTAAGCTTTTTCTGATGCCCTCGGGCAACCAAAAAAACCTGTCATTGCTCCTTTAACCCTCTGAACTCCAAGCAGTTTCTGGATGTTTTTTTGGCCCTGTCACGTTTTTCACTCACTATGGATTAATTTTTCTCTGCAATAGAAAGTCCTGCATCTCTGTGGAAACAGAACAACCACGAGGAAGGAGAGAGAACTCAGAAATGTCATCTGTGACATAAATCATAGAAGGAAAAAATTTAAGTGGAATTTCTTTGATTTTTTTTTCTAAAAATTGAAAAAATCTGGAATTGCATCTACAGCATTTTTCCAGGAGCCCACAGGTGTTACCAATACTGGGAAGAAAATATGACCCTACATATTATAGATATTTTACTACTGTATGCATTTGCTTCCATACTTTGTAGTCTCTGCTCTGTGTGAACACAGCCTGCAGTTCAACCAGTAATTCCCTAAATCTTTGTAATGTGACTGTTGGTCGCAGCTGAGTCACTAATGGCTTCACAGTTTATCCAAGGAGTGCAGAATTTTTTTTTTTTTTTTACAGAATCTGGCTTCTTGCAACTATATATTCTGGCAAATATTTAGAAGAGACATTTTGATGAAAGCCATTCTGATGAAATATGAAGATTTTAAGCTTATATTTAAATAATTTTCCTGATAGAACTCTGTATTAGACATGATTAGTTCAAGGACTGCTGGAAAGCAGAAAATAAGATGTTATTTTTCAGTTTTTCCCATTTCTGACACTGACAAATAGTTTAATTTTGCCTATTCTTTAAAAGATAACATGTCTTTCAAACCTGCCAACAGTTTTGAGGTTCATGGAGTTAAAAAAGAACAAATCTCACATGACGTATGTTGGATTTTAAACGACTTAACAACTCTTTTTCTGGACTCCACAACCTGCAGGATTATCACGTTTATACAGTGATACACTTAAAATTTAGAGTTTTGCATCTTCTGCAGAGGCAGTGTCCTGATTTTTTGTTGCAGACTTCCATCATTTTCTTGCAGCTCCCAGATCAACAAGCTTAGTGAGTCTGTTTTCTGTCAGACTGGCTGAATGATATCACAAATTACTTGTTTGTGTTGTAACATACATATCTATTATTCCATATCTAAGCGCTTATATTTCAGCATCTAAATGTTCTCTTTTGCTGCCCCCTGGAGTCTCTATGAATTTACCAACCAGAAAAATGAAAATGCCATGAATGAGACGTGCATGTACAAACAGAAGAAATGCAGGCATGTTTTATATATGTTTTTATGCCTCCACGTCTGATTTCTTTCACCAGGACGGAGAAGATCGACAAGGTGATCAAGCAGTGGGAGGGCTCCTTCTTCAGGGGGAACCCTAAGCTGAGGAAGAAGTCGGTGTCGCTGCGCTTCGACCTGCACATGGCGGCGGCGGACGAAGGTTGCGCCCAGACGAAGCAGGACAGCCTCCCCGACGTGGAGGTGCGTCTCATCATGAAGAGATCTCGCAGCATCCCGACCATCACGCCGTAAACTCAGAGTCGACACCGGTTTGTTGGTGGTAACAAGAAGACGCAGAAAACAACGTCTGCCGATATTAACATCCTCTAGTCGCACCTTTCACTGAACTTTGCATCACAGCTTCTCATCAGACTCGGGCAGGATGAGCTTCTGGCTTTTGTGGTGGCCGTTTTTATAGAGAGACTCGCATTCATCGCAACACGGAGGATAATAATTTAATGTGTATTTCTGCGTCATCATTGTAGATGAAGAAAAAGTGTCTCTTAACACCGTCAAGAGATTATTATTATTATTATCAATAATGACTCTGCTTAACTGCAGCATTTAATCCTGGTTGACACGTGGTGCAGGAGGCAAAGGTGACAAGGCAGATATATAGCTCTAAAAGCTGGTGTGAAAAATTGAAGGGTGGATATTTTTGGTATATTTTCTTTAAGGGACTGTATGAAAATTATTAGGATTTATTTTGCAGAAATTATCTGTGCAGTTCTGCATCTCAACAGAAAGTAGGGCTAATATGCGTCAAAAAAAAAAAACAACTGAATTATAATTTAACACCTGATTTTAACGTGTAAGATGGCAGTTGAGGATTTTTATTTAAATAGATGTCCGTTGTGTATCAGGTAACACAATGGTGACTGAATCTCTGAACCACTAATGAAGTTATATTAAAGTCCTTGCATTTACAGTTTTACAGACAGGGTGTCGGTGACCACATTCTCATGCAAAACCACATCTTTCTGTCAGATGAGTTACTGAGTATGTCTGCTAAAGTGTTTTTCAGGTGTTTTACGCTAAGCTAAAAACACCAGCAGGGTGACAAGGCACAGGACGTTGTTTCTCCCACGCTGAGTTGTGCATGTTTGGCGTTTTCTCTGGTCGTTAAGAGGTAAAAACTGTCGGGTGGGTTGTCGTGGTTGGTTGGTTGGTGTTGTGTTTGTCCCGCCCCTCCTCCACTGTGATTGGACAGCTGGGTAAAATTGACAGTGACAAGTGCAACGTTCTGCACATAGCTGAACATTTTCCAACTCTTGTCACTGGAACAGACACTCAAGCTGAGAAATGTTGTACTTTGGATAAAACGCTGCGCTTCTCACTGTCGATTTTTACCTAGTCTGACTCACCGGATGTAGACTGTGGGTATCGCTCAGCAACCTACCACACTGAACACTGTACGTTTTGCAGAGGATTTGGATTGTGCAGTGAGGCAGGCACGCTAGTTTTTTAGGTGAATTATTTACATGGCAGTGCTGTTTTTTTTAAAAGCAGTTCCCCTATCATTGTTTGAGGGGGCATCGTTGCTGCATCCTGGGCTTAACTCTGCCCATTATGACTGTGATTAGTTTAAACAAACACAAACCATCCAGAGGGTTTTCTCTCCTGTAGCAGAATGATAACGAAGTGCAGATATTACTTTAACCGGCCAGCAAGTTTGACTTGTACAAAAGCTGAAAATGAACTAAACGAAAGTGTAGGAGAAGTTATTACTGCTGCTCTCTGAGTATCCATGTCTGCACCTCCTGAGACATCTCCTGACTGCTGTAATTTTAACAAAAAAACTAATGTTCGGAGGAGCATTTCTTTCACCATGGATTTCCAAAGTAAGCAGCAGTCAGCCATTTGATCAGTAGGTATCCTGCATTAGGGGATCCTAAGCATGAAAAAGAGGTTTAAATTTTATCAGCTATAAAAAGAACACTTTGGTGGACGCACAACCTTTAGATCAACCTTCCTCAACTGCCACTTGAATGAAGGCACCAGGCAAGTCAGAATACTCATACTACCATATAGAGTACGCTAGAAAAAGACAAAAACACAGTTGGACTATACAGTTTGCCAGGCAGCAGACTTTTCTGGCCAACAATGAAGCTGCTGAGAGAGCACAGACAGATGATTTCACTCTACAGCCTGCGACGGTCAAAGTTTAAGACGCAACATTATGACAAAGTAGTTTGTCGCAATTCTATGGAAGCTGCATGAAACAATATGCAGTAAATACTGAATGTAAGAAGAAAACGTGTGCGATTTAGAATGCAACCGTTGTTTGTGTCTTTGGAAATGAGGTTAAGAAAACACACCTGCAGTTACAGTTTATCACCATAGATGGCACCAGAGAGAGTTCCACTTTAAAGAGCTGATATTTGCACATTAGGAAGTCTATAATTTTAATTTGGGGCTGTGCTAGAATATATTTACATGCTTTAATGCTTGAAAAACATTATTTTTCTCATACTACAGCTTCTGTCTCCATTTCAGCTCCAGTCTCTTTAAGCGCCGCCTCCTGAAAAGCCCAGTCCGCTCTGATTGGTTAATAAAAGCGAGTTCATGTACGATTCTCACGGATTTATAAGTGAAGGCAGGGATGAGTAGCTCTGACAGAAGCAGCTATAGTGAAGTTTGAGCCGAATTAGCTGCTGGCAGGATTTATTGCGAAAGTGTTTCATGATGATGTAGATAAAAGAAAAGCCTCAAATGTGGAGACACAAGAAAGCAGGTTTTTCACACTGAAGGAAAGAAGGAACCCAAAAAAAAAGCAGGAAATGGGATCTTGAAGTTAGAATACATTCTATTATTTATGCACTGTTAGTTGTTGGAATGAAGTTATTGCAGCTATATTACATGAAGTATTTAGGGAGGGTGTAAAAACATGTCAAACCCTCCTTCAACATCCAACAATAACTCTCCTACAGTCCCTAAACGCTTTGCACTGCAGACTCATACAGCACTGAGAAGAACATCAGCACTGACAGACATCCAGAGTTCTTCGAAGGGTCTTTTGTCGTAATTAAATTCTCTGTGTGGAGAAAATAAAAGAAACATGTAAATCTGGTAACGCAGGCTACACTGTACGATGCTCACTGTGATCCTAATAGCAGCAGTGAGGCTTTTAACTCTCACCATGTGTCTCAGAGAACTTTGATTCCCCGTCTGGACCAGAGGAGGGCGGCATTTGTAAATAGTTGAACACTGCAGTGTTTCTTCGACGCCCCGCTCGGGTTGTGCAACAGATTCTACCTGTCGCGCCTCAATCTGAGAGTTTTTACGCTGCGTTTTGAGTTGGCGCCAAAGAAATGATGAACGGACCGCTGAGCGTTGCATTTGGGTCCCTCAGAATATTTAAATATATTATCTATGCAGTTCTGTGCTTGGTGTTTGCTTTTGCTTCAGGAAGCACACTCTTCATTTTGAGAGCTCTGTACCTTCAGAACGAAGCATTACGCGTTTATCTAAAGATTTATCATTTCAAATAAAAAAGATGAATTACGTGCAGCCTGGCGTGTTTTCTGTTCGATGTTCACCCTGATAAACTTATTCAGATTCGCCCTAAGGCACAGAACGAATCGACCGCAGTGTCTTCCTTTAGTTTCCAGCTCGTCTTTGATGCTGAAGCCGAGGATACAAACCGTTTTTCACACTTTCATGCTTTCATGCCATCTCTCTCTCTCTCTTTCTCTTTCTCTTTGAAACACAAACAACAAGTTCAAGAGTTCAACATCTTTATTTTTCATCATACAAATATAAACTTGAATATACAGAGAAGACATTTCTTACAGTGCAGGATCGTAAATACATTCAGATTTATACAGGTGTGGGCAAAGCTTCTGCTTTGAAATGAGCGGACGTGCCAATGTTTCAGATGTTTCTCTTCATCTGATTCCCTCATAAATGTATTTTATGACTTCGGTTAGTACAGATGGGAATCACTGTACATGAAGACGAATGAAATGTCTTACAAGGCTTTAAACATAAAATAAGGTGCTAACAGTTTAATCACAAACATTTTACATCAACATTGTTCTGTTGGCAGCATTTTATCTATCTCTCTCTCTCTCTCTCTCTATATATATATATATATATATATATATAAAGTAGTAATACGACACTAAAAGTAGTCAAAGCATTAATGTGGTTGAGATGGAGCTCATTTTCATCATGAATTCATCTGCTCCCATTAATAAAACTGAGTGAAAAAGTGCTCTAAATGATTATCACTATCAATTTTCTGCCAGTTGCAGTGTTTCAGCTGCTCGTGACAGGTAGTTCTACTTTATATTTTCTAAATTCTTCATTTGTGTGCAGAAGTCTTCCTGTCAGATAAATGTAGTGAAGTGAGAGTGTTTCCCTCTCACATGTAGTGGAGTTAAAGCAGATGTTTTGTGTTTTGCTCTCTTGTGACAGCTGCTCAGCTCTGTGTGTCTTCACATGTAAAATATAATTCTGATCATCTGACCACAGTGAGGTCTGGCAGCTTCACACTGGGCTCTGCATCAGGGTTTTGTTCTATCCTGCAGACACAGTAACTCGCTCACAATAACCGCCAGAGTGACGTGAAGTCGTCATGTGTTTATGGTTTGTTGACCGCGGCCTGAATAATGTCGCAGACTTTGCTGCAGGGCTGCAGAGGGTCGTATTCTGCGAAGACGTGACAAACGTTCTCCATGCCGGCCTCGACGCCTTTCGCCACGAAGCCAAATATCCTGTTGGAACAATGAATTAGATTAATTTGTGCAAAAGTAACTTAGGAAGAAGTTTTTTTTTTTTCTAAAATTGAGGTATAAAAGATATGAAGTGCAGCTGACCTTGCAGGAAAACTGGAAGCTTTCGTCCACCTGTGAGAAAAACAAAATTCAACATTAGAAAATGTTTCCTGCTGACACAAATAACAACTGTACATCTGGTTGTAAAAAGAACCAGTACACAATAAAGCTAGAGAGAAAAGACCTTAAAAATTAAAAAAATATGTTAATGAATATTAAAAAATGTAGAAAACAATGAAAATAATGGCAAATATCTGTAAAATATATATTTTTGCTAATACCAATACAGTAAAACTCTAATTTTACAGTCAAACTTAAACTTAAAAATGTACATTTTTAAAGTGAATGTTATTTACAGTTTTTTTTTTTGCATACAGTTAAAAATAGTGTAATTTTACAGTCAAACGATGGAATAAAAACCAAGTTACTATTTGTAAAAGTACAGATTATTTTGGGTTTTGTCCTGTTTTTTGTCGTTGTGTGTTTACTTGTACAGTGAACATGTAAATTAAACTTTTTTCTGTGATTTTATTAGTTATTATCTGTATTATAACAAAAAAGAGAAAAATAACAGTAAATTGTTCAAAGAAAATTACACTTAAAAACATCTTAAAAGTTTTTACTTAATAAAATTCATTTACATGTTGACTGGTAATAAAAACAAGGAAAATGTAAATAATGTCCTCTGAAAAAATTAAAAAAATTACACTTTTTTTTACTGTAATTATTAGTAACAGTAGTAACTGTAATTTTTACAGACATTTGCTGTTATTTAACAGAAGAATATTGTATATGAAAGTTTGAAAAATGGTTAAAAAATGTTATTTATTATTTTACAGATTTTTCTTATTTTGTTAAAAATATAGATACTATCTAGTAAAATTTAAAAAATTTAAATGCTGTAAAAATAAATAAATAAAAATAAAAGGAAAATAATACCCACATAAAAATATATTTTTACAAAAATTCACAATTTGTAACCGTATTTAAATTAACTTAAAAAGCCTTATTTTACAGACATTTACTCTTATTTTCACCATTTTTAACAGGTTTCGAATGTCTCAGTATTCCACCCATGTTCAAAGATACTTTGTGGCCCCTTTGCAGCCACGTTTTCACCATTTTTGTAGGATTTTTTTGTGTTTTTATATGTGGTTAAACCTGTTCTCACAAAAGCTGACCTAATTTCCAAGCTCTTTCTTCACAGAGAACATAACCACACTGAACACAATATTTTTTTTCCACACAGATGATTCATTTCTATACTCACAGTCTCTTGTCTGGGTCCTCGCCGCTGTAGCTGAGCAGGTGAGCAGGATAATGGCGTCTGAAAAAGAGCCTGTGTAGAAATGAAACAACAAAAAAAGAAAGCTGCAGTGAAACCACAGATCAGCCCCACCATGTTGTGTACTGTAAGGAAAACCTCAGCAGCATGTGACAGGGTGCCTCTTCTCTTACTTTCTCTTGATATCTGTGAGAGTGACGCCCTTAAGAGACACCTTCATGTTGATGATGGTGGGCGACATGGAGGCCTGCTGGAGCGTCGTGGTCACGGCCTTCTGAACTGCACAGGGTCCAGTCAGCATCTCAGTGGGGACGGCGTTCAGGTACACAAAGTTACAGGCTGCACAAAACACAAACACTGTGATCAGATGTACTGATTAAGTGCACATTAAACAGGTAATAAAACAAATGAAGCCCCCTTTAACTTCCCTCCTGGGTCATGTTTATTTAACCACAGCTGTCTTTTACCACTTCCACTGCTCAGGTCTGCCTTCTTCAGAATATATGCAATTAAGCTGTAATATAATTTAAAATTTATTCTCAGGAGTGGCAATAGGTTTACTGTTATAGTTTTACTGCTTTTGGAGAGAAGAGGAGAGAGTTAGACACAGCAGGGGATTAGTGTGGTGGTGTGTTTGTTTCTCTTTTTTTAATATAAGATATAAATGCATAAAGAGCTTATACATAAGACTTTAGGACTTTCCAGTTCCCCCTACACATCCCTACATAATATCAATCCATCCTCTCATTCCCCAGTCACTGGTCATTTAATGTCATGTCTGGCTTATTATAGCAATGTATGTATGTGACATCTATCTACACAGTAAAAATAAATACATGAATGAATAAATGAATGAATGAATGAATGAATTATTAAAAGAGAAGGAGAGGGAAAAAAGAAAAGGAAAATATTCTGGCAGTTTAGATGCCATAAAAAAAATTACAAAAAATAAATGTAAAATAATAGAAAATGACCATCTACTGAAATAGTCATTTTTTTGTAAAGAAAATGTAAACATTAATTTCACATTAAAATGTGTGTGTGTTTGATTTTTATTTTTATTTATTTTTGCTTTTTAATTCTTATTGATGGATATTTAGTTTTTACAACAAATCAATGTAAATACAGAACCAATACATATTTTTGTGTTAATTGCCATTAATTGTATTTAATATTACAGATGTATTTAAAGTATTACATTTTAGTCAAACAGTTTCATCAATTAAATTAAAAAATTGTGAAGTTACTGTAAATTTACAAATGCATTTTAAGAACCTTTTTTGTGTTAAAAAATTATTTAAAAAATGTTTTGGCATATTTACAGTTATTGGGTTTAAAATGTTTTACATGTATTTACATGTATGTAAATTAAATATATTTTGTATTTTATTGTTTTTATTACGTTTTTACATTTACATTGTCTGTTAAATCACAATAAATCAATCAATAAATACATAGAAATTGGACAAATGCATTTATTCACTTCTTAAAATTACTTTAATTAATTTAATTAAAGTAAGTGGTATTTGTGATAGTTTTAGCAACTCTTTCCAGCTCTATAATTAACTAAGTACATTCACTAATTTTGGCGACTGAGGTGCACCTGTGTTTCCGAGTCAAAACAAAGATGGCGGCCGTCGGCTCCCGCGACTGCAGCAGCTTCAGAAAACGAGTTAAACATTTCTTTTCCGCTAAGGAGACACCGCTGTTTTTCCTCCCTGGTGGTTAGAAGAGTCTTCAATGATTATGGAAATACCCCCAGAATAACGGTAAGGGTTTTTAAACAAGCTTTTGGGTTGGCAAACTAATTTAATTTTGGAGGAAGCAAAGATTAGCTCCGAGACATGAATGTATGCCACTGTACATGAATGGCACGAACTGGCTGGAGTTGCTAAAGCTAAATTTATTTCTCACACCCCGTTTTAGAATCTTATATTTATCAGAAAAAGACTTTAATGTTAGTACTGACACACCTAAATATATGATAGTCATCTTAAGTAAAGCTATGAATATTTTTGTGTGTCTTTTTCCTGCTATGATCAGGAAAAAGGTAGTTGCATTGTTGACTCAAAAAGCTAACATGGAGAGAAAACAGCAGTGAAAGTGATGCCTACTTATTTCTCGTTGTATTAACTTGAAAATATATATTCATAGATAAGTACAGACAATATAATTCAAACTAAAGTGAAGCTATTTCTGGAACTTTGCCATGGGAACTTAAAGACTCGTAGCTAGCTTTTCGCTATGATTAGCTAACCTCTGTTAGCAAGTAGTTTATCCCAAACAAGCTACTGTTAGCTTTTACTACATAAATGCAAAAACAATGTGTTTGACTACAGAACAGGTAAAAATAAGAACAAAAATATAATTTACAGTAGTTAAATGCTAATTTTGTTGGTTTGGTCAAATAGTTGTTATTTATTTTTATCTCTTAATCCAATGCTATTAGCAGCTTTTGCTAATTTTTTGTGTTCTTTCTTTGCTCTTTGTTTGGAGATACTACAGGTGATTGAGGTAAATTTTATAGAAAAACAGATATTACCTCCCTCGTTGGTTATTTGCAATACGACAAAGATTTTTTTTTTTTTGTTACAAGTTAAAAAAAGTTACAAATAATATGTTTAATTATGCAAATGAAGTATAATATGCCTAAACATGAGCTAATTAGCATCAACTACTGAAGCAGAAATCTCAATATTGGATAAAGTCAGCTTCAGAATTGTTGTTTGACATTGTTGAAAAATTACAGTCAAAGAGCTTTTACAAAGAGGATTTTGGATATCTCTTGTAATCACTCCATAAATCAAGAAAAAAATTGCTAGAAGAAAAAATTTGTGTCCTGTTTTTAGAGATGAAATGTAAAATGAGAGTCCCTTCTGCATCAACTTTCAGAGCATAGATGGGACTAAAACTGCAAAGTTTGATGTATGTAAGTAAGTGCTTCCAAAGTGGAAATTTCTGGCTCAGACTTGAACATTTAATTGGAAATCACTATTTTAACTAACCCATATCACCATAAAACTTCCCCAGTTGATTACTGATATTGGAACAATCATTTATTTGTATCTCAAGTTTTCTGAAATTTAATTTTAAATATTCAAATAATCACATTAAATATGCACTAACTTGCAGAAATATCCGCAATCAAAGTATAATAGAATGAACAACTAGCTCTCAAAATTAGTCAGTACATGAAAGTACTATGTTTTTGCCAGCAGTGTCTCACCTTAAAACACTTTGTAAGAATTACTTGAAGCTACAAGTAAATATAATATATTACACTCTGATGTAAATATACAGGCTGATTCCCAGGGTGTTACTTTAACTCACCTGTTTTGTTGTTGTTCTCAGATGCTGCTTTTTCATTTGCCTTCTCCTCTGCTGTTTCCAGATCTGTGCAGGAAAACAGGAGGTGAGGTTTTTATTTTTCTACCTGTATTCCTTCTTTCTGTCTTTCGCACACACTTATACAAAAGTAAAAACATGTCAAGCAATAAAGGCTGAGTTACCTTGGGAGGGGAGCAGTAATCTGCAGGGCAAAGCGTAAGCAGAAATAGTGTGCTGGTAGACCAGGGCAGAGAGACTACCTGCAAAGACATTAAAAACATCACAGCGTTGATTAAGCACTATTAAAAGGATGCTTTTATCAAGGTTAAAGTTTATCACTGGCCTATTTTTCAATATTCTAAATAGTTTAGCCATGGTGTGTTGGGCTGGCCGAATATTATTCAGCACACATATGTCTGGGCTGAATCCAGTTCCCTCATATCTTAGTAATATATTATTAGAGATAGACTTCTGTGGAATCTCATGCAGCAGTGCACGTGTCTTCCACGCCTTAATGCCAACATGTTAGATAAGAAGGAGAGGAGCCACAATAAACCCTGTGAATGGATCAGTGAGTGTAAGAACACACCTGGTGAGCTCATACCTGAGAACAAATACTTAACACCCACGCTTGACTGACTCAGAAGCTGTCTGATGTGCTTTCAGATTGAGTAGGCGAGTGAACTTTAAGTGAGGTTTAAGGGACGTGGATTACTCGACTTACCAAAGTACGGTTCCTGAGAAGACCCCTTGACACGGACGCCCTTTGCTGATGATTCAATTAGAAAGTGTCTGATAAGGTTTGAGCTGCTCTCTCCTGTTTGGATGAAAGTACAAATGTAAGAAAATGATGCAGTCAGTGAAAATAATGTACAATAAATGACAGTGATACGTGAGAATGACACCATAAAGAGGCATTAGAAGTTCTGGCATTGTATGATTTCACAAGGTTTCAAGCCAATATAGGGTTACAAGACACTATAAGACAAAAATAAAGATGATCAAGCAGTAAATCTTAATATGTAGATCCACAAATTAACTGTGTGAACCTCAAAACCTGCTGGCGGGTTGTAAAGGTATGCTGTCTTGTTAAAAATCACCAAAACTACATCATTCAAAAAACGATAATATATTAGCTTTAACTGTAACCTATTGTGTGGGGTACAGGGTTGTCTTTCTCAGCCGGTATTTATTTCCCTGTGAGTCTTGCCAAAACAAACCTCATTTAAGAAGCCAACCAAAATAAATCAGGATTCTTGAACAGATTGTTTTTAGATAACCGGCTCCTGCCAGTTGCTGCCTGCGGCATTAAAGTATTGCGAGATCGTCTGTATCCTGAACAGCAAAATCACTACAAAAACACATCAGTGCTGCTTTCCATCCCATTTTTATCACCTCATCTGCCAATGATAAGGACATCTCTCTTGTGAGTTAATAAAGAATAATATTGAGTTTACTAAAAGACCCATAAGCAAAATTATTCAATCTTTAAGTTAGTATTTTACTTCTTTTTGCCTTTGTGACCTCCAGTTTTCTTACAAGATTCTGACGACTTTTTTTTCAAATTTTTGTCCCTCTCTCATGTGCAAAAGCTTCCAGTTTTCTAATTATTTGATTTCTGAGCTGCTTTCTTTCATTGTTGCTTGCAATTTTTCCTTATCAAGGGCTACATTGCTTTACGACCTCAGAGTTATTGCCAGTGTCACTTCTTTTTGTGAATCAAGAAGTTCCTTCATATCTTAGCTTAGCTTAGCTTCATAGCTAAAGTGTGAGACTTTTAGAAACTACTGAACATTTGTGCCAATCAACACCAAGTAAATCTCTTAGTATTTCACGGTATACTGGAGTTAATTGTGATTGTAATTTTACTTCTGCTTTATTCATTGACAAGAAGAGACTATGGCAACCAAGACAATAGTATGATGGAAAAATGTTGGTAGCATCCAAGGAAAACTTCTGATACTCTAGATAAAAAAAAGAAAGCTCAGAAGATGGTGAGAGGTGGTGCGATCTCTCCTGACGTTGGTGATGTTATTTCTTGGAAACCTGTCTCATGTCTGGAGTTTATTTTGCTGCTTGGTGACGGTTTGATCTATGAGAGCCGTATTTTGTCTGGGCAAATCCTGAGAGAGTTTTTTTTAAAACTTTTTTCTTACATCTTCCAGCCACTGACAGATAAATGTTTAAATTCACCACCCACTCAATAGTAAATCATTATTTTGGTGTCTGAAATCTATCTGCTTTCATATTTTCACCCCGTTCTGACCCATACACATATGTATTGTAATAAATTCTCACTCACTTTTGTGAATTATGACAGAAACATTTATAAGAGCAGCAGGATAACTGTGAGCCTGCATGCTGAAATGATCCCTGAGCCTCACATGTCTTTCATATCCCGCATTCCTGAACGGGTTGTAAAAAATACAAATCTGCAAATGATGTAAGCCTCCAAACAGTTTTGCGAGTGAGGTCCGTTTTTCCCTCTTTGATTGGTAACAGCGCCATAAACAGCTGGTTTTCTTTTGTGTTTACACAAGGTAAACTGTGGGTGGAAAAAATAACAGCACTGTCTCCTGCCTCGCCGCAGATTGCTGGATGTCGTCAGACGTGCCTCATCACATCAGCAGAGTTGAGTAAGTTCTTCCCCCGAGACTTTCAGGTCTCTGGTATAGGCAAATGACGTTCAGAGCTGTTGTTTTTGTCTGTGATTGTGGTACCTTTAAGACTTTCTGTTTCCTGTATCTGACCAAACACCACGGTGACGTTTTTAATAACTGCATGTGATTCAGAAGCAGTAGTGCAATGATGAGTAGAAGCAGGGATAGATTGATGATTGTTACTGATATTTGGGGCCTTTTTCTGTATTTATCTTATCTATCTATTTTTATTGAGCAATTACTGATAAATTAAATGCGCTACTCCAGGTCTGATACAGCCTCATCTCTCTGTCTGTCGTCACTCTGTGGTCTCAGAAATGTCTCTCAAGCAGAGAGCTGCCAAAACTGTACAAGAAACACAAGCCGTTGCCACAAACCAGGAAATTAGCTTCTCTCACAGTGGCTAGCAGCTAAGTTAGGAGGCAGCCAAAGATGCCTCCTAACAGAGTCTGGAAAACAGCAATTGATAATGCTTTAAGGTATGGGCATTAGTGGGCAATGAAAGTGACTTAACAATGAAATATTAAGAAAACAGAGAAGAACAGCGGACAGAACTGCAGGAGACAAGCTGATCGATCTCAGCCTCATGAACAGAGGAGAGAGTCCTAATTTAATCACTCCTGTTTCTATTTTACATATTCAGTTACAGTTACTCTTATTAATAGTTAGTTATGAATGACAAGTTCACTGCTGTCACATCCTGTTAAAACATTACATTTATTGTGTATCGATTTCAAATATTGGTTCTTGGCTTTTCTTGATTACCAGTAATCGACATTGGTGTCAGCCCTGAGAAACCCAAATCGTTTAATCCCTCAGTAGAAGCTCACCTGGGTAGGCATCAGGAGTGGAACTGGTGGGCGATTGATCCACTTTCATGGCCAAACCGAAGCTGCCTTTGTAGGAGGTGCTGTCTCTCACCACAAACGTTCCTGCTTCTTTATCTTTTATCAGGGCTTCAGCTAGAATAAAGAAAACATGGCAGAGAGAGTCAGAATTTGCTCAGCCTTGTCCTACATGCCTGGAGGGAATTAAAAACACCAGATGATAGATAGTGAAATAACCTCAGAGCAGATGTTTTTTAAAGTCTCACCTTCTGCTCTGCTCAATTGTGGGCGGAACCAGAACTTTGAAGTGTCCATGACAAACTTCATCGATGGTTGGCTGCCTTTAAAACAAGCCTGGAAACCTGAGTAGCTCGGCCTCCGGTTGGCAACAGGGACAGTGGGGATTAGGTCGATTTCTGGAAGGTATTCCGGTTGTGGTGCTCCGTTGACCAGCAGTACAGGGATATCAGTCAGTGACCCAGAGAGTGAAGCCGGGCTGCTGTGGACTCCTTTACTGTGGAGCTCCTGTAGATGTCCTCGCTTCATCAGAGGGTTTTTGTCCGGACTGAGGGAGCCTGGAGTGTAAGAAAGGATGGACTCTGGAGAGTCGGCATCTTCACCAGCCAAGGACAAGTTACTGTGCACAGAGGAAAAGCAAATGTGGCAAACACACACATCAGTACAGTAGAGTACATTTTCTACATTGTACATTTTCTTAAAAAAAAATCTTGCACAAACTTCTACCTAAACCATGGAGTCTTGCAAAACCCTACAGCACTACACCAAATACTTTTTTGAATTATGAATTTTTGAAGACAGGTCCTAGGTGTTCATTTTGGTAACTTGTAATCATGTCATGGTGCTACATCAAAAAGTGACCGCCACAGGTCTTCTTAAAATTAGCTTCCGAGTTACAAAATCTTCTTTTTAGGACATTTGAACAGTATTTATTTTTTCAGAAAGGATTTTATATTGATTTCTTGGAAACTTTTTTGACAGTTACAGAAACCAGAAACTGTTTTTACTATTTTTGACTCTGTTCAGTTTGGAGTGCAAACGGTTAAAAGTTTAAACTTGAGAATAAATAACAGCCCTAAAGCTAAAAGTCATTGACACTGATGTTATTGAACCTGTTCTAAAGGTTTCCAGGTGAAACTTGACCAAATTTGATGCAGCAGAACTGAAACACAACACTGATGCACCCATTCTTGTCATATTCTTGGCAGGCAGCTTCATGAGCGATATGGCCGAGACCCGGTAAAGTTTTGCAGTGTTTTTTTCAAAATGCTGCATGATTAAGATGCACATTTTCACCATTGTTCAATAGCTGTGAGTTTTACCTGCCGAGGATGTAGCTGGTGTCTGAGCATGACGATGTGGACAGAAGTGAGATGACACTATTTCTGTTGGAGGGTGACAGACGAAAGGAACTCTCCTGCTTTGTTGATGGATTTCGCCTCGGAGCGCTTCCACACGGCAGCGGAGGCCGCGAGGATGTCGGGGAGCTGGAAAACACCAGTGATCCGTGAGGGCTGCAGCTGACACCGCTGTGGGAGGGGATGGGAACACTGGGGGACACTACTGGGACCACTGAGTGCGAGGAACTGGGAAGACATCCTCTGGAAACCAGTGATGGACTGGGAGGACATCCTCTAGAAACCAATGATGGACTGGGAGGACATCCTCTAAAACCCAGTGATGGACTGGGAGGACATCCTCTAAAACCCAGTGACGGACTGGGAGGACATCCTCTTGAAACCAGCAGACAGGGGGAGGTATCTTCGTCTGAAGATGAAGTGTCTGAGGATGGAGAGGAAAGAAAGTGTTAGCAAAACTGAAATATTCCAGTAAATGCACCCTAAAGATGAATGTTTTTTTTAACAGTATTAACAGTAGTTTTTTTTAAATGTTATTTTACATATTTCTCTGTTTTGTTAAATTCCAGATGATATATAATAAATAATAAAAGTTTAATTTTTAAATTTACTAGTTACCTTAAAAAAGGCAAAACTGTAAATAGTAATTTACAGTTCAAACAGTAAATTGTTCTTTTACAACATTTGACTATAAGAATTACACAGTTTGACTGTATTTAAAACAGGTAAAAATATGTCCATTTCACCCGTTTTGCAGATATTTGAAAGAAAAGTTATATTTATTAAGGATTTAAAAAACTAAAGTATTTTTAACTGTTGTTTTTGCAGATTTCAATAGTTTTGTATAAGTTTTATTATAGTTTAGTAATATCAAGTAAAATCACAGAAAAAGCAAAATAGTTTACATGTTGATGAAAAGAAAATAGGTTTGACTGTAAAAAATTACACAATTTGGGCCGCCGTACAGCTCAGTGAGTTAAGGCGTTGCCACATGGGCGCAGGTCGCCAGCAGCGGTCGTGAGTTTGAGTCCGGCTCACAACCCTTTGCTGCATGTCTCTGTCCTCTCTACCCCGTTTCACCCTGTCTATCAATAAAGCTTCAAAAATCTCCCCCCAAAAAATTATATTAAAAAAAAAATTACACAATTTTTAATGTATTTAAATCTGCTAAAAATGTAATGATTTGACAGATATTTGCCGTTAATTCCAACAATTTTTTTTTTTTTTACAGTTTTTAATTATTACAGTAATCCACCCCCTTTTAAAACATATTTTTCTGTCATGTGGGTTGTCAAACTGATCAGTGGGAAAAACACAACTGCATATTGTGAGACTCCTTTGACTTTATGCTTTGGTTTTGTGTTAACGATTTGGGCTTGGCCTCTGCACACAAACACAGACAAGACAGACAGACTCTGGATAAAGACCTTCATATTTGTCCTGCAGGTGCCTGCTTGCACAGAGCAGCTCATTCCTCCCAAACTAAAAGCTTTGAGTATGTCTGCTGTTGCGATGATACCCAAACATTTAGAGGAGTCTCAGCTTGTTCTTGTGCATCTGAGGATGTTCCTGCCTCATTGTGTGGATCTGAGTTTACGCCCTTCGGAAAACACCAAAGTCTGCGGTCAGTGTTTGAGCCAGATGAGTGGCTTCTGCAAATGAAGTTACATAACCATGACTAATGTTCGCACAGACACAGCAAAATCTGCCTGCACGTAGGTAGAAGCTTTGGTAAGGGGTGTTACTAAAGAGAAAAACTACATTTGCTAAAGATGTTAAAGGAGTTGTCTTCAGCACAGCATTAAAACTAACATTCAAGCAGGCAGGTTTCTTAACACTGTTGCTTGATTTCCTTTAAACTCCTCAACACTCGGTTTCATAAACCCTCGACCGAACATCTTTCAAGTAAAGACGAGCAACAGGAAATCCATTCATACGCTTTCTTGACACTTGTACGCACTTTCTAATGTGAGCGGGTCTGAGTGAAGACGCTGCTCTACCACCTTGATGCTTTCCGTCTGCAGCCCAGCATGTGCAGGGTGTGGTAGCCACGTGGGCAGAACAGCTGAGGTGTAATTATGCAATTTACCACACTATTAAAAGTATTAAAACTACCTACCAACAGAGCGGGTAAGTTTCCAAGGCCCCAGGCTGTCTATGGAGGTGACTGGTTTTAGTGTGCTGTGTGTCACACCTCTGGAGCTTGGAGCGCACTTTGTTGATAGTGTGCTCATGGTTTTAAGTGAGAAAAACATGAAACTGCAGATATTTAATTTGTGATTTAATTCAAGCTTCAGTTAAATGTCCACTGTGTGATAGATTTAAAACATGTGATGGAGTTTTACCACATGATCACTCAAGGACAACATCGTTAATTTGTAAAACCGCTGTCACAACAGTTTAAACCCCCGGTCTGACAAAATGTACGAGGTGTGGTTAAATAATGACACTGGTCTTATGACAGTCAGACCACAGTCTGCATGCCTCAACAACACAGTGTACATTGATTAATGGACAAGCATAAACAACCACTAAGTGCTGCAGTTGGTTTCAATTACGTAAAACTGCGTTAGTCCCACTGTTTAACCCTCTGAACCTCGAAACAGTGAGTGTGAAAGGAATGTTATCCTTAAATTAAATTAACAAAAATCACCAAAATTACAGCATTTATCAGAACTGGAAGCTCTAAAAATTGAAAAAAGTCCTTATGTTTTTAGATTTCCAACAATCTTTGGCCTACTCATCTTTCATCAAAATCCCTTTATCATCTTGCCTGTCTCGTTAAAAAAAATCGCCAAAAATCAAATGTTTACAGTAACCTGATTCTGTAAAAAACTAAAATTTCTGTGCTCTTTTGCACAGCTATGAAACCATTAGAGACTTAGCTAGGACCAACAGACATGTGAAAACAATTCAGAAACTATTTGACTAAGCTGCAGGCTGTGTTTACACAAAGCAGATAGTAGACAAGCATTGAAGCCGAATAAAAAAGGTTAATAGCAAAATATCCACAGTATGTATAGTCACTGTTTATTTCCCAGTATTGGTACCACTTGTGGACACTTGTTGTACATGTTGGTTCTAGGCTCTTCCAATTTTTAGAAATTAATATATTTTAAAAAATCTACTCTTTGTTGATATATTGCATTATAACTGTGCCATACTGCACAGAAGACATGGTTGAGTTCTCTTTCTTTCAAGTCATGGTTTTGCTGTTTCTGTGGAGGTGTAGTATTTTATGTTGCAGTGAAAAATCAGCCCACAGTGAGGAAAAATGAGGCAGGAGCAAGAAACGCCCAGAAATTGATTGGAGTTCAACAGGCTAACAGCCACACCTCGTATATCCTATCTTGCAGCTCTTGCAGTTTGCTAATTCCATTGTTTGAAATTTCAATTTGAAGCTGAAAGAGTTATAATAAAGCTTCAAAACAACAAAAGGCCTTAATATAAAATGTCTTTATAGCCATGCTGTACCTGAGGGGGGGCTGCTGCACGAAGAACTTTCGTTGACCTGGATGGGTTCAAATGTTGGATCCAGATCCATGATGAGCTGGTTGAGATTTTGCAGGGAAATTTCAAGTTCAGCGTCGTCATGGTGACTGCTGGGATGCTGAATGACTCCCGTCTCTGGCGCTGGGTCCAGGCGGATAGTTTGACCCACTCTCAGGGTGTGGTTGGGCATCATATGGGACATGCCTTGAGCTGTAGGCATCATGTTATTAGAACTCACCGTCTTCTGGAAACACAAAGCAGAGAGATCAGTTACACTGTAATCACAGCCTCGCTTTTCTTCTCTGTTCTTCTCTGTTCTTCTCTTCAAAACACGCCCATGACAACAGCTTTTTTCCCACAAACCTAATAGAAAATGAATCTGGTACGGCAACTGCTGTGTATCACACTACTGTAAGTTTTTAATTGTGGTTTTTGGTAAATGTTGGCAAACAGCAGCTTACATTTGGATTTGTAGCTGTCACATTTTAAGGAGAGCCAACTCAAATGTTTTTTTCATTTCAGTTTAGAGCTGCAGCAATTATTTAATTACTTGTCAACAAATAGAAGATAATTAATAATTACCTGACAGATATTTCAACAATGGATTAACTGATTTAAGTGTTATTTTTTAAGGGGAAATAATCTCAATTATCTGATTCTTCTGATTCGTTTCTCCTCTGTGACAGCAAATTAAATATTGTTGGACTGCAGACAAAACAAGACAAATGCTGGTCAACATTTTTCACTATTTTCTGACATTTTATGGACCAAACAAGAAACTGATTAATCGAGAAAATAATGTGTAATGTAATTTGTAGCTGCAGCACTATTGCAATTGAATTCAGGCTCTGAATGGGAGTTTCAGGGGTGAGTGCACAGAAATCTATGCATTTTTGTGTTATTTTTGAGCATTTGATAAACAAAAATATCTCGTACACTTGAGTAAATAAAGCCCCAATTAAATAAACTGGTTAAAAATATATAAATGTATTTTTCTTTTTTCATTCCTGTCATTTGGGTGCTGGTGATTTTCCTTGGTGTTGGCTAAAACCTCTTTGGGAACTTGCCAAAAATTCCTCTTTGCAGGAAAAACCCCAGGCACTGTGTTGTCTAGTATTCAGTTACTTCATCACTGTAAAGCCTGATTCCAGTCTTCTAACACTCACTGTACTTCAGTGATTAACTTTGTTAAAGTTGTGGTTAAGAAAACAAACAGTGCGTGTTCAAGTAAGTCAGTACTTGTAGTACCCGACTCTTGCAACATGCATGAAAACCACTCAGTGCACAATGACACAGGCTGAGTAAATGTTATATTCCAGTGCTGATATCAGCATGAATAGCTGTTCGTGAAGCAATATGAGGGAGGATCAGTTCATTCTGTCAGCATTTCAGACAAGGCGTGGTGCTCCATGAGTCAGCCAGGTGACTGAGGGTTGCCATGACTACTCTAGTGTTTTGATAAAACAGCAAAAACTTTAAGTAATATTTTGGAAAGTGGACTGAACATGGAAATCTTCTGGAAGACTCAGATAATTCAGTTATACAAAGGTTCAGTGACTATTGGGCTTGAAAAGCAGTTGGCGTCTGAGCTGTACTGCAGCTTTTGAGATATTCAAAGATTATTTCATCTCAGAAAATGAAATTAAACTAGAATATTGTATCCCTGCTACAACCTGCTGCACTAATAATTATATTAAAAAGACAGAAAATAGTACAATGGACTTCCTGTGGTTGTTACATTGACTGTTCATGCATATTTTTCCTTGCAGAGAATAACCTCTACATTCTATGAGACATCTTAAGGTGAAGTAAAGTCATCTTACCTTGTGTTCTTGTATTTCTTTTAGGGATCTTCTTTCTTAATACAGCTTTACACTCAGTCTGTTCTGTGCTTTACACCTCGTGTGTTTCATGCTTTTATTAATGAAATCCCAACCCTTTTTCTGATGAGCCAATCAGCGGCCAGGATCACACATCCCTGTGACTGCAGCTGATGATGTCATATTAGCAGTGCAAAGTATGTGACCAGAGGCAGGTTTTTCCAACCATGAAATCAGATCTGTGTTGGATATACACCCACTCATAATTACTTCCACGGTAGTATGATGAGAAATACAGGAAGAAACATAATCATATGGATTTTTTTCCATTATAAGCTGTCCCACTTTACTACAATGTTCTAATAAAAGCTGGGGAAGTTTAATTGACATCTGCTGTGTCTGATGAATGCAGCTGACAGTATTTACCAACACATTGATCCTAATGTCTTCTGGCCTTCTTACTTCCAAGCAAACCCCTGGCTCACCCAACTACAAATAACACAAATAGCTAATCAGTTAGCAGTCTTTCCCTCTTTAACATCATCACTAACAATGTAAAATTCCCCATATACAGTGCCATAAAAAAGAATTTGCTCCCTAATATTTATAGTTATTGAATATTATACAGAAATAACCCCCAAAACAGAAGATGCCTTTTTTAAATTATGGTTTATTGAAGAATTATTGAAAACCTACATCACCCTGCTGATACCACCACCATGTTTCCTCTTTTGGTACGATGTTCTTGTAGAATTTTTTATTAGTTTAATGCCAGTTGTAACGGGACCCTTGTCTTCCAAATACTTCCACCTTTGACTCATCAGTCCACAGGATGTTATTCCAAAAAGTTTAATTGGCGTCTGTTGTGTTTGATGAATGCAGCTGACACTATCTACCAACACATTGATCCTAATGTCCTCTGGGCATACTGCCTTCTTACTTCCAGGGAAGCTCCTGGCTCACTCTTATTGTTCCGTTGTGCAAACGTGTCAGTCTTACTTTCACTATCAAATAGCTTCAGAAGAATTTGTCTGGAGGTGATTTTTTTTTTTTTTGCCATTATTATTTTTTATTAGTTCCACCTTTGACTCATGACTCTACTCTTCTCTGCAGAATAGTAGTAATTCGGCACAGTAGATTGTTTTTAATGAACTGAATATTGCTTTTACAGCTAGGTTTACAGCTAGAGTACGCAATTTAGTATTTTTTTTGTTATATTTTTTTGAAAGTATTCGTTTTCCCTGCCGAAAGTTGCAGGCCGAACCTTTGTGTATGTTCTGACTGCAAGAACTGCCTTTGTAGAACCTCTTTTTAAGGGTCAGTGTCATGATGGTCTTTTAACCTGCTAGATCACCATGGTAACTGATGCTGTTCAGAGTATGGAGTTTGAATCAGCTGTCAGAAACGTCTCCCTTTCACCAGTTCTTTCCCTGCATGTATTCATTCGGTGAGTCAGAAAAAGTATAAATATGTCTTTATACTTGTTGATGATTTGCTACTAAGGTTGTTTTTCACTGCTGGTACTGCAGCTAGTATAACACAGATTAGAAGATGACAATAAGGAGAAACGCCAGAGAGGCAAAAGTGTAGGAATCGAGTTAAACATGGTAAAAGTTTTTCAACATCAGATACAACAATAAAAGAATCAAAAATGTCACATCCAAGTAAGGAAAAAGTGGAATAATAGAAAATTGAGGCCAGAAGTAGTAATAATAGCAAATAAAACAAAATAAATACATGAATAAGTAAATTAATAAAGGGTAAATGAGTGATGTTAAAATTTAAAAGCTCCACTGTAAAAACGTCATGTTAGAAATAAGCAACTGTATTCATAGAACAGTGAGCGGTAAAAGACATATGTTAACTCACACAACTAACTTTTTCTACCCGCAATCCTCTCTTACATCATATTTGGAGTAGAAGCGACCTGCTTTTTGCCATCATAAAATTTGTATTCCTTATGGCTCTTTATTATGGAAGAATAATAATATAATATAATGAAGCAGCTGTGTATAATAACACAGCTGGTTCATTTTGAGTGGAAGAAGAGTCACATGATGCATTAGACTTCCCCTTTTATGTAAGCATGCTCAGATTCTGAAGAAGAAAAACTGGTTAAAAAAGGAAGCTGAAACCACCGTCATCTCCGACTGGGGTTTTAGCCGGTGTACACAAATACAGTCTGGATATGATTCGTGGAACAGTCGATAGATTAGGTCCTTCTAAATTGCCCTGGAAAAACAGATATTCGGAGCTAATCAGTTAGCAGGCTTTCCCTCTTTAACGTCATCACTAACAATGTAAAATTCACCATATACAGTACCGTAAAAAAGAATTTGCTCCCTAATATTTATTGAATATTATACAGAGATAACTCACAAAACACAAGATGCCGTTTTTAAATTATGGTTTATTGAAGAATTATTGAAAACCTATATCACCCCCCTGATACCACCACCATGTTTCCTCTTTTGGTACGTTGTTCTTGTAGAATTCAGTATTGGTTTTATGCCAGTTGTAACAGGACCCTTGTTTTCCAAGTACCCGGTAGTTCCACCTTTGACAGATCAGTCCACAGGATTTTATTCCAAAAAGTTTAATTAGCGTCTGTTGTGTTTGATGAATGCATGCTTTTATCATGCTTTTATTAATGAAATCCCAACCCTTTTTCTGATGAGCCAATCAGCAGACAGGATCACACTGCAGCTGATGATGTCATATTAGCAGTGCAAAGTATGTGACCAGAGGCAGGATTTTCCAACCATGAAATCAGATCTACACTGCGGTGTGTTGGATATACACCCACTCATAATTACTTCCACGGCAGTATGATGAGAAATACAGGAAGAAACATAATCATATGGATTTTTTCCATTATAAACTGTCCCACTTTACTACCATGTTCTAATAAAAGCTGGGGAAGTTTAATTGACATCTGCTGTGTCTGATGAATGCAGCTGACAGTATTTCCCAACACATTGATCCTAATGTCTTCTGGGCATACTGCCTTCTTACTTCCAAGCAAACCCCTGGCTCACCCAAATACAAATAACACAAATAACTAATCAGTTAGCAGTCTTTCCCTCTTTAACATCATCACTAACAATGTAAAATTCCCCATATACAGTGCCATAAAAAAGAATTTGCTCCCTAATATTTATAGTTATTGAATATTATACAGAGATAACCCCCAAAACAGAAAATGCCATTTTTAAATTATGGTTTATTGAAGAATTATTGAAAACCTACATCACCCTCCCGATACCACCACCATGTTTCTCTTTTGGTACGTTGTTCTTGTAGAATTCAGTATTGGTTTTATGCCAGTTGTAACGGGACCCTTGTCTTCCAAATACTTCCACCTTTGACTCATCAGTCCACAGGATGTTATTCCAAAAAGTTTAATTAGCGTCTGTTGTGTTTGATGAATGCAGCTGACACTATCTACCAACACATTGATCCTAATGTCCTCTGGGCATACTGCCTTCTTACTTCCAGGGAAGCTCCTGGCTCACCCTTATTGTGCAAACGTGTCAGTCTTACTTTCACTATCAAATAGCTTCAGAAGAATTTGTCTGGAGGTGATTTTTTTTTTTTTTGCCATTATTATTTTTTATTAGTTCCACCTTTGACTCATGACTCTACTCTTCTCTGCAGAATAGTAGTAATTCGGCACAGTAGAAGGTTTTTAATAAACGGCCCTCTTAAGGTCTTGCCACAGCCTCTCAATTAGATTCAAATCTGGACTTTAACTCGGCCACTCCAAAACCTTCATTTGGTTCTTTTTGAGCCTCTTAGAGGTGGACTTGCTTGTATGCTTCGGGTCCTTGTGCTTGAGCTTTAGGTAATGAACTGATGGTGGACATTCTCCAGGAGGATTTTCTAAAAGAGCAGAATTCATGGCTCCATCAGTTATGACAAGTCGTCCAGGTCCTGTGGAAGCAAAGCAGCCCCGAACCATCACACTACCACCATGTTTCACTTTTGTCAAGATGTTCTTCTTGTGGAATGCACTATCAGCTTTACACAAGGTATAACTTGTGTAAAGCTGATACCCTTGTCTTCCAAAAAGTTCCACCTTTCACTCATCAGTCCACAGGATGTTATTCCAAAAGTCTTGGAGCTCATCCAGATATTTATTTGCAAATGTCAGATGAACCTTTATGTTCTTTGTGGTCAGTAGTGGCTTTTGCACCTTCCAACTCTCCCATGGATGCTGTTTTCACCCAGTGTTTTCCTTATTGTGGAGTCATGTAGACGGACCTTAACAGAGACCAGTGAGGTCTGCAGATCTTTTGATGTTTGTCTGGGTTCTTTTGTGAGTCCTGGATTCGATATCGGCGCGCTGTTGAAGAAGTGTTGGTAGGTCCTAGGAAGGTTCACCACTGTTGCATGTTTTCTTCATTTGTAGATAATGACTCTCACTGTGGTTCTCTGGAGTCCCAGAGCCTCAGCAATGGCCTTGCAACCCTTTCCAGACTGATAAATGTCAATGACTTTGTTCCTCATCTGTTGAATCTCTTTAGAACGTGGCATCATGTGCGGCTGTTTGAGACCTTCTAGCTACTTCACAGTACCAGACAGGCTCTATTTAGTGATGTTTAGATTCAACAAGTAATCATGTGTGAGTGTGGCTGGTGAAATTGAATCCAGCTGCTAAATGAATTTGGTAGATTGTTCACATAGGGCAAGATGGGCTGGACAGCATTTTTCCTTCAAAAAATAAAATCATCATCTAAAAACTGCATGTTGTATTTTCTTGGTTAATATTTGTCTTACATTAAAATTAGTTTAATGATCTGAAACATTTAAGTGTGGCAAATATGCAAAATGGAAGATTTGTGTACTTTTGCATGGCACGACCGACTAAGTGACCGATCAATAGGTTTTACTTGTGCATAGCTGGTTTGTGTACATGGGTTACACCAGGGTATTTTTTTTTTTTTTTTTGCATGTGATGAGATCAGGTAATGCTCTGCTGGTTCACCTCCAAGGTGTGGAAGTTGATGTGTGGGAGTGAATGTGTGGGATTTGCCAGAAATTACTTAAGTTTACACAGAATTCTTTGATCAATCATTTGCTGAATAGTTTTGGTTTCATTTCTGAATTGCCCTGGAAAAACAGTTATTCGGGGCTAATCAGTTAGCAGGCTTTCCCTCTTTAACATCATCACTAACAATGTAAAATTCACCATATACAGTGCCATAAAAAAGAATTTGCTCCCTAATATTTATTGAATATTATACAGAGATAATTCACAAAACACAAGATGCCGTTTTTAAATTATGGTTTATTGAATAATTATTGAAAACCTACATCACCCTCCCGATACCACCACCATGTTTCCTCTTTTGGTACGATGTTCTTGTAGAATTTTTTATTAGTTTAATGCCAGTTGTAACGGGACCCTTGTCTTCCAAGTAGTTCCACCTTTGACTCATCAGTCCACAGGATTTTATTCCAAAAAGTTTAATTAGCGTCTGTTGTGTTTGATGAATGCAGCTGACACTATCTACCAGCACATTGATCCTAATGTCCTCTGGGCATACTGCCTTCTTACTTCCAGGGAAGCTCCTGGCTCACCCTTATTGTTCCGTTGTGCAAACGTGTCAGTCTTACTTTCACTATCAAATAGCTTCAGAAGAATTTGTCTGGATGTGATTTTTTTTTTTTTCATTGTTTTTTTTTTTTTTAGTTCCACCTTTGACTCATGACTCTACTCTTCTCTGCAGAATAGTAGTAATTCGGCACAGTAGAAGGTTTTTAATAAACGGCCCTCTTAAGGTCTTGCCACAGCCTCTCAATTAGATTCAAATCTGGACTTTAACTCGGCCACTCCAAAACCTTCATTTGGTTCTTTTTGAGCCTCTTAGAGGTGGACCTGCTTGTATGCTTCGGGTCCTTGTGCTTGATCTTTAGGTAATGAACTGATGGTGGATATTCTCCAGGAGGATTTTCTAAAAGAGCAGAATTCATGCCTCCATCAGTTATGACAAGTCGTCCAGGTCCTGTGGAAGCAAAGCAGCCCCAAACCATCACACTACCACCATGTTTCACTTTTGTCAAGATGTTCTTCTTGTGGAATGCAGTATGAGCTTTACACAAGATATAACTTGTGTAAAGCTGATACCCTTGTCTTCCAAAAAAGTTCCACCTTTCACTCATCAGTCCACAGGATGTTATTTCAAAAGTCTTGGAGCTCATCCAGATATTTATTTGCAAATGTCAGATGAACCTTTATGTTCTTTGTGGTCAGTAGTGGTTCGCACCTTCAAACTCTCCCATGGATGCTGTTTTCACCCAGTGTTTTCCTTATCGTGGAGTCAGACGGACCTTAACAGAGACCAGTGAGGTCTGCAGATCTTTTGATATTTGTCTGGGTTCTTCTGTGACTCCTGGATTAGATATTGGTGCGCTGTTGAAGAAGTGTTGGTAGGTCCTAGGAAGGTTCACCACTGTTCCATGTTTTCTTCATTTGTAGGTAATGACTCTCACTGTGGTTCTCTGGAGTCCCAGAGCCTCAGCAATGGCCTTGCAACCCTTTCCAGACGTGGCATCATGTGCGGCTGTTTGAGACCTTCTAGCTACTTCACAGTACCAGACAGGCTCTATTTAGTGATGTTTAGATTCAACAAGTAATCATGTGTGAGTGTGGCTGGTGAAATTGAATCCAGCTGCTAAATGAATTTGGTAGATTGTTCACATAGGGCAAGATGGGCTGGACAGCATTTTTCCTTCAAAAAATAAAATCATCATCTAAAAACTGCATGTTGTGTTTTCTTGGTTAATATTTGTCTTACATTAAAATTAGTTTAATGATCTGAAACATTTAAGTGTGGCAAATATGCAAAATGGAAGATTTGTGTACTTTTGCATGGCACGACCGACTAACTGACCGATCGATAGGTTTTACTTGTGCATAGCTGGTTTGTGTACATGGGTTACACCAGGGTAGTTTTTTTTTTGCATGTGATGAGATCAGGTAATGCTCTGCTGGTTCACCTCCAGGGTGTGGAAGTTGATGTGTGGGAGTGAATGTGTGGGACTTGCCAGAAATTACTTAAGTTTACACAGAATTCTTTGATCAATCATTTGCTGAATAGTTTTGGTTTCATTTCTGAATTGCCCTGGAAAAACAGTTATTCGGGGCTAATCAGTTAGCAGGCTTTCCCTCTTTAACATCATCACTAACAATGTAAAATTCACCATATACAGTGCCATAAAAAAGAATTTGCTCCCTAATATTTATTGAATATTATACAGAGATAATTCACAAAACACAAGATGCCGTTTTTAAATTATGGTTTATTGAAGAATTATTGAAAACCTACATCACCCTCCCGATACCACCACCATGTTTCCTCTTTTGGTACGATGTTCTTGTAGAATTTTTTATTAGTTTAATGCCAGTTGTAACGGGACCCTTGTCTTCCAAGTAGTTCCACCTTTGACTCATCAGTCCACAGGATGTTATTCCAAAAAGTTTAATTAGCGTCTGTTGTGTTTGATGAATGCAGCTGACACTATCTACCAGCACATTGATCCTAATGTCCTCTGGGCATACTGCCTTCTTACTTCCAGGGAAGCTCCTGGCTCACCCTTATTGTGCAAACGTGTCAGTCTTACTTTCACTATCAAATAGCTTCAGAAGAATTTGTCTGGATGTGATTTTTTTTTTTTCATTGTTTTTTTTTTTTTTAGTTCCACCTTTGACTCATGACTCTACTCTTCTCTGCAGAATAGTAGTAATTCGGCACAGTAGAAGGTTTTTAATAAACGGCCCTCTTAAGGTCTTGCCACAGCCTCTCAATTAGATTCAAATCTGGACTTTAACTCGGCCACTCCAAAACCTTCATTTGGTTCTTTTTGAGCCTCTTAGAGGTGGACTTGCTTGTATGCTTCGGGTCCTTGTGCTTGATCTTTAGGTAATGAACTGATGGTGGACATTCTCCAGGAGGATTTTCTAAAAGAGCAGAATTCATGCCTCCATCAGTTATGACAAGTCGTCCAGGTCCTGTGGAAGCAAAGCAGCCCCAAACCATCACACTACCACCATGTTTCACTTTTGTCAAGATGTTCTTCTTGTGGAATGCACTATCAGCTTTACACAAGGTATAACTTGTGTAAAGCTGATACCCTTGTCTTCCAAAAAGGTCCACCTTTCACTCATCAGTCCACAGGATGTTATTTCAAAAGTCTTGGAGCTCATCCAGATATTTATTTGCAAATGTCAGATGAACCTTTATGTTCTTTGTGGTCAGTAGTGGTTCGCACCTTCAAACTCTCCCATGGATGCTGTTTTCACCCAGTGTTTTCCTTATCGTGGAGTCAGACGGACCTTAACAGAGACCAGTGAGGTCTGCAGATCTTTTGATATTTGTCTGGGTTCTTCTGTGACTCCTGGATTAGATATTGGCGCGCTGTTGAAGAAGTGTTGGTAGGTCCTAGGAAGGTTCACCACTGTTCCATGTTTTCTTCATTTGTAGATAATGACTCTCACTGTGGTTCTCTGGAGTCCCAGAGCCTCAGCAATGGCCTTGCAACCCTTTCCAGACGTGGCATCATGTGCGGCTGTTTGAGACCTTCTAGCTACTTCACAGTACCAGACAGGCTGTATTTAGTGATGTTTAGATTCAACAAGTAATCATGTGTGAGTGTGGCTGGTGAAATTGAATCCAGCTGCTAAATGAATTTGGTAGATTGTTCACATAGGGCAAGATGGGCTGGACAGCATTTTTCCTTCAAAAAATAAAATCATCATCTAAAAACTGCATGTTGTGTTTTCTTGGTTAATATTTGTCTTACATTAAAATTAGTTTAATGATCTGAAACATTTAAGTGTGGCAAATATGCAAAATGGAAGATTTGTGTACTTTTGCATGGCACGACCGACTAACTGACCGATCGATAGGTTTTACTTGTGCATAGCTGGTTTGTGTACATGGGTTACACCAGGGTAGTTTTTTTTTTGCATGTGATGAGATCAGGTAATGCTCTGCTGGTTCACCTCCAGGGTGTGGAAGTTGATGTGTGGGAGTGAATGTGTGGGACTTGCCAGAAATTACTTAAGTTTACACAGAATTCTTTGATCAATCATTTGCTGAATAGTTTTGGTTTCATTTCTGAATTGCCCTGGAAAAACAGTTATTCGGGGCTAATCAGTTAGCAGGCTTTCCCTCTTTAACATCATCACTAACAATGTAAAATTCACCATATACAGTGCCATAAAAAAGAATTTGCTCCCTAATATTTATTGAATATTATACAGAGATAATTCACAAAACTCAAGATGCCGTTTTTAAATTATGGTTTATTGAATAATTATTGAAAACCTACATCACCCTCCCGATACCACCACCATGTTTCCTCTTTTGGTACGATGTTCTTGTAGAATTTTTTATTAGTTTAATGCCAGTTGTAACGGGACCCTTGTCTTCCAAGTAGTTCCACCTTTGACTCATCAGTCCACAGGATTTTATTCCAAAAAGTTTAATTAGCGTCTGTTGTGTTTGATGAATGCAGCTGACACTATCTACCAACACATTGATCCTAATGTCCTCTGGGCATACTGCCTTCTTACTTCCAGGAAGGCTCCTGGCTCACCCTTATTGTTCGTTGTGCAAACGTGTCAGTCTTACTTTCACTATCAAATAGCTTCAGAAGAATTTGCCTGTTTTTTGTTTTTTTTTTTTAGTTCCACCTTTGACTCATGACTCTACTCTTCTCTGCAGAATAGTAGTAATTCGGCACAGTAGATGGTTTTTATTGAACTGCCCTCTTAAGGTCTTGCCACAGCCTCTCAATTAGATTCAAATCTGGACTTTAACTCGGCCACTCCAAAACCTTCATTTGGTTCTTTTTGAGCCTCTTAGAGGTGGACCTGCTTGTATGCTTTGGGTCCTTGTGCTTGAGCTTTAGGTAATGAACTGATGGTGGACATTCTCCAGGAGGATTTTCTAAAAGAGCAGAATTCATGCCTCCATCAGTTATGACAAGTCGTCCAGGTCCTGTGGAAGCAAAGCAGCCCCAAACCATCACACCACCACCATGTTTCACTTTTGTCAAGATGTTCTTCTTGTGGAATGCAGTATGAGCTTTACACAAGATATAACTTGTGTAAAGCTGATACCCTTGTCTTCCAAAAAGGTCCACCTTTCACTCATCAGTCCACAGGATGTTATTTCAAAATTCTTGGAGCTCATCCAGATATTTATTTGCAAATGTCAGTGTGTGGGAGTGGATGTGTGGGATTTGCCAGAAATTACTTACGTTTACACAGAATTCTTTCATCAGTCATTTGCTGAATAGTTTTGGTTTCATTTCCGATTATAGACCTGCTCTTTACAGAATCTGGTTTGTACTAACAATTTATTTCTGGTGAATTTTTAAATGAGACATGTAAAATAATGTGATTTTTTGTACAATATGAGAATTTTCAGCTTGGATTTCCCAGATAAGTAGCCGAAGGAGCGCCAAAAATGTGAAAATCCAAACATGTGTTCTGTCTTTTTGTGTTTCCAGCTCTGATAAATTGTGTAATTTTAATGATTTTTTTAAAGAAGTTAATATTCCTTTCAAACTCGCGGGCTAATTTTGGGGTTCAGAGGGTGAGGACCCATGTTTTAAATGTAATTATTCTAAATGCTTTGTTCTCCTTAAGCAACAGTGAACTGTATGTTTGCTTGGTTGCTTAACCAGTTTACAAAGCAGGAAAGCAAAATCACATGTGAATGTATTTATTGTACATAAATGTGTGCAGCAGCCAAACTCTTTTTGTTTTGTTTTTTGTTGCATAATTTTTGCACAATTTAATAATTTCTTTTTAAAATGAAGTGTAATTTTGGAAGCAACTAAACTGGATATCTAAAAACTTAAAAAGTTTAGAGAAGCAAAATAGCACATTTTGAAGTAACGCTAATGCTTTGAACGCAGCATTTTTCAGCCCAGTTAATTTAATCTTTTATGAATATCATAAAATACTGCCAATATCATACAATGCAGAAAAAAGCAAAATAGGCAGCAGAGAACTGTGGTTTGGTGAGGTACTTTAATGGACACAGTTTGACGTGATTTAAAAACACAATGTCAGGTTATTTTTATTAGCACAAAGAGTTTCTTGAAACATTATAGCAAATGGAAAAAATAACCAAAGCTTTGTTAGAATAATGAGGAAAACAAAGAAAAAAACAAGATTTGCATTTCTCTGATAACTTCTGCTATTTACATGTGAAATATATGTATTATTTGAGACATTAGTCCAAATGTTCAACAGACCGTGTGGAGGTTTGGTCTGAAATGGATTTAAGGGGAGAACGTGGTGGTGGTTTCTGTGTCAGTTGCCCCGGAGCTCCTCCTCCTGCCACAGGTGTACTTGAAGAACCTCTCCTGACTCATGCAGCCCAAATCCTTCAGCAGCTTCAGCAGGTCATGACGAAATTTTACCCCGATGAAGGCGTAGACGAATGGGTTCAGGCAGCACCTCAGCAGGGCCACGCACTGGGTGATGTCGGTGGCGTAGAGGAGGCCGTTGTCGTACCTGCAGTCATCGGTTCCTCCGTTTGCTGTTACAACCGTGGTCCAGAACAGGATGACGTTGTACGGAACCTGACAGACCAGGAAGACGGCGACCACAGCGAGGATCACTTTGATGGCCTTATTCCGCTCAAAGTTACGAGCCTGGCAGAGCGTCTTGACGATGCTGCTGTAACAGAAGCTCATGACCAGGAGAGGCAGGATAAAAGCCAAGGCAATCTGGCTCGACTGGATGCTGACTCGAAGCGGGTCAGCACTGCTGGAAAACGGGGTGCAGGTCTTGTTGTAGATGTTGGTGTACACCATCTCAGGTATGGAGAAGATCATTGCCGTCGCCCAGATGATGGCCGAAGACACCTTGCTGACAAACACGGCCTGAGATCGGTGGCGGTGGGCCGAGACGGCTTTGGAGATGGCGAAGTAGCGGTCCACGCTGATGAAGGAAAGGAGGAACATGCTGCTGTAGAAGCTCACCTTGTAGATGGTGTGCATGGCTTTGCACAGAAAAAGGCCCAGAACCCACTCGGCCGTGGAGTTGGCCGCCCAGAAGGGGAGCGACAGGGCCAAGAGCAGGTCCGCGAAGGACAGGTTGAGCAGGTAGACGTCTGTCATGGTCTTGAGCCGCTTGAAGAAGAAGACGGTGAGGATGACCAGAAGGTTTCCCGTCAGGCCCAGCAGGCAGATGATGGAGTAGAAGGTGGGCATGAACCAGAGGCGGAACATTCGGTTGGATTCCTTCACACAGAGCGTCGGATACTCATCATAATCCGGACTGGGGAAGCTGTAGTCCGAGTACTGCATGCTGGTTGCATTCTCTCTGTCTTCAGACAAGCAGGACTGTAATCCAATAAAAGCAAGTTAGAATTACAACTACAACAAGGTTAAACTACAGTCTTTTCATGTCCCTTCTGACATATTTTTCTTTTTGGTGCACCTTTACAACCACATCCTCAGAGGAAACGCTGCTCACGAGGGGAGGGCTGTGGTTAGTTATCTGGTATTTATCCCTCAGTGTGGAAACATAATGTCTCTTTAACATCATGTGTACTTTAATAAAGTTGTGTGATTCTCTTACCTTGAAGTTAACAAACCAGACCAGCACGGTTGGCAGGAGGCTTTGGAGATCTGCAAAACAAATGGAGAGAATCTTTAAAAGATCAAATACTGTAATACTTTTAAGTGACAATATGCTCACAGTGCTTTGTATGTGTATTTGTAAGCGGTAGTATTCTTATCCTTTACTTAAGTTCTGTCCAGCCAACAGTCCAGACCTCAAAATCATTGGAAAACACACTAAATATGATAAAATATTGAACAGGAAAGTTGCAGATCTTCACATTTGTGAACCTGGAACTGTTTTTATGTGAAAAAACATCCTAAATAACAAAATAGTTACCAATTAATTGTCTATTGGTCTACTAATATAAGTGTTTCAGCTGTACTTGTATAAACGGTAAAGTAGTTTAATTAATGACAAAACATATTTTGAAGCTCTTCATATGTTTTATCTGCAAAAATTTTCATCTTTAAAGTAACTAAAGGTGTCAGCTAAATGTAGTGAAGTAAAAAATACCGTATTTCCCCTTTGAGGTGTGTTGGAGTAGAAAGTAGCATGAAAAGACTCAAGTGAAGTACAAGAATCTCAGATGTATACTTATTTGCAGTATTTGAGCAAATAAACTGAGCTCCAAACCACAGCTGGCACTAAGCAACAGAATGTCGATTAAGTGACTTTGTGTTGATTTTTTTGTTTGATCATCTTAAATGTCATAATGTTAACTTCCAAACTTATGCCGAGATACTTTAATATTATTTGGGTTATTTATTTCCTGAACACCATCCACAGACTCAAACAAGACTTCACATAACCATGTTTACTCTGTTGTTGTTCTTGACTAAAGGTGTCAAAACCACAGAAAGTAGTAGTAAATAATAGTATCTACTGGGTAGATGTACTCAGTCACAGATAAAAGTCATGCAGTTAGATAGAAGTTAAAGTACAGAAGTATTAATATCACAATGTACAGTAGGCCTACTTAAAGTACCAAACATAAAAGTGCTCATTATGCAAATGAATATTGTATATTTAATGGTTGGATTATAGTTATCAATGCATTAATGTATTAAGTTGCAGCTGGTAAAGGTGATTTAACTACATTATATCTGCAGGATGTTTTGAGATTTTCCCCTCAGGGATAAATAAAGTTTGATCTTAATCTGTAATATTACATCATATTCTATTTGTTGATTATAGTTTGTAACATTACACTTTGTTGTTGTTTGTTCTTGTAGTAGAGTAAGAGTATAAAGTATCAGAGAGCTGAAATACTGAAGCAATTCAAAATTGCACTTGATTATAGAGGTTTACTTTTCACCTCTTAAACTGCCCCCTTTAAAACGTGTTTATTTTTACCTTTACGTGTGAGTTGACTGTTTTTAGATTACGTGTTGCCTATTGTTAGAGGTGAGAGTCATACTGTCCAACCAGTAGCAATGTGCTCATTGAAAAACTGACCTAGTTCCTTATTTTTTTACAAAAGCTTTCAGTCATTATTTATTTTTTTTTAAAAATGGCTGAAAGCAGAGACTGACTGGATGTTAAATGTGATTTATTACATTTTAATAGCGACTGTGTCGTTAGTCAGATAATTTGATATAAACACAATTCAAATTTGTGTGTTCCAGCAGGAAAAGTGTCACTAATTCATGCTGCAAGTGAGATAAAAACAGTAATCTCATTAAAAACAGTGCAGTTCTGTGAATCGCCACCATTAATAGTAGCAGTTATTATCATTTAGCGGTGAGACAGCAAGTTTGCATGAAATCAACTTTACATGTCGCCACGTTGTGAGCAGTCCCTGGCTTTGCTTCGTTACACGTGCATTTAAACAGCGTTATCTCTCCCTTGTAGACTCACAAGCTCTTATTAGCTTTAATTACTTCTCAAGGTTTTGTCATTTTGATGATTTTTTTTCTTTCTACATTCACCACAGCACACACAACATCCTTTTAACTCACTAAGATAAACTGTGATACGGTACTCACCGCTGACTGCAGTCATGTTGACTGAGAGCAGTTGTGCTGTAGGTGAAGCCACGAAGAGAGACGAGATGAATGTCGGTGTTTGATGGTGGTTTCCCCTTGTTGAAATGACAAAAAAAACCTGCCTTACTGAAACTTTTTTCTCTACATCCCTCAACTATCATGTGAGAAACTCAGAAAACCACAGACTCCAACTACATTGTGCACAAAAAAATACCTTCCTTCTTGGAATTATTAGTATTATAAAAGGCAAATTCTTCAAACTGCCTTTTTTATCTTTATTTTAAGCAGATTAAAACACCCCAAAGTGCCTATTGTCCTGTGTAACATGAAACACCATAGAACAGAAATACTTAAATGATTCCCATGGGAAAATTTTGTAAAGGGGAAGTTCTGTTCTCCTTTGTCTGAAAGTAAAATAAAGATTTTCTGTGTCACTTGAGAGCGTTTGGTCGTTTCGATCAGTTTTCAGTTAATAGCAACCACTTATTTCTCAAAAAAAGGAACAACCTGAAAAGTAGCATCTGCTGAGGTGGAAAGTGTTGCTTTAATCTTATGCAAATTAGTTATTTCAGGGGAAACCGGTTGCTTTCTGTTAGATGGTGACACAATGATTGCTGAAAACACCCCACAATGCAGCCAAGTAGATACTAATCTGACAGGTCTCGCATTGATTTTGACTTGATGAGACGTAGTAGTTAGTAAAAAATGTGCGACACAGCCTGCTTTTCTTATTAAAAATGAGTATTGTGTGTTGTGCATCCAAAAAATATATATTTTTTAGTGCTACATCATTCATTCTTATTGCGCTGGACAGCACCTGAGGCCCCTGCAGAGTTGCCCTTTAACAGACATCTGCACAGGCTTTTGCACACCTGTAACTCTGTGGTTGTGGTTTGGAGCTCTCACTCGACTCTGTGCAAAACCGCATGGTACAAAACGTGGCAGGCTGCAATGCAGGGCTCCTCTTTCAGTGTTAAACTAAAGCACTATCAAATCTGATCATTACACCATCGTAGGTGAAGCCAGAACCAATGAAAACATTACTCATAATGCTTAAATCTCTTCTCGGGTCGGTGACATTCCCCCATTGAGTGATGCTGAATTTGGATGTAGGTGCAACTGAACTGTCAGGGCTGCAAGTTCTGTAGTGAAAACAGGAAATCAGAACAATTCCCTCTCATCTTACCCACTTCCCTTACCTGTATCGTGCAAAGGAGAAATATGCAAGCACACTGTATGCCTGACACAAGCCTCTGCATACCAGCACACTTGTTTTTTAATCATCCATGCATTGCCTGTATCAGTGGTTTTGAAGAATAGTTTTACAGTATGCTGGTAAAAGCTATACATACATATATATACATATATATATATACATCGATGATGCAATATCAAGTAAGACAAATGTTATCAAACACATCATGCTACAACTTTGGCTGCTTAATACAAAAAAGGAAAACTTACATGGTTCTCTATTCTCACAACTAATCTACTGTTAGAACCTTGTTTATTCTGATTTAGGGTTCTTGGATACACCTTTTTATCTTTATTTAAAAGACACAGAGTTTGTTGACATGCAGGATTTGTGTGTGAACAATAAAATGAGCAAGAAACAGGAGAAAACAAAAAAGAAAGATTTGGTTAGAAAAGGAGATGTAATGCCAGTTGTTTTGAAATATTTCGGCTACAAAAGGGAACATGCTGCCCACAAGGAGCCACTGTGTCGTCTTCCATTTGTTGCTGCTACAGAAGCTTAACATCTGTTAACTGTTTTAACACTGATCAGCAGCAGTATTAAAGGCCATGTTTTGTGCCTTTAAAATTTTCAGCTCAAAATACTAAAGAAATGGTTCACTTCACCATGACTGTGTAACTCCTGGTTTTGGGGCTGTTCTAAACAGGCTGTTTTGCTCTAAAAACCAATGATCTGCTGCTGGCTCCGCCCACTCCAGAAAGAAAACTCTCCCTGCATTTGTGGTTGACAGCTCACAGCAAAACAACTGACTGCACAGGTGCTGATAGCGGGACTTTCTATTGCGTCTTTCTATCTGAGCATTCATCTGACATGGAAATACCTCGTCATTGTTTTTAACTTGTCATACACAAGTTGAAAACAATGGCGAGGTATTTCCAGAGTTTGTCAGATGATGTTGAGCTTGGATGTGACTCTGAAGTGACTGATGGTTGTTATGTAGTCTGAATGGGCTTAGTGTCAGTAACTGTTCTCTACTTGTTCTGCTCTATGAATGAGAACAGCTTTATTGGGCATTCGGCTGTATTAAAATAACAGTTATGTGAGCACAGAGAGCAGGAGAGAAGCTCGCAGATGTAAAGAGCAGCTGCATTTAGATTGAACCGTAGCATAACGACATGAAAACACGGTAACCCACCCAGACTTTGTTTATTGGTTTAATTTAAAGCTTCCACCATCTCTCAATGTCCCTCTGTTACAGTTTCCACAGAACTCACACTTGTGGGCAGAAAATCAATGCTAATGTTAGCCACATTAGCCAAACAACATGCTAACACATAGATTTTCTTATTGTTGTGGTGACCGTGTCATCAGAAATAAAAGTGATCCACTAGGTGCTCTGCTCCTCAGATGCTAGGAGTGCATGAGGACTCTTGGGTTCACTCTTGCAGCCAACAGCAGGACATTCGGTGAATTTTGCTAGTTGCTGAGGCATTTTAAAGTTAGTGGAAGCAGCTGTAGAAAGTAAATAAACCTAATGGACTGAGAGGCAGCTGCTTATTCTGAATGGTAAGTTTGAGGTAGATGACTATCAGTTAGTTGGGTGTTAGGTAGCACCAAATTCTAACTGGCTTGTAAAGCTGGGATCAGGGTCAGTTAAGGAATGGAAGAAGTGAATGTCTTCATATCATAACAGCTTTACACCTCATAGTTTATAATAAAACACCATAAAAATAGATTTTAACCACATGGGACCTTTAAAACCAGGTCCCAGTCGTGACACCAAAACTGCTCTGACCTGTCGGGACACTTGACCTCCTGTGATGTTGGGCACTAGGATGTTGGCAGAAGATCCTTTAAGGCCTGTGGATTGCAGGGTTGGACCTCTGTTGAATAGGCGTGTTCTGGCACAACCCATGGATGCTCTGTCAGATTGGGATCTGGGAGTTTGGAGGCTATATCAACAACGTGGGCTCTTTGTTCCTTCAGTCATTCCTGAGCAGTTTTTGCGGTGTGGTGGGGCTCATGTAACAGCCACATGAATACTACGATCCAGTGTTTCCCAGCAGAACATTAGGCTGATTGACTTAGAGAGCATGAGCAAATAGATCCTTAGATGTGAGCAGTGACACTGAGATGAGACTTTGACCATGTGGGAAAACAGAAGTGATGAAGAGCAGCAGGAATAACCCATAATCACAGAGAGGAGTAAAGATGGAATACAAGTGAACAGGTCTTCCTTACTGAACTTACTTGCATAAGATTCACATTGTTTGGCAGGCGATATGTGACACCATCATCCACCTATTCTTCTCAATAAGGCTGAAACTAATGATTATTTTCCCAATTAATCTCTTGGTTGTTTGGTTTATAAAATATCAGAAAATTATGAAAAGTGCCCCAAAGCCCACAATGACATTCTCAAATGTCTTGTTTTGTCCACAACCCAGAGATATTCAGCTTACTGTCATAAAGGAGGCAAGAAACCAGAAACTACTGACATTTAAAAAGCTGGAATCAGAGTATTGTGTGTGTTGATGAACTATTGTAGCTCTGTTTCTGAAGTTTACATCACGGAGCTGTATGAAAAATATAAGTCACAAGTTTGAAACAGAGCTATCACAGGTGGAATAATCTATCAACAACCTCCCATGTTTGTTTACTCTTGGAAAACTCCACTATTGACCCCCTGTTTTTAAATCAGATGAAATAACAGATCCAGTAGCATCCTCCCAAATAAATCACAGAAAAGGTAGTCTGTGATGAGCTACTGTCTCAATTAAATAATGGGGAGTTTACTTTACACCCACAGCAGTTTCCGAAAGCATCATTCCACGAAAACAGCAAACTGTTTTCTTGTCAAATGAGTCAAAACTTATCTTGATGAAAGTGGTGTTGTCAGAGATGTGTTTTTAGATTGTAAGAAGGCATTCAACAGTTAACCATGACTTTTTACTTTCAGAGAACTCCATTTTGTCAAAGCCCTGACAGTTTGCTAGCAGTCAATTTTATATCAATCACTATTTATATTTAGTGTGTGTGTGTATGTATGTATATATATGTGTGTGTGTGTAATTGACCGTCCTCAAGTGTGTCCAGATGTACGCTGATTTTTCAATCCTTAACATACAGAATTTTTCTTTCAAATAACAGCAAATATCTGTATTATATATATCTGTAATTTATATTGTATTTTTGGCTTTAAATACAGTAAACTTGCAGAAAATAGCATAGTTTTACGGTCGGTTGTATAAGAAAAAAGTTACCATTTATTAATTTACAGATTTTTGATGTGAGCGTTATTTGACCTGTTTTTTGCAGTTATGTGAAGTAAATAAATTAATGCTTCTATGTGATTTTGCGAGTTATCTGCAATTTAACAAAATAGTGAAAATCTGTAGTTTACTTTTTTTTTTACATCATAGAAATATAAAATATCACAATGTTTTTTTCAGTATCGTGCACCCTTGATTTCCATTAAGGAATAACATTTTGCACCAAACATTTTTCCAAAACAACTACAGCGAGAATTTCTTTTCAGGGTAGAAAAGTTTATTGGTATAAATATGCAAAAAAGGAAATTAATTTTAAGACTCCATGTTCATGACTGTTCTTCAAGCTGTTTTACGACAACATGAAAATCCATGTTTAAGCAAACCTCGTTACACTGTGTACACAATTACAGTACATTTAAAAGTCTTCGGCGGGAAACTGCAATATTGATCATAACACAGAAATGTTCTAAGCGTACTGCTTTTGATTTGATTGACAGCTAGCAAACTTGAGAACACTGGTAGTCGAGCATTGTACAGCATTGATGATCATGTGATATACTTCCGGGTGGACTGAGCCGCGCCCAGAGCACCCAATACACAAGTATAATAAAAATGCTGATAATAAATAACAAAAATAGCTACTACTAATGACTACAAACTCCTGAGACAATACTGTCACTGTAATACTGATACAGAGAGTAAACAAATATTCTCCTGCCGAGGAGATGGTCACGTAGCTCCACTCTTCACAACTCATTTTTAAAAAACTGCAACATGCAAAAATAACAATAAAAGCAACAATGACACTACAATACAAAGGACAAAGTTAAATATAACACTGAGCAATGTTTGTTTTTAATGTGACAGACTTTTTTCATATAGCCAGTCTTAATTTGATCTGGTATCTGCCAGACATAGTGCGAGAGATATGTATCAATATGTGCTGAAGAGGGCCTGTATGGATTCTTCCAAATGGCAATGTGGAGAAAATATAGTGCTTTCACGTGGGCTGTTGTGGCACATTTTAGCAGCCATTGATTTTAGACAGGATCATTGCTTTGTCGGCTTCAAGTGCAGATTTTTCATATATTCAGCGCGTATCTGTGAGCTTCAGGCTTGTTCAACGTCGAGCTCATCTGAATGCTCCTCGTATGCTTTGAGATGAATCTGTGCAATATCTGTGGGAGCCTTACAGCTCACAGACAGTCTGCTGTTGGACTCAGTGGGCTGCTCTGGCTCTGCTCGGCGCCTCCGATGGCTCACTGATCGTAGCGTCTTCTGTTTGAGCAGAGGTGGTTTCTGAGCCCGTGTTGCTGTCGCTGGTTCCCTCCTCCATGGCTCCCTCTGGGACGCTCTCCTTGTCCTCCGAGACGCCCTCCTCGCTGCCCGGGGGAGCCTCGAGCTCCTCTGAGGCCTTCGGTTTCCCTGAATCACAAAAACAAGATGAAACACTGGACGCATCTTGTTTAGTTTCCTGTCATTAATTTGTTTATGTTGATATTTTCAAAGGCAAACTCAAGACCTACCTTTTTAGTCAGGCTTTTGATTGATTTGGTGGATTTTATTTATTTATTACTCTTCTACAAACTAATTCTATTTATTAATTTCTCTATTTATTTACTTATTTTATTTAATTTTATCTCATCTGGTGTTTCCTCATTGCACATAATATTAATAATAATAATGATGCATTGGTTTTATATAGCGCTTTTCTAGACACTCAAAGACGCTTTACATTGCATTATTCATTCACTCCATACTCCATGGTGGTAAGCCACGTATGTAGCCACAGCTGCCCTGGGGTAGACTAACGGAGGCGAGGCTGCCCGTCTGTGCCATCGGCCCCTCCGACCACCACCCAACCACTCACTCTCACACTGCATTCACCCACATGCATTCACATGTTATATAGTATAGCATATAGCAGTTCCTCAGTTCCTTAATCCTTGTGCTTTAGAGTCCCTTATTTATAACATGACTTTGGGGGTGGGGGGTTGCTGGTACTGTTTTATTGCATCTTTATTTCTGTTATCCATAAAGCTTTGTGTTACATTTTATTTGTAGAAAAAGTGCTATATAAGTGAAGTGTGATTGATCTCTACTGCTGCTCTGGATTGATGTTGGAGTATCCTTGAAGAACAGAGGATTTCCAGTTATTGTTGTGCTATAAAGGGCTGTTACAGTCTGTGCTGATGGAAATTATCTCTTTGTCAGTGGTTCTTAAACTGTATTAACTGAAGCGCTTTAGGTTGCTGCTTGCTTTCACAATCTGTGTGATACCCAACAGTTGGGCTGGGCGATACATCGATTTTATCGATTAATTCAAATTTGTACTTAATGTCAATTTGTTTGAATGAAAATCGATTTTCTCATCAACATCTGCCTGCTGGGCTCCTGTAGTTCAGAGAGCGGAAGTGCGTGCCCTCCTCCCCCTGCGCTTGATACTCAAACAACATGGCAGCGAGCGGTGCAGATCTCACTCCGAAGAAAGGAAACGTATCTTCAGTTATTTGGAATTCATTCGGGTTTGTGGCGTCAGATACAGAACAAACAGCACCTTGCTGCAAAGTATGTTTAAAGACTGTTGCTACCAAAGGTAGCAGTACTACCAATTTACTGCAGCGCCTCAAACAGAGGCATGCTGCCGAGTGGCAGAGGTCTTGCTCCCTACAAAACGAACAAGACCATGGCACCCCAAGCACTGCCACCAAAAAACAACCTACCGAATTGAGAGGCACCTGGCTGCAGAGCCAGGTACTCTTGACCGAATTGGAAACACTGACAAACTGTATCCCGTATGAAAAGAAAGGAGTCCGGTGGAAAGCTGTCACGGATGCAGTCGCAATGTATATTGCAAGGTAGACGGGAAAATTTAAAAAAAATTAAAAATAATATCTAAACTTGTTTTGAACAATTTCTTTGTCATCTGCAAACTGATTGTAGGTAGGGGGTGAAAAAAATGGATTTAAATCGTGAATCGGGATTTTTTGTGAAAAAAATCTGAGATTTTTCAGGCCACATCACCCAGCCCTACCCAGGGAATGTAAGGATAGAGTGTTCACATTTTTCAGGATGGTTTTTGAATGTGAAACCTACTAAATGTTACACTGGCATCTTCGCATACACCCTATATTTATTTGGATTCATTTGAGTTCCAGATCAAACTGACATGTCTTCTTGGTATGACAAAATCTGATATCCGCATGGTGTGACTCACCTGGTGTATCTGTGTTGTTGGCCTCTGTGTCTTCGCCTTCCTTGTTGCTGCTTTCGCTGAGAGAATTTTGCTGGGACTTATTGCCATGTGTTGCACAAATGTGTTTTTCTTCCTCTGCTAAGACACATGTGGGGGCCTCCCTTGCACCTCGGTCCCCTGCATCCTTCTCACGTTCTGCCATCCGCTTGCGGGCTGCCTCTTCTGCTGCAGCGATTTCTGCAGAGATCTTCTCCATGTCCACTTCCACCTTCATGCAACACAGCTAAAACAAACACAGTAAATGGGAGAATTAATTACTTCTGCAGTCTCTTTCACACGTACTGTTGGGGCCCATTAGAACAATTTTCTTCTGAACATGCATGTGCAGGTTGAAGAAGGTAAAATGTACTAGGCAGTAATAAAATGAGGTAACTGAACAAGCTGTTCTGTTCCAGCAGGAGTCATGTTCAGTCTTGAAAATGCTTTGTGCCAGTCAGTGGATGGATGGTGTTTGAAGCTCTGTAAAGGATAAATGGCGCCGCCTGTTGTGAACACCGGACACTGCACTCTCCTGCACAGAGCTGCATCTTAGAACAACAGTTATTATGGGGCTACAAATTGTAAATGATGACAGCTATATGATTGCCAGAACATGTGGATGGAGTTAACCGCAGCTGGTGGCTGCAAGGCAGATGGAGACTGGCACAAACCCAGCGCTGCACACTACATGCAAAACGAAGCTTGCGTGCAAGTAAGCAATGACCAAATTTAATGTAAAAGATGCCGTACCCTTTTGAGCTCATTTGTGAACGACTCTGTGGCTTCAATGAATTTTCTTTTCTTGTCCTGGTGGCGGTCTTCAATCTGAAGCAACTCTGCCTCCAATTTTCTCTGTGACACGAGACACACAGGCACCACAGTTATTACTTAATAAGCCAATAAAAACGAAGCTGTCAATGTTAGAGGAATCCATTATGTGAGGACTCAGAGATGGAAACTGGATCCTACCTGATGCACCATCAAAGACTGGACCTGGCGTTTAAGGACCTGCATGCGAGCGGTGGTAACAACCGAGCGCACATCTGGGACGACGCTTTCGCTGAGGATCTCGCTGATCAGACGGTGGTTGCGTTGGAAACGAGCCGCAGCTGAGTGCTTTATAGAAAACCCGTCGTCGTAATCTGAAGATAAGAAAAACATCTGAGTCGTTGCGCTTCCCGGAGGAAAAATATTTTTATCCACCTGTTAGAAGGCAGAGATGTGTTCCTCAGAGGCAACAGCAAACTGTGACAGCACAAATGTTACAAAACAAAATCACGCAAATCCTGCTGCATCAAGACACTGTAAACATAAGGGGGATATTGCTCAATATTTATACAGAGTTAGAGTTAAGTATATGCCATTATGTCAAAACACATCCTTAGGCTAAGCAGAGCCGTTTTTGTTAGGTGGATGGGACAAGCAGTTAATTATAACCCGCAGTATGTGGACAGATGTTTTAAGATGTAGTCTGCAATTTTCATTCATCAGCAAATGTTCTTCTTTGTCTTAAATGTATACTCCTGTGCCTCCTTTAAATACAGGATGATGGGGCAGTAAGGTAAAATCCAAATACAGAGCCTTAAGACAATAATCAAATCCAGGGGCTTTTTCCACACTCTGCGGTCATGAAGAATTAAATCCAGATGGAATCAAATTGGACTTTTATTTTGCCATTATTGTCATTTATGTTTGCAGATGCATTCAGGACGAAAACACAGACCTGCAGTCCTTTTAGACCTGCCTGGATTTATGATCCATGATTATGACGCATATGTAAATGCTCTGTGTTTGTTAGCATGTATGGGGAGAGAAGTGTTCGTATACAGCTGTGCTAAACTCTGTTAGCCCTCTGAACTCCAAGGCAAGTTTTAGTTTAAAAAATCGAAACCATTTATCAGAAAGAATCACTGGATTTTCAACTTTCTGATGCTTCTTTAACTTAGCATATGCAATGTTTGGTTCTGTTAGAAAAAATAACCAAATTTAAGCTTAAAATTGTTGTAGAGGTTGTAAAAGCAATAAAAATATCTACATTTAGAGTCACCATTTTTCCTAGTATCAGTAACACCTGTGGCAAAACTGCTGTACATGTTGATTCCATTTTTAAAGATTTTTGTAAAATAAGTAATCACAGAAATTCAACTTTTGTTTTGTCTTTTTTAAGGGTTTTTGTGCATTAGAACCGTCTCATTCTGCACACGAGACTTTCTGAGTTCTCTCCACTTTATATTGCAGTGAAAAATGAGCCCACAATGAGTAAAAATGTGAATGGAACAAAAAAAAATGCCCGGAAGCTGCTTTTGGTTCAGAGGGTTAAATAACAATCCTCCAACGTATTTACGGTCTCTTTTGGGTTTGTTGTGGCGGAACTTTGCTCTTGCCGGGCATCACCTGAACTTTCCTCTACTGTGCACCCATGTGTGCACTATTGAAACTTGCCATGAGAGCAGAACTGAATCTCATGTGCCATGTTGAAAGTTTCAGAGGTGCTCAGACACCACAACAGGAAACAGTCATAGGTTCTGCAGGTGGCATGAGAAATTTAGGCGTCTGTTACATTCACAAATTCAGCATAAATGAGTCTCGCTACTGTGTGGTACTGTGGAATGTTTTTCAACACTGTTCCTCTGCATGCTGAATTTTGTTCGAAGTTATTTTGCAATGCAGGTTTCAGCTAAAACCACAGCACCTCCTGAAAGATACAGACCCTTCACAAACACATTTTAAAGCAGACAATGATAGAGCTATCATTTTTTTGATGCTCTGTCTCTGTGAGATGTTTTGACGCTGATAGGAACAGAACACGAAAAGCTGGTTAGAATTTTTGCAAGACTTTATTAATAAAGCAAAATCTCTGAGTATGTAGCCACCCGGAGAGCTAAATCTTATTTAATCATTGCCGTACGTGCAGTCTTTTGAGAACATAACCCACTGGGACAGCAGCTTTGACATTTTTATGGTCTGGGGTGTTTCTAAATAGCAACTGTTTTATCTGCAGTTTTCCTGTACATCATTATCTTCTACTGTAGCCCAGCCAGACCCCAGACAAGCATCATTTCCTTGAGGTGGGTGTAACTCAAACGTCTTCTTCTGGCTTGTGTGTCTAACATGCGTGTGCGTCAGTCTTTAAAACAACAGGGAAAAGAATGTAAATTTTGCAATTATGTCTAAACCAATGCCAGAAATACCTACAAAATGTAAACACTTGCACAAAAACAAAGACAAATTTTGTCCCCCTTTGCAGCTCGAAAAGCAAAAACTGCATTTTCAGAGGTAGCTTTTACCAAAAATGTGGATGGTTGCAGCAGTGTAGGAGGAGGGGAAAAGATAACACATTCGCTGGGTGTGCGGACTGGCAGCTCTGTGTGGTCGCGCTACAATAATTACAGCTCTGTCACAGTGCTCTAAACCTTGGGAGACAAAGCATTTAGCTGAGTGGCCTTACCATCTGGATCCTCTGCTGGCTGGATACTCATGTAAGGCTCGCCCTTGTCCAGTCTGGACTGCCTCTGGCGACTCTCCTCTTCCAGAGCTGCCTCAGCCCGGCTTTTTGCATTGACGTAGGCCAGGTAGGCTGGCGAGTTGTGATAGGCCTTCATGCTCTCATTATACTCAATCTACAGTGGAAAAGATGACAGGAATGACGAGGAAACAGAGGAGGCAAGCAGGCACAACATGTGGACCCTTGTTTCTATCAACTACAACAAGATGAGGAAAGAGGGACTGTTAGACAGAAAGGAATGATGACTGGAGGGACCCACAAGTGTTGGGGACACATCTACTGGTCACCCATCAGAAAAACCCCATGACACCCCTTGTAAAACAACCAACCTTCTCTGCTTCGTAGTCATTCAAATAATCCTGTTTCTCCTCATCAGTGAGGTCCCTCCACATGCCACCGATTATCTTCCCAATTTCCCATAGCTTCAGATCAGGATTGGAGGCTTTTACTTGATCCCAAACCTGGTGATGAGAACCAGACATGGGTGTGGGGTTGGGTTGGAGGGGCTATGCGTGGTTATCTCTTTGCAGAGAGGTCACAAACCAGAGGAGGCCGTGTGCTTTAAGCTCCATCTCCAAGCTGATAAATCCCACTATGTGATGTGGAAAGTCCTAGCTAAGTCCTGGCTTAATTTCGCTTCACACCTACCTCGATAAACAACTATTAGAGTCAGAAACAAAATGTACATCTCATTTATTCTGAGCTTATAGAATATCTTAAAAATCAAAGCATCCCTGCCTTCCAACAGAGCACATGATGAAGCAAAAGGCAGCAATTACACACTGTGGACTTACCTTTCGACTATATCTCATATATGGCATCAGTGGCTTATCAGGTGGCTTGGGTGGCTTTGGGATATTTATTCCAGAGGAATTCTGATAAAGAAAGAAAAAGAATCACTTTGAGGGATGGCTGCTCTTGAGGGACCAGGCAACCAAATAATACACTACTGCTTAGCTAAGCTGAGGCTTGTGAAACTACATGCAGATGTGTGGTTAAGCAGTTTGACATAAAACTATAAAAAAAAATGACAATCAGATACAAGATGCAAAGCAGTTCTGTATCATTTTAGTTGACCCGATTTAATGAATGACAGTTTGAGGTCATAAATTAGTCAGAAACCCCACAGACTACAATGGAATAGTGCTGACTGTGAAAAAAAATACAAAAATCTCACTTAAGCTGAGATTTTCCCACTGCGAGACATAATGCCATTATCAGAGTCAGCCAACCACAGCTTGCATGCAGCGACTAAATTACTGCTCAGCAGCCAGAGCCATGCTGAGCAGCGAGTCTGTAATGCCATGGCAACACTGATGGCATGGGTTACTTAACATGGCTGTCAGAAATGCAGACTTTGAAAGGCAGGTGGTATTTGAATAGACACAGATGGACTCTGAGCCAGTCTGCACTGTGATGGAGGCAGCAGAGGGAGTTTGGAATGATACGCATTTCAGATTCAGTCTCAGTAATGGAATGAGTTAGGATTTGCACATCGACTATTCTGCGGCATCTGTTTTCTGAGCAGTGGAAATGCAAAAATACACTGAACCTCATTTGCTCTAAACAAAGCAAAGGTCTATCTTGTGAAAAGCTGCAGTGCTGTTAGTGCTTGTACAGGCTTCGGCAGTGTCTATGTCCAGCTGTACTCTAGAAATTTCTCCTTCAGGGTGTGCCTTATATTTTCAGTCACCTTGTTTTCCCTATGTTATTATTCATACCGTTACCCGACTGTTGCTGCTTTGGCTCCCTCCCAGTCTGTAGTTGTTGTAGGCCAGATGGCTGTATGGGTTGTACCCCACAAACCCGGTAGTGTTGGGCATTTGCTGATGAAAACAAATGAGACAGAAACACGAATGAGAAAATGACATAAAAGAAGGAATAGGGAAAAGCCTAAAACAAAAAAAAAATCAAAGAAACCAATGAAAGAAGCTGAGAAAATGCAAAATAAACTTGCATTCATGCTGGGGCTATAAGAAAATAATCATCCCAGAAGCAGTGGTGTATCAGCACATCAGTCTGTGTGACTAAAGCCCCTTTCAGACTCCTTTCTGTTCATCTGCAGCAACTACAGCTGGTCACTTTTCTGTAAAAAGTCAAAACCTAGAACCATTTCAGTAAAACTTCCAACAAGTCACACTAACAGATAGGCAGGCACAAGTGGTATTATATGTTGCGTGAAGCAAGTCTGGGAAGGTTTTTTCCACATTTCAGCACCAATATTGGTCCAAAAACATCACAGAGAGCATAAAAGACAGAGTTTTGTGTACCAAAATCCCCAAACACCTTTCTCATTCATATCTATTAGGCTATAAATTGAAATGTGCACAATATTAAAAAATCACTGCAATAAAAACAGACTATAAAAGATTTGATTAATGATATTCAGCAGGATCCACATGAATGTCTCCAACAGCGCCAGTACCTTCATTAAATACAAATTATCCACGACATGGTGACAGGATCAGTCCGGTTTAGGCTCTAATGGAAAGTCACATTGTGTAATTCTCCTTATTTCAGACACAGAGTCACAGTTTATGAGCTGCAGTTGAAACATCTGTGAAATAGCAGTCGTTCTGAGGCGTCAGGATACTTTTAATTTACTGTTGGTGAAGTGATAGTTACATTATCGTTTACCTGAATTTTCAGTGTTTAAGAAATTATATTTAAACTAGATTTAGTCTTTTGTTTATTACAGTGTTGCCTTATCTTGCTTAAATGACAAATATCATACTGAGCATTTCTGAATTAAGGAACATTAACAGAGAAGTGACTTTTATCTGAATGAAGAAATGCCATCACTTTAACACACCAATGAAGCTAGTAGTGTTATATGTCCCACATCTGAAAAGGGCCTAATAAGGGCTGTAGATTCAACTAAAAATGTTGGTTTTCTTAAAAGGAACTTTTTTTTTTTAACTTAAAGTATGTACTGCAGCTGTTCCTACAAACTAAGTACCATTTCATGCAGTATCATACAACTGGGACTTACTGCTTTATGCTAATACTGCATCTTAAGCTTTGACTGTCGCAGTCTGTAATGTGAAATAAGTGGCTCAAGCTTTTTTATACTCGCACAGCCGCGACACCGTGATGAAACTGTGTAGGGGATTATAGGCCAGACTTGCACGAAAAGTATGCTGGCTAACATGCTGAAGAATCTGACCAGATGCAGTAGGACAGCTAGGTATTTTTGTCATTACTATTTATTGAGGCGCACTAAATCTTTTTGTATTTATGGTAGTATGGATACTGGAACACACCCATATTGTGATAATTCATAAACTGCACTAAAATGAAGCCATTTCAGTGACGCTACACTTAGAAATACTTACAGTTGTTGGGGCAGGGGGAGGTGGAGGAGCATAGGATGGTCTCTCTGTTGTGGAAGGGAAAAAAAAGCAAGATACAACATCAGCATCAGTCCAGTGATGCATTCAGGTTTAACACCCCTAACTGCAATATATTGTGTTTTCTTACTACATCATTAACGCACTAACTAGAATTATCTGTTAATTACATGTCTGACATTGCAGCATTGTGCCTATATCACTTCACATGCATTTACTAAAGCAGCAGGTCGCATGTAACTGAACGTGTATTTTCATGTCAACATCCCAACCAGACAGGTAGTTAAAACACTCCCAGTTCCTTACTTGACATTTTAGCAGTGAGCAGGAGGAGGAGGAGGAGGCATCAGTCTGTGCCGGTCATTGGAGCTGAAATAAACACATTTTTAAAACAGGACAACACCGATGAGATGAACTGTGTTGGACACGGAGGTTCATACAAAGCACAAAACAAAGAGATGCCGATGATGACTGTCAGTTAACCAGGCAGGCTAACGCTCACTTGCATCGACGTTAGCTCGAAGTTGGCAGTTTGTACAGATTGGTAGGTTTTAGCTTAACAGATATTAGTAAAAATAAACAATAACGGTGACACTGAATGTTTTATGATATCTGACTATTTGAATATGATAGTAGGTAACAAGCACTGGTGGCTGAATGCTAAAAAAAACGAGCTGTCAGTTAGCTAGCTAGCACGCTAACGTTAGCGTGTATTAGCCGATAATGCTAGCTAGGCTCATTCACTGCTAAGTTGACTTTTCTGCAGCAAAAGACAGCAATAAACAATGCATGAACTGACTTTTAACTGTGGTTAATTAAAGTTTTGCGCTGTTATAGTAGATAATCGATGTTATATGGCTAGCTCATGAGCTCAGTTGGGCTAGCTAACTGCTAGCCTAGCCACCTCAATGAAAAGAAAATGACAGCTGAAATATCATTAGCATGCAGCGTCAACAGAGCTTATATAAATTCCCATAGATTCAGACGTGACGAGCTAAAGTGACGGGCAGAAGACTCACCCTAAAACTCGTTTTGTTCCCCACCACAGTGTGTGCGTTGTGGCTTTTTAACAGGGAGGGCTAAAGCACCTGGCTGAGAGAAACAGTCCCCACAATAAACGATTGAAATGGGGTCCACTCGAGTGATTCCTGCAGAATCTTCCAGAATTGCACCCCCACCCTCTCCTTATTACAGCTGTGCCTTGGCTCGATGCTGATGCTCATCGCCCTCAGCTGTCACTGCTGCAGCCTCTCGCTCAGTGATGTGACAGGCAGCAGGGACGCATTTTTCTCCTCCAGGATTCATTCACACAAGGAGAAAATGTGTCACAGCAACGCAGAGCTGCTTTATTTTGCAGATGCATCATAATGTAACACATCAGAAGCATGATGAAGCCCCCTGAGTTGCACAGAAGCAAAAAGCTGACCTTCACTGTTAACCTGACAAATCAGCAACAATAATATTTATGTCTATAAGGTGCTTTACAAAAGATTAAAACATAAGCATCAGAAAAATACATTAATATATGATAAAGATTAATGCAGACTCAAATGATGTTTTTAAGTGTTGTGAACTGAAGCACTGCTGTTGATTAAAAAAGAGGAGCTTGCTCCAAAGTAAAACCAAAACGGTAAAAGCTTTTTCCCCCTTTGATTTAAGCCTGTTTTGTTGGACTTTTAACAGCAGCAGGTGCAGAATAAGGGGATAAAAGTTCATAGATGTAAAGCCAGGTAATGCACAGAGATAAAAATCACTGACAAAATCTTAAATTGAAATCTTAAATTAAACAAATCTGGAGCATAGACTGTATAGGAAAGATATCTTTCTTATACAGTCTGTGATCTGGAGCCAGTATCGTTCAGCTAGAACTGGAGACGTGTTCTTTCTGCTAAGTTTTGAATCAGCTGTAAAGCAGCAGCTGCTGCATTGTTTAAAAATGGTGAGTAATAAGTTGCAATAGTCGAGGTGGGAGAAAATGAAGTTGCGAATAAGGTAGTCAGCAGTGTTTTGGGGCCTTGGTTTCTTTATTGTAAATGCAGGACAGAACCAGAGTCTTTGTGTTGATTAAAGCTAAGGTTTTAATCAAAAACAAACACAAAGTCATGACAAAAATGTGCCATCTCAATGCACATGCCCTTTTTAGGTCACTTTATTTAAATAGCACCAATTCACAACATATTTCATCTAAAAATTTAACAAAATATTGAGAGAAACCCAACATATCCTGCGCTTCCTTTAGATATTTTTACAACAGTATTTCTGAAAAGTATTAAACTCAGATAATCCTATTTTAAAAAAGTGTGGATGATTTATTATGTCACCGTACCACAAGTTGCATTATAGATGCTTCACAGGCTATAAGCTTTAGAGAAAATCGAGGTTGCCCTGCTCCCTATGTTGTTAGAACTGAAATACTTTGCATTCTTGTTCACATTGTTTGAAAGCCGCCCAGGTCAATAGTTGTAATAGTGTGTTCCCTAAAGATAACAAGCCAAAGCCTGCAGGATTTAGCCTACATCTCTGCCCATTCAGCCCGAATAGCTCTTGTTTTGGATCTGTTAATTGATTGTGTTCACTGTGTCCCCGTTGCTTTCTGTTTACACTGCACACTTGAGAGCTTATTTTACTTCTGCTTGACCTGCATTCTGCACGATATGCATTCGGACACTGTTGTGGTCCTATCTCCAGGTGTGGCGCCTCACCTTATTTTCATTCACCAGGCGATGGCCACGGAGCTGAATGGAAGAGGGGTGCGGATTCCACACAAGGACGGCGTTTGGCGTTGGACACCTGCGACGGACTGGAGGTAAGGTGGAGGTCACATGCCTCCTGTAAGCTACTGTGCAGGGCCTCCCAGGCACAGCTGTGGGATTGTGGATGCCCAGAGGCACAACTGGGCCTGTGACATTTTTAAAATGAGCCAGAGGAAAACCCAGAAAGCTGTTCTCGTAATGCAGATCCAGACTCAGCTCTTAAGCCAGTAGAGCTCTCCAAAATAGACTCAGGCAGTGGAACTAAGCAGACTTGAAAGTTTACTCTGGTGGTGGATGGTAGAGATATTTTTAGAAGCTGCTGCACTCAGATTATTATGATGTATCTTTCCAGAGGTATTCCTTGCACAACTGCCTTGACTATTATCATTAACCTGTCTGTCTGAGCAGCTCAGGCTCAAGGAAAAATTACCATAGTGGATTAAGATGTGAAAAAAATGACACTGCCTTTTTTTTTTTTTTTTTTGGTTTCATAAATGCAGAAAACTGTGTTGTAAATGACAAAATGTAACTTTTTTTAGCATTTGATGAGAAAAAGGAGGAAACATCTTTGCTCATGCTGATCACTGTAACTTTAGTTATATGTAAAGTGCATCCTAGCCCATTATGAAGTCACACACCTGACACCGTATCTGTCGCTGCTTTATGCTGATTTGGAGGTCAAAGGTGGACAACACTGCACTCCTCTTATCTAACGAATCACATGGAAGTATTTAGAAATAGTCACATATTGTCACGTCTTCTAACAGCTGCCACGGCTGCAGTCTGACTAATGCTGGAATTTGTTAAAAATTGTATAAAAATCCTGATAATTTTACACATAAAGGGGTGGTGCAGTGTGAGAATGTCCTGGCTTTAAACCTGCTGCCTCTTCATGTGGAGTTTACATGTTCTCATGGTGCCTGTGTGGGGTTTTTCCAAGTGCACCGAGCACAACGCCCCTCATTGCAAGTCATGTAATCTTTTAAAAATGCAGAAAATACACCATTTATCAGAGCCAGTAACTGTTAAAACAGAAAAATCATTGGATATTTAACTTAACAGTGCATGAACGGGAAGCTTCACCAAGTCTAGGCTTAAAATATTATTTAAAAACTACTTTATTCTACGTGTCTGATTTTAATATTTGCCAAAAAGACACTGTTTGCACAAAGGAGAGTTTGTAATAAACGAAAAATTTTAACCCTGCAGTCAAAATTCAGGGACTATTCGGCTGAACTGCAGGCTGTGTTCTCACATACATAGCAGAGAGGATGAAAACTAATTAAAAGTGTAAGTAGTAAACTAGCTAGCATGTAGAACCACAGTTTTTTTTCCAGGACTGATGACACCTGTGGAAGAAAATGCATGTTAATGTGCACATGTTAATTCCATTTTTTTTCAATCTATGTAATCACACACAGAAAGCCAATTTTTGTTCCTTTTTTTTAATATTTATGGAGTCATAATTTTGTTGTACTGCACAGAAAACATCTTTGAGTTCTGTCTACTTCTAGCCATTGTTGTGCTGTTTCCATAGAGATGCAGGACTTTATATTACAGTTCAAAATGAGCCCACATTGAGTAAAAAGAAGTCCAGAAACTGCTTGGAATTCAGAGGGTTAAAGCAGAAATGACTCAGTTTGTCGTTTTCTCCATTTGTCCATGTGATACAAGCAGCTGAAGAAAGTGGTGTATCAGAAATCTTCATATCTTCACATTTTCGTAGTAAATAAGGCAGAATACTGAAGCCACCTTTGCTAATAATCACACCAGCAACACTGTAGTTTCTAAAGTGTTTTAATTGATGTATTACAATGTGTACATTTTCATCGGGTAAACATTTACGATGTAACTGATTATTTCATTGATTGAAACTCTATATTTCAGTTCTTTGATCACTTCAGTGTTTGAGTATAACAATCCTGTTGTGGACAAGATACACACAGCTGTTTCCAGCTGCTTCCAACCCCAGTCCGTCTGTATGCATGCAAACATTACTTCATATCTTCTACACATTAACAGATAATATCAAATGCAAACAAGGAACAGTCTATTCTGGAGAAACGCAATTACAGTTCAGTACAGCAAAGTTAGAGATCAAGCAGCTTACTGTAGCTTAAATACACCGTTTATGTAGTTAGAAGGCTTTTCTTTACGAAATCAAAGCCAAAACTGTTTGCCCTCTCTCTCAAAGATTAAGACTGTTCGAAATGTGTTTAGTTACACTTCATTAGTTGATGAATTATAAGATAGGAATCTGCTGGAACGTTTTTTGTGCGCATGCAGTTCACTGAACGAGTATTGACGTCTTTGTGCTTGAAGTCTTTGGAACGATTTTTAGGATATTTGGTGTTTGACATTTTTAGCTGTAGCAACTATTCTCCACCACCATCTGTCGGTCTGTCGGTCTGTCTGTCTGTCGGTCGGTCGGTCTGTGTGTTTTGGTGAACTTCCTTTGGATGCACTTCTTTGTTACTGACAAGTAAAACTGCACAAACACTCTTTTAGTATAAACTGATCCTCAGTGATTCGATTAGATTCTTTACAGTCTGTAGTTTCATGAATGACTAGGGACCAAAAGTGTGACATTATATATTACACAACAACTCAACCAACACAGAGACAACAAAAGAAGTTAGCTTTGATCATCATTGAATCATTACAAAGTGCTGTGTATTTTTAAATCCCAATGTTGTAAGTGTAACTAAATAAAAAACAACCCCTCAAGAAAACGAAGAAGAGAGAAAATTTAGCAGATTTATTTTGTGGCAGCTGTTGGAGTTAGCTGAGATGAGATTGCTGGGAGAAAGCAACATAAGGAGGGCTGTACTATGAAGCAAGTTTAACATATCCAGGCTTTCTTTGTGTTAGCTGGCTCAACAAATCCTAAAACCCCAAACAGAGACAATAGTGGTTATCAGCTTTCTTTGTTAGCCAGGTTTTCTTCAACAGATTCTGTCACGCTCACATAAAAGGAGATGTTTGAAGTTTCACTTGACTTAGAAAACAGATCAACTGTGTGTTGCCTACTTCAGTAAAGAGGAGCAGGATGCTATAATGGAGAGCTACAAAGGTTATATACGAGGAACGCTGGTAGAAAACTGTTGATTAATGTAAGCTAATATATTTATTTTACAGCTCAGTGACTCTCAATATAGCTGCTTATTTCTAACATGAAAGCTTCTAAACTTTATACATTTAAACATCAAGAAATGCATTTCGGTCTCACCCTGACCCATAATAAAGGAAACATGAAACTCACTTTTGACCAAATCTAAGTAAAATTAATGTTATTGATTGAATGGTTGTTGCAATTTCAACAGTGTAAAACTGACTCGGCAGAAAATCGGGAGCAAGCATATAAACATAATTTTGCATTTGCTGCATCACCAGCTGAATGCATGCAATGTAGCGTGGCAACACAATGCATACAGTGGAATTACTAACATACAGCTCAATAGGTTTGGAGATAAAACCTCAGCTATCGCTCAGCGAGAATCATCTGGAAAAGAACTGGTGAAAGGAAGATGCTTCTTGCAGGTGATTTACATCCCAACCTCTGAACAGCATCAGTTACTGTGGTTATCTAACAGGTTGAAAAAGATCCACCTCTGAGACATTAAAAACTCTCGCTGTTACATTAATCTTGCGTCATAGTACACCCCTCTGAAGGTTGTATGTTGTACTGAATGGGACGATAAACCAATTACAGAAGCACATACTTCTGCCATCAAACCGAATTTGCTGTGGAAAAGTGTGAAAAAAATACTACTACTAATACTAATAGCTATCATGGCACTTTTGTTGTTTCTGTTGAGTTTTACACTAATACATTTTTATTTTAGAATGGCATTTTTTAAACAAAAGCCATGCCTGTCCACACAAACACTTTGTTTTTTATAACACGCTTGAAGATGCATTTCTCATAAACATACACGGGCTGTGTTGGTGCCGATGTTAACATGAGGCAGGGGGTTGGTTGCTTCGTTGTAGAAAATAGTGCTGAGGGAGAGAAGGAATGGTCAAAAGTAACTCTAGAGGAGGTCCTGAATTGCACAACAGACGCTAGCAGAGACGGTGCCTGTTATTCATTATCCGTGTTGAATTAAATTAACCACTGGTTGTCAAAACTAATGTCTTTGTTTTCTTCCTGTCATGTGATCGGAGCTTGACGAATCAGGAAAGAACATGTAGTGACGGTTAATCAGAAAGCAAACATGGGTGTCTGCAACACTGCTTCCAAAAGTCTTCCTTTTTTGTCCATCCAGACTTAAACACATTCCTGGAGATTTCAACTCTCTCTCTGTTTTAGGAGTTATAAAAACCAGAAATGTGTGGATGCTAGCCAAATGTAGCATGTGAGTTAGGTGTTTTAAAAATAAAAACATATTTGTGTGGATGTAGCCTCAGTTTGTTGGGCTCTAATACTCATATTTAAGGCTTCAAAGATGTTGAGATAAAATCAGAGAGTGGAGCCAAAAATCTATTGTTTGACAGTAACTGTGAATATTTTTCAACATATGCTGCACTTGACACACCAATGCCGTGATGCTACTTTCTTATTGCCCCTTTTCTGTCGTGGCACCGACAACCAATAATCTTTTCTTGAGTCAACAATAACCAAAGGTGGAGCAGATAAAGCAGGTTCTCCATATCAGCCTAAACCTGCAACTCTACCCTGAACTAGCCGGAACACCACCAGCCTCCAACCACAGTGTTTAAAGTATGTGTTTGAGTAGCTATGTCACTGTAAATACACTCCTTTGATTGACATTATGATGCTCTACAGATGGCTGATAACTAGCTTTGTGAGATTAACAGAGGAATTCCTGGTTTCCTCGTTATCATCGTGTTATCTTTACAGCTCCACCGTGTTAGCTAGAAGTTGCTTGGCTGCCAGGAGCTTAATCATTAAAAGTTTTTACACTCTGCGTCTATATTTAAAACACATCACGCCTGGCCAGTGAAACATTCTGCCAGTTTGCTGCAGTGATAGTGCAAAGCTAATGTAGGATGTTTATATGTGGATGAGAACTCTGAAGACACAGAAGGAGAGATTTTGTCACGAGCTAGTGCAGGTGATCACACAAATCAAGGTGATTCCTACACTTGCTGATGCTCAACTTTCAAACCTAAACAATGCACAAAAAGTGCAGAAGCCTCTTGTTGTTTTGTATTTTTGGCACAATCAGCATGTAGCACCACCAAAGTTCTGCCAAGCAGTCTGTTTGGAGAGAAGTCCTGTACGTTGAAGCATATTCATACAAACACGAGAGTCATACTGGCATCTTAGCACCAGCTGGAGAAACAGGATTATCCTATCAGCAGTGTACAGAGTTTCTAGCCCAGCTACGCTGCCAGTCCTTCATGCAAGAGAGTTGGCAAGAGAGAGGGGTGCAGAGTGAACCACGGGGTGATGAAGCAAATCTATTCTGGGTTGCAGAGATACAGTTTTTCAGACTAATCTCACTTTTCACTTTGGTCTCTGTGGTGTGAAAAGCTATGGCTTATCATTCGGTAACTCAACACGGGTGGGGGTTCTTGCCTTCCTTTGTAAACCCTGCTCCTTCTTTTTTCATTGTTTCATCTTTTATTGCTACTCTGGTTGTCGTCGCTGAACTAGACTTTGTGCAAACACATTTTATGGTTTGCTTTAACCTACTTACCAGACGGGTGGGGTTTAAGAAATATACAACAGTAGAATAAAGAGCCACACAAATTGTTTGAAAGATGAGTGCACACTCCTTTGATGGAGAATCTCTCTGGATTGTCCTGTTGCAGCTCCAGAAAGAATAAAACTAACAGCTCCTGGTTTGATTACTGGGTGGAGTGGATATATTTTCTTGTCACTTTTTTAAAGAACTACACTGAAGTTAGATTAGAGAAAACAACACACTCTGCATTCTTACAAAGATCACAACTACGACTGGAAGTGTGTTTTTTTCTGTCTGCCACCTGGTACTTAAAGCGCATGTGTCGAAAGACCGCCGGTCTTAAGTTCACATCGTAGAAAACAAAACACAACAAGTGCTCAGAAGACTCAGATCGCACACTCTCACACACAGAAACAAAAATAGCAAAAGAACTCAATTCAATGGTTTCTTTTTTGTTGCACAAGCTCAAGTACCATTGGCCTCAGGCAGAGTGAGGCCTAAGGATGAAGTCCTTTAGTCATGTAGTTTTACTAATGAGCACCAGTAGAATTCAGCTGGTCCTGCACTGCCGCTGCCTCCCTCCTCAGTCCCTCAGGGTTGCAGTCATTAACTGGTGGCAGTCCAGATCCCCACGAAGTTCCAGCGGCCCCGGCAGCCTCATCCCCGTCTTCTGATCCACACACCAGCACTTTCCCCGCTGTCCGTCACGAGCAGGATGGCACTGCGGGCATAAAGAGGATAAATAAATTATTCATGCTTTGTAACAGCGGCTTTAACCCTCTGAACCCAAAAACCTACTGACAGCTTTTAAGGCAATGTTATGTTTAAAAAAAAAAACGAACACCAAAATTGCACTCTTATTCATATATGTTATGTATAAATAAATCATTAAAATAACACAATTTATCAGAGCCAGGAAAAAAATTTTAAATTGTCAGATTTTCACCTTTCCGTAGGTGCCTAAACTACTCATATGGGTCATGCTGTTGTAACAGGAAAAATAAACATCATTAAGCAGAAAATCACAGTATACAGTTCCAAAAATGTATTCTCTAAATCCCAAAATCTGCTAGCATGTTTAAAAGGCATGTCATCTTTAAAAAATGGTTAAATTACATCATTTACCAGACCAAGAAACTGTAGAAACAGAAAAAAAAATCTGATTTTCACTTTTCTGTCGGTGTGGAAAGTAGTCTTGTGGGATGTGCGGTTCCAACAAGAAAAATCCAAATGATCAAGTAGAAAATCATATTATATACAGGTCCACAAATCCACTAGCATGTTTGAAAGGTGTGTTACATTTTTTCAAAAATGGCTAAATGACATCATTTAATAGAACCAGAAACTGTGAAAACAGAAAAAATTGTCTGAGTTTCACCTTTCTGATGGTGCTTGAACTATCCATATGGGACATGCAGTTCAATCAAGAAAAATAAACATGATCAAGCAGGAAATCATAACATATAGAAATTGACAAAATTGCACCTTTTGTCAGGACTAAAAACCGTAAACACTGAAAAATTTGTAAGATTTTCAACTTTCTTTTGGAGCTTGAACAACATATATGTAACATGTGGGTCTATAAGGAATAATAAAGATGATCAAATAATAAATCATAGTATATAGCTCCACAAATTAACCCTCTGAAGCCCAAGCCCGGATGGCATGTTTAAAAGATGTGTTATCTTAAAAAGAAAGTGGTTAAATGAGGCCATTTAAATGAGACAGAAACTGTGAAAACAGGAAAAAATTGTCAGATTTTTAACTTTTCACCTGTGCTTGAACTACTCATCTGTGACATGCCATTTGGTCAGGAAATGTAACGAAATCTAAGCTTAAAATTTGGACATTTCTTCAAAATCATTTAACTCTGTATGTCGCAAAAAATCAGCAAAAATAAACCATTAGAACTAACCGGATTCTGTAAAAACAAACAAATCTGTGCTTCATGGTTTATCTGTGAAGCCAGTACCTGTGACAAGTATTTGGGCACCTTTCATTGGATATTTAACTTTCCAACAATGCGGTGTGCTGTTCAGTCAGGAAACTTAACCAAATCTAAGCTTAAAATCATAATATTTAATCAAAATCACTTCATTCTACATGTTGCAGTTAAAACTTTGAGATTCTGCAAAACATATATGATTCTATGCCTTTCTGCACAACTGTGAAGCCATTAGTGACTCAGCTTTGACCAACAATCACATAACAAGAATTCTGGGACTTTTTAGCTGAACTTTTATCTGTGCTATGTAGAATCACCTTTTTAACCAATATTAGTCACATCTGTGGGCATTTGGAAAAAATATTGTACATGTTTTTTTCCAGGTTTTTCCAATTTTTCTCTTTACTTCTATGGTTTTTCCATAGAGCTGCAGGACTTCATGCTGCTGTGAAAAAGGAGCCCACGGTGAAGAAAAATGTGTTTTGGTTTTCCACCTTTAAACTTTATTGTTTTAACCCGCTCTCACTGTTGTCAAAGGTGGACATCGTCAAGCATTTAGCAGCTGAAGAGCCAAACCAAGTGAAAACAGAAGGAATGTGGGACTCAGATTAACCAGGTGAACACAAACGCTAAATGACTGCTGATAGGTCACAATGTCAGACCTCCTTTTAAAGATATTTTCTTTGTTTTGAAGCTCCCAAATCAGTGGTCAGATGTAATATTTTCGCACCAGACCGCATTAAAAAATGTGTTTAACTTCCCTTTAAAATAAATATCAAGCTGTCTTTCAAGGTCTCCCTAAAAAGACTGCAAGCAGTATTTCAAGTAATTTAATTATTTGGTTCAAATATCCAAACATTCCTCCTACAGGCTTTTAACAATTCCCCTAATACAAAATTTATTGCATGCGTTTGCACTTTTTTCGCTCCCCCATAATGATTTAGCTTCTAAAAGGTTCCAAGACACAGCAATTAACAATCTGAGAGCAGCCCTGCCATGAAATGATTCCCAGTTGCCCCTGATGACCTGTGCTTTACTTCCCAACAGGTTTTATCAACGTGCAGTTTTAGTTAAACAGTAAACAGATGCCTGTGAATCTGAGCAGACAGAGATACTTTAACCACGTTACACAACTCAGACTTTTGATGACTGGTGCCTCAGCACAGCTTTGCTTTTATCACTGACTCTGCGTCTGCTGCTCTGATTGCATGTGCAGCCTTATCTGTGTTTTCCCCTGATTATCTGCATGTTTGCACAATCTTGCAAAAGCAGAATAACAAAAAGAGAAGCAACCGCATCCAAAAACTAATTGCATCCATCACTGCAATAAAGTGATTATTGTCCCACAGTTTAAGGGAAACCGCTTTACGCACAAAGTCTTGACTTCTGAAAGTAAATCACTTTCCATGTGAGCTTAGAAAAATAAGGTCTTGGCATTAGCATGACAGTCTGCTTGGAGACAGTTTTGAGTTGATCTTGAACTAGTAAAACAATATGTCATCAGCTGCAGACGTGTTTTGTGTTTTGGCCCGCAGATTGCTGATGGAGTCTGAAACAGTTCGAAGATAGGAATTTTTATTTGTACTGGCTGAATAATAGAGATTCACAGTTCACCAGGAGACATGGCCAAATAGTGGTTGACTCAGTGTTTCAGTGAAGCTCATACTCTGTGAAAATGAAAGGTTTTAACTGTTTTTAGCTGTATTTTTAAAAACAACTTACTGTTATTTTCCTGATTTGTTCGATTACGGATACTATCTGTAATCAAACAAATACTATTATTGTGTAAGTAAAATCACACAATAATAGTATTAACTTAAATGTCAGCTGTGGAAAAATTGGCTAAAACTGTAAATAATGTCTACATCAAAAAAATGTACACATGGGAAGTCATTGTTTAACAACATTTGGAAGTAAAATTTCTCTCTTTTCACTGTATTTTTGCTGCCATTTGATAGAAAAACTATGTATGTTAATTCTTTTTTTTTAAAAAAAAGGAAATAATTTTCTAAATTGCTATTTATAAATCTTACCAATTTACTAAATTACAGAAAATATCTAGTAAAATCACAAAAAGTATTAACTTACACGTGGACTGTAAAACCAAAAAAGCTAAAACTGTAAATAATGTTCACTTCAAAAATACTTCATAAAATATTTTTTACTTTAATAAAAAAAATATTTTATGAAGTATTTTTGAAACAAAAAATCTTTATATTAAATACTGAAAAATATAATATAATAATAAATATTTGTTCAGACAATATTTAATAAAGTCTCAGAATAAAAGTGTTACTTCAACATGTTAACTGTAAAAAGCAGGCTAAAACTGTAAACACCAAACAATAAAATGACACTATTTTTACATATTTAAAACAACTAAAAATGTAGTTTTTTTAACAGATATTTAAAAACATATAAATCATTTTATAGCCATTATTTTTACAGATTATTACTGTTTTGTTAAATTACAGATAATATCCAGTAAAATTGCAGGAAAAAGTATTAATTTACATGCTAATGTAAAAAAAAAATAGGCTAAAACTATAAAAAAAAAAAATGACCACAACTAAAAATGTGTTTGTGTGAGTTAGTAATTTGTTCCTTCGCAATGTGTGCCCATAAAATTACACAGATTTACTGTATTTATATCAGCCAAAAATATAGTTCATTTACAGATATTTGCTGTTATTGCCATATTTTTTTTTATTTTTTTTGTATGGTAGTATTGCACCATTTTGACCATTTAAATTTTTCATTTTTACTTTTTTTTTTACTTCAGAGAAAAGCCTGAACTGATTTTGGTATGTTTGGCAGTTTCACAGTAATTACATTTTACAGATTTTTTTCTGGCACCTTTGCTGCCAGATTTCCACAGTTTTTGTATTTTTTTGTTTGTTTTTTACAGTGTAGTGAGTGTGTACTTGAAGTGACAGACCTGTTTAGCGTGGAAGTCTCCATTCTTGTCACAGTTGGGGATGGGGATTGTGAAGAGATCGTCATGTGTGCGGGTATTTGACGCCAGTCTGTCCAGCGCTCTTTGTAGCTCAGCACGACACGGAGCCTGTGAAAGAAAAAAACCTGATGGGATATTTGTACACCAACCGAGTTCCTGTTACAGATGCATGTAGACTTTTGCAGTAGCATGAGAAAATTGCGGCGCAAAACAACAAAATTATTGTCTTTAATTTTCAAAATGGAGGAAGAAATCCTGAGAAAGTTTAGCTATATTGTTAAATTTATCTATTTTAAGTAATCATTTTAGTTTTCCAATCAGCCACACTGCAACATTAAAACACTGACATGCAGAGTGAATAGCACTGATTGTCTTTTTGTGGGTGAGATATATCAGGCGGCAGGCGGTCAGTTCTTAAAGTTGATGTGCTGACAATTTGAGAGACTTTGACGAACTGTTTTGGTTGGAGAACTGGATCGGAACATCTCAAAAACAGCAGATGTTATGGGGGTTCCTGGTGTGCACAGGTTACCAAAAGTGGTCCAAGGAAGGGCAACTGGTGAACTGGAGACAGAGTTATGGACGCCCAAGGGTCAGTGATGCTTGTGGGGAGAATCAGTTCCTCAGAAGAGCTGCTACAACAAAAACTGCTGAAAAACTTAATGCTGCTACGATAGAAAACTTTACAGCTAGCTGTGTAGCAGCAGACTGGTCAGAGTGTCCAAACTGACTTCTGTCCAAACTGGAAGCTCTTACAATGGACATCAGAACATGGATGAGTGGAGGAAGGTGACCTGGTCTGGTTAATCATGCTTTATCTGGAGAAGAGATGGCAGCAGGATGGAAATGAGGTGAGCTGTCGGAGGCGGTATGATGCCCTGGACAAAGTTCTGCTGGGAAAACCTTGAGTCCTGCATTCATGTGGCTGTTACTTGAACACCTAAACATTGCTGCAGACCACATCCACCCTTCATGGCAGCAGTATCCCCTGATGGCCCCTTTCGACAGGGTAACGCACTGCAAACATTGTCCAGGAATGGTTTGAAGAACATGACAAAGAGCTCCAGATCTCAGTCTGATCGAGAATGAGGCTGTAAAAACAAGTTCAGTCCCTCCTTCCAGGACTTAAAGGATCTGCTGTTAACATCTTGGTGCCTGAAACCACATGACACCTTCAGAGGTCTGTGTAGTCCGGCCTTGATGTAAAAGAGCTGTTTTGGGGACCTATACAATATTAGATAGGTGATTTTAATGTTGTGTATTGTCTTCAGTGCTCTTTATCTTGGAGTTGTTGAAAAGAAGAGTTTCTCAATTCCTAATTCATTGTTTTCACCACTCCAAGCTTTAAACTTACCCTTTTACTTGACATAATATCAGTCAACGTGCTGCTGAGGTGGTAATTTGACACCAGGAAACTACATTGTTTGTGCAAATATCTGCAAATAGCACAGCAAGTCGTCTGCATTGACTTTAAAAGCTCACTTATGATTGCTTGTGAATGCATCATTGTGGCAGATTTTTTAATCAGTCTGCACAACCAGGCCACCTGCATTTTGCACAAAACACCAAAAAATTACAAGCATACATTTCCAGAAACTGAACTTTGTTTGAGGTAAACCTTCCTGGGTGGGCGACCCAGATTAGTCTACTTGTGGACGTCTGTGGCATCACTGGTTGTTCATGTAGCACGTTTCTGTGTTAAATGAACGCACTAAAAAATGTGCGCCTGTTACTGATTAATGGAAATGTTGTGATCCCGCTCTTGCCAGTGTTAAAACTTAAAAATTGTATGTTGATGTCAATATGCACCTGAACTTTATTTCACAAGACCGCAATTAAATGTTACGGTCTGTAAATAACCAATTTGTACAATTTATAACCTGACTCTTGCGCTTGTGGCTTAGGAACTATAAAACCTTAATGTGAAACACCTGCTGAGGCATGTGCAGCAGCGGGGATTGCCTCGGTTCATTGTTTTCCGTGAAAGTGATAAGACACCAGAAGATCTTTTCTCTCACCAGCACCGCCTTGGTCTCCTCTCTGGCGGCGTTGCTTCTCTGATTTGTGGATTTCGGAGGGTGTCGGGCCAAAGTCTTCTGTATGCAGCGCTTGTCCTGCGGACTGCACCGGATATTGCTGTTGTTCGGGTGTTCGGGGATGATCTCTTCCTGCCTGTCAACTGCTGAACAAGAAGAAATCATGCTTTACTTCCTCAGATTCACAGTGAACATGATCACATTGCAATACAATTTATGGAGATTTTGTTTCATGACTGTCAGTGCAGCCTAATAATACAGCGATTTAATGACATGAGCACAATTTAGGGCAACATCCATCCCCGTCCTTCAACATACAGCCCATACAGCTGCTGAAATGTAGGCTAAAAATGAGGCCAGGTTAACCGCAAGGACAGAGAGCCTTGTTCCCGTTGAGGGGGGGTGAATCTGTAGCTCGGCTCTGGTCCTGCTGCTCCTCAACACCACAGCGAGCTCAGAGGCTTTTTAGAAACGATACCACCCCTGTTTTGCCACCCTCTGTACATCATGGTCTGTGCCACATTCACCTTTGCATCCCTATAATCCTGCAGCCCTGTGGCCCTGCAGGCACCCAGCTGCTTCCTCAGGAAATGCCCCCCTCCTTACTCGCTCTCCGCCCCTCCACAACAACCCCAGTCTGGGCCAGATGGAGGTTGTTAGAGGGTATTTGCACTGTCACAAGTGGGCACAAGTGGTTATGTATGCAGCGGTTGCACAAAAAAGGCAAAAGGAGGGATCAAAGTCATGTGTGTGTTTCTTTGTGCATCTTGCATTTCACCTGTGGCTTGTAAGACTTGGCAGCAGTTTAGTACTTTCTGCTCATAACGCTGGAATCAAAGCCCTTTAAAGTGCAGTTTTGAAGCTGTTCTCACTCTGATCGCTGAACCAGATCTGAGCTCTGGTTACTGTAAAGGCCACTGCCAGGCATCCAGTTAACTGCTGCTGGCAAAGAGGCACTGCAGGAATGGTTAGTAGCCTCCTTAATCCCTGCAGCCTTTTCACAGCTTTGCAATGCCTGGATGCAAACATACCAACACCAGTTCAAGCTTTTCTCTGTAGGAACACACTGAAAAATATCCAGGAAGAACAAATGGTGAGAATCTGGCAGAAAGTTACGTTAAAAAAAGGTGTAATATAAAATACATTAATGTTGCAACTGAAATTGTAAAAAACTGTGATAATGACAGCAAGTATTTGTAAAACTATAATATTTTTAGCTGATTAAAACACAATAAAACTGCATTATTTTACAGTTACACACTGTAAAAGAAGAAATTACCATTTGTAAAAGAACAGATTTTTGATGAGGACATTACATACAGTTTTTACCTGTTTTTTGTTTATTTGCTTGTTTGTTATTTACTGTCAATATTATGGTTATTTTTTATTTATTTAAAACCCATAAAAGAACAGTTTAAAAATGTTACCATTATCATTTACTATAGATTTGCCATTTTCAGTTCTTAATATGCATTGTTAAAACAAATAAACAGCAAATATCTCTAAAATGGTCACACATTTTCAATGAAAATTGCTATTTATAAAATTGTTTTATTCTGTTTAAATCCTTTATGACAATATTTTTTCCTCCAAAAAACAACAAATATCTTAGTTTATGGTCAAAAGAAATTAATCACCATTTGTAAAATTGTAAAAAGATTTTTGAATGGGACGTTATTTTTTACTATGTATTTCTGTAATTTAACAAAACAGGGAAAATGTGTAAAATAACAGTTTAAAAAAATACTTTTTCCATGCTTAATATAGATATTTTTCTTTCAAACAATGCCAAATATCAGTAAAATAATAGTTTGAATATAAATAATGAATATTTTGGTTAATTACATACAGCAACAAAAATTATGGTAAAATAACAATTTCTAAAAATTGCAAAACAGTTTTTGGTGTGGATATTATTTACCTATTAAATATTTTTCAGATTTTATTATTTCTTATCAAATCTATTTTTTATTTTTATTTATTATCTTTAATGTCATTATTTTGTTTTTTGGGGGGGTGAAAAAATAAATGTATACTTTCTGTGATTTTACAAATTATTATCTGTAATTTAACAAAACGGAAAATATGCATGATAACATTTTAAAAATGTAGATGTTTTTTCAACAATGATAAATATCTGTAAGATAATAATGAATATGGCCATTATCAACAATTCAGTGATGAAAATACAGTAAAAAAGTTGTATTTTTATGTTTTTATCATAAACCATGAATAACCATTTGTAAAAAAAAAAAAATTGTAGAAAGATTTTTGATGTGGACATTATATCCTTGTTTTTTATTTTTCCAATTTTATTATGTTTTATTTAATTTTATTTTTGTTTCTACATTTTATTTTTGGGCTTTTTTTAGGGTTAACATGTAATTTAATAATGTTGTCTTTGATTTTCTAGTTGTTATCTGTAATTTAACAAGGCAGGGTAAATCTGCAAAATAGCAGCAAACTGTTTCATAAATTACAGTTAAAAACATTTTTTAAAGTACAGGTTAATTTTCCTGGTGATGAGAGAGGGCTGGACGGTGACGGGGTTTCTCTAGACTTTGTCATCTTGCTTGGCTCGCCTCGCCTGTTGGGGGGAAGTGTGTCTCTGGGCTGTTTGTATTTTTAGTCTTGTTGCTGTTAAGCCTTGCTCATCAGCACTTTCTTCCACGAGAAGCCAATCGGGTCTCAGCTGCTTCCCTTCGTTTCCAAGTCGAGCTCTCTCTCCCCTCTTCTTCTGCCACTTTTCCGATTCCCCTCTGTTTTAGCAGGGTGAGCCAGAGTGATTTAGAAGTGGGTCAGGGGTGGCATGTCCTGTTTGCTACCACTGCTGTTTTCCACGGAGGAAGTCGCCACTTTTCTGTGTGGTTTCATTTGATCTGTATCACCAGCTCCTGGCGTTATACACCATAATTCCTGCAGTGCATTGTTAGCCACAGGTGCACGGCAGAGATAAAGGAATACATGATTATACCCAGAATCGGGCCTTCACCTGCTTTCTGTGGAATTTTTGTAATGGGCCAGAGCTGATTTAACAGAATCCTTGTGAACAGAGTCCATTTCCTCCCTGTTAATCATCATCATGGTAGTTTATGCGCTGTCTGATTGGCTCCGTTTGATTTGAAATCTGTTACACAACAAACTGCATTGCTTGCTCAATGTAGCTCTTACCTAAATATTTGCTTTCACATGTCAGCCGCTGCAGATCCAGTCGTCACAGCGGCGACGACGTGCGGAGAAGCATCATTTACTCACACAAAAAAAACTCCACGCCAGCCCTTTGCGGTTACATCATTTAATCTACATCATAGCAAGTCCAGCCCACGTATGTGTCTGTTTATGTGTTTGCCTTCTCGTTGCCGGCGGAACAACGGTGACATGAGGGGGTCATCGGATTTTGGATTCCTCTGTTAGTGGCTTTTAAGGTCGAGCTTGTAAACCCCAAAGACAAATATCCTCCTCAGATAAATATTTAGTTACGCTCAGTGCGATTGGCAGAGGATGTTCCAGCGGTTTGTTCTTCCACTAACTTAGAGAGTCCATTATGCGGAACATTTGCACAACAACATGAGATGCAGCCTTTTAAAAGTAATTACTTAATTCATGTGATGTTTAATTCGGATACGCTGCAGCGCACTCATAAAGGGGGGATAATAGAAACAGCTTGTAAATCTCAGTTCGAGTTCGAAGAAAGTTCAAGCCAGCAATCTCAGTTTTCTACCATTAACGCCCAAATTGGTTTTCCTCACAAATCTTTAGAAATCCAGGAAAAAGGATTCAGAATCTCATTTTACTGCAGTGATGTAGAAGCTAATTTCAGGGCGTGTCAGACATTGCCCCTTAGTGTGGTTAGAGGTGCACATTTCTCACTAAATTTATGTGCGAACTTTATTGAAAACAGAAAAAACTGACACCAGTAGAACATTGGATGTTCAGTTTACTAATATTGTATGTGTTTACGAGAAGATTAAGTAAAAATAAAAACACCGAATTAGATCAAATATTGGACTTTTAAAATATAAAAAATTGAAAAACACTGATATCGGTGTTGATTTGGAAAACATAAAGCACCACCTGAACTGGGCTTGTTTGTCAAAGTACCTTTTCCACAATATAGTTCATTCTCCTCTAAAACAAAGCTTCTAGTGATCAAATTTCAAAAATGGAACAGAAATAGAAATTGAATGGTGCTGATGATGTGAGATTTATTCATGCTGTTTGTCTGCATTTAATCTGTCCTGACTGCTTAGTTGTCTTTAGTCAGCTGGGATCAATTCTGTTTCGTCACCATATTTATTTATGTTTCTTTCATGTCCGGGGCTGCAACTGAAGCTTATTTTCACTGTTGATTATTTCCTGGATTAATCAATTAGTTGTTGTTTTCCAAAGCCTAAGATGTCTGCAAATTTTGCCCACAACCCAAATATATTTAGTTTACTGTCATAGAAGAGAAAAGAAACCATAAAATGTTTTCATTTAAGATGCTGCAGTCGGAGAAATGGGACTTTCTCTTCTTTAAAAAGTCACTCAAACCAATTTATGAGTTTTCAAATTAGCTGGCAACTAATTTAATAGCTGATAGCTAATTATTTACTCATTGCAGCTCTATTTATGTCCAAACATTGTGACTAACCTTAGCAATTAATCCATAAACCCTAAGATTTAGCTCACAAATGAAAGATCAGCATCACTCATGACACTAATAGCTTAAACTACCGTGCACTGACAACACTTGATGTCTCTTTGGGGATGCAGCCTCTCCAAAGTGTGTTTTTAAGGTTTTCTCTGGCAGCAGCAAGCTCAAAAGTCATCCACACTTACTACAAAAAAAGGTTCTTTTTCAGTCAACACTGGGTGCTGCCAGAGGATCAGTGTCAGACCACCGGTTTCCAGGGAAAAGATTTCTTTGAATCAGTTAATCATCAGCTGATGCAGCCTCATGCAGTTGTAAGAACAACGTTCCAGATTATTGGCTAGGTCGATGAAAGCTTCAGAAGCTCTTTGAAGCCTTGTCTGTCGAAGGAAAAAACTCAACTCTGCTGCTGCCTGAAGCTTCTTTTCCCACCTAATATTTAAAACAGGCATACATAAAGACGACATGCTGAATCCAAAAAGAGCAGATTTAGTGTTAATTTAGGGAGCAGAGGTAATTAAGTAGAGCAAATCAGGAAATTAGAATCCTTAATTGCATAACGTCCTTTTTAGATGTTCTCGATTCTGCTGAAGAGAATATGTTCCTCATTAATGCCCCTGTTGAGCTAAGTTCACAGAAACTGAAGCCAAGTATAAAATCATTATCACTCTTAGCAACGGCAGCTTTCTAGTGGCTTATTAACAATTCTGTTGGCTTGGCTTAACGCGCTGAAAATTGTGTAATACTTCAGCCTCAGGCTTGAAAACGTTAGAAGCCAGATATAACACACACACAGGTGCAGATCAGAGACAAAATATGAGCAAAGGATGGAGGAGAACCTCTTCCAGATGGATCGTCATCAGGATAAACATGATCCTTTAGCCTGTGAAAAACTCCGGATCAAAGCATTGTTCTGTGAAACACGAGTTCACTGCCTCCTCTGAGATTCATAGTTCCTCCTGTTTTCAGGAAGGAATTCTGTCTTTCATGTAGATAAAAACCAGAATCTGAATTTGTCCAACTAAGCTGAGCTCCAGGATTCAACTTCATGTGCTTTTACTTGATTGTTTACCAGGCTTTCTTGCTGTCAAATGTGTGAGTAAATTCTGTCACTGTGAGGGGTAATCCTGGCTGTGCTGATGCACCGACACTACAGCGAGTGATGAATACATCTATGAATAGAGGGAAACCTGCAGATGCAGTGAATTAGGTCAAACTATTCTAGGTTACACCATTTTAAGTTGAGTATTCTTATTTTAATACAGAATCGAGGTCTGGAGTGTAGAAGAGGTGAATACAGCAGCTTTTCTGGTAGCCAGTGACTTGTTACCTGGAATATTGCTTTAATTTAAGTGAAAAGTAACATGAGTGCACTTCCTGATAAAATGTCTATTTGTTATCTAGAGATGGAGTTTCCATATGAAGTCCTCTGCCCTCAGATAAAGTATGTGTCATGGCCCGGACAAAGTTGGATTGTTTGTGTGTGTCTCAGCTCCAGCTCTAGAAGGGGGTCCCTGCAGCAATTAGTTTATCGCATTTACTCCTGCACAAGAGCCCCAGCTGTACAAATGCACCGCACAACCCAAAGAAAGCAAACACACAAACATAACAGGACATCTGCTGACCAAAATTCTCTTGTTTGAGCTCCCAAAAACGTGCCGAGGAGTCCTCGCTCCCAGGCTAGAGCAGAAATCTAGGTTAGCATGCTGCTTTCATAAAGACCTGTGTGCGTCACAGTAAATTGGGCATAGTCGAACAGAGTCTGGCTTCATTCATGCAGCTCCCTCTGTGCCTGTAGGTGTAAGACTTTTCATATCTGACATCTGTATCGGTTTGTAAATAATATCCGTTTCACTGTCGGAGGGAAGCATCTGAATACCCGACACCGGGGCAGGCTCGGCAGGAATGTAGGAGCGGACGCCAACACATGCACCATGATTTATTCTAAGTATTAAGATAGAGAGGGTTTCTAAGAATGGGATATTAAGAAGCACTAAGCTGTCTTGACATAACATGCAAGATAGTGCCTGTTGTTGCTATGGAAATTCAGTCCAGGAACAGAGAAACACGCAGTTTTCTAGCAAAGAAAATGGACTGGGAGCTCCTAATTCTTGCCAGCTTGATTTAATGTATCACTTTTCCTTCTAGTTTTTCATTTGCAGCCTTGAAAATGAACCCGAGGCAGCACAAAACCACTGTGATTCAAGTGTTCTCCTGCAGTGTCAGGATGCAGGGCTGTAAGCAGCAGCCTCTACACCCTAAATCCCTTTCAGTGGTTGTGTTAGGATGTGCCTCTATCCTAGGGTCCTTTTAAATGAATTCTCTTGGTTTTCAGAAACCCTCTTCTATTTTTATCTAGCATGTTCACTGTTGCTAGGAGTGGGGCAGTGTCAGACATGTATTCAGGAGATGCACCCCCTTGTTTAATAATGCATAAGTACGGTGAATGCGCCACAAAGGAAATCTCCTGCTTGTGACTGGAGTTGCTCTTTGCCTCTCCCCCGTGCCTTTCTGATTGTCTCTCCACCGCCATGGTTTACATTCTTATACAGCGGATCTGAGCTGCTGCCCGGTAGAATTGATTTACAGTGAGATTTATTGGGCAGAGCTTCCCTGCTTTGTTATGACAGGCTCCGGGGGTGAGAAGGAGTGTGGAGGCAAACAAAACTCAGGCGCTCACATTACAGAACAGCAAAAACAAAACTTATGAACTTTCCAAAATGTTCCATCTAGTGCCGCCCCGCCCCGATGGAAGGACCCTCGGTGCACTGCGGCCGACCGAAAAGCAGCAATAATGTTCAGGGAGAGAGACGGGTGTGGACAGAACCAGGCCAAGCTGAGCCAGCCCTCCGTTTTTATCATGCTCAAAACAGCTTTCCTCTTCTTTCTGATTCCATTCAGTCACGCTATGTGCCGGCCTAACCTATGCTGGCCTTGTACAGAGAGCAGAAGGCTCTAATTTCAGCTCTGGCAGCAAGAGTGCCGATGAGCTCATCCTCATGAAGGAGCTGGACGTGGTGGGCGATGCGCTCGAAGGCTTGTTAGGGATGGGAGGAGGTGGGGTGCACCCTCGGCCAGGGGAAACAGATGCTGCAATGGAGATGAGCGTCCTGGGAGTTTTATATTGTCTAAAGCCGATCCAATTCTTTGGTGTTCTGGCGCTAGCAGATAGCCTACTACCATTACCAGTAACTGTCTGGGCTCAGTGGAAGCAGCGCCGGGCCAGATAGTAGATAATCTGGAACAAATGAAAGAACCACCTTGTCTGCGACACATTAGAACAATTGTCTCATATGCCATAATGAAAATCAACACCACTCCCTTTGTGGAGAGACATTTCATCACGAGAAAGAAGTTCATGTCGGAGCAGTGAACTGGAACTGGATATGCAGATAAGACATCACGTTTAAGGCGTCCCACTGTGTCAAAGTGGAAACAGACTTTGTTCTTTGCAAGAGGAATGCAGTAACAAAGAGGAGAGTCAGTAGCTGGGCCAGAAGAGCGAGATAGAGACATCGGCAGTAGAAGAAGGGTTAGACATCTGCAGCAGCAGCAGCAACAGCAGCAGCAGCAGCAGCAGCAGGAGGAGGAGGAACGGGGGTATTCGTGAAAGAGCACCAAGTGGATTGCAGAGAGCTCTAATAGCCCCAGACTGGCCACACTCCATTACAGTCATTTCATACAGCAGCTTTTATTACCTCCTCCTATTACAAACACACACAGACTCTCACATTTCCAGCAGCACCACAGTGCACTTCACAACTACCTGCAGGATCTCGGTTTAACATGAGGGAAGTAATGCCGTCATTAGTTCCTGCTCACAGACACATGCACACACGCCCACCCCAGCCATCGCCACGGCGCTCTGCGACTTACAGCGAGGCCTCAGTCGCAAGACAGCAGAGCAACTGTGTGCACTCTCCCATCAGGAGCTGGTGCGTGTGCATGCTCTGCTTCAGGGCTTAGCTGAGATTAGGGTAAACAAGCAGCACATTGTCACCCCCCACACCCCACCCCCCCACCAAACTCTGCCCAGCTCAGGTGAGGCTGAGGCTGCAGAGACAGAAAATACTGTCCTGGCTGAGGGTCTGCAGACGCCACTCCAGGTTTCAATTAGAGCATCCTGACTTATTTAGAGAATTCTAACTGCAGTTGAAGTTCAAATACAGAGTTTGACCCCTTCGCTCTCACCTGAGTTTTCCTCCACCTCCCTCTCGTCGGTGCAGACCCCCTGGCCGTGCATCAGCGAGTGCAGTGGCCTCTCCACGCCACGTGGCGGGTAGCAGCGGAGGCCCGTCCCACATCGGGGCGAGTAAACGCCACAGTGCGCCCCTCTAGGCAGGGCGCAGGTGGGGCAGCAACCGCAGCCGGGTTCCCTCACCGTCTCCTCGCAGCCCTCCGGCAGACGGCAGCTGGCCAGCCTCTCCTCAGAGCACACCGGGCACCGGATGGCCTGGTCCGACAGGCAGAGCGCCACCAGCGACAGGGCGCCAAACACCCACAGGCCCCAGCAGGACGGAGCTGCTGCCACGCCACCTCCACGACCCATGGCAGCACCCGGCACCTGCACACAATCCTCTGCCCTGGTGTATGGTCCCCTCAGCCTCCCTCTGTCCTCTGAGTGTGGTGCAGCTTTTTTGATCACTTTCTACCTCAACAGCAGATTTTTTTTAGACAAACAAGAGGAGGTTTGAGAGGAACGCTTTGTCCAGGAGAGTCTTTGATATGTTCAGCTGGTTGGTGTTTCAATTGCAGGGACACAATGCCTCTGCTGTTTTAGCCTCTCCGTTCCTCTGATTCAGTTTCACAGCGCAGAAACTGGAGACTGCTCTTGGTCTGCTCAGCTGGCGAGTGTCGTGGTGATAAGAACTATTTTTTTGTTATGGTGGAAGGAACGGCAGGGATATCCACCGGGTGAGCCCTTGCTCTGTCTCCGAGTCCAAAGGCTCGCCCGCCTTCCAAAGAATCTGGTCTACAAGTGTCCAAATGCAAAGCGGGTCATCAAAAAGTAGGCAGCGTTTTAAGTCACGGCTGTAATTTTCCTCCTCTTGCTGCCGGTGTGCAGTGCAAACGACTCACTGCTGAGAATGGCTCAACACGAGTGGCTCTCCTTGGACTTTATACTGGTCCATGGACACGCCTCTTTCTACAGTGAGAGAGGAGCTGAAAGGCACAGCGGAGAAAAGCCAGGCTAAAGCTCTCTGCCTCTGTCTCCCTCTGTCTCTGCCTCTCACTCAGACACACAAACTTATATACACTCTCCCTCACTTGTCCTCTCTCAGTCCTGAGTGCACCGACTGAAAAAACAGCTGAATCGCCATCTCACTTTGCACAGAATAGTTCCCTCTCTCTCCCCGACTCTGCATATCTCTTTCATATGTCAGTCACTCTTGTGTATTGATTTGCAAGATTAAACAGTTTAAAAAAGCAACTAAAAATCAGTGCTGCTCCACTCAAACAACCCCAAATGTGCCTGTAGGGGCCGAAAGCAAGCAACAAAACAACCTCTGCTCCCTTCAACAGGGTCTCGGCATGTGTTTGTCCAGTGGTCAGTCTCTCCCCCCACCTCCACCACTTCCATTATGTCGGCTCCCAGATCTCTTTCTCTTTTTCCCTCTCTTGCTACTAACTGGAGTGGGCAGCTATAAAAGGCAAATGGACAGTCTAACACCCCCCCGCCCCCCCCCATCTCCTCGCTGCTGCCCCACCCCCACCATGCCTAAAAAAGCCTCCCACCGGTGGGATATGTTTTAACAACGCAGCAGTTTATTATACGTGTGTTTCTGATCATGAAAGACTCTGTAAATCGGGCGCGCTACTTTGTTCTTGTTTGCCTGTGTGCAGCAGATATGCCCTCCACCCAGCCTTTAAGGTTTTGAATCATGGCTTTTTTTTCTGTGTTCCTTTGCCTCCATTTTGCCATGGAAACCCAGCATGCATTGTAACGCCTTTGTGAGTGTGCGTTCTTTCAGCTTTTTTCTTCAGGCTGGTGGCTGGTTGCCATAGGCGGGCCATGGGCAGCAGCCAAGCCCTCGCAAAAGGCCGTGCACCACTCAGGTGGGCGCTGCACTTTGTGTTGATTCCTCCCAGAAAAACGTCTTATCGATGGCACCGACGGATCTGGTCCACAGAGCCGTGGCGAATGCATTTTTTCATTAGAGCCTGCGATTTAAAAAGCAAAACAACATCTGTTCACTTTTAAGTAAATTTCTTTAATGAGATGACTGACTGTAAAAACAATGTACCAAAGCAGTTGGTAGTTAGTGGAGCTGCTCACTGATCCCAGCAGCTTCATTATGTGTCATTTATGAGGTGTTTGACTGTGTGTGTGTGCTTTTTTTAAAAGGGGTTTCTGGGATGCAGGGTGGTTACTCAGAGGTTAACAGTGGTTAGTAATGCTGTTTTGTAGATGCTGGCTGTGCTAATGAGCCTGAATGTGAGTGTGTGTCATGTTTCACTGACAGTCTTTTCGAGAAACTGACAGAAAGGCGTTTTTCTGCATTTTTTGGGGGGGGTTTATGTAAAGAGATGATAGGAAAAGTTAGAAAAGAGATAAGAAGTGACAGAAATCCTGGTCCAGATGTGAAACCATGAACACTGTGGTGACTAAAAAGTTACTTTACAAAATAAAACCACCTTAAAACAAAAATCAGGCACTTACCTCAAAATTAAATCTGTTTTTCTTGATGTAATCATTCTGCTGATTCTGCGTCTTGTGCTGTGCTTCCAAAAACCTTTCCCATCCTTCCGTCCATCGATTTTTTAATCTTAAGTCGGGTCGCGGTGGCAGCCGGCGAAGCAGGGCCTCTCCTCACCAACATTTTCCAGTTTTTCTGGGGGATCCTGAGGTGTTCCCAGGCCAGATGAGATATAAAACCACATTATTTGACATTATTTGTTCTATCTCGGGGCCTCCTATGGGAAAATCTCAGAGAGAAGGCATGCTAATCAGATTTTAATCATCTTTGTACTTTGTTATCAAAGTAGAAAAAAGTGGCACTTCATTTACCTACGTATTATTCAAAGCAACCACCGCCTTAGTTATGCATAACTTTAAGCCTCAGTACAACTTAAACTGGTGAGTTAAATATAGATTATTCTCCTGTACAGTTGTCATGACTGAGTAAATTAGCTACAGAGACTAAAATAGTTTTTTGTATCAGGCTTTAAACATGCTTATTTCTGTTGTAAAGTTAGACATTTTAACATGGGGGTCTATGGGGATTGGCTTACTTTTGGAGTCACCCTCATGTGGATGTTTGAGGAACTGCACCTTTTGGCAGCTCTATGTTGGCCTCATTTTCCAGCTCTAAAAGTTGCTCCTTGGATGGAACAATCTGATTGTAACAGACTTAAAACTACATAAGGGAAAATTAAAAGCTGTATTTTATGAGGTTAAAAGTTATTTTTCTAATGTATCTTTTAATGGAAGTAACATCCATAGTCCTCCATTCATCCATCCATCATCTATCCACCGCTTAATCCTCTGTAGGGTCGTGGGGGGGCTGGAGTCTATCCCAGCCAACTCAGGGCGAAGGCAGGGGACACCCTGGACAGGTCGCCAGCCTATCACAGGGCTACATATAGGGACAAACAAGCACACTCTCATTCACACCTACAGACAATTTCCATCCATCCATTATCTATACACCACTTATTCCTCTGTAGGGTCGTGGGGGGGCTGGAGTCTATCCCAGCCGACTCGGGTGAAGGCAGGGGACACCCTGGACAGGTCGCCAGCCTATCACAGGGCTACATATAGAGACAAACAAGCACACTCTCATTCACACCTACGGACAATTTAAAATAACCGATTAACCTCAGCATGCTTTTGGACTGTGGGAGGAAGCCGGAGAACCTGGTGAAAACCCACGCTGCACAGGGAGAACATGCAAAGTCCACACAGAAAGATCCCAGGTGTCCTAACCTGGACACAAACCGGGGATCTTCAAGCTGTGAGGTGACCCTGCTAACCACCGAGCCACTGTGCAGCCCCCCATAGTCCTCATTTTATGCAAAAATATGTTTTTAAGTTTGTCTGAATCTAATTTAAGGCTTCACTGACTGATTAGATCAAATCAAGTGAATTTCTTTCAACATTCAACACTCCTTCTTTGCACAGTATGTACTTGTAGTTTCCATTTTGAAACTCCAGAGCTGTCTTCTACTTTGATCAGACTGTCCACCAGTATTTTTGCTTTTGTGGTACAACTTGTCATGCCTGCTCAATTTAATGAAAACTTTTTTTTTTTCATTTTTGTGATCAAATATTTCATATGAAAAGTTATCTGTATGTTTTGTTTTGTGTTATTGTGACATGCAGCTACATGTGGTTTGGAAAATATCACTTTTAATCTCTGAAAGTACTCAATATATCAAGCTAAAATTCCATACATTTATTTATACATATCAATATTTTATGCTTTAAAAATTTCAGGCAAATCAGAGATGGTCGAGCTGAAATTGTTCCAAAGATTTGATGATTTCAGATGTAGTGACCTTTATTTTTTGACTGTGGGAGAGAAAAGTTGGACTGAACTGTAGATTTCTAGTGTGGCCACAAGATGGAGTCGCAACTCCTTAAATGGAAACCAGTGAGGCACCATGTAGACCACCTGAAGTGACATCAAACCCATAATCAGCTCTTTGTTTCACTTCTAAATGTGTCGCCACAGTTTCTATGTGTTCAGACTCAGTGAAGGGATGTTTAATGTATTTCGAGCAGGGTAATGGTGAGGACAGATGTAAGTTCTCATTGCTGCTGCGCCTCATGAGCTCTGTGGTCTTTGTTGCTCCACCTCGTTCAGAACGAGTTCCTGTTCCTTTAAGGGATCTCCAAAATTCACCGTAGTGACTTTGCGTATATTCCATATTCAGAGAAAGTCCAGAGGCGGAGTGCAGGATCTCCTGCTGCCAGATCAGTTCTCCACAGGGTGCTGAGCAGGTAGGAACATCTCATCATTACTGAAAACTTACTGAGAACTTCTAGCAGAACATGAAACTAGACACTACCCTTGGAATTAACTTCAGCATGTACTCATGCGCTTCTCAATTTCATTTTGACCATGTGGGAAAGTTACCTATCACTGCATTTTAACCATTTCTGCTCTCTAAATTATGAAAACTACGCTAACTGTTTTGCTTTTACATCTGCTTTCAGTTAATGTAGATTTTAACACCGTTCATACTTTGAAAATTTAATGAAAATTAGTTAGAAGTGTCTGAAACAGCTTTAAAAGTGTGCATTGGGGTTTTTTAAAATCATTTTTAAACTCTGGCTACAAGTGTTGGAGTCTCTCTGGCTGCTGGAGTGGAAAGCGCTTTTACACTCGCAGCAGGAAATACATGTGCAGTGAACATCATCTCTTTCTCATAAGGCTAAATGTAGATACAAGGTCGAGCAATCAACCGTGGGCTTTAACCCACTGTTGTTTTTTTTATAATTCTTTTCACGCTGTCCAACCAACAGGAACAGCAACGTGCAAGTTTTGCTTCTATTTCTTCACATGGTCTGTAGAAATAGTCGACAGGGGGCCTTTTATTAGTATGAAGCTCAAAGAAAATGTGCCATTATGTCTGCAGCAAACCTGCCTTTTTTATTGAGTTAAAGTATAAAGTGAGCTATTAACTGACTTTAAAGCAACCTGGTTCCAAAATATATCTCCTTAATTCCTCTTCACAGAGATTTCTTTCATCATGAACGCAGACAAACATCCTGAATTTGCATCCTCGGAGGGGGACAGGATGGGTGAGTATCGGAGTGAGTTCTTGTCTTTGGTGTGAACGTGTACGTGATCAGGCTACTTGAACCAGCGCCTGAGCGTATGAGACAGTAAGTGTTAAAAGCCGTGTATGAGGAGGAATTTGCACAGGCTTCAGTTGATAAATGGATTTTAATACTCCAATATTGTCACAGAAAGGACTTATTTATGCTTGTTTTAGTTAAATAAGAAGTTACTCTCATGCCCGATGTGTCGCTTCCGCAGATGCTTGTGCTGATGTTGCAGACGTGAAGTCACAGGAGGAGGAAAAAGAGAAGGAGGATAACTCGTTCAGTGAGAATGGAATTCAGTGTGCTGAAGGTGTTCCAGATCCACGTATGTTTACCCACACACACAGAAATACTAGTATGTATATGTGTATAGACGTATATCTGCACGCACACTTGACATCTGTGATATCTTTCCATTATGCAGTTTAGCCTTCGTGCCCATACACTTTACCTCAGTGCAGTAGCTTTTTTGTCTGTGAATAACTATTGGGTTGGTGTTTTTGTGCTCCTGTTGTATTTTTACTCCTTGTGGGCTCATTTTTCACTGCACTATAAAGTCCTGCGCCTCTGTGAAAAACAACAACCATGAAGAAGGCAGGAGAACTCAGAAATGCCTTCTGTGCTGTATGACACAATTAGAATGACTTAAATCATAAAAAGAGGAAAAGCAAAAGTTGAATTTCTTTGATAATGTATAATACAAATATCAACATGTACAACATTTCCCACATGTGTTTCCAATACTGGCTCTACATACTATCAATATTTTACAGCTTACATTTTTCATCGTTTTCTATCTGCTCCACGTAAACACAGCCTGAAGTTCAGCTATTGGACACAGCGGAGTAACTAACTGCCTCACAGTTGCACAAAGAAGTGCAGATTTTTTTTCTTTTTTTACAGAATCTGGTTAAAGCAAGCTGAGTCTTCTGGGCAGATTTTTAAATGAGACTTATAGAATAAAGTGTTTTTGATGCAGTGGCTCAATTTTAAACTTAGATGTGGTTAATTATTCAGAGATGAGTAGTTCAAGGACTGTCAGAAAGTTGAAAACCTGATGATTATTTATGTTTTCACTGTTTCTGGCTCTGATAAATGGTGTAACTGGCAAGATAACATGCCTTTCAGACCAGTCGGCAGGTTTTGGTGCTCAAAGGGTTAAAAGGTATCTGCTTAATATGTGCATTTTCTTCATTTCTATTGCCTCTAAAGACCTGTAGGTTCTCTTTATTAATTTAATGTATATGGAGTAGAGGTAAAATTGTTGATTGCTTTCACTATATATGTATTGTGAGCAGATTGAAAGTTTATGATATCGTGTATTTATTACTGAGATTTCTATTTTTTACTTGCCATGTAAATGCATTCCTGCAGGTTCATGTCTGTATGTCTCCTGCGAGATGTTCTTTATCTTTTTGGAGAATGCAGTTTGGCCCTTGGGGATTTTTAAGTATTCACATCATAATATTTTACCAATTCATAATGTGGTTTGGACTATACAGTGTGCTTTCTAACTTTCTGTATGTTATTGACAAATTGTCATTCAGCAGAATGATGTTTTGACATTCATGTCTTCCTGCAGCACATGGGCAATGTGTAAAGCGTTACAGCCACCTATATATAAGTTAGTTAAACATAGGAAAAATTAGACTGCATGAAAGATTTTTAATCTTTATCTAGAATACAATTGCAAGTGATGAACAAGTAAAGTCTCAGACATTCGTATTTCACCCAACTGAATAGACTGGTTATCCTTAAATTTGGTTTAGGGTTGCACTCATGCGCGTTTTAATGTTTTATTCAGTTTTCAAAGCGGGTTGCAAAGAATTCTTTATATTTGATCTGCTTTCATCGCTGTTTGGGTGGTTTTGGAGATGTAGCGTCAGTGCAATGTTTGATTTAGTCCTTGATTATATGCAATATTTCTTCATTACTCTGTGGAAAAACCACTGTCAAATATCCTCCGAAGATCTTAGTTTTGATTTTCTATGCATTTTTAACTTTTCCTAGCTGTTTGGAATTAATAGGACCAGATAAATATAAAAACTAAGTATTGTATTTGAGTAGGAATTGGAAAAAAATGATGTCCTCACATGGATTTAAGCTTGTGAACAGCTTACTTTTGTAAAAAAATTGCCAAAGTTTTACCCCAAAACTAAAGTTCAACCATTAAGTTTTGTGCCTTCACTATTTTTGTCTAAGTCCTAGAAGCAGAATGTTTTGAGGACATTGCATGCATCCTATTTTTACACTGATTACTCTGTATATAGGCTTTGGCTCACTCTAGATACTACAAAAAGGTGTTACCTAATGCACATAATGGGCATCATGATAACATAAGCAGAGTGACGTATAAGGTGCAGAAAGCCCAAAATGTAATTTGCAGGTTGCAGGGTCTCAGGAGGATGTGACAGCATTTCTTCAAAGAAACTCTACAGCAAAGCATTATTTTTATTATTTTTATGTGTGGCTCTTAAGAAATGACAGCGCAGCGTTGCAGGCGGCTCTTTTCTTTATTTCTGACTGCCACCCATCTACCTCATGGGTGCAGTTCCTAAAGCCCTGCTGTGCATCTCAATGCACAGCCTGCGGTTCACTGCTCAGAGACCCTGGACTCTATATCGGGCCTCTCGGAGCTCTGTGTGTGCAAAGTTTCCATAGCACCTCTGAGCGCTTTTCACAATGCAAGGCGCTGCTCTTCAGCTCATCACCAGTCACCGCCAAGACCACAGTGTGGTTTCTGGATGGAACTGCGTGCACTGGGGGTTGATTGACACTTAACAGGAGGTTAGGTGCGAAGTCCTGCAAGCCAGGCCTCAGGACTCTGCAGCTGTGGTGAGAAATGTGCATACAGATGGATAAATCCTACATGATGCCGAAGTTTGACCAACAGCATGTAAGAAAAATGTCAAAAGAACACAAGGGAAACCTGTAATACTAGACATGTGGTAGAATTGGCGCTCAGTAGCCAAAGAGAGGAGCTCAGAGAGAACTTTTGGTGCAGATTAATCAATGTGAAATCAGTTTTAAATGCAGATGAGGACTTGGTGTTGTCTGTCTGAGGCGCCAGCTGCCTCTCTCTCCTGCCCTAGTTCTAGTTTCTGTGTAGTCAGAGGAAATGCCTTCCCCTTATCTCAAGCACACATCTTCTGAATCTCTTTGTGACACTGACAAATTAAGCTACACACACTTTGGAGATGTTCTAGTACTAATATTGGCTATAGGCACAAATGTAGAAGTGAAGATGTAACGGTGGGTTTCACAAATAACTTGGAGTGGAGATCAGTTAGCTCCTTATTTGGAAGAGACAACTGCTCTGTACATTACTCCATGTTGTTTCTATATGTGTCTCTCCAAATATACTCTCCTTTACTTCCACTCTGCTTAGGTGTGATGAAAACCGAAGCAGAGGAGGTGGAAGACACTGAGCAGTATGTTAAGGCTGAAAAAGAGCACAAGGTGGTGCCCAAAGAGGAAGCAAGAGGAGGCAGCGAGGACGGCATGGAGGAGGGTTTTGACGAGGAGAGGATGGAGGAAGAGAACGATGAGGGGGATGAAGAGGGAGAAACCCTGAATGAGCCGCAGGACCTGTCGCTGGTGGACTACTCACGTTATGACAGCGCTGCCATGACAGACGCCCATGCAGCGGCGGCGGCCCCTCGAATCCAGACACCAGGCAAGCTCAACTGTGACATCTGTGGCCTGTCCTGCATCAGCATTAACGTACTGCTGGTGCACAAGCGTAGCCACACGGGTAAGCACAGGAACATAGGTCACACACCTGACCTCAAACACTACCGTTGCGCAACCACCACCGTGTTTATAGGGCTGGGAGCTCATTGTACTGACTGGGTGAAGCTCCAGCGATTAACAACAACGCAAATCTGCATCATATATGACGCACATGCCCCAACCAGTGCAGCAGTAGGTTGTGAAATATCCTCTATTGCTGTTCAAATGTGTGATTTGATCGCATTGACAGATTGGACAGAGAATTACATCGCATCTTGCCGGCATCAATCTGCAATGTAAGTCCTGGAGAAAACAGTATTCAGATCAGTCTGTTTAGAGCAGAGCAGGATGTTTATCTCGTGCACTCTTACCCTAATTTGACCCTGTGAACCCTGAAACCTGTCTGAAGATTTGAAAGCTATTTTACCTTTAAAAAAATCACTAAAATACACCCTTTCCCAGAGCCACAAATGGAAAGAATCATCAGACTTTCTACTTCATGAGACTCCTTGAACTAATCATGTGTGACGAGTAGTTCTGTGCAAAGTTTAAAATCACCATATTTTATCAAGAGCCTTTTAATAATTCTCCAAAAACAAACCATTTGCACCAGATTCTGAAAAAAAAAAACTTCAACCCTCAGCGTAGCTAAGAAGCGACAAGTGACTTAACTGTGACCAACAGTGACGAGACAAAAATTCAGACACTGTTCAGTTTAACTATGTTTACACAGAGCAAATAGGAGACAAGTATGGAAACAAATTAGAGAGACTGAGAGGAAAATATAACTTATTTGATCAATAAAATAAACGTAGCATGGCTCAAAAACAGTATACAGAGGAGTAAGTTGTTGGAAGATACATCCAGCATGGGGAAACATCTGCAGATTGAAATAGTTCCATATTTGCAGCATGTAGAACAAACATTTTATCCAGTATTAGTCCAGTATGGTTTTATAAATGTGTTATACTGCACAGAAGACATGTCTGAGTTCTTTCTACCTTTAACCATGGTTGTGGTATTTCCATAGAGGTGCAGGACTTCATATTGCAGTGAAAAATGAGCCCACAGTGAGCAAAAAAATGTGACAGGAAAGAAAACACCCAGAAGCCATTTGAGGTTGAGATGTTTGGGTCATATTTGCCACAGAGTTGTCATTGGCCACATCTGCACACATAAAAGCTGCCATAAGCAGCGAAAAAAGCCTCAAATTCTGTATTTAAATCAGAATCCTTCTCATTTCTTCCATTACTCCTCAGTGTGACTAACAAAGCCGAGTTTTAGGAAATGAAGATACCGAGGTTATCACATTCTGGTCATCTGTTTCAGTCACGTTTACTTCAAAATGACGAGCTGTGGTGGTTGTTTTACTGCTAAAACACACATTTGCATCCCAGCTTCTTGCTACCGATGAGTAAAGCTGAATAGCAGCATTTTGCCGCCTTCATTTGGAACTCATGACTCTGCGTTTTTGACAGGGGAAGTCGAATTTACAATACGTTGGGGCATTTGTGCAGTCTGAGCCGTGGGAACATCGTTTTCTAGGTTTCTGACAATCAAAGTGGATGCTTTGTTCCCCTTTTAAAGATGGTGAATGATTGTGTGTTTTTTTTGCAACATCACTGTAATACTTGGAGCCAGACGGCAAGTAAAGGAAGGAAAAAATAGCAGCAATATCGCAAAATTTCTATGAAGAATATCACATCTGTTTGTAGTAATCTACAGTCAGTCAACAGTGGTGGAAATACTAAATGAAAGTACAGTTTTGAGGCTCTTTACTTGAGTATTTTCATGTTATGCTGCTTTGTTCTTCCATTCCACTACATTTCAGAGAGAAATGTTGTACTTTGTGCTCCACTACGTTTATCTGACAGCTTTTATTGGATGAAGATTTGGCACAGTTGATAATATAACAACATTTTTAAATACAACACACAGATCAAACCAGCAGTGTCCAAACTTTATGGTTTCATTTGAGAGCTGTGTAGTCGGCTCACATTTCAGATGTCTATGAGTTGTCAAAACCTACACCAAATTGTGATTCTTCCCTGCAAACCTCACATGGCTTTATTTCAGGTGAAGATTCAAATGATCCAGTATCTCAGCAATCATCATAATGTTCTTATTAATCATGTTTGGAGCCCTCAGATTTAGCTGCTGTCTCTTTTGAAAACTGGATGTAAAGTAGTTCAAACCTACAGCAGCTATAACAGTAACCTACTGCTGACACACTGATGCTTCACTATTAATAATATAATGATGCCACATATATTACTATATCAGAGAGACCAAACTAGGACTTTAACTACATTTTGCTGTTGTGTACTTGTACTGAAGTAGGTTTTCTACATATGATGGATCATTTTTATGCTGGCATCCTGGCACTTGTACTTCAGTGAAGGATTTGAGAACTTCTTCCACACCTTAAAGGACTAAAGATGTCTGAAATATGGTCATGCACCTCTTCAATAAACCAATTTAGGCAGCTTTTATAGGAAACAGGAGTTAAACTTTAAGAAAAAGTAAAAATAAAACTCATTAACAAATAAAAAGCTGCTGCAGCCTGACTTGATCCATTATAGCCAGCAGCTTGTGAAACTATACAGCTGATGGTACTGTTCTTTAATCGTGTGACACTATTTAGCATCATCCTTCATCACTTATGGCTCTCACCATGCAAAATTAAAATAAGGATTTAGTAGATGTCCGAGGGGCTGCACTGTGGCTCGGTGGTTAGCAGCGTTGCCTCACAGCTAGAAGATCGCCGAAGACCCATCTCCTCTGTGTGGACTTTGCATGTTCTCCCTGTGCAGCGTGGGTTTTCTCCAGGTCCTCTGGCTTCCTCCCACAGTCCAAAAACATGCTGAGGTTAATTGATTATTCTAAATTGTCCGTAGGTGTGAATGAGAGTGTGCTTGTTTGTCTCTATATGTAGCCCTGTGATAGGCTGGCGACCTGTCCAGGGTGTCCCCTGCCTTCGCCCTGAGTTGGCTGGGATAGGATCCAGCCCCCTCAAGACCCTACAGAGGATTAAGTGGTGGATAGATGATGAATGGAGGACTATGGATGTTACTTCCATTGAAAGATACATACTAATACATACTAATTATCTAATGATGGCAGATATAATAATATATCAGCCAAAGGGACCAAACCAAGTCTATACTTGCGGGACTCTTTTATTGTGATGGAGTATTTTTATGTTGTTGCTAGAAATTTTACTTAAATCAAAGGTTTGAGTGTTTCTTTAACTACTAGCTAACACAGTAAATCAGCAGCAACAGATAATTTACAAAGGCTGGAATCAAAACTTGTTGCATGATCAGTGAGTTCAGAAACCAAATCTGCAGCTAATGTTAGCAAACTTTAGATCGATGCTACGCAACAATAGTGTTTTGACTTGTGTGGCACCGTTTAGCATCACTTTTGGGTCTCACTAAGTAAAAGAAAGTAGGGTTTTAGTAGTACTAAAATGTATATACTTGCACAGTTTATTATTTCAATGGAGTACTTTTATATTGCTGTATTCTGAGTGCTTCTTCTACCACAAATTAGCACCGTAAATCTGCAAGAACAGATTATTTACAAAGATTGGAATTAAAATTTATTGCGTGATCAGTAAGTTCAGAAGCCAAATCTGCAGCTTATGGTGGCTAATGCTAGCAAACTTTTAATGGATAACATGCAAGAATAGTTTTACATCATGTTTGCATCATCGTACGTCACTTTTAGCTCTCGCTAAGCAAAATTAAAATAGTATGAACAGTCTAATAATGTCATACATAGTAGTATATCAGTCAGAGGGACCAAACCAGAACTTTTACTGCAATACTTTAGATAGATACCTACTTTTTGCTGCTAAAACCTTTTTTAGTTTAATGGAGTTTTTTTCACATTACTGTATTCTGAATGCTTTGTTCATTACAAACTAACACATTAAATCTGCAACAACAGGTAATTTACAAAGATTGGAATGAAAACTTTTCATAGGCCAAAAAATCCACCCAACTCAAACCCACAAAATCTGCCAAGATCAGGCCCTTCCTGTCTGCACATGCAGCACAACTCCTGGTACAGGCCCTCGTAATATCACGTATCGGCTACTCCAAATGCAGGGTCAAACCTCTGATGATCCAGAATGCAACAGCACGTCTGGTTTTCACCCAGCCAAAAACAGCACACGTCACCCCGTTGTTCAGATCGCTTCACTGGTTTCCAGTTACTGCCTGCATAAAATTCAAAACTCTAACACTTGCCTACAAAACATCCATGAAAACAGATCCATCCTACCTGAACTCTCTCATTCAGATCTACAATCCCTCCTGCACTATTTTTGCGCACTACGCTCGGCCAACACAAGGCAGCTTCCTCAACCACCACAACAGGGCTCAAGGTCGATAGCTAGACTCTTGTCCTCTGTGGTTCCCTGGTGGTGAAACGAGTTACCAAACTCTGTTGGATCTGCAAAGTCTCTCTCAATCTTTAAGAAAAGACTAAAGACCCAGATCTTCGCTGAACACCTTTGTGCTTGACAGACTACATAAAAAAAATTCCTATTACCTCCCTCACAGCCTATACGTGCCAAGGTCCTATCACACTTGACCTTTTTTTATAGCGCTTACCCAGGTTGTTTTCTTCTGACTGTATCCTTGCTTGTGTTGTATCTACTCTCAGATGTACGCCGCTTTGGATAAAAGCGTCTGCTAAATGAAATTGTAGAATTGTAGAAGCCAAATCTGCAGCTTATGGTGGTTAATGTTTGCAAACTTTAGATAGATACCATGCAACAATGGTTTTATGTGCTTGTGTGATACTATTTTGCATCATCATGTGCCGTTATTGGCTCTTACTAAGTAAAATTAAAATTTTATTAACAATCCAATAATGTCAGATATAATCATCTGCCATACTTTAGCTACAATTTGCTGCTGAAACTGGATTTTTACTTGTAGCGGAGTGTTCTTACTTTGCTTTATGGGTACTTTTTCTTAAAAGAGTAATCTGAGTGCTTCTTCCACCACAAACTAACGCAGTGAATCTGCAGCAACAAATAATTTACAATGATTAGAATGAAAACATGTTGCGATATCAGTGAGTTCAGAAGCCAGACATGCAGGCTTGTTTATCACACTGTGTTTTTTTCTCTTTGTTCCGTCTTTCTGTCAGGTGAGAGGCCATTCCACTGCACTCAATGTGGGGCCTCCTTCACCCAGAAGGGAAACCTGCTTCGCCACATCAAACTGCACTCCGGGGAGAAGCCTTTCAAATGCCCGATGTGCAGCTATGCCTGTCGTCGACGCGACGCCCTGAGCGGGCACCTGCGCACCCATTCTGGTACCAGCCAGCCACATCCACTCACACATGCACTGATACTGTATGCACCTGTGTACAGTATCATGTTGGTTGGTTTCTTACTCCTTTTGAATCAGAGGTGTGCTGAGCCTGCATGGCTTTTCCAGTAACACCCCACCACATATCACACATGACAGCTCACTCACAGACCTCTGGAAACTTACTCTCTCACTTTCAGTTCACGTGTTTTACCTGCAGACACACATCATCATCGGTTTTGCATGAAACCGACGAGATAATAGTTGCTTTGAGTATTTTGATGTTGTTGATGTGTTACTGATTAACTGAAACTGCTGCTCACAGTGGAGAAGCCCTTCAAGTGCAACTATTGCAGTCGCAGCTACAAGCAGCGCAGTTCCCTCGAAGAGCACCGAGAGAGGTGCCATGTGTACATTCAGAGCAAAGGTCCCGCCGACAGAGGTGAGCAACCTTCCCACACCAACACTCTTATAAGAAGCACAGAAACATCTTCAAAACTCCACTTCACACATTTAGGTGTCAGAGTACTGCACAGTCTGCACAAACACATACGCAGCAGGCGCTCACTTCAAGCTGTTACTGCTAACAGATCCTGTTTTTACAGCCTCATTACATTAATGAGCTTATGGCTACTACCCCGTCATTACAGCTAAATAGGTTATGGCTGCTGTGGTGTGGAGGCTCAGCGCTGCGAGGACCGCTTCTCGCGGCTGCAACAGCAAAGGGGAAACCGACATATAGGGCAGATGTTTCAGCCCGGCTGCCCAGTTTTGGCAGACGCACAAAAGCATGCACTATCTTATAACCTCCCCCTCTAAAAAAACACCTCGACAGGACAGTTGCACGGTTGCAACACATAGACAATGCTCTGTTTCTGTGGTCACCAAATGTCGTAAGTTTTGTGCCTTGAGTGATGCTGTGGTGAGGAAGCACATCCTCATCCTGTGGTCTGCTCTCCTGCACTGGTAAAGTTTAAAAAAACAACCAGGAAATCAGGTCAAAAGGAGCCTCTGATCTCAAACTAATATCTCATGTGTAACTCCACTTTGAGCCGCTGGTGGGTTTAACAAGTTTTTTTTTTAACTTTATAACGTCAGAGGCTGCGACAGGTGGACAGCTGCAGCTCAGTACTTCGCTGATGATGCTGCTTGATCAAAAGAGGAGGTCTTCATTTCCTTTTGTGCACTCATTCACATGTTTTCCTGTCACGCAGAGGACAGCCACATAACCACGACTCAGATGGGCACCGAGCGGGCGCTGCTGCTAAACCGGCTTGCTAGCAACGTCGCCAAGCGAAAGAGTTCGATGCCGCAGAAGTTTACTGGTAAGAGCGGCAGAGACTCAGATCTCAAGCTGATAACACTTTTTAATATTATCCATCTGTTTACTCGCCATAGCCGCTGTGTTTTTGACATTACTTTGCTTTTTGCTGGGCCTTTACACAGAATTCATGTTTTGCAGATTATTTGAAGTTGTTTGTCTGAGCTCCTTGTCTGTCTGACTGTCTGTCTGTTTGTCTGTCTTTCTGTCTTTGCTGGCCTCCACCTCTTGCCAGACAGGAATTGAAGGCAGAACACCTGCCTCATACCTGCACACCACAGAGTGCTCACCGCTACCCTAAATTCTCTGCAAGAACTGTGTCATAGGTGGGTATTTGGTAACCATGCATGGTTAATTATGTGAATACTTTAAAAAAAAAGCGAGCAGAGAGAAAAACGTGCACTTGAAACCTCTCAGTTTACTTACTCACTTTTTGTGTGCTTTGATTTTAAGCTCAGATAATTTGCCTGGATGATCAAAAGATAGCAGTTTCAGTAAATGGCTGATTTGGCACAGCGATTTCCCAAACTTTATGGGCGTACACACCACACACATTTTCAATAGCTGGCTCTCACCTTTCTGGTTAAGGCAAACATCGAGTTGTAGTTTCGCAAGCTGCTCGGTGCGAGCGTGTATTGGCAGAAAGAAAAAAAAACTCCTACGACTCTATCAGGATGACAAATGAAGTGAAGTCTTTCAATATGAGAACCACAGGGGGAAAAGAGAAGTAACCACAGAGAGAGAGAACAAGCGGGAGGCGAGAAACGTGAGCAGGTGTCTCTCTGTCAATACTTGTGAGCTGCAGCTGCACTCGAGGCCTTTGTCTTGTGTCGTCTGCTTCCTCTCAACTCTTCGTCCTCGACTGCTGGCTCAGGATGCTTTCACGCTTTGAAGGCTTTTGTCCTGTGAACCAGGCGTGTTCCAGGTTTTACGCCTTGGGGATGCACGTGTTTTTCAACACCACAGTGAAGACCCCTCAGAGCCCTGTTAGATCTTTTCCATGTGTTGCTGCTTGCTGCCTGTGCTGCTGCTGCTTCTCCTGTAGGATGTGATCTTCCTGTTCAGTGCTTTCTTGTCTGGTTTAGGCGACAATGGCGTCTGCCTGGACCTGAGCTTCAACAGGGAGCTGGTCCACCCGGCTGACATCAAGGACCCTCCCCCGACAGGCTCCCCCGGGCCCGACAACCACCACCAACAGCAGCCAATCCTCACAAACGGCGACCCGCCTCCCTCCCACCGGTCCTACCCGATCCCATTAAACCACAGCGACATCAGCCCAATGAGCCTCACCAACGGCCACAAGATGGGCATGCCACTCCTGGGCCTCCCGCCCGCCACCCAGCCACCCCTCAACATGGATTCCTTTCATGCCGACGGCTCCCAGATGCCCGTCATGTACAGCTTAGGGCACCTGCCGGGGGGGATGAACCACCAGAATGGTGTTCCGCACCCGCAGGCCATCCCCCTGCCGCCTCTGGAGGCTTTGAGGGTTATGCGGGGCGACGGGGAGGCTGGAGGGCTGCTGGGTGCTGTGTACCCCTGCGGACACTGCAGGGTGATCTTCCTGGACTACGTCATGTTCACCATTCACATGGGCTGCCACGGCTTCCGCGACCCACTAGAGTGCAACGTTTGTGGCCACCGCAGCCGGGACCGTTATGAGTTCTCTTCCCACATAGCCCGCGGTGAGCACCGCCTAGAACTGAAGTAGACATTTACGCTTACACTCACACAAATACTCAGGCAGTGTACACAGATGTAGTCATATAAGTAGTATCAGGGATGAAAGCATGAAGTAGAAGATGTCTCTCTGTGCGCCTTTAGTGTGTGTTTGAAAGGAAGGCGTTATAAAAGTGAGGCGGGTATGTGAGTGTTCTTAGTCATATTGTACTCATCTGAAAAGATGGCTTGTAAAGTGTTAATGCAGGAGTAATTCTACTTCTTTGTCATGCATATATATATATATTTTGTATTTGCTATGTTTATATCACAAAGCTACATATTCACTCAAGTGTTCAACAAAATAGCAAAAAACATTTGCTGTGTGTCTGCTGCTTTTCTGTCTATGTAAAGGTATAAAAACAAAAGACAAACCCTCCCTTGAGAGAAGTTTTGCTTCTCCGAAAAACAGTTGCCAATTCAAGACTGCAGAACAAAACAAAAAAGAAGAAGAAAAAATCCTATTATCTCGAAGGTCACATGTCTCTTTTTAGGCTGTGGTTTTCAGAGAAGTTCACGGCTTCAAAAGACGCCACTTCACTCTGCACACTGTGCTGGTTTCACACTCCAGAATATTATACTCAGTTACTTTTGCCACAAGTCACTGTAGAGATGCATGACAGTTTCTTTGCAGATGTGTAGTGTAGGAGAGCACAAAAATGCAATATATTTAGGAAGAACAGAGACAAATGGGATGCAAATATAAGTAAAGGTAAGGTTGAAGCTGTTATGTGACATTAAACCCTCCTTCTGCTGACATCTTTAGCATACAAGGAGAATAAACTACTATAGGAATCAAACATCAGGACAAAAGTGTTAACTAATGTACTCTCAAAGCAAAACAAAAAGTGTTAGTACTAGTTTAGGAAACTTAGAAATGATTGGCATATTGTGTGAAACAGAAGTGTGGCCTACGAACAGATTTAGCGTCCTTTGTTTTCAAGCCCACATAACTTGTCAAATCGGTCTTTGATATTGTCCATTGGAAAGATTTATTGTAGATTTATGAAAACCAAACACATCTTGGAGTTCTGAGAAACAGAACCAACCTCCTCAGATCTTTCTCCTTCCATACTCCTCCTTGTCGCCCACTTTGTCTGCAGCCTTAAACATGGTTTTATTTTTTCCCACACTCACAATATATACTAATACTGATACTCTGAAAGCATGTTAATCATATGCATAACCCTTTTTTTCTTCTTATCGTGTTTAAAAGAACATAAACATGTTGTTTGACCACTAGGACACGTTTTATCATTAAATTTTGGATCGTATTTTGCTCTATTTTAGAAAGTACAGATTTAAGGTTGTCAGCAGAGTATGTGTCTCCTTAAAAATGAGTTACCCTACTGTACCTGATAGTGTGTAAGGCCTTAAATTAGAACTGAACTCAATAAATAGTTCCGTCGATTGATACTGCATATGCAGAATTGGGTGCTTTTGACACTGGTATGTTTAAAAAGCATAGGAAACAACGATCGGATGTCATCAGGAACAGCACAACTGACATGGACATTGTACATTCTGGGGACTGTCTTTCTTAATTTCATCACAGGAGTGAGATCTCACTGTTTCTTCTTCTTATGCTGTGAGAATAAATGTCAGTGGATCTCTTTATACACCAGCATCCACCTGCTGGAGGAGGTTTCAAACTGCGCAACAGTGAATTTTTATGCTGCGTGAAAATTATTCCTTAACGTCAAAGCCCTCCGGCAGCTTTGAAAGGCACGTCTTTTAAAAAATTGCTAAAATTACACCATTTTCTACAGTCCTTGAAATACTCATCCGTGCTGTGTGGTTCCATCAGAAAACTTGTGTTCCAAAAACCTATAAATCTAAGCTTAAAATTGTGATATTCCATCAAAATCACTTTATTCTTCATGTCTCGTTTAAACATTTGCTAAAAACAAACCATTTGCTCTAACCGGATTCTGTAAAAAAGCAAAAAATTCTGCACTTCTGGGCACAACTGTGAAGCCAAGACTGACTCAACTGCGACCAACAGTCATGTAACAAAAATTCAGGGACTTCTCAGCTGAACTGCAGGCAGTGTTTACACAGAGCACAAAGGACAACAAGCATGGAAACAAATTAAAAATGTAATTAATAAACATCTATAGCATGTCGAGCTACTCTTTTTGTAGTATTTGTAGCCCCTGTAGGCACTTGGAAAAATGTGTGTACATGAAGAATATATATGATAATTTCAGTTTTTTTCAAATTTTTGTATAATAAATAATCTAAAAACTGTTTTTTGTGTAATTTATGACATTTAACTGTCGTACTGCACATTTTCTTTCATTTTTGTAAAATAAATAATTAGCTTTTTTTTCATTTTTTTATGATTTATGGCATTATAACTGTGTCATACTGAGTTCTTTCTCTTTGCAGTCATGGTTGTTTTGTTTCCATGGAAGTGTAAGACTTTATGTTGCAGTGAAAAATGAGCCCAGAGTGAGTAAAAAATTTTACAAGAAAAAAACGCCTACTTTGGGCTCAGAGGGTTAAAAATAAAGTGCAGGATGACTCTCAGGCCAAATGATCAACGGCTTGATGTCATAATTATTTCTTTACCTGGAAAAAGAGAAGAATGAGAGAATATGCAAACTGGTTTTGATCAGTAGTTTCGTTCTTCCCACTTGACTTTCACACCACCCACAGAATGGATAGTAAAAGATTCTGCATACCAGTAAAAATCCAGATATGGGAATTTATCTGTGTGACGGAGAAATTGAGGGTTTGTGGGAATTTCTGAGCTCTGCCGGCGGCTAAATCTGCCTCCTCTGAGTGCATCGGGGGAAGTTTTGCTGAGACGTTTTCTGACTACTTGCTCAGTTACTTATTATGAGTGGATGCACTTCGCCCACAGTGCAGGGATGATGGTTACACCCCGCTGCCTTCAGACCAGAGGAGGGTGTTTCAGCTCCATCCAGCTGCCACCTCGCTATCTGTCCTCTCCATCAGCCCCAGTTCCCTTTTCTGTCTCTTTGGGTTTGAACAGAAGTGACACTTGTGAGGCAAACTGTCATCGCAGCCTCATGTGTGAGGTTAAAAAGCCCAGTCATCCATCTCAGAAGTGCTTCTCTTTTTCCAACTTTAAGAGCAGCTTGATGGCTTCAAGTGCATTTTTAGCTAAAGTAGAAGTCAGGGGGATCAAAATACTGAGGATATTCTCTGATTCATTACTTCTGAAATTAAAAGAAACTTGCAGAAGAGGCATAACTGGAATAAAGATGTTTCTGGAGTCCTGTTTCCACCATCAAAAACAGAACAGCCTCCCAGACAGTTTACTCAACCAGACCAGACAGGAGTCATAAAGCATCCGTGACGCAAGTCCAGTCAGAATGAGAGGCTTCTGGTGACATCTGCTGACTGAACTATGGTCTACATAACAGCCAAACATCAGAATGAAATCTGTAATGATGTATTCTAGCTGGAAAGAATCGATAAAGTTTGAGTTTGAGTCATAATCATCAGGGACACACAATGGATTTAAATGCCACGTTTTACAGCATCTAGAGAGAATTAATGTACAAAAAACATATCTGTGGATAGATGACATGAAGCATGAAGCTTCATTAGTTTATAACTTCCAGTCAGGACATTTTTTGTTGTTTTTGTTTAAATATGCAAATTATGTAACAGAAACCTGAACTTTGGATAAATCCAGCTTCAAAATTCTTCTTTCGTTTTTTTCTCTATATTGACGTCAAAGGTTTTTCCTTAAGGAATTTCTCTTTTTATTTCTCCAGAAATCAGAAAATACTGTCAGTGGCCAGAAAATAAAATCAACTTTTGTCATGCTTTTAGGAATAAAATGTTCTATAAATCAAGCTGTGAATGATATATGAACAAACCACTTGGTAAAAACCTTCAGCATATAAACAGGAATAAAACTGGAAAGTTTGGTGCTACTGAAGTGAAGATTTTCGACTCCGACTAATTAAAGAGTGGGTTCATTTATGTTTCATTACATTTGATAAAGGAAGACTTACCTGTACCGCTTGTTTTATCCATGAAAGTTCTTATGTAAATAATTATGGTTTTTCAGATTGTCATCTCTGTCAGTTGAGCTGTTTTCTTCATCTTTTAGCTCATTGAGAATCTGCCTTAAGGCCTCTGCTGCAGTAAATCTTCTTTTGTCTCGGTCTGCTGGCCATTAATCACAGCAAAAACATCAAAGTGTCATGATTAGAAATGGAAAATTATAACAATATCAAAGCTTATAATGTTACAAAATCGTTTTTCTGTGGTCATAATTCAGCAGACACAGCTTTCCATTCTCCTTGCCACACCAATTGGCCCATTTATGTATAAATACTATGAAAAGTTCCAGAATTAGACAGAAAAACTCATGGTAAGAAACATTTTTCCAATTCATTTTATAATTGGAATTCACTATATATGGATAAAAATGTAAGTACCAGCATGAAACTCACCCAGTCAATTACTTACAATAAGACAACTATTTTTTTGTTTATTTGTTTAGTTGTTTTGTTTGTTTATTTGTATTACAAGTAATTTATCCAGTAGCATAAAGTGTATTAAAATAAAAACCTAAAAATATATTTTGCAGGAATCCAGTGATTAATGCCCTGTCCAATTACTGGATCTGATATTCAGCATTTTTGCAAATACGGATATATATTTTAAGAAGTAAACAAATCCCAATAAAAAAAAATTTTAAATGTGATACAACCCCCCAACAATTAATCAATTGCACCAAATTGCCAACCATTCTCATTATTTTTGAGAATTTTTAAAAAAGAACATCTAAATTCTCTGATTGCAGCATCTTAAATCTTTTTTTCCGTTTTTTTCCTCCTTTGTGACAATAAGCTGAATGTTTTTGGATTGTGGAAAGAAAAAGAAATGCTGATCAACAATTTCACCAGCAAGCTAATAGATCATAAAATGATTAACTTAATATAAAGTCAGCTAGTTAGGTAGTGCACTGGCAAGCTAATATAGCATTATGTTATTAGCTTAACATGAAGTGAGCCAGTTAGCTAGTAATACAGCAAACTAATACAGATATTAATAGTTTAACATAGAGTCAGCTTGTTAGCTAGAGCTCCAGCAAGCTAATACAGCATTACGTTATTAGCTTAACGTAAAGTGAGCCAGTTAGCTAGTAATACAGCAAGCTAATACAGATATTATTAGTTTAACATAGTCAGTTTGTTAGCTAGAGCTCCAGCAAGCTAATATAGCATTACGTTATTAGCTTAACGTAAAGTGAGCCAGTTGCCTAGTAATACAGCAAGCTAATACAGATATTATTAGTTTAACATAGAGTCAGCTTGTTAGCTAGAGCTCCAGCAAGCTAATATAGCATTACGTTATTAGCTTAACGTAAAGAGAGCCAGTTAGCTAGTAAAACAGCAAGCTAATACAGATATTATTAGTTTAACATAGAGTCAGCTTGTTAGCTAGAGCTCCAGCAAGCTAATACAGCATTACATTATTAGCTTAACGTAAAGTGAGCCAGTTAGCTAGCACTATAGTAGGCTAATACAGCATAACATAATTAGCGCAACAAAAAGTTTTAGACAGTCATTGATATATCTATATCTATATTATTTTTATTTTTTATTTTGCATTTTTTCCCCAGATTTTTTAAATATAGAAAATACTGAATTTTGAATATAGCTGCCTAAATCAACTCCAGTTGTACAGCAACTTGATTCCCACTGTCAGTTTTTACAGTAATGTGCTGTTATTAATGATTCTTGTTTTTGGCTCATAAAAGCATCAGACTTGACAGTTTTTAACAATATTTTGGAGAAAAAACAGTGCACTACTACTATTTTTAACAGATTTTTTTTACTTTTTACTTTTTATTTTGCAGATTTTTAAAAACATTTTTGTTCAGTTTACACCATAGGTTTTTGGTTTGGTTGTATATTTATAGTAATTTATTTTATGCATCATTCACACTGAGGATGTTTTTCACTTATGATGAAGTAGGGTGTAATTGTTCTTTAGTTATGTTCTATTATTTTACATTTTATTCCTCTTTATTTCACTTTATTCCTATATTTTTTTTAAATACATAGAAAAATAATGACTTTTTAACACAACTTCCTAAATCAAGTTGCAGTTTTAAACAGTGCTTTTTAAAACTGTTGTGTTTTTTTTTTTAATTCTCACTACGTCCATAGTTATTTTCTGATATTTTGTGATTCTTTTTTTTTTGTTAAATTCACACTTTCAGTCTTTAAAGTAGCCTGCTGTTCATGGTTGTTCTTGTTTTTGGCTCAAAAAAGTCATATTTTTCTGTTTTTAGTTGTATCTTGACAAAAGTAAATAAATAAATAAGTTCACATTTATTTTTATTATTACAGATTTTTTTGTTAGAGTGACTCATTCACACTTGATTCTCTTTATTTTCATTTTAATAAGAGCCAAATATTACAGTTCTTTAACCCTTTTTGGAAAAAACAGGACAGTGCTGTTAGAATTTGTTTGTATTTCCACAGTAATTTATCAGAGTGCAGGTGCATCATTCACACTGAGGATGTTTTTCTCTGCAGCTGAGGACTCCGGATGGTGAAATAGGTTGTAATTGTTGCTCTGTTGTTCTGCTTAAGCCCTGCAGGTGGCGCTGTTTGCGTAGAATTGATGCAGCCAGCGGTTTGGACTGATTGATCCACATGTTTTACTGAATCTGATTCACCAAACTGCTGCAAAGAGGTGGTTTTTTCACGTTGGTAGGCGTTTATGATGATGAACAGCGTGTGAAAAGGCGCACTGTGAAGAAAAACAAGTCGCCACCTTTTTTGCTGTGACTTTTATTCCGACCCAGAGGAGCAGCTCTGAGCATGCGCGCTGCATCGGTTCTATGGGGACGGGGAGGACATCACGGAAAAAAAACGTAGCAGCAGCAGCACCACAAACCCCACGCCGAGATTTCTGCCTCTCCGCTGCGCCAAAACTGCGCGACGGACGCGGCCCACGACTATGCCCGGAGCGGCGGCGAGAAGCGGAGCGACCCCGACAGGCCTGGCCGAGGTCTGAGCCGTTCACCGGGAGGGGAAATACGTCTCTTCGTATGGGAGCAGCATGCGGGAAATGGTCGGAGGCTGCTGCGTGTGTTCAGACGAGCGAGGCTGGGCTGAGAACCCGCTGGTCTACTGTGATGGACACGGCTGCAGCGTCGCCGTTCACCAAGGTAACGTTAGCCGCCGTTAGCGAGGGATTGTTACCGGGACGGCCGCGGCGGCTGGAGGCGGCCGGCGGCGCTGCTCGGTCGGCAGGCTGCTCGGTAGGCTCGCCGCTGTCTACGTGCGTGTTTGTGTGTGTGTGGGAGGGGTAGGTAGGCGTGCTGTTTGTTGTTTCCTCTGCGCACACATGATTGAGGGCCACGCACGGTGACACGAAGCCCCGGATGGCGCCGGAGGCTCCGTGCGTCCGGTGCGCTGCGTCCGGCCCGGCCCGGTCCGGTCCTGTCCGCCGCGGCGCGCTGAGAGTGTCGGCGTCAGTGCGGCAGAGCAGCCCGGTGAGGCCCGGTGGTCTGGACACGGTGTTACCTTCTGTGTCCAGCCGCTTTGTTGCTGTAGTTGAAAGCAGAGCAGTGAAGTCAGAAGATCATATTTCTAAAGCTGCAGCAGATTTATTCCTGCACCCTGCCTTCATCTTTATTTCTCCTAAATTAATGTAATTCTGCTGCTGAAACTCCCAGAAAGTGCTCTGAAATGTGATAAAGACAGATTAGTTGAGAGCTGACACTGCAGGTCGAACTGAAAGCTCGTTTTTAAGATTCAATCTTTATGTCAAACAGGATTAAATGACAGGATGACAGCTGAGATGTTCCTTTGAAGAGATGTGTGTAGAAAATATATTAAATTAGAAAAAACTGCTGAATAACAGCGTCGGAGGTGTGTAAAGAATATATTAAATTGAAAAAAGCTATTGATACTACATAGGAAATGTGTAAAAATAAAAAAAATTTAAAAAAAACATGTAATGTGTATGTAATAAATGTGAAATAAAATTGTTAAAATTACTGCCAACCTAACATCAGAGATATACAGGATAAGAAATGTAAAAAATGTGTAATAAATTTTAAAAAAACTACTGGCACAACATGAAAAATGTTTATAAAATATATTAAATTGAGGACGGGGGAAACTACTGAATACCAATATGTAAGATAAATAATAAACAAAAAAAATACTGAAAATAGTTGACTTTCAAAAATTACTGATCACTCAACATAGAAGATGCATGTAAGATACAGCTTAAGTAAAATAGCTTGAATTTTAAAAAGCTGCTGATAAACAATGTAAGAGATGTGTAAAATAAATTTAAAAATACTGACTCAACATCGGAAATGCGTACAAAATACATTAAATTGGAAGAACAAGTGACACATTATATAAGAAAAAGGTGAAATACATGACATTAGGAAAGCTGCTGACACAACATGAGAAATGTATAAAAAATATATATATTAAACGGGCAAAATCACTGATAACTCAACATAAGAAATGTGTGTAAAATGCAATATAAAAAATGTAAAAAATTATGTGAAATGTGAAATTCATTCAATTAAAAACCATTACTGATACAGCATAAAAAATATATGGAAAGTACATTAAATTAGAAAAATGCAACATTAGAGGTGTTAAATTATAGAAAAATGATTCACAATTCAATAGGAGAGATATGTGTAAGAAGCAGTGAATGATATAAACTGACAACACAACATGAGAAATGTGTGTAAAATATATTAAATTAGAAAAAGCTACTGACAGTATGTGAGATATTTGCACGGAACATTAAATACAACAACAACACAACATAAGATAGATGTCTCTTATGTTGTCAGTGGCTTATTATTATTTTTAATTTAGCGTATTTATTCCAGTTTCTTATATTGTGTCAGTAGATTTTCTGATTTATTATATTTTACATACAACACAACATCCGATATCTGAGTTAAATACATTAATTTAGAAAAATAAATGAATGTAGGAGCCACCTGATCTGTTCTGTCCATGCCTGTGTTACCTAATGGCCTGCACTGTGTGTTTTTGTGCGTCCCAGCATGCTACGGCATCGTCCAGGTGCCCACCGGCCCGTGGTTTTGTCGGAAGTGTGAGTCACAGGAGCGAGCGGCCCGAGTGGTGAGCTTGCCAACACAAACACAACATGACACAACAACACAGATCCACCCACTGCTGCCTCACCTGCTGTGTGATGCTCACCTTTAGCTCTTCTCTCTCCTCCGTCATCCCCAGAGATGTGAGCTGTGTCCACACAAAGATGGCGCCCTGAAGAGGACGGACAGCGGAGGTAAATCTCGCCCCTGTCCGGTGTTTTTCTCGTTCCTGCTTCATTCATAAAGAGCCTCACTGTGCTGTTGGTGCTGTTTTGACCAGGCTGGGCCCACGTTGTTTGTGCGCTCTACATCCCCGAGGTGCAGTTCGCCAACGTCCTCACCATGGAGCCCATCATCCTGCAGTACGTCCCTCACGAGAGATACATCAAGGTACTGAAATGTTTGTTCTGCTAGCTTAAAAAACTTGCATTAGAACAGGTCAACACACTGTTCATCAGAGTGTTGTTCTGTCCTGAAAGTTCCTGACAGCATCTGAACATGTCAGCTTCACATCTGAAGCTCCTTCTTCTACAAAGACCTTCTCAAAGTGCACATAAGAGATGTGTAAAACATTAATTAATCTACTGACACAACATGAAAAATGTGTGTGAAATATATTCAATTGGAAAAATTACCGATAACTGAACATAAGAGATGTGTGGAAACTGCATAAAATTAGAAAACAAATGGCAACACAATATAAGAAGTATGTGTAAAATACATTAAATCAGGCAGACTAGTGGCAACACATCATAGGCGATGTGTGTAAAATTCATCAAATGGAAAAAATGTTGAATACCACATAAGATATGTGTGTAAAAGATATTAAATTAGACAACACTCCTTACGCAACATAAGAAATGTGTGACAAATGTATGTAATTAGAAAAACTACTGTCATAACATGAGAAATTTTTATAGAATTAATTAAATGGCAAAAATAACCCAAAAAAGTACCAACATCGGCGATGTGTGTAAAATATATGAAGTTAGAAAAACGACTTGAAACCACGTAAGAGATGTGTGTAAAATATGTTAAATTACAAATAAAACTACTGACACAGCCACAAAGTCCAAAGCTCATCCATCCTGTCTCCATGTTGAAGTTAATGTATAATTACAAGTAATTAATGAAGTTAATGCAGATGTCTGATGCTTCAGATATTCAATAAACTTAGAGGAAAGATTCCTACAAACAGCTGCAGGCAACAAACTAAACTTCAGCTAACATTTATTATTGGAGAGTCTAATTAATCTGACCTATTACGGTTTTACTTTTATAGACATGTCAGGTTGTAAAAGATCTGAATTTGAACGCAAAAGACGATTTTTGCATTTTTTGAACAGGGTGCTTATTCAGACAAGAAGCCCACATGTTCAGATGCCACTATTCATAAAAATAACACTTTACTTTTGGAAAACGGAGTCATTAACAGGTCGGATAAATGACACTCATGAAAAGCAGCTGTAATCCACGTTTTGACAAAACTAACAGGAGCTGAAGTTTAGTTTGTTGCCTCCAGCTGTTTAGGAGTCTTTCCTCTGAGTTTATTAAATACCTGCAGCATCCAGACAGCAGCAGGATCCATTTGAGCAATTACAAAGAGCTGCTGCTTTCAGAACAATAGCAGTAACTTCATTATTTACTTAGAATTATAAATGATCTCTGACATGTAGACAGGATGTATCAGGATCTAACAGCAGGCCGTACTGTCTGCAGGTAAATCGTCTGTTATAGAATGCCGTCACTTTAACAGACTGATGAAGCAGCAATGTTACACATACAATGTCTGAAAAAGACTTCATACTTACTTTTCTTTGTCGCCAAGGACTGATATTACCAAACTGTACATACTTAGAGTACATCTGGACAAGTGTTGAAAGTATCACATATCACAAAACGCAGCCAACTGCTTGGTCAGACTCGTGTTTACTTGCTCTCCTGCTTTCTTGATGCAAAACTCTTTTTTCTTGTAGTTGTTTGTGATTATACAACAGTGCAGAAGCGCCTCACATTCACAAAACAGAAAAAATTGGAGGCCTTATCATGTAATTGTAACTTGTAATTGCAAGATCCATATTTATGCAGAGCGATTAATCAATCATCGCTTTATTTGAGAGAACAGTGGCGACGGTGCTGCCTGATTTCTGACCTCTATCAATGAATTGCTTTGAAAATGGAGAAGTCTTAAAAACCTGATTTTTCTCAGGCAAGTTCTGAACTGTTCCCGTTCATTTAGCATTAGTCTGCCGTACATTATCTCATGATTAAGAGAAAACTCTTTTTCAATCAGCGTTAGAGATGGAAGTTTGCATCAGGAGTTTCTAACTATGACTCCTAACTGTTAACGGCTAATTCGGCAATGGCAGTTTTCAAAATGTAAACTAATATAGGCTAAAAATTAAGTTTTTTTTCATATTCCACAGTGTAACCCCAGTGGATGCATTTCTCAGATTTGGATCTTGTGATTACAAGTTATAAGTCTACAAAAATAGGTCTATTTTGTGAATGCAGTGTGCTTCTAAATTAAAGTAAGGTGTTTTGTGTAATTTTAGTTTTGATATCTGCACCCTTGTTGAAATCTGATGAGGCACCAGCCCTCTTCCTATGTCACCTCCAACTCTGAAGTAGATACAGTAAAGCTTTCTAGATGTAAATTCTCCACCTAAATTGGAACTAAAACTGAAAGTTTTGCCTTTAAAAAAATCAGAACAGGGACTTTCCGGCATCAACAATCCCACAGAGGGAGAAAAAGTAGAATAAAAAAAACCCCAACAACAACAAATCATGATGCAATGCAGCTTGAAGACACGCGGGAAACTGCAGAAGTCAAGCTTCTTCCTTAACGGGAAAACCAGTTTGGCTTCACATCCCCGTTGCTCCCTCCACCTACACGTCCTGTACAAACCCATAGCTGACTGTGGCAAGGTCACGCCTGCTCTCTGGAGGCTGCTGAAAGCCTTTCTGGGAAATGTGGGAGATTTGCAGATGAAGTAGAAGTAGATGAGGCAGCTAAGAACCACATTTACCATCAGCACAGACACAAAATACCCTTTGTGATGCACTGAATGGTGCTGAAGTGATTAGTTAGAAGTCATCTAGCCGGTGAAACGCCACACAATGCTGGCTGTAATAGAATCTTCTTGCTGTTTGGTCTGTTGGTTATCAAAGCCGACAGTCTGAACTCTAGAAAGTGACAAATGATTAATCCAAAAAAATAATCTACAATGAAAACAATCTTTAGTTTGTTTGTGTAATGTTTGTGAGGAACCTGATCTCATAAATGTTCAACAAAATAATCCAGGCTTAGAATGGGCCTTTGAGGAGTCACTGTGTAAAGTAAAGGCAATGACAATTCTGCATTTTACTGTTATGTCAGACCATTTAATTAGCAAAGATATCTGTTGACCCCTGAACCCCAAAACCTGCTTGCGGCTTTGAAGAGTATGTTATGTTTTTAAAAACACTAGAATTACAGAATTTATTCAAACCAGAAACTGTAAAAACAGAAAAAGTGATCAGTTTTTTAACTCTCTACGGTCTTTGAACTGCTCAACTGTGATGTGACGTTCTGTCAGGAAAAATAACCAAATATAAGCTTAAAATTGTGATATTTAATCAAAACTGTTTATTCAATGTCGCTTAAAAATGCCAAAAAAATAAACCATTTGCTTTAACTAGATTTTGTTTAAAAAAAAAACATTCTGAGCTCCTCGATACAAACAAGGAACCATGAGTGACTGAATTCTGACCTGCAGTCGATAGAGGAAATCCACAAAGTAGCGACCTTATATTTATTTTATTATTTATATATATTTTAAGCCTTTATAAACCCTCCCCACACTGTCATTAGACACTCTTATAAACACTTCCTATGCTCTTAAACACTCTCTACACTCTTAACCTCCTAGGACCCTGCGTCCACATGCGTGGACACCATATTTTGGCTTCCCTGCACCATTACCTTAACTCTGGAAGTCTTTGAAACTTTGAAAACTCCGCCAATTGTGCTAGCTAGTCCGCGACTCTCCAGGAGCTGTGCGCTGAACCCGGCGGTGAACGCAGTGCATGGCCACGATCTGCTATTACTTATTACTATTCATGTCACTACTACTAATGACTATTTATAATTCAAAGACAAAGCTTATTTTTTTGTATTCATTAGGTCCTACTAATCCCAAATAACTAGGGTAAATCAAAAATGCAAGGCCCAGAAAAGGTCGGGTCCCAAGAGGCTATACCTGTCCATCAAGAGAAGCTTCTACAGCCTTGTCTGATAATGGAACTAGCGACGCAGCGATCCACTTTAAACGCCCATTTTGGAAAAACTTTGCCGTATTTTAAACACACTGACACCGAAGACGTCCGGCTGCCTACTGGGAAACTGATGATGATGTTACAGATAATCCTACAGACTGTCACTGGTTCTCTGACGGTCATTTCCAGTAAACACTCACCGTCTGGGACTGCAGGTTCTGGCTGGCTTTGATCACCACCAATCAATCAGCGACCGACGAGCTCAAGCGGATTATATACAATTTAAAAATCCACGATACAGAGAGACCGTGAAAAGTGAACTGCGATATGGCGAGTGACGACTGTACAGCCATGATATTTTTTTCCAATATTGACAACACCCGTGGGCTCTTGAAAAAATGTTTCATATTTTGAAATATTTTGTCAAATGAATAATCAAAGAAATTCAACTTCCATTTCGTCTTTTTTGTGATTTATTTATGATTATAACTGTGTCATTCTGGACAGAAGACACTTCTGAGTTCACTCTCTTCTTGTTCATGGTTGTTCTGTTGCGACAGAGGTGCAGGACTTTATATTGCAGTGAAAAATGAGTCTACAGTGAAGAAAAGTGTTACAAAAAAATCCCAGAAATTGCTCAGGGCTCAGAGGGTGAACAACACTAGCTAAAAAATAAAATGACTGGTTTTATTTTCAAATCTTGTCATTTTGGCGGTGTGTAAAATCTCTTTAAAGGCACCAAAAATTCATCCATGCAGTAAAATTCCCGAGTTTGCAACAGGGAAATACCTCCAGGTCTGTTTCTCCATGTGATCTCCACGTGTGACGAATGATTCCCGGCTAATGACATGTTGACATGTGAAACAGTTTCATGCTGACTGATGAAACACAAAGATAACGGGACCTCACGCAGGGTGCAACAATGAAGACCAGACCTCAGTGTATACACAGTCACGCTTAGACATTCAGAAATGCTTTGAAATGTTCCGCTAATGCCGATTCTTTTCCCAAAACAAACCACAGATTAGATTCGAGCTTATCAGCTGTCGTGTGACCTTCACTGCCTTTCTTCTTGTCGACTTTTGAAAGCCGTCTGAGGAAAGTGTGCAGAATGCGGCATTAAAGCAATGTGCATTAAAAGAAATCAATATGTGATGCATGGGCTCACTGGGCTGACATGCCCTGTGTGTTCGTGCCTGCATATAAATGTACATGTGTGAGTGTTTGAGTGCCCGGTTTCATATTACTGTGTCAGCTACAGTAAATTGCATGCAGCTTTTCCCCCGTCGGAGCCATTCATCTAGACTTTTGCTGCCTGCATTCCAAGACAGCGTCACAATGGACAGTGAAAACTCGAGAAGCCACTCTTCCTCTTTTTTGCCCGCTCGGTGTAGTTATGTCCCCCGGCCTTTCATTACCTCCTCTGAGGGACACACAGAGCCGAGTGGGATGTTGAGGAGTAGGGGAAAAGGGAGAGAAAAGACGAAGCAGAGGGCTGAAGTGAAAAGGTAAAGAGCCTGCTGTTCCTTTGTCCCGCACCTGTTGCTAGGCCTCTCCTGCCCCCCACCAGCCCGCCTGCTCACTGGGGGAAGCTGAGGAAGCAATACAAAAGCTATTTTCCACGTACAGATGCATGTCAGTGAAGACCGATGTGAGCTTTTCTTGTAGTTTCGCTGTCACAACATCCTCACACATCTGGTCAACAGTTTTCCTGCACAAAGCGGCTCGAGGAACTGTTTGAAAACCTCATCTGTTGTCCCGACAAGCGAAAACTTCCTTCACAGTGCAGCTGTGCTCGCATTAAAGAGCGCCTCGTCTTTCCCTGCACCGCGATGGCAACATATGTTAAAGCGATGCAGCACCTGTTGTTAATGATAATAATAATGACTGATGTTTTCCTGCGTCTCTTTTCAGACGTGTTATATCTGCGAGGACCACGGCAGGGAGAGCAAGGCGGCCTGCGGAGCCTGCATGACCTGCAACCGACAGGGCTGCAGACAAGCTTTCCACGTCACCTGGTGAGTGTTGAACAGCGTATGCATATTTGTGTTTATTTTGGATCCACCTGCCGCTCAACCGAATTAATTATTTTCTCTGCAGCCACTCTCACATTGTCATTATTTCTCAGTGGGACCTGCTCTTCTGTCTTTTTTCCTTCTATTGCTTTTTTAAACAAAAAGACCCCACAATTGGCTAAATTTAGACTCTAGTCTGCTATTTTGGGACAAAAGAAGCCCAAAATATATTTAGATTTTAGAGAATGTGATTCAGTTTTACTCATGGATGATGTATTATGTCACCCACACATCTGAAATCAGTCAGAATAATCATTTTTATCGTTCAGCCTGAATCATCTGCCCTGTAAAACTGCAAACCAGAAGTGCTTATGGTTGCATAGAAGATGTGTTGCTGATAGCATGGTGACAATTTTTCAAAATTATTATCTGATGGACTAATATTTTCATCTCCACACTTGTTTAAACGTGATGTGTTTGAGATTTACTAAGGCAGAACAGAGTGCGCTGACCAAGATGCGAGATTTTTTCAAGAGGCTGTCTGACTTTAGACTGATTACATGTGTTTAGTGTTTTGTGTTAGTTCAAGGACCGTGGGAAAGTAGAAAACCTGTTTTTTTTGCTTAGTTTACAGTTTGTGGCTCTGATAAAGGTTGTGATGTTTTTTTAAAGGTAACTTTTCTTTCAGGTTTCGGGTTCAAAGGGTTAAAAAAGCTCCCCCTGCTAATAAAGCTGGTTTTGTCTCTTCTGGTGACGCATCTTCCAGAATAGTACTGTGCTACCACGGTCCATTTAAACTCTGCAGTGAACAAACCACCGTATTGTTCTGCGCTAATTTAAAGTACTTGGTGCAATTTTAGCATCAACAGCGCTGATTATGTTGACTAAGAACATCCTGTTACTGTCCACAGTTGGCTTTTTTTAAAATCTCCTGTCTGCTTCGTTTTTTTTTTTGCTCCTCTTCTTCTTTTTGCTTTAATTTTGTCTCCATTTCAACACAAAAGTTGGCAACTTTAAAGTCAGTCCGGTTCATAATTTGATGTGCAGAGATCTGACATTTAATCCATCTGACCACGATCAGTGACAAAAGCTCTCAGGTGACTTTGGCAGCGTCCAGTTGTTGCTGTCAGATGTGTGTTTGTGTGTGTGTGTGTGTGTGTGTGTGTGTGTGTGTGTGTGTATCAGTGTGTGTTTATGTGTGTGTGATCTTCGCTCTCCTGTTTCCTCTCAGTGCTCAGATGGCCGGTCTGCTGTGTGAGGAGGAAGGCCCAGAAGCTGATAACGTCAAATATTGTGGTTACTGCAAGCATCACTACAACAAAATGGTAAAAAAAACAAAAAAAAAAACACAACACATTTACCCTCATATGTGTTTCCTGTGAATCTACAGTGGAGTTTACAGTCAGCATCACTAGTTTAGCTGACAAACTAACGGATTGTTTTTGTGCTATTGTTCTGTAAAACAACTACTTGTTGTTTTCACACTCACAGATTAACCAAACTGTTGCTAATTAAGCAGGGCTGGCTGTTTGCAGTCTTTATATCAAGCCAACTGGCCCGGCTACAAAAAACAAATCAATCTTTGAAGCGGCAACTCTTAAAGTTTTGTTTCCTGTTTTGGGTGTCTGCAGCAGAAGAAGTTGCGCTCGAGTGAAAATACAAGTAGCTCCTTCAGTCACCCCAGGGGACGCTCCAGCTCGCCGTCGCAGGAAAAACAGCATCACCACCACAGACAGAGGAAGGTAAGTACGAGTGTGAGACATGTTCATGGGTTATGGAGGAATAGTCTTTTATGCTGTGGAAAAAAATGAACGAAAAGATCAGGAAGGGTGCTTCACAGCTTCCTTTAGCCCAAGATACACATCCTTTATGAAGGACGTAGAGATAATCGGCCCACAATTCTTAGCTGCTGCATCATTCAAGACACTTCATGAGTTATATGCATAGGTTTATAATCAGCATACAGTATTAATCACTAAGACTGCAACGAATAATTATTTTATTGATTAACCCTCTAAACTCCGGTCAGTTTCTCAGTGTTTTTTTTGCTCCTGTCACAGTGCACTTGTTTTTCACTGCAATATGAAGTCCTGCACCTTAATGGAAACAGAGCAACCATGACTAGAAGTAGAGAGAACATTGATTTTACATAAACTTTTATAAAAAGTTTTTCTAAGTGTCTGGGGGTGTTAGCAGTACTAGAAAAAAACCACAATGACTCTACATACTATAGATGTTTTACGACTTAGATTATAATTTGCTCCTTCCTTGTCTCCTATCTGCTCTATGTGAACAAAGCCTGCAATTCATCCTAGCTTTGCCATAAAGTACCTGAATTTTTGTCACATGACTGTTGGTCACAGATAAGTCACATTTGGCTTCATGGTTGCCTCAAAGAGAGCAGAATTTTTCCTTTTTTACAGAATCTGGCAAATCCACATGATGTATTTTGTGTGATTTTTTTAAAGTAGAAGATGTGTAGAATAAAGTGATTTTGATGACATATCCTGATATTAAGCTTAGATTTTGTTGTTTTTCCAGTAAAAATGAAAGTCACATACAAGATGAGTTCAAGGACTGTCGGACAGATGAAAACCTGACAATTTTTCCCCCTTTTTTTCATTTTCTTGCTCTGATAAGTTGTGTAATTTTGAAAATAATTAAAAAAAAACTTAACATTCAGTCCCAATGGCAATAGCAGTATTAAAAAATTTCAAATGATACCCAGCCTTATTAACTGTGTGTGAATATTAACACCTGATCCCTGCTTATTTGTGTGTTTTCAGAGCCATAAGGACAAAATCCGGCAAAAAGAGCGTCACAAGAAATCTACTGACAGCCTGAGCTCCTCGGTGACGTCAAGCACCATAGAAAAGGTAACAGCATCCAACCCACAGTGACTCAGGACGTGTTGGCTTCTTTGAGATGGAAGTTAAAATTCCTGATGCCACGATGCATCAGTCACTGTTATGAAAGCGGTCATTTTGCCAAGTAATTTCAGGTTTGGTCATTTTGGTTTGGTTTTGCTGGGACAGATTTCATCCAGTCACCACAGCAGCAGCAAAGACAGTGAGGGAAAGTCCAAGAAGCTGAGCTCGCACAGTCACAGTCATCGCAGTAAGAAGACAGGAAGTACTGGCAAGAGCTGCTCCTCGTCCTCCTGCTCCTCCAGTCCCTTCAACACAGGTAGCATGTTAAAGATTAAACCCTGAGTCTGATATTCACACGTTTCTGTGTTTGTGTTTGACTGCAGTTGGCAGTGACCGATTATTGAGGCTGATATTTGGCACTTTTTAGGATGTCAGTATCCATATGTTTATCTGATTATTGATAAATTAAATGCACTGCTTCAGGTCTGATGAAGCCTCTCTGTTTGTAGCCACTCTGTGGTCTCAGAAATGTCTCTCAAGCAGCAAAAACTGAACAAGAAAGCCACAAACCAGGAAATTAGCTGCTGTTACAGTGACTAAGGCTACGCTAACGGCTAGCGACTAAGTTAGGAGGCAGCCAAAGATTAACCTGAAACAGTCTGGAAAACAATAATTAACAATGCTTTAAGATCTGCACCTTCGTGGGCAATTAAAGTGATAAAACAGAGAAAACAGTAACAGCAAGAGAGAAACAGATCAATCTCAGTCAATTCTACCTTCTAATTTAATCATAATTTAATTTTGTTGCCTTTATTAAGGAAGAAGCCTCAGTATAAATGGCAGGTTTTTGCTTTCACATGCTGATCAAAGATTGCTTTCATTGGGTCCAAATATCCGTTATCAGCCTTTCTTGACCGTCAATAATCGGTGTCGGCCCTAGAAATAAACAGGACAACTTTGTGTTTTTCCTGCAGGCGGCTCGCTGTCCTCTGCTCAGGATTTCCATCAGTTCTCATCTTCTTCCCGCCTCGAGCGCGACCATGACCGCGGCGGCGATGACCACCACAGCGGAGAGGATCGCAAGGAGCGTCACCGGAGGCCGGCGGTCCACGAGGAGGACGAGGAGGACGAGAAGGAGGAGGATAAAGACGAGGAGGAGGAAGAAGAGGAAGAGGAGGAGGAGGACTGTAAATACCACAAACCGCCAGCGTTGACACCCGCTGACGGACCACTGGCCGCGTCGCAAAGTCACGACCGGTCCGACGGCAACTCCAGCCCCTTTGAGAACAAGGTGACCATCTCCACGTTCGGCTCCATCATGCGCATCACGTCGTCGTCAGGTCTCGGCACCAGCAGCAAGATCCGAAAGATCTCGTCGTCGGGCGACTACAAGCCCTCCAAGTCTCTCTGCAAACAGCTGAGCACGCCGCCCATCCTGGAGGAAGCGGACCTGGAGGACAAGGCCACGCCCCCGCCACTGCCCCGGGAGAGGCGTCACCGTGGCAACAAGAAGAGCCGCCACGGTCCAGGGCGTCCTCGGGGGAGCAAGAACCGCGAGAGGAGAGACGAGGAACATCACCATCATCATCACCACACGACGGTGCCACCTCCTCCTCCTCCTCCTCCTGCTCCTCCATCTTTAACCTCCTCGCTGTACTCAAGCCCGTCCTCCATCCCCCACCCCGCCTTCCCCTCCTCGCTGCCGCCCGCTGCCGCCACCACCTCTTCCTCTTCCTTCTCCTCCTCCTCTGCTGGTAGTTTTTCAACGAGCCGCGGAAACTCGCTGCTCGGCTCCGGTGAGTCTGAGCGAGGATGTGTGTGTGGTAGCCCTCGAGCTTCCTGTGTGTGTTTGTGTGGTGGGAAACAAACTGCATCATTATCTGTCTGCACTCTGGTGTCGACTGTGAAGTGTTGAAATGTTTCCATGACACTCAGCCACTTATCTGAACATCAGAGTGTAGCAGAAGTAAAGCAGGACGAATCGAGATCCTGTTTCTTGCACTGCATTTATAGTCCAGAATATTTTAAGTCTGTCTTTAAACATTTATTTGATGTGTGTGAGACAGAGAGTTTGTCTTAGTTAGTGTTTTTTGTGGCCAGTAATAAATAAAATAAAGCAAAAACGCAATAGATAAAGACCTCACTGTTACCATACGGAGCTGCAACAATGACTTGATTAATAGTCAACTATTAAATTAATCACCAGTTACTTTGATAACCAGTTTCTGGGTTTTGGTGATTTTTTGGAAAAATAGTCACAAGTCTCTGATTCTAACTTCTTAAACTACAATTTATAATAAATCATGTAATATAAAAAAAAAAATTAAAGTCATAATTTTTTGGATTTCGCCTTGACCATCTCTGATTTGCCTGAAAGTTGTATTGCATAAATTAAAGATATTTATACATTTATTTGGAAAATTTTTCCTTGATGCTTTCAAAATCATTTTTAAAAATTGTTCATCGATCCACTTTTAGCACAATTTTTGCAGAATAAAATTTGATATTTTTGAAGCTACCCCTAAAAAGTTTTTCAAATCTATGTGAGGCCTAGAGAGTGATTTTTTTTGTGGCCAATAATAGATAAAATAAAGCAGCAAGCTTCCTGAAATCAATGATTCAGGCATGATAAAAAAAGTGTTTTTTTTTAACTTCATATGGGATAATTTAATCTCAAATCAATATTTTTAGACCAATTTCTTCTCGGCCATCTCTGAGAGACATATATATATATATATTTCATCTGATTATGCGTGAGTTCATATTTAACATAGTTCCAGCTTTGAGCTCACATTAACAAAAGCAATGATAATGCAGATGTCAAATAGTTTAAAATCCAGAACATTTGGAAGATCTGTCTCTGAGTTTTTATTTAATCTGTGCGAGGCTGAAATTTTGTCCTAGATAGAGTTTTTTCATGCGTTGAGTAGATTTCCTGACCTACTTTCCACTTGATTCTCTCGTGTACACAAACCCTTTGGTACCACAACTGTTTTTGGAGTCTTACAACTTCTGTCTGACTGTGTTTCTATCCTTTTTCTCTCTCAGGTATCTACTCCAGTCTCAAGGACCCTCTTACGCTGGGCGGGGGTGTCTGCAGTACCCCTCTGTCTCTGGGTGGAGGCGTCTGCAGCACCTCCTTGTCCCTGGGAGGGACCATGTGTAGCACCCCGCTCTCCTCAGGACTCCTTCCGTCCCACGTCTCCTCGCTGTCACTTCCCTCAATCAACGCTGTCTCCAACACACAGGTACTTCAGACAGAGGGAGTGTTTAGGAAGCAGGAAGGTTGCATTTGGGACAACCGTCTACACCTTTTGGTTGCTTTAGAACATGTTGTGACTTTACGTAACCCTCTGGACTCCCAAAACCTGCAACTGGATTTGAAAAGCAGGTTATCTTTTAAAGAAAGCTCAAATTACAGCATATATAAACATTGAAACTATAAAAACAGGAGAATATGTCAGATTTGAATCTTTCAACAGAACTTGAACTTATTATGTATGTATTTCAATTTCATCATGAAAAATCCAAATCTAAGCCTAAAGTTGTGATATTTCACCAAAATCACTTTATTTTATACATCTCATTTAAAGATTTGCCAAAAATAAACCTTGTGCACTAATGAGATTCTGTGAAAAATAAGAATATCTCCACTCCCTGACACGAACATGAGGTGACTCAGAAAACCTGCAAAAAATTGAAAGTACTTTCAGATTTTTAATTTCTGACAGTCCTTGAACTACTCATCTCTTAAAGACTGAAATCATATTTCATCAAAGTGAGTTTATTCTACATGTATCAGTTAAAAATTCACTGAAAATAACCTGTTGATTCTGTAAAAAAAAAAACCTAAAAATTCTACACTTCTTGGCACAACCATGAAGCCATTAGTGACCCATCTAGGACCAACAGTCACGTGACAAAAAAATCAGGGACTTTTCGGCTGAACTGCAGGCAGTGTTTACACAGAGCAAAGAGGAGACGATATGGAAACACATTAAAATGTAAGTAGTTAAATATCTTTAGTATGTAGAGGCACCATTTCTTTTTTCAAGTAATGGTAACAGCGGTGAAAACTAATAATTAAAGAAATATGACTTCTTTTTTTGTTTTTAGATGATTTATGGTATTGTAACTGTGTCTTACTACACAAAGGTTCTCTCTCCTTCTTTGTGGTTGTTCTGTTTCCATTGAGGGGCAGGACTTTATATTGCAGTGAAAAATGAGCCTACAGTGAGGAAAAATGTGACAGGAGCAAAAAAAACACATCCAGAAACTGTGTTTTAACTGAAGGTTAAAAGATTAAGGCTTATTGTTGAATTCCTGATACTAAACACATTATTACAGAATGGAAGTGTTAGTTGAAATCACAATATTGCAAGCAGAAAGGTCAAACATTTGCTGGATTATCATACATGACAGTTCACTTAATTTATAGTATTTGGGTTTTAGGTCACTTATTGTCTGTGGTCTCTGAGAAATCATAACAGACCTGCTTTCCCTGCTTGTCACGGCATTGGTGCATCAGTGATGGCTGCATTCCACTTAGAGGAGGTTTTGTTTTTTGTGCATCCTGCTTCGCAGTCATGTCTTAGTGATTAGTCATTATTTCCAACAGTGTTTTCCTTGTCGTGACAAGTCAAAGAGTTTGCTGTGAAGAAAGTCTACTAGTAAATCTTACACAATTTTCTGATCTTCTATCCTCACAAAAACAAATATTAAGTCAAGAAAATGACAAGCAGATTAATCGGTACCAGGCAAAAACTGAACCAACGTACATGATCTTACTTCTAAATTAACATAAAAAATCCAGTATTTGCAGCATGTTAATTTATTTTAACCTGGTTATTTTCAACTGAAATGATCAGAGCAGACTGGGAGCAGAGCAGCTGCACACATTCATATGATTTCTGAAAATAAATAAACTGAGGAATATAACAGACAAGTTAGCTGTTGTTTTTAGATGATCTGACATATTGGTTGTTAAGCTGTGGAAAAAAAACTGCTGCTTGTAAAGTTTACACTCGACTTTTTGGAACAACATGAAGTCACACCGACAACTTCTTGACATGGTGTCAGTTAGTTTGGAGTTAAGTAAACGTTCAGTTGAATAATTTAGACCTAGCAATTTCCAGGAGGTTTGGAGAGTTCAAAGGTGTGAAAACACAGGGGTGTTCACAGGTATTTTGTTCCTTCTGCCACCAATTAATTCCGGTAATGGATTAATCCTGGAACACTGCTGATGTAGAGCTTTTCTCCTCATTAAAGTAACATCGGAGACTGTCCAACCAGTGAGATTTTGATTGAAGGAGCATTTTGGAGCATGTTGACCAAAAACAAAAGCTGACCTCTCCATGTGTTGGCATACAGTAATTATGTGTTTTATTAGAGAAAACAAGCTGTTATCGGCATAATCTTGGGTTTGGCAATTTCTTATGGGTCCTTATAGATTGCAATTGCAGCCAATGCTACATCTTTACATGATTTTGAAGGCTGAATGTACTGATGATGCTCACAATCTTAAATAAGTGTTTACGTTGCACAAAGAGCCGGATTATTGTACCAGTTTTGTCCCTACATTGTCCAGATGTTTTTTTGGTAGCCAGATGTTGACGCTCGCTCTCTCGTAGGTCCATCCAGGCTCCAGCGCCTCCTACAGTCTGACCTCCTCTCAGCCTTTCGCCAGCTGTCTGTCCGCAGCCCCGACACTGCCGCCACTACTGAGCCAAGCCCAGACCTCACTGCCAGGTGAGGCATCAGAGATCAACGGTTTTTTTTGAAAACTTCCACAGGAAATGCTTCTTCTGACACAAATATTCTCAGAATTTGACGTCAGATTTCCTGATATTTCATGACAGACATGATGCTTTATGCTGCCTGTCAGTAAACCTCAGTACAGGTGAAGGTCATAACGGTTTGTCTCCGTTCTCAGAGTCCGACCTCGATGACTGTCGCTTCCCGTGTCAGGGGAACTCGCCAAGAGAGAGTCTTTCCTCGCAGTAAGTTTTCACTCTTTCTTCTGTGTTGGTGTATTTTTACGTAGATTCCTCAACATGATTGTTACACTCTCCTGCTGCTGAAGATAGGTGAGCAAGTTTCAGTTATGACTTTCATCCATCTTATGATCTATGTCTCGGATAAATTATCGTGGCTGTGGTCAGTTTCATTTCCAGCAACTGGTAACCAGAGTGACTAACCACAGCCAAAGTGTGCTGCTGGTATTTTCCCAGCTGTGACGTCTTGCTGCCGGCTGACTTCATGGTGGTTTTGTCCTCCTCCACGCTCAGGTCCCCGATGAGCTGTCTTCCCCTTCTGTTCGACCAGAGAGATGGACTCGGCGCCGGAGTGCGAGCTCGGCCAGAGAACGTCCCTCCGGCCAGCTCCCACATCGAGCTGTTGCTGGAGAAACACGGCAACGGAGAGATGGGAGTCAACAGTGAGTAACATACAAGACAACAGAGGTTTCCAAAGCGCTGAATATAAAACAGAGAGCCACAGGGTAAAACTTGTAGGGCTGTAGTGAACCGAAGAAAATCTTGGTTGGCTAAAATCTTATCTACTCTTCGACAAGTTGATTGGTCAGGAAAAAAACTGTTGACTTTATGCTCGACTCATTAGCCTGAATGAATTATAAATATGAATAAAAAGCAAGTATTTAACCCTGTGTTAACCCTCTGAACCCCAAAACATGCCAACAGATTTGAAAGGTATGTTACACTTAATAAACTGCCAGAGTTATCGGAGCAAGACACGGTAAAAACAAGAAGAATGAATGAATGAATGAATGAATGAATGAATGAATGTTGTTTTATTTTGTACATGTGGCAGAATCAGCGGATTTTCAACTTTCTGACAGTCCCTAACCTAATCATTTGTGATGGGCAGTTCTGTTAGGAAGATTAACCAGATCTAAGCTTAAAATCATGATATGAAGTCACATGGCAGAAATTCAATGACTTTTCTGCTGAACTGCAGGCTGTGTTTACACAGAGAGGAGACGATTACGATGAAAAATTTTACTCTTTTAAGTTCAGCTTAACAGTTTCCATTCGGTTGGGCCAGTCCAATGTTGTGAAAACCCAAGGGTGTTTACTGTTGGTTTGTGTGTCTCGTGGCCAAAAGTAATGGATGATTCCTGGAAGACTGCTGATGGAGAGATTTTCTTCTTATGAGAGTAACACCAGAGGTTGTCGGACCAGTGAGAATTTGGTCAGATGGGAGCGCGTTGACCGCCCATCTGACCAGTCGACGAGAACACTACAGCCCTAAAAACTTGTCTTACCCTGTGTTCAGAGTGCTTTTCTATCATGCTGGCCAAAATCATTACCATACAAAGAGAAGAGAAATCTCTCTTTCGGTTAAACAGATCACAACTTTGATGAGAAGTTACAAGTTCCTTTATTTTAGGCCCAAAGGGTTGAAAACTGCTGCAGCACACAGGATTCACTTTACCTCCGCTCTGCTGTCGTCTCTGTGGTTCTTTTTAGAGATGATGAATGTACCTCAGGACAAAAAATAGCACAGCCACAGATAACACGCTGTGACAACACTGAGAACAGCTCCGGCAGCTTTGTTTCTTGTGTCGTTTTAATTTCTTTTTCTCTCGGGACATCATTTGTTGACAGTTGTTTCTAGTCTCTCTTTAGACACATCCAGTGCTGTCATTACTTTTAGTTTTGCCACATACTGTTCTATTCCCATAGTTGCTTCTCCTAAAATCAGTCTTTCTTTCTTTCTTTCCCCTCATAACTCTTAACTGCAGTGTATATTTTTCTAAATCTCACCCTTCCATCCTCTGTCCAAGGAAACACCTCCACAGTCTTCATCTTAAATGCATTTATCTGCGCTCTGTTTCACTTTAGACCCGCGAGTGTTTACTGCTGTTTTACTTTGCAGAGGTGAAAAAGAGGAGTGTGTTTGTTCACTGTGGGTGCGATGTTGAGCACGTCGCATCCATGGCTCCATAGAAAATCATGTAGAAAGCATTTAGAAGGTGGGATTGGATTCCTGACTGGCAGACAGGTGCTGCTGCTTCATAGTAACGCTTGAGAAAACCAGGTCAAGTGGACTTCAGGTGTCCCCAGTTAGTGTCAGAGCTTCATTAGAGACGTCCAGTTTCTTCTATTGCGTTCACGAAACAAGTGATAGGTTACTTAACAGCCAAGCGTGGTCAGCTATGTTGTTGTTGCCGTTGAAGTGTTGCTGAAGTGTTTGTTATCATTGTTGAAATTTAATAAAAGGCACTCGAAGCTGACTAACAGTGCGAGTAAGCTTTTCTGCTTGCAGGTGCTTTGAACTGGACTTCCAGAGAGTGTTTCAAGTCTGGCAGGAGCACTGGGAGCGGGGCATTGCTGCACAAGGATAGGAGTTCAACAGAGAAAATTGAACTTTTTGCTTTATATAGGCAGTTCTTGATAGGAATGGGTACAGAGCCCCAGTTTAAATCTGCCCCGGGGCAAAATTTTTAAATACCAAAAGATCGAAAACCTCCAGTGGTTCTATTAACGGTACTTTAAGATTGTTGTGTTGCACATTTTATCTCGTCATTAAGACACTTGTCTGATATTTGTGTCTATGATGCACTGTCAGAGTCTGTAGCTCGGTACAGGCAGAGCTCCTGGTGTTTGAGGGGCGGAGCAGCTCCATCTCTCACCTACAGCTCTATGCAGCAACACAGGTGATGATCATTCAATGGTATGATTAAACTTTACTACAGCTGATGCAGAAAATGTCCGTTGCCACAAAAATAACGCAATCAGTCTGTCGACACTTTCAGTAAAAGTTAATCACATACAGACAGAGAAATGTTTGACTGCTGAGCTCATAGTTCATCCCTCACTAACAGGTATGTTATGTTTGCTAGCAGCCCGAGCACAGAGTTGACTAAATTTTACAAACATGCACTAATGATTAAAAGGGATTATTCTAAAGCCATTTGTTTAACTGTGGCTGCATTCAGAAATTCGGTCTGAAATTCAGAGCATCATCTGAACTTGTTCAGAACGTCGGTTTCACTTTCAGAGCCCAGAGCAGCAGGATTTGGCAATTTGGGGGCTGCAGACGAACTCTGTCTTTATGTAGGTGATTGTACTCAGATGATAAAACTGCAGATTTACAAGGGCCTCAGCCCACATTACTTCTCCGGAGAATATTATTACTGCTCTGAGCAGCATTACTACACAAAACCTTCAACTGCCTCTACAGTCTCAGCTGTTGACCTCATCACCAGCAATGATCCTCAGTATGAAGGACTGGGTTAGTTTGAAGTAGAATTTGATGTTTGCTCTCTGCGCAAATATGACGTCTATGGTGAAATTGCAAATGTGCACTGCAAATGGCCAAAAGGGACTTTTAGAGAACGTTTCAAGTGTTGCAGGAGCACTGGGAGTAGGATATTGCTGCACAAGGAGACTACTTCAACAGGGAAAATTACACCACTTTAGTGCACTTCGTACACATTTCTTTTCAAGATAGATAATTTAGGACAGTTATAGATATGTAGGATTTTCTATAGGTATGTGAAATCCTGCTGTATTGAACCACATTAGTGTTCAGATGCAGTGTTGGACTGTTTTTAGTCCTATTCCCCACATGATATCCACAGATTCATTTCTAGTGAACAGTAAACTAGCAGGTTATCCATCAAATACAAAGCTTTGTATTGTGGAATGTTTGGGGAAAAAAGTAATAAAGAATAAAATAGCTTCGAGTTGAGTGCAGGAGGCAGCACATGTGGAGTGGTTCAGGACACAGCCTTAGTTTTGTGACCTCTTATATTTTCCAACATAACTCTGCCCAACTTCAACCCGAGCAGGGGCCCGAACAGCCAGGATAATTGAAAACACCTGTGTGGGGGTGCAGGACCTTTTCAAATGGACTAAAAGAAAGCTTGGTGCAGGTTGCACGGTCTGCTTTTGCCAGAGATATCCCCTCTTGTGTTAGTGGTTGTTTGCCGCAACGTATTTATCCTGATGCATACAATAAAGTATATATACAGTCAAGCCCAAAATTGTTTATACATTCATATGGCAAATTTTGACTCAATGTTACTTTTATTCAACCAGCAAGTCTCTTCCTGATTGGAAATTACACAGGCGTCTCCCAGAAGATAACAGGATGATGTACAAGAGGCATCATTGTGGAAAAAAAAATATTTCTCAGCTTTTATTTACATTTGAACAAAAAGTGGCATGTCAAAATTTGCCAGTTCTGTGTGTGTGTATATATATGTACACACACACACACACACACACACACACATATATATAAAGAATTATCCAGCATTTTTTACAGTAAAAAGCCTTCCTGTGTTTAAATTATAAAGGAAACTCAGTCACCTAAAGAATATCCTTTCCTCTCCTTTCAGTCACACAAAAATCCCTCTTTCTTTCTCTTTATATTTCTCATGTTGTAAGCACCGTTCTTCAAATCTACCACCTCTTATGGATATTTCATGAGGTTTCAGTAGAGCAGCTTAACTCACACTAATCGTATAAAATCAGGAGGGCAAAGAAATTAAAGATTAACGTTGAGAAACAACAAAACAAACACAGGTAGATGAGGCCTTTAACCGCCGATCACAAACATGAATCTCCTGAATAAGAGATACTTGCAGAAAGGTCCTAGGAGAGAGACCAACATTTGGTTTTTGTTTGTGCACCAGTTCAGAACCAGATGCCCTGAAGCCAAATAACACATTTCAACTGCAGCAATTTGCTCTTGAAGCAGAGCCTTTGAACTCCTTTTGAAATTCAGCAGATGACCACATTCACGGTAAAAGTTGGGCTTCTTCAGATGACCAGGGAACACATTTCCTCTCCAGTTTGCTTGTTTTTTGTCATTTCTGTTGTGATTTCTGTTCCAGTCCGACTGGCATCTGGTTGTTGCTGGGAAAAAAACAACCAACTTTTTTTTGATTACCAATTTCTGAAACCAAACCGGTTCTCTGTTGGTCGAAAAGAGCCTAAAAGATAATATAAAATAGGATAAAACTTTACTTATCCAGAAGGAAATTCTTGTGCCAGATATTGCTCAGAAACAAATGACATAAAAACATGCAGTGCCGAACAAGTAGAAAGGTTAAAAGAATAAGTACGATACATTACTGAAATAAAAACAAGTAAACTAAAATAAGGCTAGGATAGAACAGCAAAAAGTAATCCTGGCAATTATACTGAGGTAATAGGTAGTATTACACATGATAATGAAGTTTTGCACTTGAACATAAGATGAAAATTAAGTATTATGTGCCGAGTGCACCTACATGTGCTGTTTGTTCCGCTCATAGAAAACAGTGCATGCAGACAAAAGTCACTGGGTTTCATTTTGGACAGATTTGAGCTCTATTTTACTCTTTTCAAAGTAATTCTTGGTCAAACACCTGTCTGAGTCCACTGCAGCCACTAAGCAGCATCTACACAGCCTGCAATGTGGGGCGTTTAGGGAACATCGGTAAATGTTCTGTCTAACAATAAGAAAATGTTCAGCAAGTGAGGTGTTTTCCCTGTGACCAGGTGGAAGGTGCAACCTAATAAGGGAGTTGGTCGTACCAGTGCTGCCAGTGAAAAAGTTAGTCTGGAGCCCTGACTAACACCTGAAGAGAAAACACACAGGAGGAACTTTAATCAGTTAGCTTCTCTCCTGCTCCCCGTGCTCACATTTACTGTTTTTAATGAATTCCCAATTAAACTGCTCTCATTTACGGATTTTTCTGTTCCTGTTGTCCAACACAGAATGAGAATGGAATAGCGACTGAAATGTGGCCCTGTAAGATAACATGTTGCTGCTAAAATCCTCATTTAATATCCGCAGCGTCTGCCAAACTCATCAAAGTTTAAAACGACTGAATTCAGTGTTTACATAGAATTTGAAGCTAAAGTCAGAGAACTGTTGCACAACTATTAGAAAAAGAGTTGCTTTAGCAGCTCCATGTTTGTAAAATGTCCATCATGTTCATGTTGGACTTTGTTTAATATACAGACTGAACTTTTTCACCTTGTTAAGGGGTTTTATAGAAACTTGAATTTCTTGAGGAGTTCCACTGCTAACCTAAATAATAAGCCCTCTTTATTTACTTTCATCATGTTGGAGTTTCCAGTTTAACTCTAAATTTATCCCTTTAATATGTAAATCTTTGTTTATGAAAATGATATATAGTTTGTCAGACTATAATGCACTTCAATTAAACGGTAATTTTGTTGTTTTGGATGAAATTTTAGCATTTCGATTACCGTCTAATCTGTATAACAGTCATAGGTAGCAGCCTGAAGCATCCCTTCTCTGACATGTCGCTTGTCTTCCTGCTCCTGCAGTCGTGGAGATGCTCCAGTCGCTTCACTCTCTGCAGCAGGAGAACCAGCGTCTGCAGGACCAGATCCTCAGTCTGACGGCCAAGAAGGAGCGTCTGCAGCTGCTCAACACGGAGCTGGCCGTGCCTTTCCCTCCTCACGCTCACTCCGCCCAGGGCTCCATGCACACGTCCGCCCAGATCAACTTCCTGTCGTCCAGCCAAGGTCAGACTCTCCACCTCCTCCGTCCTCTTTCAGATCCAAACCGTAGGACTCGCCGTTCTTATGTAGTGATCGACTCCGTTACATCTGTGTCCCTCCTTCCCCTCCTTCATAAACCGTGATATGTTAGAATTAGCTCATTAGACCACAGCTAAGATGATATATTGAAGTTGAATGCTGCATGTGCTGACAGTTTAAATGTCAGGCTCCAGCCACACTAATATGTTTTTGTTTTAAAATGTATAACTTCTACATTCTACATTTATCATCTGCACTACTCCAGTGTTTTAAAACCAAGACTTTTGGAAAAATTTCTGACTCCATTTTAGTAATTTTAGTCATTTTTTTTGTTTTTTAGTTTGAAGCTTTGAGTGTATCTACCATTTACAGGGAGAGAAGATATTAACTCTCTGAATGATGAGCAGTTTTTTGCTCCTGTTACATTTTTACTCACTGTGGACTCATTTTTCACTGCAGTATAAAATCCTTCCCCTCCATGGAAACAGAACAACCTTGACTGGAAGCAGAGAGAACTCAGAAATGTCTTCTGTGCAGTATAACAGTTAGAATGTTAAAAATCATGATTAAAAAAAAATTAAAAACCTGGAATAGACATGTACAACATTTTTCCAAGTGTCTTCAGGCGTCACTAATACCTGCAAATAAAATGCTGACTCTACATACAGTAAATGTTTAAAACTTACATTTTTAATTTGTTTTTTTTACTTAAAGTCCCTGAATTTTTGATACATGACTGTTGATCTCAGCTGAGTCACTAAACACTTTCGTCACTAAACACTTTTGTCACAGTTATTCGAATTCAGTGCAGAATTCTTTCGTGTTTCTTTTTTTTTTACGAAAGCTTTTTAGTGCAAATGGCTTATATTTTTGCCAAATTTTAAATGAAATGTGTGGAACGTCTTATTTAAGTTGAGGCTAGTTGAAAGGAAAGCTAAAATTCCAAGAATTCTTTCTGTTTTTTCAATAAATGGTGTAATTTTGCCAAATAAAACACAACCTGGAGTTTCAAACTGAACATGGTCAGCAGTGTTTCCAAAAGTCTCAGTTTTAGGGCTCTAAAACACCACAGTAGTCTGTCAATTAGGTATAATCGCAGCAGAGGTTGTACATTTTAAAATGAAATCGCATTCGTGTGGATGCAGCCGTAGACTTTGTAGTTCTCACCTGTGACTTTGCCTTTGGTTTCTTTAGACCCCCTGAGCACCAATAAGAGCCCCCTGTCCAAAAGCTGCTTCCTAAACGACACCTCCTTTGTTACCTCGTCTGAGGTGAGAAACCGGAGATCCTGCCTGCTTTTTTTAAGCGACCCGTTGACCCACTTTCAGCACATTTTTTCGCACCTTGAAATTTGAAGCTAAACCAACAACAATAGCTCAGAAACTATTAAAGATGTTATAAAGTTATTTCTTATCATGCCTTCAATTCACTATATGCAAGTAGATCAAATGATTTCTGATTATGGGCGAATTGAAATATGAAAAAAAAATCTACCCTGAGACGTACCATCACATTTTTTTAAAAAATATAATTTTCTTATTGATGTTTGTCTTTGTTGTATTTGGAGCCTCAAGTTTTAATTTCCAGAAAAACATGCTGAAAGTGGGTTGATGGTCAATTCGTCTTTAAAAATCTGGTAGAGTATTTGATATATGAAGCTAAAATTTCACAGATACATTTTAAATATCTGCAGTTTATGATAAAACGAAGTTGTTGTGAAAAGCTGATGATTTGAGATGCAATGACTCGAGTATGTTGTTGCTTTTAAGCTTCTTTGTACCAAGAAATGTGTAGATGTTGTCATCAGTGCAATGATACTAGTGGTGATTACAGACTATTCTTATTGTGCAATAAAAACTCAGACATAAATACAGATGAAAAGCAAGCTAAGCAGCTGTGTTTGTTTCAGGAGCTCCACTCCGGTAGTCCGTCCCGCAGCAGCTCCTCGCTGTCCTTCCAGAGCACTCCTCCACCTCAGCAGAGTCCTGCCTCCTTTGGCCAGCCGCTGCTCAACGGCCTGAGTCGAGGTCTGAGTGACGGTTTGGGGAGCATCGGTCAGACCAGCGGCTCCTCGCTGCCCGTGGTGGGTGGCCTCATGGCGTCCTTCACAGGAAGTCCTCAGCTGACCATGAACGGCGTGCTTGGCGGTCTGAACGGCGTGATCCAGTCTCCGGCGCAGAATCCTCCTCAGACGTCACTTCCTGCTTTGAGGCCTCAGCCGCCGCCGCTCAACCCCCAGGCCCTGGCTCAGGGCTTCCAGCTGCCCAAGAGCGTCAGCCCGTACGTACCTTCTTTAAATGAGTTGTTCTGTTCAACCGGCTGAACCACAAGAATCTCTATGAGTTTCGTTTTTGCTCCTGTCACATTTTTACTCGCTGTAAACTGATTTTTCACTGCAGTATAAAGTCCTGCACCTCTGTGGAAGAAGCACAACTATGAAGAGAGAACTCAGAAATGTCTTCTGTGCAGTATGACACAGAATGAAATAAATCATTGAAAAAAGTTGAATTTCTTTAATTATTTATTTGCAAAAACTGTCCACAGGTTGTTACCAACACTGGAAAAAAAACTGTTAGCTTTGCACACTATTGATATTTACTATTTACATTTTTACAACCATTAGTTTTGGTTGTTTTTCCCAATGAAAGTGAAAATCACATGTGATTCATTCAAAGTTGAAAATCCGATGGCTCTTGTTGTTTTTACACTTTCTTCTTCCGATAGATGGTGTGATAGATGGTTCGGCGTTTTTTCGAAAAGATAACATGATTTTTCAACCTGCTGGTGGTGTTTTGGGTTTAGAGGGTTAAAGGTTTTACTTTTGTTAACCGTGCTCTCTGGGTCTGTGGTTAGACTCTGTGTTTCTGCAATGACTTCTATATAATACCCATACTTGTGCATATTTGCGTTGCTTGTACTACACTACCTCAATAACCCTGACACTTTGCACACACACTGTAAATACTGCTACTCATGGATGTTTATGTTTACATTCATATCGTTCTTTTTTATTATTCTTTTACCTTATTTTTAGTACTCAGTTTTTTGTTTTTTGTCCAATTACTGTTCACAGAGTGCAAAGATACATCGGAACCAAATTCCTTGTTTGTGTGTGCAAACTTGGCCAGTAGAGTTGATCCTGATTCTGATTCTGATAACGTTGCTGTGTGTCGATGTTTCTTTCAGGTCTTCTCTCCTGTCTGAGCAGCAGAAGCAGCTTCTTCTGGAGCAGCAGCAGCAACAGCAGCAGCTCCAGCAGTTCCTCACCTCCCAGAACTTCACACCTGTAATCACACTCTCTTTGCTACTCTTCACTATTCTCACCTGAGTGTTCCAATAGGATCTCTGAGATTCCTGTCTTTTAATTAGTTGATTAGTTGAATTATTCTGTCAGTAGTATGACTAGTGTCGGGTTTTTCCCACTGTTTCATTTCCATAATATTCAAGAACACAAAGCATCGCCGTCATAGTCACTGTACTTCATTTAATTTCAATACATTTTCAGACCAAGAAATTTTTGTATTTTCACCCTTAAATAACTTCTTGCATGAGAAGTCATTTTAAGCTTTCAAAACATGAGATTTATTGAGATGTGTGCATGTATGGGAACATAAAGTAAGGCCAAAAATAAACCTCATATGTTGTTAAATTTCAACATGAAGGCAACATGGAGGCAGTTTGCAACTTTGCACATATAATAACAACACATAGTCCCCTTTATATGCCAGTTTTTCTGGTCTTACACATGGGTCAACATCACGGTTTTGTCAAAATAGCAAAAAACTGTAACCCTGGCTCCCCATACTTGCTAAACGTCAAATTCTACTGATGTTAGAGGCCTCAAACGTTGGTGAAACGCGGCCAAAGACTATACACCCATTTATATACACTTACAGGAACCTTTTGGGTCCCCAGTACCATATTTGTTTGAACATTTAGCACACTGTTTCATTTTCAAAGGCCAAACATTAAAAAGTTGCCCTTTGCCGGAACCATTCAGTCATTTGGACCTGCTGGAAGCAATGTCCTCTGTGTCCAAAATGAGAGACAATTTGTTCAAAATGTTTTTAAAAATGGTCAGTAGGAAATTTGTCTTGTCAAAATAGCAAAAACTGGAACTTTGTCCTGCCATACTTGACTTCTATTGACATTAGAGGCCTCAAAAGATGGTGAAATGTTGACTAAAGACTGTGTTTTTAGTCGACAATATGAATACATCCATATATGTGTGTGTGTGTGTATTTGTTCATTTGGATCTGCTGGAAACAATTCAGTGCGTGTCCTCACCAAATTTCTGGAGATATTGAACCCTTAAAATGACTTTACAGAAGAGGTGTTTTATTTGAGCGTGGAAATACAATAATTCCAAGTTCTGAACTCATATAAAATTCTCAAAATTCAGTCACCACATTTTACAGAACTTAGTTTTGAGTCCCAAATAACAAATAAGTGAAGCTTCTTCAATTCATGCCCATAAACTGAGCTCATAGTCATGGTTGAGGGTAAAGACAAAGACGGACTAGGTTTGCTCAGTATTAAGATTTTACTTCTGGGCCACTGTATAGCTTGCTGAGTTAAGGCGTTAAAAAGGGGGCGCAGGTCACCAGCAGTGGTCGTGAGTTCGAGTCCAGCTGACGGCCCTTTGCTGCATGTCTCTCTCCTCTGTTACCCCCTGTCACACTGTCTCTCCCTCTATCGATAAAAATGGAAAAACTCCCCCCAAAAAATAAACAAAGATTTTACTTCTGTCCAATACGAACTAATTTGTTCAAAGAGAAACAATAATGTACTGCCGAAAACATGGCATTTAGATTAAAAAGTATCATGAATAAACGGAATATATTGTCAGTTTATAACTAACTGCACCTAAAGGCTGTGATGTACAAATGAGAGTCCTAATGTGGAGTCTTCTCCAGCAGCAGACGCCTTCATTTGACTTGCAAACTGGTCTGAGCTGAAACCAGCCAGACACAGTGGCTCTAAGTAAATATAGACACCAGCTTGTTTTATGTGCGACTGTGAAGGTTTTTCATTGCGATGTGCTTCAGTGAAGACACAAAGGAAGTGAACATTTTCACTTCTGACCTGTTTTAAAAGGGGAGAGTGGCACTTTGACCGAAGCAAAGTTGTTCAGCTGCTTCCTGAGTTGCAGAAATTCTTCTGTTAAATCGCTGTGGGGGATTGAGATGTGTTTTCAGTGTAACTCTCAGATATAATATCTTAAAAGTTTTTGTTATTATTCACCCGGTCGAAAGTGAAAGATTAAAAAAAACACTACATGTATAATATTAGGTTTCAAATTGATGAATAAGTGAGACGTTGTCTGCTCTGAAACCCTGAAGGCACTGATTGACACATTTCAGCCCAAATGAACTGCTTTAACTGACCTGAAACCTTTCCCCAGTTCCCTCCTTAAATATAATAATAAAACAGAGTTCACAAAGCGCTTTACAGATTATCATACTATTTAATAACAGAAGACCGGTCAGTGCACACAGAAGGAGAAAGTGGAGAAGATAGAGTTAAACACAGTAAAAGATTTTCAGAATGAATTAATGCAACAACAGCAGATAAAATAGTAAAAGAACTAAAAATGCCACATTCAAGTAAGGGAAAGAGCAAGTGGAATAAAAGAAAATAGAGGGTAAAACCATAAACACAAGGCTAAAGATGATTCTAATAATAGTAATCGTAAATAAATAAAATAAAACGATAAGTAAATAAAAGGGTAAAAGACAATAAAATGAACATATAAAATAATGAAATATAAATGTTTTATATGTAATGAAATGCTACATATATACTGTATGTACAATGTGTGTTCTGCAGGAGCAGCAGGTGGTGGTTTGCCAGATGCTGCAGCAGCAGAGGCAGAGGGAGCTGCAGCGCCTCACCCTGACCGGAGCGCTCACCTCCACCCCAAACTCACCCATGATCGCCCAGTCGCCCAACCTGCTGTCCTCGGCCACGGCTTCACCGCTGCAGGGAGGCCAAGGGGGAAGCCTGTTCGGTCTGCAGGACAACGCACTTCACAAGCCTGGGGTCAGTAACACCGCAGGGTTTGTTTTATTAGCATGTTCAAAAACAACAGACCAAAGTGCTGCACAACCGAGAATAAAACAATAGAACATCATGAGACATCCGTCAGTTTTAACCCTCGAGGCTCCAAGTAGTTTTGGGTATTTTTTGCTCACAGTGGGCTCATTTTTCCCTGCAGTATAAAATCCTGTACCTCTACGGAAACAGCACAACCATACTAACATACTGTAGATATTTTACTGCCTACATTTTTCCTTTCTGTCTGCATAAACACAACCTGCAGTTCAGCTGAAAAGCTCCCAAATTTTTGTCGTGTAACAGCTGGTCACAGCTTTGTCACTGTTGCCTTCATGGTTGGGCTGAGAACTGCAGATTTTTTAGTTTTTCACAGAATCTGGTTTCGAGTAAAATATTTATTTTAGCATATTTTTAAATATGGTATGTAAAATAAATGGAGCTTGATGAAAATCACTATTTTAAGCTTAGATTTCTTTTTTCCCTGAAGAAACTAAAAGTCACATGATAAAATAAAGGACTATCAGAAAGTTAGAAATCTGAAGAGTCTTTCCATTTTCAAGCTTAGATTTGACAAAGTTTTCTGATGGAACAGTGCATCAGTCATGACTTGTTCAATGATGGTTGGAACGTTCAAACAAAACAGTTTTCAGTTTTTGACTGATAAATGTTGTAATTTTGAAATTTTTAAAAAAGACAACCAGCCTTTCAAACCTGCCGGCGGGTTTTGGGGTGTAAATTAAAAAAAAAATGTCCAATGCTTAAACCTCTGATCAGTACAGCTTAGTGATCCTCTCAGAGTGTAAAGTTAAAAGATCAGAGACACTAATCGATTTTAACACCTAAACACAAACAATAAAATCTTAAAATCAGCTGTACATCTAACTGGGAATCGATGAGAAGCCAGTAAAAGAGAAACGTTTTCTCTGACACCTGAGTAGTCACGCCTGGACGAGATGAAAGCATGAATCACCTTTTCAGAGTCAATGATGGAGAGAAAAGGTTTGACCTTCATACGGACCTTCAGCTGAAAGAAACCAGCTCTGAAAACTGCATTTATTTGTTTGAGAAATGCCAAAGTGCTGTCAGAGATCACTCCCACAGCTTTTGTGAAGTAGGGCGACACAGCAAGAGAATTTAGCGCAGTAAATGTTCCACTTCTGTCAACATTATTAATCACTTTATTAAAGAGCAGCACAAAACAACGTGTGTATATTTTTCAAGGTACACAGGGACTGAGTTTAATGTTAACACAACAATGAAAACACTCCTGTAAATAAATGTACGCGCACAAATCAACGTAAACAAGCGTAACTACAGGGAACACTGTTTCTGCTCGACCATCTCTGATTTGACAGCATTTTTTATAGTATAAATTTGGTTATTTGTTATTTTACGAGACTAACTTTTATATTCCCCATCAACCCACTTTTAGGGTGTTTTTTTGCCCATTAAACTTTGAGGCTGTTTGAACAATAATATTTCAGGAACTATTAAAGGTGAAAGCCTTAAATTTCCGCTCTTTATTCTTATCATCTTATTACCTCCGCCAAGGAAGTTATGTTTTTGCCGGCGTTGGTTTGTTTGTTTGTTTGTGTTCAAAATAACTTGAAAAGTTACAAACGGATTTGGATGAAATTTTCAGGAAATGTGCGAAATGGGACAAAGAAGAAATGATGAAATTTTGGGACTGATCCGGATCACCGTCTGGATCCAGGATTTTTTTAGATTTAAGGATACTTTTTCACTGGGAGATTGTGATGGGGGTGGACTGAAGCTGCTTGGCGGAGGTCTGTGCTCTCTGAGTGCTTTTCTACTTTTACTTTTATCTACCCAAAGTTGAAACACTGTGCTGTTGTAAAGTGTTTTGAGTGTTTGATGAGAAATAACAGTGAAGATTTCAGGTTTTTATGTTTTATAGTTCCTGAGATATTGTTGTTCAGATGTTCAATGTGTGAAAAATAACCTATTTGTCAAAAAGTATTTGATACATCAATGTAAAATTTCACAGATACCATTTTAAATATCCAAAGTTTATGACAAAAAAGTTTCAAGCAAATCAGAGATGAAGGAGAAGGAACCTGATTATCTGAGAGTTCTTATTTATGTGTCTAAATCTATTTTTATTGTTCGACTAATATTAAAATTATTGTTTGTGCAGCTTGATAAATAGGCGAAAGTGGCAAAATTCAAATGATCTTTAAAACATATTCCTCTGAAAAACTTTCCGGCTCTTGTGTGGAGGTCCAGGGCTCGATATTCGCCTGTTTGTCAGCTTTGGAAATGGAAAAATATCCTTTACTTTTGTTTCCAGGCTGCAGGTGAAAAGGGTGGAGACAAGAACGGGTGACGGATCCTGGAGCAGCTCAGATGAAAATGAATCTCCGCCTTGAAGAACTGAGGTCAACTCACACGGCTTTTTCCTTCTCTGTCACCTTCATCTTCCAGCCTCTTCTATGAATGTACAACAGGATGGACTCAAGGTGAAGCTTCTCGTGTTTTTGAAAATTCTCTCGATATCAGAGGTTCTTCTCATAGGATTTTTTTGCGTAGGCAGCTTTCAGAGAGCATGAATTCAAGTGGTCTCTTCTTAAATTGCACTAATTTGTTAGCTAGACCAACGGGGCTGCAGAGCCGGAGCGGCTCCCTGCAGGAGCTGCGACGGCTGTTCGGTTTGAAGGTTGAACTCTCGAGCGCTTCATGAAGTTTCCCTCCTCGGCTCGAACCAGAGTTTCCACACTTCTGCCACTTCTCGCAACCTCAACTGTCTTCCTCGATATTTTGTCTTCCCTTTGTGTTCACCCCCACATTTCATCCCTCTCAGCCTCTCCAGGCACCTACTATGTAAAAGGGTAAATACGCTGTCATTTTTTACGTGTGGTTAGTGGCATTTCAACATTAAGCTAGTTCTTACCTCAGACTTTCTGCCAACTATTTGTCGACATTTTGTTACCACGACAGCCTTCACTGGATATGAAAACGCCCACCAATAGTCTCACTTTAAGATATCAGCTTCTGTTAAAAAAACAAAACAAAAAAAAACGTCCAAAACGAGACAGGCATCATCAGAGCAGCAGGTTTTATCCACCAGAGTTTCTACAGACTTTTATATCCTTCCAGTTGCTATCGAGATTAAGCAGACAAAACCAAACATTTGGAAACTGTAAGTAAGAAATTGTTTTTTTTTCCTAAACAAGTGTGCACTTTGCATGTTAGTAGCTAACAGAGCAAATTAGCCATCGTCACAGTACCTTCTAAAGGACGCTCGGTACTTTTTTAGAGGCCACTAGGGACTAACAGGTTTTTGATTTCTATGAGTATTTTGCACTCTGTCCTAAGTGTCAGTTTTTTATGTTTCTTTCATACATAGATATTCCTTTCATGTCTAGTTGTTCTTTTAGCAATACTGGATAGATAATGCCTTAATGATGCTAGATTTACAGAGAAACCCTGAGCCCAAAGGCTTCTTCTCTCTCTCGTTGTCTTTCTTTGATAGTGTTTTTTATCTCGGGTACGTGGAGTTCAGCTAAAGCACTCTTCCAGAAAAACCCGTTTATACTTTTGATAGCAGACTGATGATTTCAAACAGTTGAAATGTGTGAATATAGTGGTAACTAAAGTGTCAAAGCATTTTTCTATTGTACTTTTTGTGTTCGGATGTTCTTTAGTTGTTTGTGCTTCAGAGAAACAAGGACTTGTAGAGAATTTTAAGTGAAGCCTGCACATAGGAGAGGTGTGAGCTGGTGTTAAAGCGCTGCAGCAACGGTGTTTGAAACGCAGTGCAAAGGAAGACGGTGAATTGAAAACATGGAGCTTCTCCTTCCACTCCCTCAGGCTTCATCCACACTAATAGGATTTTATTTTGAAATGCATAACCTCTGCTGCATCTCAGCTGAGCGTCCACACAGGTTTGGTGTTTTAGGACTCAAACAGTCACATTTTAGCTTGAAAACTCCCGGTTTGTGTTTGAGTCTAAACACGTGGAAACTGCGATATATTGAAATGTCAACGCAGACATCCATGTTTAATTTTTACTCACTGTGGGCTCATTTTTCACTGCAATGTAAAGTCCTGCACCTCTATGGACACATCACATGACTAGAAGAAAAGAAATCTTAAAACTGTCCTCTGTGCAGTCTGACAGTTATAATGACATAAATCATAAAAATAAACCAGATAAAGTACAGTTTCTTGTGCCCACAGGTGTTACCGACACTGGAACTAAATGTCTAAACGCTATCCTATTTACCTTTTACAACTGTTAGAATGAGAATCTGCTGTATTTGTCAAGTATGTGAACACATACAAGGAGGTTTCTTTACTCTCAAAGTACACAAAATAAAACACGTGCATTTAAACAAGAGCAACCAGAAGGAAAATAAATGTTTAACTTCTATATCCGACTATAAATATGTTAAAAAAGCAAACCGGTTTTACTGCAAAATTACAGGATTTGTGCAAATGCAAGTTATTAACACCTTGAGACCTAAATATGTATGTGATATATAGTAATAATAATAATACCACAAATCATAAAGACGACAGCAAAAGTTGAAAAAACTTGAAAAAAACTTTTAAAAAATGTTCAATATGTTTCCGAGTGTCAATAGAAGTACCAATAATGGAGGAAAAAAGTAGATATTTTACTTTTGCATTTTTGATTTGCTTCCATACCTGTCTCCTCTCTGCTCTGTGTAAACACAACCTGCAGTTCTCTCTCTGAATTTTTGTCGTGTGACTGTTGGTTGCAGCTGAGTCACTGATGACTTCATGGTTGCGTCGAAGAGTGCAAAATTTTTTGTTTTGTACAGAATCTGCTTCGAGCAAACTGTTTATTTTTGGCAAATTTTTAAATAAGACATGTGGAATAAAGTGATGCTGATGAAATATCACTTTTTAATGTAACAGCTGATGAGTAGTTCCAGGACTGTCGGGAAGCTGATAAATTACGTAGTTTTATTTAAAGGTAAAACGCCTTTAAACCTCTTCAGCAGGTTTTGGTGTTCAGACAATTAAAATGTATTTTTAAGATAAAAGTTTATTTGTGTGGATGAAGCCTCAGTTTTACTAACAAACGTTACTCACTACTTCATCTTTCTTCCCTCAGAGTTCGGGGTTGTTTAGTTTCCTTTTCAATATATTTTCCCACTTCTAGTATTTGCAATCTTGAACGCGACCTTCTCCCACACATGTGATCTCTAGTTTGTTTTATTAGCAGCTCATGTAGACGTCAGAAAGGAACTTGGAGCAGCTCTCACCAGCTGATTTTGAATACTGTAGCAGCGACAGAAGGGGAATGTCGAATTTGTTGATAAAGACATGAGCCGACTCCGAGTGGGAGGTCTGCAGTTCACAGGCCTCTCGGGTCCGGACTCGATCAGGTCCACGAGCCGGACTGAGGAGCGAAGGATTTCTGAAGCGGTTTCTTTCTCATGTTGCACTGGGGCGCTTTGGGCCCGCTTGTAAATCGTTTTTTAGTACCTTTTCAAATTTTGTTGGGATACGAGTTGTATACTTTAATATGTTTGTGTAAAGACACATTCATTCTTTTAAGCTTTGAAGTTTGGGTAACCAAGATAATCCATGTTATGAATGTCGTACTGTGTATCTTTTATGTATTGCAACATTTAAGCACCTGGCTCTGAATGAGGTCTGACGGAGAGCGAGTTAAATATCGGGATATGAATTGCATGAAATGCAGTGACGTCTCTCAAATGTATTTGCTAAATACCAAGTAATAACTATGCATAATTTTAAATGCATTGTTCCCTGACTAAAAGAAACTAAATGAAATGAGCACTGACTTTTGAAAAGGACAAGCACGTTGTCGTTGTACAGTGTATTAGTTTGAGAGAATTGATCGAAACAAATTTGACGATATTCAGATTAAAAGCCCTGTAAAGTATTTTGATATTTTTGTGTGTAAAATTAAAAGGACGAATTAAGACGACTTTTTTTGTCAATAAATGTATTTTACTGAGTTGTTTTACATTTTCTCGTCGATGTTGAATGACTTGACTGACAACGTGAAGTGACTTCAGGTAAAGTGGAAAAAACATTTTACTCATTTACAGCCACAACATTCAGCCACAACATTATGACCACTGACAGGTGAAGTAAATAACATTGATCATATTGGTAGTATGTGGTGTTGTGATGGAAAACCTTGGATTTTAACATCTGTATTGATCAGACTTAGACACCCAAATAAACATTGTCCCACAACAAGCACACTCCCTCATGCAAATGGAAATCCCAAATGTCACTGGCCTACCCCCGCAGGAAAATGCTCCCCACCACATGGAAAAAACATCAAACAATCAGGAACATGTTGAGGAACATGACAATGGCCCAACATGTTGATTTGACCTCCAAACTTCCTACACCCCATTGTGATCAAACATCAACAGGATGCAGTGGAACAAGTTTGATTGACAGAGGCCCCACTGCACAAGCCAGAGTACCCAAAGGATCCAGTACCAACGTCCTGCTGTTTCCAGACCCCATAGGACACCCTGAGAGGTCCTCTAGTCCATGTCCAATGGTTCAGAACATTTTTGAGCACATAAATGGGACCAAGACAATATTAGGCAGGTTGTTATGCCTGATTGGTGTGCTTACAGCTAATTTAATGACTTTATACTGAAACTAATATCTGTCAGAAATCATATATTTTATAGAATATTAAGAACAATATTGTGGCTATTTGGAGGAGAAACCTGCAGATTTTTACTGACACTGAAACCAGTGTTTGGGAACCTGAATGTGGGATTTAAAATTAAGTCAATGTCAAATCCAAAGTAAAATCTGAGAAATTATCCCATCTTTAGAGGGCAATATTTTCCCTTATCTGATAATTATAGCAAAAGGTTAAGGTGGTTAGTATGTATAGCTAGTAGTAACTAGTAATGTTGCCTTGGATGCATCATATATTTATTCACATTCTGGAAAATGAAGGTAGTCAAATTAGTCATTAACAGTTTAGTTTTGTGGTGTGTCATTAGATGATTTGGCAACTATCACTAAATTACTTTAAAACTGAAGAAATCTTAAAAGTTTCACAATTCTCAGGCAAGTTCTGACCCGTTTTGCTTCCTGTCCTGTTAAAGTTTCGTACATTATCTCATAATTTTAAGAAAACTTGTCTCGCTGCCGGGATCAGGGATGAGAATTTGCATCAGCATTTTGTAACTACAGCAGGTGACAGTTTATATCAAACTGGGTATAGCTAAGTTTCTAAGGCTGAAAAACGAGGCTCAGTTTGCAGCAAAAACTCAACTATACTTGTTCTGAGGAAGGAGACAGAACTTGCCTGAGGACTTCTTCAGTATCAGATTAATTCAGAAGGATAAATGATCACTTTAATTCCCCTCCTGATCACTAGATGTAGCAGGTTTTCATTTCAGAAGTGGTCAAACAGAACTGGTTGTTTACTGATGAGAGAAAATCAGAAGAAGTGCTGCTGAGGTAAGTTGATGTCATACTTGGACAGCAGGTTCTGGTTCAGTCTTGTATTTGTACCGCTTGTTTCCAGAACTTTTTAAGTAGGTTTTTATTTCTACAGTCTGTAAGAGTCTGTACAAGAGCTTCAGCTATACTGAGCAAAGATATGAATTAAGCATTTAATGTTTTATTATGGAGGGCTTCAAGCTGAGTTATGGTGAAAGGCAGAGACAGATTTACAAAAGCAAACTTAAGAGTAGTACTATTAGTATCAGTATTATTCTTAGCAGTAGCAGCAGTAGTAGTAGTAGTAGTAGTACAACTACTTATATTATTAGTAGTTGTATTTTCTTTCATTCTCATTTCAGTCATAATTCACAGTAGTAGTAGTTGTGGTATTATTATTATTAGTAGTAGTAGTAGTCGTCATATTGTTATTGTCATTAGTAGTAGTAATATTTGTATTATTAGTACTAACAACATTGGTAGTTGTACCATCATTGTTATCTTTATTAGCAGTTGTATTACAATTAACAGTAGTTGAAGTAGTATAACTATTATTATTTGTTGTTGGTATTATTAATAATTGTAGTAGTATCATTATTATCGTTATTAAACGTAGCAGTAGTATCATTACTGTTATTCTTAGTGGTAATATTTTATTATTAGTATTGATAATATTGGTAGTAGTATCATTATAGTTATTAACAGTAGTAGTATAACTATTACTATTATTATAAGTGGTAGTGTTAGTTGTAGTATTATTTTATTTGTTAGTAGTATAAGTAGTAGTTGTAGTATTATTGTTAGTAGTAGTGTCATTTTGTTATTAACAGTAGTTATATTATTATAACTATTATTATTATTATAGTGATAGTGTTAGTTGTAGTAGTATTTTATTTTACTAGTAGTATTAAAAGTTGTATTATTATTAGTTGTGGTAGTAGTATTTCATTTTTTCATTTTTTAAACTGATTCCATTTATACATTTCAGTTTATTTTATATTTAATTGTTTTGCTTTTTCATTATCATCTTATTTTGCTTTCCTGAATTTTGATTGTTTCCAGTAGTATTTAATTGTTTTTGTTATTTTTTATTTCTTTTTCATTCATTTTCTTCTGTAGAAAACTTTGTGTTACATTAGTATGAAAATTTTTTTTAAATTCTGATTGACTGAATGAATTAAGCATGTACTAATAAATCACGCGTGCGTTAATGTACTAACAACATTTTAAGGTAACTAATTAGCTAAATAATGAATTTATAACTACAGATTAGCTGTGACATGGTACCTTCATGGTACCGGCTGCTATTATCGCTGGATTACACCTTTAAACTCGACGACTGGAGGAGGAGGGAGGAGGAAGAGGAGGAGCAGCGCCCAGCCTCCTCTCCACGGTGCGCTCTCACCGCCAATCAGCGGCTCCTTCAGCCATGTTGGAACTTTTCCTGGAAGTTTAGAGCAGCAGCTGAGCGCGTTTTCACCTGAGCTGGAAGAAAACGTCACGACTCGATCCGTGTTAACTTTGTGCCACAATGAACGCAGCAGCAGCGGTCCGGATTATTGGCGCAGCGCAGAGAAGATGCGCACAGACCTGGAGACGACCTGCGCTGCTGCTGCTGCCGGTCTCCTCTTCCGCAGTGAGTCTTTCTGCAGCTCTGTGTTTATACTCTGTTCCTGTGTTTGTACTGTCTTTGCTGATGCGCAGTAAATCTTAATTTCTAAATGCTGAGTCATGGTGAGAGCAGGGCAGCTTTTTCTTTCTATTATTTTCTGTGCAAACAAAAGAGCTGACACACCTTCATTCACCTTTAGCACCGACAGGAAACCTGCAGGTTCAGCAGAGGACAGGAAGAAGGTTATCAGGAGTCTGTTCTGTCTGATGCTGGTTTCAAATACTACAATATTAATATAACATAAGCTGCTTAAACCTCCAACTTTCTGTATTTTTTATTTACTGAATCTGTCTGAGGGGCACAAAATGTTAAGGTTGGCAAAGGTGCATGTTTAGTGAAAGAAACAAAGGTGATATTGTGTAGGGTAACTCAGAATATGAGCTAAAAGCAAGGCTTGTTTTGAAGGATTTATGTTCCAGTGGTGCAGAGTGACACATCAGTCATACTTGTAAGTTTCTAGGGCTGAATTCAACCAAAGAAAATCTTAGTCGACTGAAATCTTACTTGTTCTTCAGCAAACAGAATGAGTGCAAAAGTAAAAAACAAAACAATTTGCATACTGTGTCGATGAAATGAATGATCCACAGTGCACTGAATGCACTCTACCTGCTAGCTTTTTGAGCTTAACTTAATGGGAGGAGGTTGGGGTGGGTGGATGGGTCAATAAAACATTGAACTTTAATAGTGTGCTCCAAACTAAAAGTCAACATTTGTTTTGACTACACCTGAAGCCAACTAAAGGAAATCCTACAAGATTTTTAAATAAGCATAAAAATAGTATTTGCAGTACATTAACTCAGTTTAAGCTGGTTATTTTGTACTCAAATCATAACAACTCCTCCCACAAAAAATACCCCATGGGTTGATCATGCAAGCAACTTGTTAGGAACCATAGTTATGTTTCATCATGAGGCTCCCTCTGGTGGACATTTTAGCTATGACAGGAGCCAAAGGAGGAAGTGAAGTGATCTATGTTGCATATGGAGGAGGTCGGGGTGGATGGACAGGTCAGTAAAACAGTGGACTTCCATCCAGCTTTAACTGTGGCTGCAGTCAACTGTAGAACATCTTTGCTGACTGAAGTTGTCCCTACTCTTCAACCAATCAAGTGGTTACAGAGAAATAAAATGTGCAGGTTGTCTGTAGATGAACTAAATGAGCCACAATGTACTGGGTTCACTGTACCTGCAGCCTTATTAGCCTTAACAGATTTTAATACAAAACATGAGTATTTGCAGCATATTAACTCCTTTGAACCTGGTTACTTTACACTGACATGATCAGGACAGACTGGAAGTAGAGCAGCTGCACATATTCATCTCTAAAAATAGAACTTTATCAACTGATGATCCGGCACAAGAGCTATTAAGGAAATAAAACAGACAGATTAGCTGCTGTTTTTACATGATCTGACATGTTGGTTGTTGAGCTGTAGCCTTGAAGTTTACACTCCACTTGACATTAAATAAGTTAGACCCAGCAGCCTCCTCTAGGTTGGACCACTTCATAGTTGTGAAAACTAACTTTGTGTTAAACTCTCTGTTTGCAGTGGTGACGTGCAGACAGGTACTTCTCGGCTTGCCTCTTTTGTTTATGTAACGCACGGTTTTGCAATGACTGATGTGACCAAGATAGTGCTGCTGCCGCTAACTTTGCTAACATGATGTTTTACTATAAATGTACAGTTTTCTTTAGCTTTGTGGAAGAACAGAGGTTGTTGGTCGCTTTTCTCAGGCTTCAGTGTTAAATCTATATACAGTAAAGCCTAAAATTATTCATACCCCTGGCAGATTTTGACTTAATGTTACTTTTGTTCAACCATCATTTTTTTTCTTGAAAAAATATTTCTTGGCTTTTATTTACATTTGAACAAAAAATGACATGTCCAGAATTATTCATACCCTTCTCAGTAATCAATAGAAAAACCTTTATTGGCTAATACAGCAACCAAACTTTTCCTATAATTGCTGACCAGCTTTTTGCATGTCTCAACTTCTATTTTTGCCCATTCTTTTTTGTGATGAGCTCCAACTCTTTCAGGTTGGAGGGTCTCCTTGTCATCACCCTGATCTTTAGCTCCCTCCACAGATTCTCAATTGGATTCAAGTCAAGACTCTGGCTGGACCACTGCAAAACACTGTCGTGCTGAAACGTCCACTGGTGCCCAAGGCCAAGTTTCTCTGCAGACTGCCTGATGTTGTTGTTGAGAATCTTGATGTGTTGTTTTTTTTTCATGGTGCCATTTACTGTGATGAGGTTCCCTGGTCCATTGGCTGAAAAACACCCCCAAAGCATTAAGTTCCCACCACCACGTTTGACAGTGGGGATGGTGTTCTTAGGGTTGAAGGCTTCTCCTTTTTTACGCCAAATGAAGGATACATCATTGTGGCCAAACAATTCAATTTTTGTTTCTTCTGACTTCAGAAGACCAGAAGTCTTCTTCTTTGTCCAGATTAGCTTTTGCAAAGGCCAAACGGGCTTTTGTGTGTCTTATCTGGAGAAGTGGCGTCCTCCTTGGTCTGTGTCCGTGGAACCCAGCAGTGTGCAGTGTCCGTTGGGCTGTCTGCCTTGAGACGTTGCCACTAGCAGAGCCCAGATTCACCAGGATGGCCTTGATGGTGATCCGTGGATTCTTTTTCACCTTACTCACTATCCTCCTGGCCAGCACAGGTGTCACTTTTGGCTTCCGACCACATCCTCTGAGATTTTCCACAGTGCGGAACGTCTTGTATTTTTTAATAATACTCTGCACTGTAGCCACTGGAACTTGAAAACATTTAGATATGGCCTAATAGCCCTTTCCTGACTTGTGAGCAGCCACAATGCGCAGCCGCAGGTCCTCACTGTGCTCCTTGGTCTTAGCCATGACTGTCAACAAACCAACCGCAGAGAGCTGCTGTTTTTCACCTGTTGAGTCGATTAAAACAACTGTTCCCAATCAATCAGGGTGATTAGGATGCTTTAGAACAGCTTGAACTATTTGGAATGGTATAGAACTTTGGATTTTCCCATGGACTGTGACAGTTTGCAAAGGGTATGAATAATTTTTGACATGCAGCTTTTTGTTTAAATGTAAATAAAAGCTGAGAAATATTTTTTTTCCATAATGATGCCTCTTTTACATCGTCCTGTTATCTTCTGGGAGACGCCTGTGCCATTTCAACTTGCTGGTTGAATAAAATTAACATTAAGTCAAAATTTGCCAGGGGTATGAATAATTTCGGGCTTGACTGTGGTTTTAAATGTAAAACCTGTGTACATGTAGATTAAGCCTCAAACAGCCTTTTTAATCCTCTCATTCTGTCCACCACTGGTCTGTGTGCTCTGGTTCAAGTTCTGGTTTCTGTCCTCCAGGTCCAGTGGTGTCTCCAGTCCACTCAGCCCGTCCCTGCTGCCCGGCTGCCCTACAGAGTGAAGGTGTCTGCTGGGAAACGCTACGCCTGGTGTGCTTGTGGTCACAGCAAGAAACAGGTGAGTCTGTCACCTGTGGAGGAGCTCAGGTTTCACACACACCTGGGCCGAAGGTCACCTGTGGTCAAAGCTGATGCAGGATGTCGGTCATGTAGAGTCTCGGCTCATTTACTGCTGCTTACGTTCCCACCGGTTTGAAAAAAAGCAGCTGCTGATGGAGACGATGAAGTTAAACACAAGATCAAAGACGGAGTTTTAAAGTCACAGCAGGAGAAGCACAGTGTAAAAAAATCTCCTGACAGCTCAGGTCTCTCTGATCATTTCAGGCCTTGAAAGAGAGGTCAGATATATCCAAGGGCAACAAATAATGTTATTTATTACACCTGTGTTTTTTATTATTTTATCTCATTTTCATACCTGGTGTTTGAGTTCCAGTAGATTTAATCAGATTACAGATAATTTGTCAGTCCCAGAATATATAAACTTCCACCCTATTATATAAATATGTGTCAATAACATGTTATATACCTGAACACCTGGTTTAACAGCATTTAATGTGTTTTCTTCAACACGTCATCCAGGTTTCTCTAGAAAAATGCTGAGTTTCTACTAACAAACCAGATTTCAGCAGTTAAATAAAGTAAACAACAATTCTTAGAGTGATAAGTTGGGTGTGCTCTGCAGAGTTAATGCCAAGTATAGGTTAAAACCAGGAAATTTCAAAAATTTAATATTATTATTCAGAAATCCAGTGTCTACAGTGGTATCAAGATGTGTATCTAAACTATTCATGTAGAAATGTGAGCACGAGGGTTAGAAATGGCTGAAGCAAAGGTTGCTGTTTCTGATATTGATATTAGCGTCATAAAGTTAATCATTTCAACTGTTTGTTCTCAGTCTAACTTGGAAGGAAAACAGAAATGAGCCCCCTGAAACAGCCATGTTGCTGACAGGATTAGGGATCTCCATCCATGGATGCCTGCTGTCTCACCTAATCACCTGCATATTCATTAGTCATGTCCTGTTTCATGTGACTCCTCATTTTGAAAGAACTTAGCCTCACACATTAAAAGGAAATACGGCAGGATGAAATAAACTGGAATTCTCTTTGAAAACTGGCCTTAGGTATGAAAAACCTAATCTGTATCTGATCAGAAGATTATTTTACAACGGGTGTTTTCACCTCTCTGTTTTGCAGCCTTTCTGTGACGGAGCTCACCGGACCGACGCTCCCAGCATCTCTCCTGTTCGCTTCACCCCCGACAAAGACCGGACTCTGATGCTGTGCGCCTGCAAACAAACCAAAAACACTCCGTACTGTGATGGCTCGCATTTAAAAGTCATCTTCCAGGACGTCGTGAAGTCGGTGAAAGGCATCTTTAAATGACCGAGACATCAGACCTGTGAGGCCGAAGTAGAGCAAAACGGCCTCATATCAACAGAATCCTGTTGCTCAACAGTGGGTGTGGGGGAAAATCATTATTTTTGATATTAAAGCAAAATTATTTACTGCTGCTTGTCAATGCTGGTTAGATCAGATGATATTACACATTCATCTACAAATATATAATGGATTAAATACAGCAGCACAGAACGTCTTGAGGCTAACCGCAGCTTCTTGACTGGTCTGAGTTTGGAAACACTCCTAAAGAATTAGAAGCATGTCCGTCCTGACTTTAGTACTGTTCATTTTTGATATTTCTTTATCAGCAAGTACAAGAAATAAATATTTTGTAAGCTATAAAAATATTGCATGTTCATATATGTTGGTGTTTGAGGCCAGTTACAATTAGCTTTATACAATGAATGTTTTTGCTTTGTCTCATGTACTGTATTAAATTTGATAATAAAATCTAATTCTTATTAAAATATTTAATTTATTTTTATTTATTTATTCAACCACAACTCTCCCATCCATCCAAAGAGATATTCTGTGATACCTTTCAACTTATTTATTTATTTTTTCTTCCTTAGGATCAGATTTATTTTATTGTCCAACTTCTATTTGACTGACAAATATTTAAGTTAAATTTTATTTAGATGCATTCTGTATTTTCTTTTTCTTTTGCTTGGTTATTTTTATTAGTACCTATTTAAAATTTAGACTTTTTTCCATTTTTTAAAATTAGTGTCGTGATAAGGCCAGGATGTCTGAGGCTGTAGCCCTGAATGATTAATAATTAACCCAAATCTAAATTTGTTTATTTTACAAAACTGGGAATTATTTTAAATATATATTTATTTATCTTAGGATCTATCCATTTTACATTCTAATTATCTGTGTAAGACTTCTAAAAGAATATGTCTGTGATCGAAATATTAATGGGGTATTATTCTTTCTGTTTGCAAAAGTCTGATCTGTCTTCTAAAGTCGAAAATGTTTTTCTGTCATGTCAAGCGTTTTATTCTGGAATTTTTTTCATTTCACAGTCTCACATCAGGGTGTTTGCAGCCCTGACATTATTGTGTATAAATGCTCCATCATAACTATACACAGAACTTCTCCAGTCATTAAAATAACTAAAAAGATATGATGACAAGTAGCTGAGTAATAAAAACACATTTTATTGTTTTATTTTAAGTTGCTGTAGTTAGATAAGTTATCATTGGGCTAAACGTGGGCTAGTGCAGGCCTCACATTTTTATATTATTTTACTCTGAAACAACTGAAAAATGATTTAAATTATCAGATTAAATTCTAAAATAAAAATCACAGCTCAGCTCCTGAAGGCTGAGAAACTACGTTCATTGATTTCTGAAATCACTTCAGTTAATTCTGCCGTTGACCGAAATCCGCCTTCTGATTGGCTGAGCCGCTGACACGTGACTCTCTCAGGAAGTGACTTCTCCAATCAGCGCACTTGGCTGTCATTCTGAGAAGTCTGACACTGATTGTCGAAGTTGTGCGTTTCTTTCTGTTTTAATGATTGCATTTTTGCAGTTTTTACTCTCTGTAGATGCAGTATAACTCCGACTTTTTCCCACTTCTCGCTGAATCTCGCTTGTGGTCTTTGTTGTGTCCGCTTCGCAGGACTTGACTAGCAGCTAGCAGCTAGCTGTCCTTCAGCTGCTGTCAGTGGAGACATGAACATGTTGGTGAGCAGAGTAGAGCATAAATTGGTTATTTTAACCTTCAGACAACCGTGGATCCCATCTACAGCAGCCTGCAAGGTAAACTGACACAACCCTGCCTTTTTATAAATATACCACTGTATTCCAGATATTACTGATTACATCATCGATACATGCTGCTACTTTTATTTGAACAGTCGATTTAACAGTTTTTACACACAATTAAATGTTATGCCTAAAATTCCAACTGCACTGTGTTGTAGATATCTAAATTATGTGACACCTGTGATTATTTTTATGCATGCAAGACTGAACTTTAGTTAGCAGTGCCACCTAGTGTGTAACATTGCATCATCCTGAGCAGCTGTTTTCTATCACAGGTTGGTCAGATCTTTTATCAGGGCTGTCTGAGCACTCAGTAGGTAGTTTTATTACACTTCAGTATTCTACAGGCTTTTCGTCAGCAGATTTTTAGACTTAAATGTCCTATGTTGGGGCCTCTTTGTGGCAAATTGATGAAAGTCTTCCATGAATGTCAGAGGTATGCGTATTTCAATGATTCAACTCCTCACAATGCTGGGTAAAAGTACCACAGATGTGTGGTTATGCTGCAGCAGCCAACACTACAAAACTGTAAGGCGTGATCTGTTCATAACTGTGTGTAGGTTGCTTAGTTGTAGGTTTATTTTTTAATCATTCAACAGAAGATTGTGCAACAAAATTGCAAATGTAGCCCCTGTACACTCCAAAAAGACAAATTATTTAATGAATAAATGATTGTGTAGTGTAATAATAATCAAACTGAAGTGTGGAGGATGAATTCAGTAATTCTAACATTCAAACTTGTATTCTTCTACTATATCAGGTAGTTTTATTATTTCAGCGTCTTAGTGGCGTTAAATGTTTTTTGGAGCAAGTAAAGAACAAAAAAACCTGTCAAGCTGGTAAACAGGCTCACTGCAGAGATTGTGAAGTCAACAAGCACAAAACAGAGTGCTTTATCAGTTTCGGTATTAGGATTATATCAACAAACAAAGGCTTGTGAAACAATAAAACTGCTTTGAAGTTGCAGCACAGTTCTACCTGTGCATCAAGCTCTGCGGGTTCTTTTTCCAAGAGAACTGATTGATAAGTAGGAGGTGACCTGTTTTGTCCAACATAACCTGCTTAGACACCAGTTGCCATGGTGATGTATCCCAGTAAGAAGTGTCGTAATCCTGAAAACCCAGAGTTAAACGTGAAGTTACACATGTGATAACTGCCGTGCAAGTTAACTCAAGCAGAGAGTCTTCTTCCTGAAGAGGGCAGGGACAGCAGCAGCTCAGTTGCATTTAGAGCTACAGACCCTGAACCAGCCCATTTAAAACAGGACAGAACTAGAACTAGAACCATCTTTGTGCTATTTTTAGCTGAAAATTCTGGATATGTGACACTTGTGAACTGTCAAAGAAAGCAGCTAACTGTGTCATATATCAGCTTATATTTAAAGAATTGTTCCTCCATCTGCAGGTGAGTCTGTCCACACTTCCTCCAGAACCTGTCATCCCGTCTAAGAAGCCTTTCAAAGTGGAGCTGGTTGGTGGAAAGCGTTATTCGTGGTGCACATGTGGACACAGCAAGAAGCAGGTAAATCCACCTTGTGAGTGCACATACCTGCAAATCCAAATGTCTTCTCTGATCACATCTTTTGTGTTTCAGCCTTTTTGTGACGGAGCCCACAAAATCAAAGCCCAGGGCCTTTCCCCGGTTCGTTTCGTCCCCGAAAAAGACGCTACAGTTTGGCTTTGTGGATGTAAATACACCAACAACCCGCCTTATTGTGACGGAACGCACAAGCAGGACTTTATCAAATCTGCTCCACTGCATGAACCAGGTGACCCCTGAACCAGGAGGTCTTTGAACTGAGCATCCAGGTTTCATCAAAGCGTGATTGAACATTACACATGTTTGATTCTTGTCGCTGTATTTTTGTCACTGGAGAGGAATAGATTAAAACTGCAGTCCTCGCTGTCTGTGGTCTATATGCCAAAATTTAATGCTGCTTTTACATCAGGGTGATATGATGACACACTGAGATTTTCAGCTGCTTTTTCTGCACATCTATCTCTAAATGCTAACATTTGTGCTGCAGCAATTTTACAGAAAGACACTTCAAGACAGGGTGTAATAGTATTTTAGTTTTCATTTTGAGGATCACAGGTTGCAATCAGAAGCAAAGTTTAATTTCCTCCCACAGTGGTGTTGGAAGGTGTTACACAGCAGAGCTTCTCCCTCCACAGGGGAAACCACTTCTCTATATAGAAAATCTCACATTAGGTTCTTCTCACATCTCTATTTTGAGCTTCCTCATCTCCTCTGTCCTTCGTCTTCCTTCCTGTGACCCAGAAATTGATCTTAAAACAGCATCTTGAAGGAAGATATGCGCCTCCTTCATCTCAGATGGGAGGTGAGAAAAGTAATCAAGAAATTGAGAAATGAGAAGAGGGGTTGTCTTTAATTTTTTGGAGATGTGTGTGTGTGTATATAAATGTTTTTGGTATTTAAATGAAGAAATAAATACTATATACATGGAGTAACCAGTTTGGTTCAGCTAATTGTCAGCAATAATGCAGTCAAATAATTGAATAAAAAGCAAAAAGAACTGATGGAGCTGGTAACAATGAGCACTAATGTTATTTCTACAGGCAGTAGACATAATTGCTGTGCTTTTGATGAAACATACTTTGATTAAAGGTCGAACAATTATTGAAACCAACATTTTTCGGATTATTGTCATTATTTTTTAAAATCAGTTTAAAATGCACAACTTTGACACTGATGCAGCCGTTTTTCTGGATCTGTAGTCACTGCGTGGTCTCGAGTAAAGCCCTGCACACATCTGATTTGTTATCTACAATGAAAGATACATGCAGAAAAGTTCTCTTTTAATAATTTAGATAAAAAATTAATAAAGGGCTGCACGGTGGCTCGGTTGTTAGAACTGTCACCTCACAGCTAGAAGATTCCCAGTTCATGAATTCTAGGATTTTAATGACATTTCTGTCAAGATAGTGTTTATAGAACATAATAAGACACATGAAATATTACAACATAAAACAAAAACACAAAACTATCCTGGAATTAGTTTGGCTCTCATGTATATTTTGTAACATCAGAACTTAAGATCTAAATTAGTGAAGTTAATTTCCAGAATTATTAATATTGTAGGGGCTTAGCCTTAATATTTATATTAGTTTAAGTTCTGCAATTTATATTACCATAGGGTTTTAGCAATAATAGTACATTGGTCAGGTTATTGTCCACAATAATAATAATAATAACACTGTATAGTCAGGTAAAGTTGTATTTTATATCATTTTTGTAGAGTTTTAATCCCCAATATGTGAATTTCTCAGGTAAAAATCACACCATAAGTAACGCTTTAGGGCCTTAACCCCAATATTTAAACTTTTTAGGTTAATTTGTTTAACATCACTCATAATCCTTTTGTTACTGGAAAGCACTTTTCACGTGCTGTTTAAAAAAAGTCACTATTATAACAACCTCAGTGTGCAACGGAACAACCAAATTGTGTCAGATCATTTCCAGTGTTGATCGGGATCATAAAGGAGGCTCAGGTGGAAAAAAAACCTAGTAAGTAAACATTTTTATTGACCTAAAACATGCACATATGGCTGATAAAAAACGTATCATTGTTGGTTGAAAAAGAAAAACAAAAGGAATGTTGAAATTTATGGAACTACAACATACATGGCCAAATATTCAAATCCCTTTTGAGTTCTTCGACTGCCACGAGAGAGAAACAGAGTCTGGTAGTGCTTGAATTCATAATAATATAAATGCTTCTTCCTGTTGGTTTGTGTGACGGGACCGTTAACAAAGTGCATCCACAGTTTTCAGTAATGTACATGTTACCTGATGAGCTGCTTATACTGGACACTTATACAGCAGTTATGAACATGGTTTTAAAGGCAAGGATTCGCTTGTTGTTGGGTTTTTCTTCTTTACATCCAACTTCTGCAGTGAGTCGCACTGCAACGCCTCTCAGCATTTCGTCTCAAGTTTTCTCGGAGGCCAAATCAAAAGTCTATGGAGCTACGAGGAAATGAAAACAGACCCACTGCATATACAATACAAAACGATTACAATATCTTGTATAAAAGATAAGTTTATACATATGTATGCACACATGCTCACATTTGATACATACTGTACAGTCTGTATGTGTGCACTGTTTTCTAGTCTAACACACACAAACACACACACGCACATACATACAAGTGTCTATTTGGCTGCACTCTTCAGTCTTTCCTGCTGAAAGAAAACAGTAAAATCCACCTCCGGAGGGACGAAGGCCTTCGAGATCGAGGAAGAAAAAAAAAGGGAGCAATTTTCAAACACTGTCCTCCCCGACGCCAAGTTCCCGTTAGGTCGTAGGTCCACTTTTGTCGCCTCCCCTCGCCTCCTCTTTGCCGGAGCTGGTGCCGTTCACAGTCACCTTGCGAGCGCCCTGTTTGGAGGCGAGGGAGTGTCGCTGAGAGTTGCTGGGCACAGTGGTACCGTTGGAGCTTTGGGTGGCCGGCGGGAGGCTGTGGGAGGCGGGGCTGGACTGGGAGGAGGACCGGGGCGGCTGGGCTGCAGCAGGACTGTGGACTTTGTCGCTCTGGGAGTCGCTCTCCGACGTCGGGCTGGTGTTGACGCCGTCGGAGTGGCCCTGGGTGGCCGACTGGGACGGCCTCCGGCGCTTCCGGGTGGGTTTGACCAGGTACTGCAGAGGGATCGGTCCAGTCTGTGATCAGTTAGACACAACGTTAGAGCTGCTGAGCATCAACATTTTACTTACTGCCAGTAAATCATAAATCATCGCTGCTGTGACCAACAGCCATGTGACAGGAATCTGGAGAGTTTTCGGCTGAACTGCAGGCAGTGTTTACACAGAACAGACAGGAGACAAGTGAAAACTAATTAAAAACATAAACAGTAAAATATCTATAATATGCAAGGCCATGATTTCTTTCTAGTAGTGATAACACCTGTGGGCACTTGTTTAACACATTATGAAATGTTGTACATTTTAATTTGAGGATTATCAATTTTTGTAAAATTAATAATTCAAGAAAATCAACATTTCAATTTCATTTTATTTTTCTTTATAGCATTTTAACTGTGACATACTGAAGGAATTCTCTCCTCTCTTCTGTTTCCACAGAGGTGCAGGACTTTACATTGCAGTGAAAAATGAGCCCACAGTGAGGAAAAATGTGACTGGAGCAAAAAAACCTCAGAAACTGCTTGGAGTTCAGAGGGTTAAACAGTAGTACAACACTACAGAGTGGAAATACTTTGTTACAGGTAAAAGTCCTGCATGCAAAATCCTATGCAAGTATTGGCATCAAAATACACGCAACTGACAGTGGGTTAAGACATGTTATCTTTGAAAAAAATTTAAAGCATTTATGAGAGCCAGGAACTGTGCGAAGACAAAGAATCTGTCAGATTTTCAACTTTACTGTGTGATTATTGGCTTCATCAGTGAAAAATCAACCGAATCAAAGCTTAAAATCAAGTTCATCAAAATCGCTTTATTCTACTGGTGTCGTTTTAAAATGTGCCCAAAATAAATCATCTGCTTTAACCACAGTCTGTAAAAAAAATTAATAAAAAAGATTCTGTGCTTCTCGGCACAACTCTGATGTTGTTAGTACTCAGCTGAGGCTAACAGTCACGTGACAAAAGTTCTGGGACTTTTTAAATAAACTACAGAGAAACTAAGTAAATGTAAACTGTAAATGAAAGTAGTAGGATATCTATAGGATATAGAGCTACTGTTTTTTCATCTGTACACACTTGGAAAAATGTTGTACATTTTGATTCCTATTCAACTTTAGTTTTTTTCTTCTTTTTTGTACAGTTTATGGTATTTTAACTGTATCGTACTACGCCAAATACATTTCTGAGTTCTCTCTCTTTCCATAGAGGTGCAGGACTTTATAATTCAGTGAAAAATGAAAAAAGACATCCAGAAGCTGTTTGGAGTTCAGAGGGTTTAAATACCAAAAGCAAAAGCACTCAGAATGGTATTGTATTATTGAGCAAAAATTACTGATTAATGTATGTCTTCATCTCTTTAATGTTGTAGCTGGAGTCAATTTTAATGACCTTATGTCCTGCTGTGTAGCCTAATCTACAACACATGATCATTTATTAGTTGATTTATATTTTATAATAATAATCTGAATGTTTCAAATTGATGTAGAGGAGTACAAAATACAATACGTAGCTCCAAAATGTACAATTACATTAAACATTAAATGCAGCATGCTCCATTACCTGTTGGAATAATTTATTACCTCTTTAACGTTTCTTCTCTAAACTGTCAAAAACTGTAGTAAAGTCCACAGTTTTCCACAACAAAATTTATTGCACTGTCCCAAACACAATGATGTTCACTGTACAGGGAGAGAAAAGCAGCTCTGAGAAGCTGGAAACAGAAGGACTGTTGTTTAACCCTCTGAACTCCAAGCGGTTTCTGAGGGTTTTCTGCTCCTGTCAAATTTTTACTCAGAAATGTCTTTTGTGCAGAATGACACAGTTAGAAGGCATATATCATGAGAAAGATGAATTTCTTTGATTATTTATTGTACAAGAATGGGGAAAAAAACTGGAATCAACATGCCCAACATGTTATGCCACTTTTTGCTTCCACTCCACTACATTTTGGAGATACATATTGTATTTTGTACTCCTCTACATCAATTTGAAACATTCAGATTATTGTTATAAAATATAAATCAACTAATAAATGATCATGTGTTGTAGATTAGGCTACACAGCAGGACATAAGGTCATTAAAACTGACTCCAGCTACAACATTAAAGCGATGAAGACATACATTCATCAGCAGTTTTTGCTCAATAATACAATGCCATGCATTTGATGGCATTAACACTTAACTACACATGACAATACTTTTCTATTTTATGATATATTGATACTATTGTTAAAGATTTGCAAGTACTTTTTCCTGCACACAGGATTATTACATCATACATTTTCTACATTTTTGCACACTGCATATTTTCTATACTGTATATTTTGCACATTACATATTACAAATATTGATATTTCCTTACTTTTAAGTATTACGTACATTAAGTACATGTTAATTTCCTTACATGAAGCCTAACACACTCTCTTTTTAAAAAAACTAATCCCACTTACACTGTCCTGCTGCAAGAAACGTTCGCTACAGAATCAAGTGTGTATTCATCCGCAGCTGAAAATAGTTCCCAACAAATGCACTGTTTACTCCCAACTCAGTAACATTTGCTAAAATCTCCAGAGCTGAAACTATTAACCTGAGAACTGTTTCTAAAGCGGGAAGGGAAGCTGTATGACCTAGAACCTTGTCGGTGTTCTATTGGATTTGTCGACAGTACTCTTTATTGCACCCTCGTCTTTAAATCGCAGCAATTTACTGCACGCCTTTTCTTTAGGGCAGATTGATCCAGCTGACCTCTGTGAATCAGGAGCATCACTTTGTTTTACAGCAACATCGACCTGAGTCCTGTGTTGTGTTTGTAGTTTTTGAGTTGAACCGATTCACCAGAAGTCCCGTTTCTGGGTTTACTTTTACTAATTTAGCGGATTGACTTTAAGTTAGAGGAAGAATCAAGCGGCATGGTTCCCTCTTTCATTTATTACAGCTGCGGCTCCCGTTTCGTTTATGCTTGTTGTATGTTTTGTCAGTATTTCTTGATTCTGTATGAATAAAGCTGCTTTACTTTGCTGCAGTTTTGGGTTCCTTTTTGCCACGAGTAGATTAAAAAACGGTAACACAAGTGACAAAGGGGGAGTCTGACATAAGGTTCATCAGTTTCAGTTAAATAAACTCACATCTGGGTTTATAGCAAAAAAGAACCACATTAATATGAACAAAACTATTGACTTTTGCAGGTATCTTAGCTTAATAACAAGAAAGCAGCAGGAAACAGACCACACAGGTGATTGTAACCCATTAATAAAAAACTGTTCTTTGAGAGTCACTGGTTTTACTTCCCACCAGTTTCTGCTTCACATCAGCTTGTAGAGACGTGTTCCTGACGGCCGATCCATCATGTCGCACTTTGGTCTGTCTCATTTTCATTTGCTCTAGAAAGCTGTATCATTCAGCTCCTACTGTGCACGCCCTGTTTCAATCCAACCTGAACCCGGGTTAAGATGAGCAAACATAATTCAAGTATAAAGCATGAAACACGTAACTGACCCGTCTCCACTCGTAGAAGTAGGCGATATCCATTAGTGTGTAGTAATCCTTCAAAGGTTCGTCTCCATACAAAACCTCCACCTGGAAGAGAGAATTCTTTTTAAAAAAGAGCATTTGGACTAAACAGATTCTGTAAATAAGAGCAAAGATTCTGTGTTTCTCTCAGCATAACCCTGAGGACTTTATTCATTAGACAAAAATTTGGAGAGTTTTCAGCTGAACTGCAGGCAGTGTTTACACAGAACAGATAGGAGACAAGCGAAAAAAAATGAAAAACGTTGAGAGTAAAATATCTACAGTACGCAAGGCCACGATTTCTTTCCAGTATTGGTAACACCTGGGGGCACTTGTTTAACATATTCTAAAATGTTGTATATGTTAGTGGTGTAACGGTTCACAAAAATCACGGTTCGGTACAGTTCGGTTCTCAGTTAAGGGGAAAAAAACCTGCTCATAATTACAATGTGAACATACAACTTTCGTCTTATCCACTTGCTTTTCTCTTGTTTCGTACTTCACTGGGAAACCATAGTGATCCCAAACGGGGGATTTTAATAACAGCAGAGCGTCTTCCAACTCTGACTTCTTGTTGTTAGCATTAGCCATCCCATTCGCTAGCTGCACAGACGCACCGGCAGGAGAATAAACGGTCCGTCACATCCTGTGTTCCACTGGAAACTCCTACTTGTTCTCAGTTCTGCAATACTGTGCAACTGTGAGACGGAGAAGGTCCGCCACAACTGTGGGCACTACGAGGTTTGAAGTTTTGCAATTAAAATAATTCTGTACATTTTAATAGTCTTTAAGTTTTCATACTGCGGTACACCTCTGTACCGAACGGTTCAATACGAATACATGTGTTGTTACACCCCTCGTATATGTTAATTTTGGGCTTTATAATTTTTTGTAAAATAAATAATCCAAGAAAATCAATTTTTGATTCACTTTTTTTCCATTTATAGCATTTTAATTGTAACATGCTGCACATCTTGAATATTTTTCTAGAGTTGATGTGCAGAGGAGTGTGGAAAAATTAGTTTGTAGAGGCTGTAAAAATGTAAATAGTTAAATGATTACAGCATGTAGAGTTACTCTTTCTGTCCCTTTGGGCACTTTGAAAAATGTTGGGCATGTTGATTCCAGCTTTTTCCCCATTCTTGTACAATAAATAATTCATCTTTCTCATGATGTTTGCCTTCTAACTGTGTCATTTTGCACAAAAGACATTTCTGAGTAAAAATGTGACAGGAGCAGAAAACCCTCCGAAACCGCTTGGAGTTCAGAGGGTTAAACAACAGTCCTGTTTCCAGCTTCTCAGAGTTGCTTTTCTCTCCCTGTACAGTGAACATCATTGTGTTTGGGACAGTGCAAGAAAATTTGTTGTGGAAAACTGTGGACTTTACTACAGTTTTTGACAGTTTAGAGAAGAAACGCGACTACAGAGGGTTAAAGGGGTAATAAATTATTCCGGCGGGTAAAGGAGCATGCTGCAAACACAACAGCCACCAGCAGACACTGATATTCATTCATGTCCAATATTCAACAAATCCAGAGAAGAAAACCTCCACTGTGCTCGCTGCCCCACTGGGCTGGCGGCACGCAGTGGTTTTATCAAAGGTTGTTTCACTAAAACAGCAGGAAAACTGTGACTTTACAGGCTGTGAAACCGAAATGGTGCTCTGCAGAGTTGGGTGCTAATTCACTCTGAGTTTCTCTCTCACATCTCAGTCATTCGATCCTTTGTTGCATAAAAACTGAGTGCGGCCTTTAATGATTTTGCATTTTTTGTTTCCATACATGTGATTTGGTCCCTTTGAAGCTCTGCTGGTTATCATGTTGCAGCCAACAGCTCACATATCTGAACTCCGGAGAGCTTTTATATCTGACAAATGCACACAACTCGGTATGCTGCACCTCTGTAGCAGCGGTGAGCACGACTGTGATTACCTTTCAGTCACAAGGCATTTATGTTATTGTGGCTGAAGCCTGAAGTTTAAACTGTGTGTGTGTGTGTGTGTGTGCAGTGTGTCTAATTACCCGGTAGTTGTTGGGTATATCCATCTTGCTCCGGAGGAACTTTGCTAAGTGCATGACGGACATGGCTGCTGGGCACTGCAGGAAGCGTTTACCGTTGGACTGAGAACAAAGGAAAGTGCAGAGAGGGGACATAAATCCAATATGAGGACCACAAAACCACAATGAACTGGTCGACTTTGCTTTGTGTGACCGTGTTTTACCTTGTCTCCTTCCATCTCCGAGTGCTGCCTCTCGTTATTTCTGCAGGAAAATATAAATGTATTATTATTACGACAACAATTAACAGTTTCCTTTCAGTGTCTGCAGGTACCTCTTGTCCCACAGTGTTCCCACTTTGCACGTGACAAGATAATTAGGTTTCATTGTTGTTCCACGTGTAACTTTCCGGTGCACAGAGCAGAAATTAATAAAGACTTTTAGCTCCTATTTTCAGCTAAGAAGACTCACTTGTTCCTCTCATAGAACTGTATGGACAGACTGATGATTTCATCCTCTGCTATGTTAAACGTCTCCACAACTTCCCCTGGTTCCAGCACTCGGTTCTCTGCATAAAAGTCCCGCCTCCGCTTCATCTCATCTGCAACCAAACGCATTATTAAAAAGGGGAAGAACCTGCGACTAAACATCACAAATGAGAGTCGACTGTGAGAAATGTGGTTCTACCTTTGAATAACCCCGGAACAAGCTTATAAACAATATCTTGTAGAGTTTTGTCCGCTCTGAAAGACAAAAAATAAAAGGTTTATGTTCTTAGATGACAAGGAGTTGGCATGTTTTCAAAGAAATAACTGATACCGATTGATTACCTGATGCTGAGCTGTGGACATGTCTTGTGAACCTGGACGTCACATCGGGGACAGAACTTATTTGTCTCAAGGAAGGCAACGATGCAAGTTTTACAAACTGCACAGAGAGAACAGAAAAAAACAACAGAGTCAATGTGTGTAATTTAATGGGGTACAATGACGCAATGCTGCTTCTGTAAATCCAACTGCTGAGAGCTGAGAGCTTAGGCTGAACGATACGCAACATAAGTCATAATTTTCTTTACCTAAAAAAGGGGAAATATTAAAATTATGATGCGATTTTTGCTGTACTCTGTACCAAATATATATGTTCCTATTTGTCTGGATCATTAGTTATTGATTATTTGCCATAAATAACTTTATTATATATTAAAAATACATTACTGATAAGGCTGAAGACATTTTCTGCATGTCAAAATTTATTTTAGATTAACTGTAGTACCTGGTTGCACCACCAGGTGGAGTCTCTCACTGTTTAATAGTGTAGGGACAAGAGGACAAAGTTACTTGGTCTTCTGTTGGCAAGCAGAGAGCATTATGGGAAATTAGCTAGAAATGGGCACCATGACAAAGGCTTGTGTGGTCGTTTAATGCCTGCTACCTAGAGCTCTAGGTTTGTAAATCAAGCTCGGTCTGATGGCTAAAGTTTCAGGAACATTATATTTTCATGTGTAATATTTTAATTTTACATGCAATATTTCATTTTTCCAGGTACAATTTTTTATTTCATGTGCAATATTTCCTTATCATGTGTCATAATATTTAATACCTCAGAATCTTAAGCAGTATTACTTATTAGCTTTTCTACTCTAGTTTATTTCTGCTCCTCATCATATGTATATCTTATTGCTTTTCTACTAGGCACCACATTTATTCTCATGTTATGTAATTTTGTTTTCTGAGCAAAAGAACTTCCTTCAGGATTCATAAAGTTTTATCTTATCTCATCTAATCTTGATTGTCTACACTATTAGAGCAGCCAATGTCAGTGAAAAGATGTCCAGTAAGGTAATTTCCCATTATTCATTAGTCAACTATTGGTTAATAAGGCCACCAATGATTGATTAGCAAAACTGTCATAAAGTTGCATCCCTATTGTGGAGAATTTGATTTGTTAATCGAAGCGTCTTTAGCAGCACATTGCATTTTATTTTAAAAAATTGCAGCTTCTGCTATTTGAATATTGCACTGGGATATCAGTAATATTTTGGATTCATTGTTCAGCATTAAACCTTAAAATATGATCCAATGGATGCATCATGCTCAGTAGTTATCACAGCACCAACACATAAAACAAGTCTTCAGGACGGACTTCTTTCACCTGCACGATATTATTAATATCAAAATCACAGGAGATGCTGAAAAACTAGTTCACGCATTTGTCACTATTAGGCAGGACTGCTGTGATTCCCCATTACCAGGATGTACCAATAACTTTCTAAAAAACCTCCTGCTCATCCAAAATACGGCAGTTCCCCCATATTAGCTTCTCTGTGAAATCCATAATCAACTTTAAATACAAAACCCTCAACGACCAAGCGCCATACTATTTAAAACACTTTATTGTACCATATTATTCTATTTACTTGTGGTTAATAGAGTCTCCAAAAGCAGAATGTGAGGCAGATCCATCAGCTATCACGCAAAGTCACAGTTATTTATTCAGCACATTTAAAGCTACAGTCATTCAGCTAAAGTGCTCTCCAGTAGAAAAATAAGACTTGCATTAGGAAATAAAGAAATGAACTATGGAGGTTATGATTCTGTAGTGGTGTTTATGATGTGAATTCACTCTACTCTGTAGTTTGTGTTTTGTCCTCCCCAGTGTTTGTTGTTCTCTTATGCATCGTTTGTCTGCTTTCTATCTGCTGTCATCTTCCGTCTCTCCCCGTCACCCCTCACCCCGACCAGTCGAGGCAGACGTCTGCCCTCCCTGAGCCCGGTTCTGCCAGAGGTCTGTTCCATTAAAGGGAATCGTCCCTCTCCACCGTTTCCAATAAGCTGCTCACAGTGGATTCACTGGGCAGTGGTGGAGCCAGGGTTTGTTTTTTTACAGTAAATTTGTACTTTTAACAAATATATTTTTATATACATACACACACACACACTTGCTCCAGGGGCAACTTATCAAGGCCGACCCTGTGCTCTAACCCCAACTAGGATAAGAGAATATGTGTTTCTGACTGAATATATTTATGGTGTTAACTTTAACTAATAATCTAACTTGGTCAAGTAATTTCTTAGAAAATACTAAATTGTAGGGTTGTATTTGTAATAATTCGCATAATTAACAATACTGAGGGATTTTAACCTTATATAATATTCAATTTAGTACGGTAAATCTGTATTTTAAGTAAAACTCAGTCATAATAAAAATAGTATCTGCCACATGCCGAACCTGAACCTGAACCTGAACCTGAACCTTGCATGGCAGCTCTGCCTCCATTGAAGTCGAGTGGAGGACAATGTAAGAGCACTTAGAGTCAGACTAAGGTAGAAAATAACTACAGAATCAGTTTTATTGCCAAGTAGATTTTCACATATGATAAATTTTAAAGAGACAGTAAGAATTTTAATAGAATGCCATAAAGAAGGATAAGAAGAGCTGCAAGACAAATAAGACTCCTCCTATCAAATCTAAGGAGTTATAAATGTAACGGAAATATTTACAGTGTGCAGGAATTTGCAAATTATTCACCTCAGAATGTACAAAATTACACTGTATATAATGTAAACAATGCATTTTTGCTATACTACTTAACCTTCATCTTCAAACTTGTTTGGTAAATTCAGTCTTATTTCTCTACTGGAAGACACCTTAGCTGTTGTTTAAAATGTGCTTTATACAGAAGTTCTCCATATTATGATAATATTTTTTAACTGAGCTCTAAAATATGATCCAATAGATGCACCAGCAGCAGCCTCCACAGTGAACACAGAAGCGACCACACTGGAATATCTCACTTCATGCATTACATTTTGCACAAGCTGCCTCTGAAGTGGAGCTTCTGCGGGCCTGATGTTAAAGTTAACACGAGTCTCCATCACCTCCCTGCAGCCTCAACAGCAGCTCTGCTTCACATTCGTGCCCTGGTGAGGTTACCAGCAGCAGTGTGCATGCATGCAGGGAATCCTCCGTGTGAGGAACTTACAGGAGTGCAGGCACTCTACGATGGTGGTGGCATCAATCAGGTATCCGGCGCACAGCGGGCAGGTGAGATGCGGATTCAGGTCTGTGATTTTGACCCGGTTCGGCTGCATTTTCTCCATCTGGACAGACCTGCAGAGGAGGGAACAACAGCAGATGGGTTTATTGCTCAGCACAGCACACTAGCAGCCTGTGGAAATCTGCTTAACGCTGCTCGAGGCTCAGTTCTCTCCCATATAGTCGATGGCACCGTGTCAGAAGGTGTCTGCTGTGCGTCCTTGAGACCACAACAATCCCCCCACAACAACTCCAACACTCGGCCGGTAACGTGCTGGCCGTGCGGATCCGTGCAGCCTGACTGGAGCAGGACAGCAGCCCGCTACCAGGTCGCCCCTGTGTGGCCTCATCTTGTGCACCAGCTCCGCCGCTCCGGCAACAAAGAAGCGGCTCCATTCGTGCGGAGCTCCGCGGTCGGAGCGAGCGGCACGACCCGGACACATCCCGAGCGGAGCCCCCCGGACCCCGAGGGGGGCGCAGAGCCGCAGAAAATCACACTGGTACACAAAGCAGCCATCTTAAATTCACTGACAGGGCTGCTGTGAGGAGGCGAACAAGAGGCTCGAATGTGACACCGTGCGCTTCGTGTGCGCCTCCGCAAACGAGCGGTGCGATGTGCCGATAAACAGCGACCGCCCGGTTCCTACCTGATCTCACGGAAAAGTTCTGCTCTCCTCCGGCCCGGATCCAGGTGAAGTGTTTGGACTTGGACAGAATTTGCAGCAGCGCCAGAAAATGGCTTTTTTCAGCCCCGTCAGAGGACTGCCCATTTTGGATCACGTGACTTTATTTTGTCGCCTCGTTCACGGGGCAAACAGGGTATCCGAGTCTGCAGGGCCTCCACGCTCACAGGCGCCCCGCACGGCCCCGCACGGCTCCTTTCATTTAACCCGCTTTTTAATTTTTTTTATTCACGGGAATAAACGGGTCGTGCGCTCTGCTTCGCTCCGCCTCCGTTAGTCTCCATGTGATTGTGGAGGATTCCGGGCTGGAGGAGGCCCAGCAGGCCGCAGGTCCGGGGCCCGAGCCGGGGGATGGCCCACCGACACACCGACACTTTAATTATACATGAGCAACACTGGTTCGGTTTATATTCCAGTTAATTTACAATAATAAAAAAAACATCAAATATGGCACTCAAATTGATTTGGGGGGAAGAAAATTAAAAAAAAAAAATCCTACAGAGGGACAAATCAAATTTATTTATTTATCTACATGTTATACTTTATTAAATTCTCATATTTTTCCAACCTTCTGAACTGTGACTTCATGCAATTACAAATATAAAATGAATCTCAGATTAGATTGTACCATCAGCAGCTGTCAACTCTCTTGAAATCACAGTTTTCCATTAAAATAAATAGGAAATAAATGTAACATTATTCTGATTTAAATCAAATTTAATGCAACTACAATATTTTTTATTGTTGATTATTTTCTTGAATGCACTCCTGTGCATTCAAGAAAATAATCAACAATAAAAAAACAACAAAGTAATGTTACGTGCAAAAGCCACATTCCTTGCATTGTCCCAGACACAGGTATGTTAAATGAGCAGTGAAGTAAAGCAGAGAAAAGCAGCTATGGGGGCTGGAAACAGAAGGTTTCTGTGCTTTTAAGAGAATGAAAATAATACGAAGTAGTGTTACATACTTCACTGGACTTTACTACATTTACTACTATCTGTGAATTAGTTTTTTTAAATTTTATTTTTATTATTGTTTACATCAGAAAAATGTCAACAAACTGTGAAAAAGCTCCCAGAACTGCATTTTTTTGCATTGTTCCAAACACAAATAAATATACAAGGAAACAAACCAGACAAAAGCAGCTCTGAGATGCTGGAAACACGCTGACTTTTGGTTTAATTCTCTGAACTCCAAGCAGTTTCTGTGCATTTGATTGCTGAAGAAAGTAGTCGACAATGAAAATAACACAAAGCAGTGGTGAGAACTCAGAAATGTCTTTTCTGCAATATGACACAGTTAGAATGGCATACATCATGACAAAAATGCATTTCTTTGATTATTTATTGTACAAGAATGGGAAAAAAAAGAAACTGGAATCAGCATGCCCGACATTTTTCAAGTGCTCTACACAGGCGTTGGCAAAACTAGAACAAAATAACTAAAGGGTAACTCTACATGCTCTATTTAACTATTTACATTTTTATAGCCTCTGCAAACTCGTTTTTCACACTCCTCTGCACATCAGCTCCAGAAAGATGCAATATGGAAACAGCACTAGAAGAAGAGACGACTCAAAAAAAGAAAAAAGAAAAGTTGATTTTTTATATATTTGTGTTCAAATATTGACATGTGCAATATTTTCCAAGAGTCCTCGGGTGTTACCAGTACTTCCTTCCCCAAGGCTCTGTTCTCGGTCCCATCCTTTTTATCCTCCATCTTCTCCCCCTTGGCCTTATATTCCGGAAAAACAACATTCAATTTCACTGCTATGTGGACGACACCCAGCTCCACCTGTCCAGCTGTTTTATTTTTCTTGTCGTCTCCTCTCTGCTCTGTGAGAACACTGCCTGCAGTTCATCTGAAAAGTCTCTGAACGTTTGCTACATGATTGTTGGTCATAGTTTATCTTTTTTTTAGATTCCTGTGCAAATGGTCTGTTTTATAGATGCTTTTATAGATGAATGTCCCAATTTCCAGCTTAGATTTGATTCATTTTCCCGATGAAACCAGTCAGAAATCTGATATATTTTTTTGTTATATCAGTTTGTTGCTCTGTAAAAGGTGTAGTTTTGGGAGTCGTTTTAAAAGATTTCACAGCTTTACAAAATGTGATTAATTTCTTGCATTCTGGTGAATTTTTGTGCGGGCGTTTGTACCTTCTCTATATCTCTATTGCTGCATCTATGAGGAACATGCAGCAGTTTTTCAAAGTAAAAGTCCTCTATTTATCTTGCTTTTTGTTGAGGGTTACCTGCTGTATCCCTTTGTGTGAGAAGTGGTCTAACTCAAAGCAACAGAGGTAGAAATGTGGGTCAAGTTCCAAAAACACTGGATCCTACAATTCCCATAATGCAGTGCGTTTCAACACCTTTGTCTTTCAAGCTCCATGTCTGCCCTTTAGAAATGCCTCATCATTATTATGGTCATTATTTTCTCAGATGGGACAGAGCTGTTCTCACTTGCAGATGCTCCACATAATTAGCAAAAAGAGGAATTTGGCATTTTAAAAACATATTACTTGTTTTGTAGCTTCATATTTAAATTCTTTACTATTCTGCTTTATTTCGGTTTTGGATAAAACTGTAAGACTTTGCATGTTACCTTATTTCCGGGGTTCCTTATTTGATGAGTCTTGCCAAGATTTAACCATGAATATATCTCTTTACAAATATTCATATATGTATAAATGTTTATTTGAAATTAGTGCAATTCTGCAGAACATTTCAAACTTCATTGCATGTGTTGTGTGAAAGTATTCCAAGGCCTTTGTACAATGTTTGGTTTTTGTGTGTAGCTGCATCAAATTTGATTTAATTCAGAGTAATGCTACACTTATTTCCTATTTATTTCAATGCAGACTGCGAGTTTAAGAGTGTTGATAGCTGCTGATGGTACAATCTAATCTGAGATTCATTTTTATATATGTGTGACTGCACAAACAGGAGCTAACCGTGAGCAGGTTTGTCCTTAAATGCTTCACCTGTCAACCTTTGCTCAACACATCAGTCTGTTTTTAAAGCTGAGTGACAGAATCACAGAAAGGTTGACAACAACACTTACTACAGCAGAGGCCTCCGCTGCCTGTTGAGGACACAGGTCATGTTCTCTGCAACCTAGGGGAGTTAATATTCTACAACACTAAATTTTAAAAATCAATATTTGGTGTTTGGAGATGCAGATGTCACTGTTTCTAGACTCTGCATGTTTAAGGACAGTGTCTCCCAACTAAAAATGTATTCCTGGGGTTCAGTCATCAGCCGCCTTCACCTGTCTGACTCAGTGCACTGAAAGGTGACACTGGCCACCGCCAACATCTGCAGCACGATTCTGCAGATGTTGAAATATATTCATCTCAGACAGGTGCAGAGAAGGTCTAAACTGGTCACTAAGAATTCACCAGAATGCAGCAAATTAGGTGTCTGACTCCTAGACACCTGTAGAAATCCAGTTTTTCATTGTTTTTGAACATAATTACATGCACCCAGTGTTTAGATATGCACAAAATAATACAAGTGTCTGTTCCCTTGATTCTTTTTTCCCAGAAAGTCAGAAAATGTGTTTCTGAATGAGTCATATGTGTGCGGGTTTAGGACTGTCAAGTGCATGTGGGCTCTTATTTTTGTGGATTTTTCCACACTGTTATGCGTCCTCTCTGTGAGTCCACATAACTGCAGACTGTCCTGAGGGACTTACCCACATGTGGTTGTTGTGAACCCCATAAAAAACCAAGAGAGGATGGCGTTGGAAAGAAATCTGCTCAGAAGTTCATCTGTCAGTGACATTTATTGCTCTGTAGTAGCTGTTTATTAGTTTGTTCGTTAATAACAAGAACTTGTTTCAGTGTTTGCTTGCTTTAGATGTTTGTTTATTTACTGGGCTGTCTTTGTATGCTAGTTATGTCTTTAGTTTCATTTCTTAGATTAATTTTAGTTTATTATTTTTATTATTTATTTTTGTAAGAGCAGTGTAGGCATATTGAACCAGCCTGCACCGGGGAGGGACTATATGTTTTTTTATCGGAGCAAAAGAAACAGTAGGAGCCGTGATTCTTTGTTCTTTTATTTGCTTGCTTGTACCAGATACATAAACGACCAAAAACACACAGATTTAGTTTGGATAATAGAGTTTCTGCCTGCGTATATGTCCACAGTGCATTAATGGCTCCTTAATTAATAGCCACAACAGTACATTTGTATAGTTGTTTTGTATTTTCAGTCAAAAGTCTGATGTTCATAGTTTGCTTAAAAAAATATAAAGAGGTGATCAAACTGCAAATAAAATCTGAATCCAAGAGCACTTCTTTTCTTTTAATTAATTTTTTTTTTTCAGACAATTTCAGCTCAGTCTGTAGGGGTTTAGGACTGGACCATTGAACACAGTAGATCAGAAGGAGGAGTTCCTGAAAGAATGTAGCAGCAGCTCAACTAGATTTAAAGCTGCAGACACTAAAGTCGCCCGTGTGAAGCAGGGCTCAAACCAGTGGTGTCACAAGGATGGGAGAATTAACATTCTGTGGGACATTTTAGGCTGAAATTTTAATCATACACTCTGAGGACATGTGAGACTTTCATTAAGTTGAAAAAGAAAAGATACAATATGGGAGCTTTAATAGTTTTAAAGGTTTATTCCACTCAAACAGTACTTTCTAACTTACAAGTTATTGTGTTAAAGTTTTATTCCACCCAATATACTACTTTTTGTACAAGTAATTATAGTCTTCAATGTTTATTCCACACAGATAGTACTTTTTAAGCAACAGATTTTTGTTTTAAAGGTTTATTCCACCCAAAATACCTCTTTCTTTCCAAGTACTTATAGTTTTAAAGGTTTATTCAATTAAAACAGTACAATCTATGGTTTTACATGTTTCTTTTACCCAAAATACTACTTTTTGCCTAACATTTTTTTGGTGTATTTTACCCCAAAATAGCCCTCATAGTTTTCAAGGTTTACCCCACACAAGTGGCACTCTCTGTACAAGTACTTATACTCTAAATGCTTATTTTGTCCAAGCAATATTATCCAACGAATGAGTTCTGGTTTTAAAGGTTTATTCCACCCTAAATACTACTTTGTGTCTAAATAATATAGTTTCCTAGGTTTTCTTCAACCCAAGCACTACTTTCAAACTAAGAAGTTGTGTTTTAAAGGTTTAATTCACCCAAATATTACTTTCTGTCAAATGACTTATGGTTTTAAAGGTTTATTCCGATCAAACGGTACTTTATATCTAATACTTTGTGGTTTCAAATGTTGATTTTACCCAAAATACTACTTTATGTCCATGTATTTGTAATGTTTATAGGTTTCTTCTTCCCAAATAGTAGAAGTCATAGATTTAAAGGTTAAAATCACCCAAATACTAACTTTCTGTCCTTCAGTTAACTTGTTTGTTAAGAGTTGCATGTTGAATAAACCGTTAGCGTAATTTAGTCATGACAAGGTGAGACAAAAACTGAAATCACATGCTGTGGTGTTTGCATTCAGTGGATCCCCCACAGTCTCAGTGATGGTGCTGTGGTTCAAGTGTGGGAGCCCCCTGCACTTCCTCCGGCCACCTGCTGGAGGCGCTGTTGACTGCGAGGTGCAGCACGGACGCCATCTTGAGGAGACCCCGAACGCAGCGCTGGTTGGAGGCGACTGACAACAATCCGAGGCTCATCATGACGGGATTACTCACCTCCAAGTAACACGGCAGCGCTCCAGTTTCGGGTTACCGGCGTCCAGGGGACCGAAGAGGAGCCGCTCGGCGACGGTTCACCGCTCCGGCTCGTTTTTAACCGAGAGAGGCTGCGCTGTAGCCCGATGGCCGGCTAGCTGCTCCGTGGACTCCGCCGCGGCCTGCTCGGGAGGAGGAAGGGTGGTGACGGCGCAAAATGCTCTACCGCTGACTCCCAACGACACGGTCATCCTGCCCAGAGACCCGCTGCGAGTTGGACGACGAGCACGATGCACTTATAGATCTTTTTAAACGCTCTTAACTTCCCGATTTTTGTTTCCGTTGTGTGAGCCACAGTGAGCGCCGTCTTGCGTACCCTGAATTCCCGAGACATGTCATCCAACTGCACCAGCGCAGCGCCTGTCAGCGCCAGCAAAACCAAGACGAAAAAGAAGCATTTTATAGGACAGAAAGTGAAATTATTCCGTGCAAGCGAGCCCATTCTCAGCGTTTTAATGTGGGGTGTCAACCATACGGTAAATACCGCTCCGGTGTCTCCTTAACGCTGCTGTTTTGATTTAGCTAGCCTGCTAGCTTGTTAGCCAGCTGCCCTCATCTGTCAAGCCTGCTTTGATGCTCTGAGTCGGTCGTTTAATTGATCTGTTTCATGGATGTTCTCCAAGTGTTTAACGGTGTGTTTGGACTGTAGTCTGCTGCCCGGGTGAGGAGCAGTGAAGTGACCGTTTCCTACAGTTGGCTGTGCTGCTGCCTCCGGAGCTCCCCGCCGTTCCTGCGCTGGAAGCCCTCATTGTGCAGGGATTTTAAGTTATCAGAAAATGTGCAACTTCTGCAACAGGATGTGTGTTTGCAGAGGGAGCACTGGGATAACAGTCTTAAATCATGGATGTTGAAGTGTGGAGTAGTCGTGAGCTGCTGCTGCTGCTGCTGCTGTGGTGCAGGCGTGGAGTGGGAGTGGGAGTGGGAGGGGTGTGACAGGGAGCCGGAGCAGCAGGTTCCTCTGATTTCCAGCTGCACACAGCAGCCTGGTGCCCATTGTTCAAATAGACCTGCTCCCTCCTTGCATTTGTGTAGCTCCTGTGCTAGACCGCCAGCATCCAACTGCTGCAGTTTATCCCATCACATCATTTCACTATAAATAGAGCAGAAAATCTATCACATTCACTTTTGGCTGAGGCTGTCAGTGGCTATGAAAAGCTCAGCGAAGGGCAGATTTGGACACCAGTGATGGATGGAGCACTTTGGTCTTTTCTTGCCTAATGTGCAGGAACTGTTGCACAGTTTGACTGATGCGTGAAAAGCACCCTCTCAGGTGTGACACACAAGTATGTGCTACGTCAAGTTTTTTGATTTGTGCTGACTTGGAGAACAGCTGGTGCTGCGTTGTTGCTTCACTGACACAGCGTGGAGTATGTCATGTCAGTTAAAGTACATTACTGCCTGATTAGCTCAGATGAATTTGTAGTATTTGGGTCTGTTGGAAAGTCAGTAATTGCTGCCGTGGCAGTGATTTTTTCTTGCTCAAACTACAAACGCTTGCAGGCCTGTTAAATGAAATGACGCTGCAAATAAAATGCCCACTGCTGGCGAATTAAGGAAGCAGCTAATGATATGGTTATCACTGCAGCATCTTCCAGTATTCAGTGGGTGAACTTTGGCGGTGGGTGTGTGGGTGCAGCACACAGGCCTGATGATTTGAGGTGTGGGCGGGAAGCCGATTCAAGACATCAAACAGACTTATCATCAAAGCCTCCTTCTTCTTCCAGTCAGAAGTTGTATGCATTTTTAATCGTGCCCTCGCTGCGATGCTGGAGGATTTCACTTCAGCACAGTGTCGGCTGGTGTTTAGGTGATGTTCTACACCACCTGTTTGATGCTGTTAATCCCCGACAAAACAACTACCCACTGATTTACCACAAATTTAAGTTGAGGAAGTGCAGTGTTTTGTCACTGACCAGAACACTGGGTGTAATATTTGTTAAAGGAGACTGTTTTTCCACACTTTGTGATAAATTTAATTCTACTGAGCACCTTTGAATTCATGTAGGCCCCCCGGCACAAGGAGGCTACCAGACTGGATTGTTAAGTTGTTGAAAATCCAGTCCAGAAACTATGCGCAAAATGTGTTGTGAAATTTGAGATATTTTAGGTGTTGTTAGTGGTTGAAATGTTTGTATTTATGTCATGAGTGTAGAGGTAAACACTTGTAGGTAAACCATTAAGTTCAGCTTTGCTTTGAACATCACAGCAGCCTTTTTCCAATAACGGTTTGCTCTCAGCATGAGAAGAGCCTGTATTTATAAAACAGCAGCGCTACAACTGTGAACTGTCCCTTTGCTGCCTGTTTTTAGTGATCAAAGTAATCTGCATGGAGATTTTTGTGAACTTCATCAGTGTGAGCTGTTGCTCTGGATGAGTTTCAGCAGATAAGATCAGTGTCTGGGGGCTCAGCAGCAGCAAGAATCACTGTCTGCGTGTTCTTTGGTCCCAGAGTTAATCATTGGTGCTGGTAAACACTTAGAGATTTGGCTGAATGTGTCACACAAAACTGTCAGTGTGTGCTGCTTTTAAACGCTGAGCTGTAGTTGCAGCTTTGTCCTGTGAATTAACATGCAGGATTTCAGGGCAAAATGAAATTCTTGTACATATTTTTATCAGCGTTATGTTTTGTGTTATGATGTGATGATGTTTGGAGCCCAGATCTGTTTGATTGCACAACAGTAGAACTTTGCGTAGGAGTCTGTTTTAAGCCTGTAATTGCAAAAGCCAATATTGCTCCTTTGATTTCTGTTATTCCTCAAAAAAATGTGCAATCTGTTTGTGTGAAGATCAGCTGTTTGCACTTTTCTTCAGACTCTTTTCTCATCCTTCTCTCTTTCTCACTTCTCTCCTCCAGATTAATGAGTTAAGTAATGTGCCTGTACCAGTTATGCTGATGCCAGATGACTTTAAAGCCTACAGTAAGATCAAAGTGGACAACCACCTATTTAACAAGTAGGTACAACAGCTCACGCACTGTCACTGCAGCATGTCAAAGGCAAAATCTGTAATCCAGGAGTAAACATAAAGGGTCGAACCTCCACCGGAGTTCAAAACACCTCCTGCCACTGCCGCAATGATTGATAGGTTTATTCATAGAAATGGTGTTTGTATATCTTTGCTCAAACTCTTAAAGTATATGATAATACTGCTGGATAAAGCTATTGATGTGGTTAAAATGACAGGCTGTGCGCTCTTTAGATCCCTTCACAGATTCAAAAGCAGACCCAGGCTGTAGTCCAGAAACAATCTTGGTGGAAATATTCAACTAATTGAGCAGTTACAGGGGGAAAATAAATCTGCACATTATCTGTAGAAGAACTAAAATGTTCCACGAAACACTGAGTGACTCTACCTGCTAACCTGTTAGCCTCAATATATTCTAAATCAACATAAAAACTTGTATTTACAGCATATTAAATCATTTGAATCATTGGTTGTTTTATATAGAAAACAGACTGGGAGCAGAGCAGCTGCACAGATTCAAATGATTTCTGAAAATATATAAAATAGTGACTCGGCGCAAGAACTTCTGAGGAATGAAACAGACAAGTTAGCTGCTGCTTTTAGATGATCTGACATGTTGGTTGTTGAGCCGCGATACACAAACTGCTGTTTGCAAAGTTTACACTCGACTTTTTGAACAGAATGCAGCCACGGAGTTCAAAGCTGTGAAAGCTCGGGGGCGTTCTTCGGTAGTCTTCTTCTTCCTGTCGCCAAAAATACCAGATTAGTCCTAGACGTCCGTTGATGTAGCTTTTCTCGCCTTAATGTCCGGCCATTGAGGATTTGATGAGATGAAAGCGTATCGACTGATCTGTCCACCTGCACATTAAAGCCCTGCAGCAGTCCCTCGACTAACCTGATATTTGTTGTGTTCAGAGGGAATCCATAATGAGACGGTTGTGTATATTCTTGCAGGCTCAGGTTACATTCACACAGGTTGCTGTCAAAGCTCCGCTGGACACTTAACTGAGCTGCTTTGCATTTCAAATCATCCTCGTGGTAACAGTAGCAGAGCAGAACCATTGACAGTGCAGTGTTTTCTTTACGAGCTACAGGAATGAGTCCCTTTGGTCCTGTACACTGATTACAATGTGATAATGCAAACTCTAAATATAAATACTTTTAATGCAACGGTCAGCTTTTCAGACTCTGCAAGGATAACTGACGGTTCAGGACTCCAGAATGCGACCAAAATGGTTCTGTTTGTGACCTTTTTTTTTTTCCGAGAGTGTGCGAGTTGAAATTTCAACTAGTTTGTGTGAGTGGGATGATCTTGAAGCTGTTTTGGTGTCTCTCTAACTGGCACATGCAGCTACTGTGTTAACCATAGTGGTGGAAAGTAGTGCTTTTATAACTTCATTGGCTCTGTCAGTCTGTCCCTGCCTGATGCGCAAAACAAGCTGTGTGTTAAAAAGGTAAAGCAATCTGTAGTAGAAGGAGACTCAAACACACCTGATGATCAGAGGGCAGGTGAAGGCAGGAAGATACCGACTCAACCGGTGAAGGAAAAAAGCAATTGATTCTATTACAACGGCTAAAGCAGAAGTAGGACCGCAAAATTAAATGAACATTAATCACAATAATGATTCTAGCTTCCTGTCATTACATGAACACGATCCACTGCAGTATGTGCTTTTAAAAATACACTCTTCTCATGAAATGCTGAGTGCCCCTACACATGCTGTTTTTTTTGGCTCATAGAAAACCACATGTAGAAAAAAGTCTTGGTTTTATCTTGGACAGATCTGACATTAAAACGCCCTATTTCACTCTTTTCAAAATAACTTTTTGGTCGAGCACTTGTCTGAGTCCACCGCAGCCACCAAGCAGCATCTACCGCAGCCTGAAATGTGGGGCATTCAGGTAACACCTGTAAATGTCGTGTCTATCGATAAGCAGGTGTTCAGCAAGTGGGGTTGTTTTGCCTGTGCCCAGGTGGAAGGTGTGACCTAATAAGAAAGTTGGTCGCACCAGTGCTACCAGTGAAAAAGTTAGTCTGGAGTTGTGTGGTCGCATGACATTTAGCACTGTTTTTCAACCCCCAGTAAAGTCTTATTTGTCATTTGTTTTGAGTGTTGCAGCTGTAGTTTAGGTGGACATGCTTTGGTGTTTTTAATACCTCAAATTCTCATGCTTTGAAACATGCCAGACCACTTCTACAGCTGTGAATATATATTTACTATTATTATTTACCTTATTTAAAGAGCCTATATGGTGGTTCCTTGATTGTGTTTTTGTGCATGTAAAAGGCTTCGCAAACCCTGAAATCAAAACCAAAGGGAGCAATTCTCTCCCTGAAACACCTCATCTGTAATCCGGGATTCTCTTCTATCTACATCAGAATTTAACACATTTGCATGGAGCCTGTCAAACAGCTAGTTTGGCCCTCAAACAAAGAACGAGCAGCTTCCTCCCAGTCAGACATTATTTCCTCGTTAGGGCCTGTTCTGCTGGAGCTTTTCAGGAGGGCTGCAGAAATGTTGAGAATAAGAAAAATAACATGTTTTTGAACATTAAAGCATGTTAACATGTTTTAGTAGATTCAATGAAATCAATTATGAACCTGTAAAATGTGCTTAATTTTGGCTCTTTAATCAGGTAAAAGCCTCACTGAGATTTAAATCCGTTATTCAATAGTGACCTGACCAAGAGAGCAGCCAACCTTTGACAAATTTAACTGCAGCACACTACAAACGAGTTAATGATGGCATCAGTTCATTTGCCATAAAAATCAAACACAAAACTGTCTCAATTACAAACATGATTTCAAAGCAAACTCACCGAGAGTTCTATTTATTGGAGCCTTTAAAATCAACATTAATTCTCCCGTAGATAATAGTGCTGATCATTTCAGGTCCTTCTGTGGATTATTCCAGGAAAAAGAGGCAGTGCATTTCAAAGCTTTTTTTTGCCTGAATCTGTTTTTGACTCTGGGGACAAACATTTGCAGAATATTTTTAAAGCACAAATATTTTTCTGTTCAGTTGAAGACATTTCTGATCACAACTCTTTCTATCCTTTTAAGCCAAAAATCATAGATTCAGTGTGAAACACGCAATGCATTGACACAGAAACTATTAACAGTTTGTTGTTTGGTCATAATAGTTTAGATTTGCTGTAGTTTGTGATCATATTTTTTGTGTTGCTTTGCTTGAACAAAATGAATTCCATGTGCCGTTTGCCACTACGAATACAGGACGTCAATGCAAAGAGTCTAAACTCACCATATATTTCAGTTTTGTACATTAAAATCTAAATTGAAATGAGGTTGATGCCACCTCTGCATTGCGTCTCTGTAGGATCCAAATAGCAGAAATACACAACAAAGCAAACATTCAGCAAACAGACTGAAGTCAGCTAGTCTTGTTTGTTCCTCATTTTCAGTGATGAACCTCTTTGTTGTTCTGTGTTTTTTTCCTCTCGCCTGTCAGAGAAAACCTGCCTAGTCGCTTTAAATTCAAAGAATACTGTCCCATGGTGTTCAGGAACCTGAGGGAGAGGTTCTGCATCGATGACCAGGACTACCAGGTGAGTCGCTTGGAGCTGAAAGGTCCAACAGGCACTAATGGGATGGAATGAAATGAAAATTCTCAGCAGCTCTGGAGGGAGTTTGAAGTTGCTGCTTTGAAGTATTAATGTCTTTTCTTTGTCAGAACTCTCTGACCCGGAGCGCCCCGCTCAACAGCGACTCCCAGGGTCGCTTCGGCAACCGCTTCCTCTCCAGCTACGACCACCGCTTTGTAATCAAAACCGTGTCCAGTGAGGACATCGCTGAGATGCACAACATCCTAAAGAAATATCACCAGGTAGAGGCACGCTGATTCCTGATTCAGTACCTTAATATCTTCAATGTGGGGACAAGTAGAGTATTAGCGGATTATGGGAGAGAAATTCAGGAGCATTAGCTGATGAAAATAGTTCAACATCTCTGTCTGTTATTCTGACGTTAACCCTATGAACTCAAAAAGTTGCTGGTGTGTTGGTAAGGCATGCTATCTTTTTTAAAAATCCCCAAAATTACACAATTTACCATAAATACAAACTGTCAAAATAGAAAGAATATTCAGATTTTCAACTTGCTGGTGATCCTTCAACTCCTCATCCTTTATAGCGAAGGTCTTTTCTGATCAGGGATGGCTGCCGAGCTCTGATATTAAATGAGCCCCTGGGCAAAATATTTAAATACTGGAGGACTGATCCGCTCTGACGTTAACAGTTCTGGTAATGGTACTTTAGAGAGTAAGAAGAATGTTGTGATGCACATTTTATCTCACCACTATAAGTAATGTGTCTATGATGCACTGTCGCTTTCTAAATCTGAAACAGTGATCTGTCTATTGGAGCCTGCAGTTATAAAGCCATATATAATTTATGGCATTATAACTGTGTCATATTGCACAGAAAACACAGAGTACTCTCAACTTCTAGCCATAGCTGGGCTGTTTCCATAGCGGTGCAGGAGTTTGTATTGCAGTGAAAAATGAGCTCACAGTGAGGAAAAATGTGACAGAACCAAAACAAAACACCCAGAAACTGCTCAGAGTTCAGAGGGTTAAACATGCATATGAATGATGCAGCTCTGCAGAATGATCTGACTGTAGAGTAGAGCTAAGGTCATTTTTAATGAGTTTTCGTACTGTATATTTGATTCCTGCCTCCCACACTTGCCCTGGTTGTCTGCAGTTTATAGTGGAGTGTCATGGCAACACGCTGCTCCCTCAGTTCCTGGGCATGTACAGGCTAACAGTGGACGGAGTGGAGACGTACATGGTGGTGACCCGGAATGTATTCAGCCATCGCCTCACTGTACACCGCAAATACGACCTAAAGGTACGCTGTAAAAGAAAGTTTTATCCTTTTTGAGCTGTCATTTTTTTTTAACAACTTACTGTTATTTTACTGGTTTTCCTTGTTATGTTAAATTACAGATAATAGCTAGTAAAATCACAGAAAAAATGAATTCACATGTTAAATGTAAAAAGAAAAACAAAACAAAAATTAAAACACGCTAAAACATTTGAACAAAAAATACACTCTGTTTACTGTATTTAGATCAGCAAAAATATATGTATTTTGCAAGTATTGTTGTACTGTACTGTTATTTTACATATTTTCCCTGTTTAGTGACATTTTTGTATTTTTTATTATAGTTTTTACAATAGTAGTTTGTTGTTTTTACATTTGACCCAAAGTTTTTGTTCTATTTAAATAGCAGAAATGTCATTATTTTTGCAGATATTTGCTGTTATTAGGAAAAAAAATTCTGTATTTTAAGGGACTGAAAAATGGTCGGTAATTTTTTTAACTGTTATTTTATAGATTGAAAACTGTAAATAATCACATTAAATAGTACACATCAAAAATCTCTTGTCACAAATTTAAAATGTAAGGGTATTATTTAAATTCCTCATTCAATTTATTGCTTAAATATGTTATTTGCTGTAGTCTTTTTAAAAATACTGATGTATTTTTTGTAGCAGGTTTTATTTTAACGATTAACTGACTTACTGCAGGGTTTTTCCTGCATAGAGGATATTTTTTAACATCCCCCACAAGATTTTTAGGTGCTTCCTCAAAGGAAATCAACCACGGCAAAAAGTTAAAAATTCAGAATAAAAAATAAATAGATAATTTTATTTAGCCAGTTTGCTTGACTGGGGCTTCACTTACTCAAGCATAATAAACATTTTTGTTAATTAAATGGTCAGAATTAAATGCATAGATACTGTCAGATAGTTACCCACTAAAGGCCCATTGTAAACAGGAAAAACACTGTTGTTGAGGTGTCTAACTTATTTTCTTTTTTTGATTTTTGAATCTGTAATTGACTTTACAAGGAAGGTGAGAACTTGGTCCAGTCATTGAACGTGACCACACACGTGATTTTAATTTTGTGTGTTCGCTTTATGTGTGAATGTTTGAACCAGCACCACCTGCTTTCTGACGGATTACTTTCCATCAAATGTTCAGAGCCTAAATACGTCTTGCAGATATTTTTGTCAGAGAACTTGATTCGTGAAAGGTTCATTGTGGTGTACCTGCAGGAGATTATAAATCCAGGTCATCGGTAAAGCCTGATAATTCTCACTTTGTGCTGAAGATTGCAATTTACAGTAGACTTCAGTGCAGCAAACTGGAAATAAAAAATCCTCCAGAGAACACGCCTTTTCTCCTGCCAAGAATCCTCTGGAGACAACATCCTTTGCTTTCTAACACTTGACAGTTTTAAAAAGACGCCGTCTCAGTATCAGTGGGTAATATGCTAACGATTCCTCTGATGTCTCCTGCGCTGGTTTCAATTAATTCTATTTTTATTCTTATTTTTTCAGGGTTCTACGGTCTCAAGGGAAGCCAGCGACAAGGAGAAGGTGGGTTTTATATCTGCGCGCTGACGGCTGCTGACATGATAGAACAGAAATAGCCGCCCTGAGCTCACCCCAGCAGCAAACTTGTCAAATGACGGCTAAATTAAGTAGTTATAAGTAAGCAGATGTATTCTCGTAGAACCTCGTGCGCTGGCCTCATGCTGCCAGAGTGTAGTACACTTGTTTGGTGTGTCAGTAGACAGTCATTAAGTCTCGCTGTCTAGTCAGACATTTAAGGACCACTGTTGATTCTGACCTTAATCTCTCGACGTATTATAATAATTATGACTGTATGAATACTAGTACACTCTGAAACCTGCGACAGCTGCAGATGTAGGTGTGGTTCTTAGACCTCTAAATGTTTTATAACCAAATAAAACCGATTTGGTTTGAGCATTAAACTTGTAAAACTAAAACGTTTCTTGCAGCTGTTTAATGATATTGTTTCTCTTCAGGCTAAAGAACTCCCCACTTTTAAAGACAATGACTTCTTGAATGAAGGCCAGAAACTGCAGATAGGAGACGACAACAAGAAGTACTTTTTGGAGAAGCTAAAAAGGGACGTCGAGGTGAGAAAGTTTTTACCTTCTCTGCTGTAGAACTGAACAGTTTTTCTGCATGGTGAACTCAGAGGCCAGTTCTACGTATCTGTCCACACATAACATCAATACTAACGCTGTGATTTTACAAGAAAATCCAAGTTGTTGTTGTTTTTTTTTTACAGATTTTATAGTTTGATTAGTTTGTTTTAAGGTTCTGTGTTGAGTGTCTGACCTTGCAGTGCTGTGAAGCTGTACATGAATAAAAGATGTGTTAAAATTTTTAGATGTGGAGACGTATTTACATTGTAGATTTATTTGAAGCAATGAAGGAAATACGAAGAACTAAAAATGATAAATTGTTGGGGGTTTTTTTGTTTTGTTTTTTTTTACAAATGGTGATTTGTTCTTTTTAAAACATTTTAATTAAAAAAACACTCCTTTTGCTGTATTTAAATGAGCAAAAGTATCATTGTTTTACTAATACTCACTGTTACTTGATAGAAAACTTGTGTATATTGAGGATTAGAAAATTATTTTACAGTTTTGTACATTTTTATAAAGTCAGGAGCAAAGAAATTTTCAAGAAACAGCCTATTTTAATGATGCTACCAAAGTAAAAAAAATGTACATCAACCACACAAAATAAGTTAAAATAAATTAAACAATTAAAAATGTGTTAGAATTAACAGATGGGGAGACGTATGTGCATTGAGGATTTATTTGAAGCAATGAAGGAACTATGAAGAACGAAATATGATCAAAAAGAAAAAATTATGAAAAGAAATAGTGGAACAAAAGGTTGGCAACAGCTAATTCAAAAAAGGAAGTTTAAAGATAGAAAATACAAACTATTTGCTTCTCTGTTTTATGTTGTAATATATTTGGGATTTTTTAAAACAGTTTTAACTGTTGTGTTAAATTATGGATAATGACTAGTAAAATCGCAGAAAAACAATATTAATTTCTATGTTAATTGTAAAGAAAAAGGCCAAAACTGAAAGATCTGGGGGTATTTGTTTTTTTTAACAAATAATAGTTCATTTTTGCAGCATTTTGACTGAAATTACGCTTATTTCACTGGATTTAAATGAACAAAAATGCCTTTATTTTAGAGATACTTTCTGGTACTTGAAAGAAAAATAGTAAATGATCAGTTGATAAAGAATGTATTAAAATTAACAGATGAAAAAACATACATACATTGAATATTTATGAGGAATGAAGGAAATTATCAAAAAGAAAATAAAGAATTATGAAAAAATAAAACGGAACAAAAGGGGCAACATTTAATTCAAAAAAGGAAGTTAAAAGCTAGAAAATCCAAACCATTTGCTCCTCTGTTATATGTCATAAATTTAATCTCTTTTGGTTTCAGACTAAAACTATTTAAAGACGTTACTTATTGGTCATAAAAGTAATTGTTAGTTGCAGTAGTTCTATTTTAATAGGAGTCAAAGCCCTGTAATTTTATGTGAGGGTATTATTTAATTTCTTCATTCAATTTATTGCTCAAATATGCAATTTACTGTTATGTTTTTTAAAATACTGTCATTGTGTAGCAGCATTTTACAATGATTAATTGAGTGGGGTGGAGTTTTTGACCTCTGGTGACACTGTGGAGCAGTTTTTCTGTAAGTTGGTCCCAATTTTGGTGTTTGGTGCTGCAACTTGACGACAGCATCGATGCGTGGACGTCAGTATTTTTCTCATTTTAGTGTTGTGTCTTGATGTCAGTCATTTTTTGGCTCCAGTCATCGCTCAGCTGCAGTCAGCGCTACAGTTTTAGACAGTGACGGATGCAGCAAAGTCCGATTCAGTATAAATGTTTCAAAGGCTTCAGAAGTCTGGGAGAACTTTACATTATCACAGAACAAAGATGTAGTTTGTGCACATTGCAGAGTTTGAATTTCAGACCACAGCAGCACCAACACCTGCAGAGGCAGCACAAAGGCCCTTTGGCACAGAGGTACTTTACTTCTTCTGCACTCTGTGTTCACGTTCGCTGCATTTTAATGCTGCTGAATTCCCAATCACACTGATCTCATTTACATATTTTTCAATTTCTTTTGTCAGACAGCAGAATTGGTTTGAAATAGCACTGTTTAATATACAGACGAAACATTTTTACTGGCAAAGGGTTTAAAAGAAACTTGGATGTCTTTTGGAGTTGCGCTTAACAGCTGCTTAAGTAGGAGTTAGTAGGTTTTTTTTGTTATCATGCTGCCAGTTTAACGCTATAGTTTTGCACTTTAATGTGTAAACCTTTGTTTACATTTTATACTGTGCTGCATTATATAACAGAGTTCTGTTTGCAAAGTAAAATAAATTTACGTTTAATTGTCATTTTGGTGTTTTGCGGAGGAAAATTAATCATAAGAAAAGTAGTCAATAGACTACTCAAATAAATAATTAAATAAATAGTTGTCAGTCACAGTCCTACACTCCTGCAGCCACACAGTTTCAGGGATCTACAGGTGAGGAAATGAGCCAACGGGTGCTTTTCATTATGTTAACTTCTGCTTCCTCTTTAATGCAGTGACATGGAAATTGTTGCCCTTTTGTCACCAGGAAGGATCTTTAAAAGACCACAAGTAGAGAGGTCAGAAAGGAATTAGGGGAGCTTACAGTGAGAAAACACGGCTGCATCGTACGCAGAAGTCGTTAGTCAGGCAGCTTAACGTAAACATGCAGCAGTAGGTGTTGGTTTGATTTAACAGGTGATCCAGCTGTGCAGTAATAAGTCATAAGTAACCTGCATTGTTTAATACTGGCACCGTGGAACAAAGGATTTCTGATTCGGCTTCTTCGTCATCGTCAAAACTCCCAGAAGACGACTCGTAAACATGAATGTAAACAATGCAGGTTTTAAACTTCAGTTCTGATACACACTTTCCTTTAGGTTGAGTTTACAAATTAGGTAGTTTTTGCTTCGGACACAACTGAAACGTGTCTGTGGAGTTATTAAATTGTGTTTTGCTGAATATTTGTATGGTTGCTTGATTTAACTTTAACTAAAAATGCAGCATCTTTTGTTAAATTTTAAAGGGAAAAGTGTTGAAAAGTGTTTATATCACTTTAAAGTAAAGTCTCAGTAGAAGTTTTCTCTTCAAGTCTGTACCAAAAAGCAAAAACGCACCAGTACAGAGCAGCTGCTGGTCTTAGAAAGTCTTCAGAAGCACTGAATTCAAGTTCAGCCTTCAGAAGACAGTAAAGACTCTTCGGTTTAATTTTAGTGCTGTCAATCGATTAAAATTTTTGATCGCGATTAATCGCATGAATGTCATAGTTAACTCGCGATTAATCGCAAATTAATCGCACATTTTTTATCTGTTCTAAATGTCCCTTGAAATATCATTTTATATGAGGAGGAGGCGAAGAATTCGCGTCAGCTGTGTTTGGCCATCAAGTAGTATTACAGACTGGATAAACTACGATGATAACTCAGTTCACTCTGACAACACACACAGAAAACTTTGGTCTTGTCAATCTTCACGCGCGCACCCCAGGCCGCCGTCACCTGGCGGAGCATCTGGATCAGCGGCACACGGTTCGGGACGGGGAAAAGGAGCCGACAGAAAGGCGAGCGAGAATATTGCTGCTGTACCACCACCAGCAGGAGATCCTGTCGGACTCCAACGGCGAACACCTCGCCCTCGACTTCGCCAACCATGCCCCCGTCTTACCCACCCCCGCCCGCGTTAATCTCGCGATAAAAAAATTGACGCCGTTAAAATTGATTTGCGTTAACGCGTTAATAACGCGATATTTTTGACAGCACTATTTAATTTACAACATTGTTGAATATATTTTCATCCCAACTTTTTGAATGTGGTTCCAAATTGTCAGAAGACATTATACACAATGAGACTGGCACAACAGATTGTGTTTCATTTAGCACCTCAGAAAAACATTGCAGCTTCTGCTCATCTCAGTTGTTGGGAAGCTCATTGACTCTGTTAGCTTGAACAAAATCTTATTATTCTCAAATTGGATTCATTCTCAGTTGGATCGATTCTAACTCGGTTATCTGCCTCTTATCTCTGACCACCACATTAAATTAATTCATTATATTACCAGGAACTGTTGTTAAATACAGCCAAGAATTATGGACCTTCTTATTTTAACTGGTCGTCTGTCGTTCTTTGACTAATATGACTGTGAAAAAGTATTAAAATGTCCTAATAAAAAAGGTCTTTAAAGAGGTGAATCCTGTTGAAATCCTGTGTAAAGCCCATCGCTAGGGTTCGACAGTGTCACTGTGTTTCTTTGTCTCTCAGTTAATTTAGGTTGAAGGATATATTTCTGTTGTCAAGCTCATTTTAATAACCTTCAAAAGATCAGTTGTGTCACTCGAAACTCTTAGCTTTATGTGATATCATGCCAAGCATTGGTATGAAAGACTGTCACCATGTTTGTTTTGACTTTTCAGCCCCACAGAAACCAAAAGTATGCCGGTAAAGCATGAAACTAACTGTACTCTGTGTGTTTTAGTTCCTGGCCACCCTGAAGATCATGGACTACAGCCTCCTGGTGGGGATCCATGACGTGGAGCGAGCAGAGCAGGAGGAGATGGACGTGGAGGGCGGCGGCGAGGAGGACGAGTACGAAAACGACGGGATGGGAGGCAGCGTGCTCACCGGCTCCTTCGGCACGCCTCCCGACAGCCCCGGAAACCCCCTCAACTGTGGGGGGTTCTTCGGCCCCGGGGAGTTCGACCCCTCTGTGGACGTTTACGCAATCAAGAGCCTCGACAGTGAGCATCGTATTTACTGTCCAGAGTGACTCACTGAGCTGTAGCTTTATGGCCAAGGAAATAGAAAATTGACTAAACTTCCAGGCATGCAGCGTGTAACCTAACTATTTTTACTCATTTCTCATTTGCTTCTTGTCCTTTTAACTGTACTATTGTTTTCTATTGTGTGGTTTAAAATGTGGTGTAATTATGCACCACTGTGTGTTTTTTGTTTGTACTGTCGGGGATAGTATAGATTGCCTTTTAACTTAGAGCACATAGTGGAGCAGGAGAGTTAAATGGCAGGCAGCTTTTATAGTTTTCTCCAGGTGAAACTAAAACCTCCTGATCTTTTTTTTTTTTTTTGCGGCAGGTGCTGTGAAGAAGGAGGTGTACTTCATGGCGATCATCGACATCCTCACGCACTATGACGCTAAGAAAAAAGCTGCACATGCTGCCAAAACTGTGAAACATGGGGTGAGTGTTAAGACGGCATCACGACCCATCAGTCTGTGGCAGCACAAGAAAAGGCCAAAGAATTACCACAATACAGATGAATAACACATTAGTTTGCAACTTTCCAAACACACCGTATGTCTCTAGGAAAAATTGTTTTACACTGAAATGCATTTAAAATAGTGCTTGCATTCAAAAAGTAAGCTTCTTCAGCTGCAGTCTTCCTCTGAAGTGTCCTGTTGTCAGCTGCTTTTGGATTAAATAAAAACTTAGCCTTCACTTTAAAACATTTCTCTTCAAAAGATTCTCCAGGGATTCCAATTGTATGTTTGCAGTTTGCTCCGATTCCTTTGTTAGCTTTGCTGGATGTGCTCCTTGCGACTTTTATTAAATGATGAATTTCTTCTGATTGCAATGCAAGAAATCATGGATTGCATGTTTGTTGGTTCAGTCAGTCAGCCTTCATTTAAACTCAGAATACATTCAAGTGTGTAGGTCTCAGTTGCAGTAAAGCTGTATAAGAGAAAAAAACAGATTAATACACACAATGCAGAAACTTACACCGATCTGCCACAACATTCTGACCACTGACAGGTGAAGTGAATAACATTGATCATATTGGTACTATGTGCTGTTCTGATGGAAAACCTCAGATTTTAACATCCATGTTTATGAGACTTAGACACCCAAATAAACATTGTCCCAGAACAAACACACTACCTCATGCAAATGGAAATCTTAAATGTCACTGGCCTACCCCTGCAGGAAAATGCACCCCACCACATGGAAAAAACATCAAACAATCAGGAACATGTTGAGGAACATGACAATGGCCCAACATGATGATTTGACCTCCAAACTTCCTACACCCCATTGTGATCAAGCATCAACAGGATGCAGTGGAACAAGTTTGATTGACAGAGGCCCCACTGCACAAGCCAGAGTAATCAAAGGATCCAGTGCCAACGTCCTGGTTCCAGACCCCATAGGACACCCTGAGAGGTCCTCTTGTCCATGCCCAGTGGTTCAGAGCATTTTTGAGCACATAAGAGGGACCAACACAATATTAGGCCATTTGGGCACTGTTTTTCATATGTGTGTGTGTGTGTGTGTGTGTGTGTGTGTGTGTGTGTGTGTGTGTGTGTGTGTGTGTTGTGTGTATATATATATATATATATACCAAATAAGTAAATGAGTTCTTAAAAACCAAACTGACTAATAAATCAAACATGAAAATGGCTAGTTTTAACTTTGAATATCATTGACATGCTGTTTATCGGGTAGTTAAGTCAAGCATGTAACGCAAATTGTCAATTATTTCTTGATGAATTGATTAGTTTTCAGAAAACGGTGAAAAATGTTGATCAGTGTTTCCCAAAGCTTAAGTTGACATCCTCAGATCTTCTTTTTTTGTCCACAACCCAAATAAATTCACAGCAAAAATATTCACATTTCAGAAGCTATGATTAAAGAATTCATACCTTTTTTTCTCTAAGAAAATTTATGAAGTCAGCCTGAAAATAACTGATGATTAATTTAATAGTTAACAGTCAAATCATTGTTGCAGCTTTAAACACAAAACGGTGTTGGTCTTGATCATATTTTCCCTTTTTGTTCCTCAGGCGGGGGCCGAGATCTCGACAGTGAACCCGGAGCAGTACTCCAAACGATTCTACGAGTTCATGTCCAACATCTTATCATAGACTCATTTCCCAGTCCAGCCAGTCCTCGTCATAGATCTGTCAAAGGCCACTTACTTATTTCTCTCCTCCCTCACCTCGGTGTAGGTCAGTCTCCCTTCCGCCTCTTTCTCTCTGCTCTCTTTAAAAAAACAAAAACAACAACAAAACTTCCAGCGTCCTCCCACAGCCGGCTCCAGCCTGGCAGGACGGATGCATCCAGCCTGTTACAGTCCCCAAATCACCACCTCCGCCACCACCACCACCACCGCCTCCTCAAACTTGTGAGAATCCCCTCACCGAATCTGGATCCTGATAATCTCCCTGTCCTATTTTTTAAAAAATGTCCTCCTCAGCCACCTTGTTGCTCCTCACGCCAGCACGGAAACTGTCTCACTAATGCCTTGAACGAGTGTGTCAGCTTCAGCAGTTAACAGTCCGTTAGTAGAGTCTCTTCGGTTTCTGTTCATGTTGTTGTTGTTCTTATGATTTCTATTAGACACACAAACACACACACGCGCGCACACAAATGTAAACACAGATGCAGAATGGTCAGATTGCATGACAAACTTCTTCGACAGTCGCCATCAGGCTTCTCTCTCTCAGCAACAAAAAAACCCAACAAGACGAATTTGGAATGACAGGGGATAAACACATTAATATATAATGGTGTATTAAGTAAATGAATGCAATATCAAAAATGCATGGCTGACGTGTACATGAGACTCCACCAGTCGAAACATCAAACCACTGAACTTCTGAGTGTTATGACGAAAACAACAAAAAAAGTGAAAAAAAAATCGGTGTTTGAATGTTATGTTGCCATATTGTTTTTGAATATTTCTGAAAATTTTAACCGTGAGCTTGGTGGAGGTTGGTCTAAGATAAAAAAAAATTCACATAAAAAGGGGAATTCTGCAGCAAATACTTGTTTTATTACCATAAGGATCATTTTTATATCTTGTTTACATTAATGTAGCAATTTTGTGTTTGTATACAGTATTGTTTTGTTACCAACAAACATTAGGAAAAAAGGTTACTTGAAAATGATTCATTGCATATTAAAGGGAGTTTTATCTTGTTTTTGTGTTTGGCTGCGCTCGTTTCTTCTCCGCTCTGGAGCTTGTGTCGACACATCGGGGCTGATAAAATGATAATTAATGTTTTGTATTATAATTTAGGAGGATCGGTTTTGAAATTGCTGCAAGACTTTTTGCTTTTTATGCCATCTTGAGTTTCGCTTTGGCCTTGAAAAACTAAAAATATTTGGCTGTCAGCTAGGGAGGACAGAGAAGTCATTGAAAGTGTAATTAGCGTGTAATTAAGCAGTACTATTGAATGGTTGGTGTGTAGATTAAAAAGGCACTTTAAGGTGAAATTTAAGCAACCGAAAACTCACATCCTCCTTCCATGTGTGGTTCACACCCACATCTAACTGCACACCCCCCAGATTGTGAGGAAGGCTTTGAAAGGCTGGAGACGTCTAATTATATCATTATCAGACAAAGAACGACTGTTTTTAGATGTATTTTCTGGTGTTTTTGCCTCTGTTTTGACAGGAAATGCAGGAAAGAGCAGCAGAAATCGCATGCAGTGTTTCAGCCAGAATTCAAACCAGACATCTGCAGCTCAGGACATCTGGTATGCATCCTAAGCACTGAGACACTGATCCATAAACAACTCTGGCTATACATGGCTGATTTAAACTCCTTAATTTAATTTGGAAGGTTAGCATTATAGATGGAATCATTCAGCTGTAGAGGGATCTTTTTCACAAAGTTCTTCAGAAGAATACTTGCTGCTTTTTCCATTACCCAAGACCACAGCAGTTTCAGTATTCTAGCTGCTCCTTACGTCAGTTTTTAAGATCCAGATCACAGAATATACACTGGAAGATACATTTTTATATCCTTTTTAGATATTGAAGTCAGTTGTTTGGTACAGGGAGCTGAATTAAGCTCATGTGATGCATATCTGAAAGGTTGCAGCAAGGATACTGAAGTTCTTGCGACAAAAGCACGAGTCATTTTTGTTTAACCCCATGTTCGTTTATTGAACAATATGAATAAGAAAGAAAAGACAGTACAGGCATTGTTTATCATTTTTATACAAAACATCCGTGTCAGCCAAGTGCAGGCAGAAACCGAAGCTCTAGTCCATCCTGGCCTTCAGGGTTCGTGTGGTGATCTTGTCTTTCTCACTGAAAGAGAAAAGAAAAATGGGCCGTCGGTAACGTCACTGCAAAAATGTGATTCCAGGTACAGTACCGAGCTGGAGGTCACCTGAGTTCTGGAGTAGCTCTGAGCCCAATAAACAACAAGAGCAGGTAAATCATAGGGAAAAATGTGCTTCCGGTTGCGTTTACAGACAACAACACACTTGTGTAGACTAGAGCTGCAACAGTTCATCAACTAC